>JAPDVR010000002.1:23787528-24987528 GCA_026230005.1 Gila orcuttii | reverse complement strand
ACTAATTGGGCTTGAACGGTTAAAGGTGCCCTAGAATTTGAAATTAAATTTATCTTGGCATAGTTAAATAACAAGAGTTCAGTACATGGACATGGCATACAGTGAGTATCAAACACCATTGTTTTCTCCTTCTTATTTAAATCTCATTTTTGAAAAACACTCCTGAAAAATAGGCGAATCTCCACGTAACACCGACTGTAACACAACAGTTGGGATCATTAATATGTACGCCTCCAAAAATTTGCATATGCCAGCCCATGTTAAATGCCAGGCGGAACTGCGCAGCCGAATGTGAAGACTTTTCATACCCTTCCCACAGAAAAGGAATGTCAACAGGCGTGGTTGATGTTTATACATAATCGGATACGGCAAGTTTAATTCGAAGTTGCTAGTTTGCTCTGCCCATTTCACCACGGACTTATTTTCGAATCTGGGACAATATCAAGCAGGCTTCTCTCAGCGTCTCATAAGAGGGTAATTCCAACTATATTCCCGCTAGGGGTAAGTAGTGATTTTATTAACGATAATTGACACTGTGTTCCAGCGCAAGATCCTAGTACAGTAACCAATATCAAACTCCAAGTAACGAGCATACATAACTAAATAGTATGACAAAGTATTTACGCTGAGGTTAATATTTCTTGCCTGTGTTGTCATATAAATCTACAAAATAATACTTTTAGATACATATGTAAATTCCCTTTTGTCAAATAACTGTACTTTCGTCTATTTCATCAACACGTCAGGGTCTAACTACGTTAATTTAGTTTTTCACAGATAATGTTAGCTCACTCAATCCTTCTAGCTAACGTCACATTCTACACCACATAAGTTGAAGCTATATTTATTTGACAAGGCATCTAAATTTAGTCCATTTGTTAAAATGTTTTCATTTTTGAAAACTGACGTATGATTATTTTGCACGCTTGTATTTTTCAGAATGCACCACAGCCCTTCAGAGCAGAACTCCTCATTACTATTCATGACCCTTCCAAATAAGGTAAAAACAGACCATTTCATTCTAGGGCCAATTTCTAGAGTTGAAAATGGACCTGTAAAACCATATCTGGACATTTTAAATGCACTTAAATAAGCCACATACCCTTATGTAGATATCAGAGACAAAATTAAAATATTATTTCAACACATTCTAGGGCACCTTTAAATACACATAAATATGTGTCAAAAGTACCATGTATTTGCAAGTAAACACAGTCATTTATGCCTTAAGTGAACGTAAACAGTTGAGCAAGAAAACATACGAGTATATTGGATCCGTGCAGTTGGTCTTAAAGTGACAGCATCTAAATTTACCTGCTGCCGCTATTAATGCTAATCAAACAACAAGAAAGAGAGAAAATTACTCACTGCTCTTGACTGAATCACATTTGTAAGTTTGAGAAGAATAAATATTTATTTAATTTACACTGTGAAGTAGGGATGCACCGATGCATCGGCTGAACATCGGTAACGGGCGATATTTGCCTCGTTAACTGCCACCGGCCATCGGGAAATAAAAATGACATTCGCCGATGATTATATGTGTCATGAACACTGTGCTCTGGAGAAACTTTTTTTCCCTCTTTTTATTTGGGCGGGAAGAGATACCGAGACGGAAGAGGGTGCCTGCGCACTCTCCTCAGTAACTTAGATTAAACAAAGAAGATGGCGGTCGTGTGGCAATATTTTACAGTTTCAGAGAAAGATCAGCATTTTGCAGTTTGCAATACGTGTTCCATTGAAATTTCAGGAGGGGGGGCTGTTAGAAAGTCATTTAACACAACAAATCTCATTGGACATTTGAGAAGCAGGCACGAGGTGGTGTACGGCGATTACCTGCAAGCTGACCAAAAATGGAAAAATTAAGCCGCCAAGAAAGCGCAAACCCCCGGTAAGACTCAGACTTCAATTGACACGGCATTTGAGAAAGCCAAACAGCTGCTTCCAGACAGTGCCAAAGCGAAACAAATAACAAACAAGGTGATGGAGTTCATCGCTTTAGATGACCAGCCTTTCTCTGTAGTGGAGGACGTGGGTTTTCGGAGTCTGATGAAGTTTATGGAGCCACGCTACACGCTGCCGAGCCGGCGTCACTTTGCCGAGGTCTGTCTCCCCGAAATCCATAACATTGTGGCCACGCACATTCATGAGCTACTGGCTTGCGACATCGCTGCAATCAGTTTCACCACAGATATATGGAGTTTAGATGTAAGCCCTGTGAGCATGCTTAGCCTCACGGCACAGTGGATTGATAAGGACTTCAACCTGGTGATGGCAGTGTTGCACTCCCAGGAGTTCGCAGGTACCCATCAGCATCTGCCATCTCGGAGGTATTTGAGAAAATGTTCCAGACGTGGAAAATCGACAAAACCAGAGTGCATGCTGTCGTGAGAGATAATGGTAGGAATATGACGAAAGCTATGATGGACAGTGGTCTGGCTAGTTTTGGCTGCAAGGCGCACACACTGCAACTGGCAATTCATGACAGTGTTTTTAGCCAGCGCAGCCTCACGGATGTTGTGGCTATTTGCCGAAAAATCGTCGGCCACTTTAAACACTCACCCCTCGCCTATTCACGTCTCCAGGCTGTGCAGATCCAATTGGGAATGAAACCAAAAAGGCTACAGCAAGATGTTTCCACTCGCTGGAATAGTACATTTTATATGATGGAGAGCTTGCTGGAACAAAAGCGCTTACTTGCTACATATGCCGCAGACTACGACCTCCCGGCCACTCTCAGTGCGCACCAGTGGCAATTAATTGAAAACTTTATAACACTCCTCTCCCCATTTGAACAATTGACGAGAGAAGTTAGCTCATCAGAAGCATCAGCTGCAGATGTCATCCCCTCTGTGACAGCCCTGAGACGTCTTCTGAGTAAGCAGGCTGACACAGACCACGGCGTTAAAACAACAAAGACCTCATTATTAGAGGCTGTAAATAGACGCTTCGATCAAATCCAGTACGATCCCATGTTCTGCATTGCAACCTATTTGGATTCCAGAGACAAGGATCGTTACTTTGATGAGGATGTTAAACAACGCGCTCGAGAAATACTTGAGGCACACCTCTTGCCTGCTGCCGGTGCAGAGGATGGGACGCACGATGGAGAGCGTACACATCACACAGAGCGCAAGAGGCAACGATTCGACAGAGCAGGGCCCTCCCTGCATTATGTGTTTGAGGAGATTCTGGAAGAAAATGGACCAGAGAGGACAAGTACCTCTGTATCCAAACAACTGGGTATTTTCCTGGCAGAGACTACTATTCCCAGAGGTGAGAGCGCACTCTGCTATTGGAGAAATAACCACCTATGTTTTCCAGAACTTGCACAAATGGCACGCAAATACCTTAGTGCGCCATGCACCAGCACCGAAAGTGAGCGGTTATTCAGCTCTGTGTCTCATGTCTTGGATGAAAAGAGAAATAGGCTTTGCTGTGACAAGGCAGAGATGCTTATCTTTGTAAAGAAAAACATGCATCTTATTAAGAAGTAGGCCAGAGATACAGCAGGTGACTTATGTCATTAATGATCAGAAGTGGAGGTACTGTTTTTGTTTTATAAGATGCCCCATGTTCCAGCCTGTGAGTTCTGAAACACTGTAATGTTTTATTCTGTATGAGAAATAGACAAGGTGAAAGATAGCCCTATTTATGTTTGTATTTATGAATAACATAATTTATTTATTTTAATAACATAATTTATTTATTTCACTTGTTTTTGCATTTACACTTGATGTATTTTTTTTTTTTTTTATCAGAAAAATATTTTTTATTGGGCCATGAAAATAATCTCATCGAGTAAGTTTTTGTTTATCAGGCTAAAACCACTCAAATAGTTTTGTTGGGCAATGTACTGAAACAATCTTTTCATTGATTCGTTAGCAGTCAAAGGTTTTTGAATGTTATTTTTCAGAAAATAACTTGTCATAAATAAGGTTATAACTAATGTCAACCAGAAAGTGACATTAAAGGTTGTTTTTGTTTCATAAATTGGTCTGATTGAATTTGTGCTCATTTTAGGATAGTGTGATCAAGAGCCGAAAGACTTGTATGTTTCCGTGGCACAAAAGAAGGAATAAATAACAAAAAGAAAAAACATCGGCATCGGCCATCGGCCAAGTTGTTATGTTAAACATCGGCATCGGTATCGGCCCAGAATTTCCCAATCGGTGCATCCCTACTGTGAAGACTATGCAGTGTTTTTTTATACATTTGATTACTTTATACAATTTATGTAGTATTTCTTATATTCTTAAGTTTACAGGTTTATTTAATTTTTGTCTTTGTTCTATTGTAGTTTGTTTTCCTATATACGCAATTTGTTTCTTTATTATTTCTTTATCACAGTTTACTTGTCTTCAGTAAGCTTGAGAGTTCTTTTTTTTTTTACTTAGGCTAGTATTATTATTTTTTTGTGATATTGAAAATGGTGACAAGAATTATGAAATTTCAATGGTATAAAAAATTTTAATATTATAAAAACCTTATTTAAAGCAAAAATAACTATATTGTGATATATATCGTTATCGTTAAATAAAATTACTCATATCATGATATAAGATTTTGGTCATATCACCCACCCCTAACTGCAATTAATTAATGATTAACATAATTCCTCTTTTTTTGCACATGTGCGGGATACGTAGCCTACGAAGTATTTTACATGGAAATAAATGCAGTCTTCATGGTGTTCATAAGAGACTTCTTTCCAAAACATCTCCAACAATCTCCAACAATCCAAAGATAAACGCTCCAACAATAAACACTTATTAAATAATTGGCCTGTCTCTATGTTAGATTATAGAGCTACTGTATAGCTACTGTATTACTGTCTGCAATGCCTTATTTTGGATGAAAATGTGTTATTGTTATAATTTCCTGATTGCTTTTATTTGCCAATTTTTGGACAGATGAAGTATTCTATTAGCAGACTCATCTGTTCTGCCCATTAATTGTGTGCTATAAAACAAACAATCTGCTCCTAATTGCTTGCAAATTCCCAAAGACTAAACTTAGAATATTGCCAAAAGGTGAGCCCCATTGTTTAGAACTGTCAGCAGTCCCTCAGATGCACTTTAATCACTGGCCTGTTCATACAATGACCATATGTTGATTGTTTAGTGTTCAGCATTTCGTTTTCCCACCAATGGGCTCAGATAAGCATACGTTACAGTGGCAAGACAAATTGGTGAGTGAGCCCGTGCACATGCAGAAGGCTTCATCCATTATTCAGAAGCAGTGCAGCGCGAAGCAGAGAGGGGCCTGCCATCACTATCAATAATTTAACTCTCCCACTACATGCCCCCTCCATTTCTCTCTGTATTTCCCTTTTTTCTCTTTGTCTGTTTCTTACTTGTCTTCTGTAAATGAAGAGTTTCTATTGATGCACACCGTGCAAGAGCTGTCTATTAGGACTTCTGACATCCCAAAAAGAAAAGGGCACATCAGAAAGAAGGGTGACAGACAGACAGTGATGAAGAGAGAATCAAGAAGATCTTGTAGACATTGGAGCATCACTGGACAGTGTGTCCATTTCAGCTGGCATAGGACATTGATGCATTCTAAGGACACTGATTTACTCTTTCAAAGTGGATTGCACTGAATGAAAATAAACATATTTTTCATATTCAAGAATTAAACATAATTCTTTTTTTTTTTGTGATGCATTTGTTAGAGTATTGGAAGGGGGAACCAACTAATAGCAGTGATGCTATTGACCTTTAAACTACATTTTCTAATAGGGTGACAGTCTTTTTGAGGAGTCAGAATCATTTAGTGAATCTGTTCAGAGAGTTCATGTAATTCAGGCAGCTAAAACATATATGTAATGCTCCTTTGTTGGAGTGAAATATAACGTATATGTTTTTTCATTTTATTTTTTTAGACTAGGTGTTTCTTGTTTTATTAGTTTTATTTAGAGTAAATTAATCTTTTAAAGTTGAATATTTTCACCTTAGTGTTTTTGTGCCAGATAAATACTGTGTTTACAGAAATTAATTATATATTCTAAATATAAATTAAAATGTGATTAATATAATTTAAAATATACATACACTGCCATTAAAAAGTTTGGCATCAGTAAGATTTATTTTAAAGAAATTAATCATTTAATTCAGCAATGATGTATTAAATTGTTTAAATGTAATCAATTTATTTATAATGTTGCAAAAGACTTCTATTTTAATTAAATGTTATTTTGAACTTTCTATTCATCAAATAACCCTGCACAAAATGTATCATGGTTTCCACAAAAAAATATTAAGCAGATGTTTTCAAAATTGATAATAACAAGAAATGTTACTTGAGCACAACATTATTTCTAAAGAATCTTGTGACACTAAAGACTGAGATAAATACTGCTAAAGATTAAACTTTGCCATCATAGAAATAAATATTGAATAAATGTGAATAAATATATGCCATCAATTAAAAAAATATATATTAAAATAGTAAAGTCAATTTAAATTGTTATAATATTAGTAATGTAGGTAAACACAGACTAAAAAACCAACAGGGTAACACTTTATTTCAATAGTCCAGTTTAGACAATTCTACTAAGTAACTTTGCAACTACATGTCAACTAACTCTCATTAGAGTATTAGTAGACTGTCTTTATACTGTAGACTGTCACTTTATTGTGATGGTCCCTGAACAGACATTATACTGACTATAAGTAGTTGACATGTAGTCAACATAGAGTTGACATGTAGTTGCAAAGTTACTTACAGTCAGTATAATGTCTGTTGGGGGACCATCACAATAAAGAGTTATCAGATATTAAGCAGACGTCTACTAATACTCTCACAACTGCTAGTTAACATGTAGTTGCAAATTAATGAGAGTTAGTTGACATGTAGTTGAACAGTTACTTATAGTTAGTAGAATGTCTAAAGTGGACTATCAAAATAAAGTGTATATACACCAAAACAGGCCTGAACTTAAGTGACTGACCAATTTCCAAAAAGGGCTTAATGAGAATGTCCCACTTCCACTGTACAACAAGAAAGGGACTCCCTATCGACTCAACCCCCTGATCCATATCCCTCTCATTCATTTGCTCCATCTGCCAGACTCTTGTCAAACAGTAGTGAGAGGATTACGACCTCCAGCCCACTGCCCAATGAGGTCAAAGGGTCAAAATTGTCTAATGGTTACTGTAGCTCTAGGAGGGACAGAAAAGAGCAGAAGTGAGCGTAAAGTGCTGTGCGGGCGGATAATTAAAATACAAAGCAGCTTCTCCCATTAACCCCATTAGGACTCCAATCCAACTCATGTGAAAGCTTGAGGCACTTATGGAGGGAGTTAAATAACAAAGCATGAAAACGTCTCAGTCTCCATAGGAATAAAATAAAACTAAAACTAAAATAAAACTACTATATTCTAGCATCATACAGAAATGTAATAGATGGGCAGATTAGTGTGTGATTACAAGATATTATCTTGTTTACTGACTTGAGTTTTATTTTTACCAACCCCATTTAATTACAATTTTAAACTAAATGGCCGAAAGAGCTTATTAAATATTCTATTTAAAAACCATGGGCTTTAATAGGCAGTTAGGCCATCCATTCCTACTATAACAGCTTTCACTGCTCTGAGAAGGCTTTCCACTTGATGTTGGAACATGACTGCAGGGATTTGCTCTCATTCCAACACAAGACAATCAGTGAAGTCAATGGGTGATGGCCTGGCTTGCTGTCAGTAAGTAATTTCTTTACTACTTTTGGGAATACTTCTAAGTCTATTTTTTTCCTCATACCTGTAAGCAAGTGCAGCCGAAATAGCTGAACATGTTAATTAAAAGTGGGCATCCATATAATTTGGGCCATGTAGTGCATGTTAGCATTTAGCATCCCGCAAATTTCTGAACTGACTCGTGTGCGGGTTTAATCGACCAGTGACGTTACCATGCCAACCCAAGCAAATTCTGCTACAGTGCAATGACCCACTTACTGTACATCAACAAAATCACTGGGGCAATGGAAAATCTGACACATCTAATAGTAATGTATTCAATAAGGATCAACTTCTATAAATGCAGTGTCAGATCAGCACGCAAAAATGGAAAATAACAAGTGCCTGGACTTGTTAAACTCTTTTAAAAAAACATTATCATGCATAATGTGTTACTGGAGAATGGGAGGAAGAGAAAAAGAATGTTATATAAGTGTAAATTGGTGGGTGGAAAGAAAAAAAAAACTGAAAAACAAAGAAAAATAGTAGTGGTATGAATGGAGGGGCAAATGTGACTGAATGTTTTTTTGCTGTTATTGTGTTTTTGGACCTGCTCAGAAGCTCTGTAATGCGGTTAATACGGTTTTAAGGGCGACTCCTGGAGATTCACACAGTAATACACAAAGACACTTACACTGTAATACGGCCTGGCGGGAGCATTTAACCAGTAGACCCCCACCCTTTAAACAAGCTATAATTCAATTTCTGCCACAATGTGCACATATTCAGTTCAGCGTGTCCTCTTAAATAAATATAATCTCAGGCTACTTCTACAGTATGTTAACAATAAGCCCATTGGCATCAATTACCATAGCTTGGTTTGTTTGGCATCAGCTGAATACAGTCTCAACCATTCACAGAGTGGATCTGAGGCCAAGGTTTCTTTGATTTGGCAGAGCACCCACATCCAGTCATGCATTTTCAGTGGTGAACAGTTATCCAAGACCTGGCAACCATTTTTTGAGATCGTCTACATTTGTTTGAGTGGGCAGGGATCAAAATTATGTTTGGTCTTGCAGCAAAAGGGCTTTAGGATGTTGAACATCCACACGTGAATTCTAACATCAGCCAGCTTGCTGTGTTAATGTAAATTAACGTGTTACCTTCTAGAAGAACATCACAGATACTGACATCCTGGGCATTTGGTGAAAGACTAGAATGAGATCCTATCTAAAAGCTAAACAATTTTATTTTGCTGCACTTTTTCTCAGTGTGCTTATTCATAATCATCTTCATAAATTCCAGAACTTTCAACATCAAGCAGAAAATTATGATTAAATTGTGTGTGTGTGTGTGCGGCCCCATCATCCCAGAGGGTTTGAGGCAATCGGATCAACCCTCAGCTGAGCCGCTCAGGCCAGACAGAAAGGAGGGGGCTTATGGTGGGGGAGGGGTGCCCAAGAGGAGAAAGTGGCACACACTACCTCTCGCATTACCATACAATAGGCCTGGGACACCCATCTCATCATAATACCGCCCTTATACAACATGGCTTTGTGTTAGTGATGAGCACAGCCTGATAAGATCACGTGTATGCAGTGTGTTCACACTGGCTTATCACTAACTAATTCGAGAGAGTCAAAACAACATCTCCGATCAGATTCTGAGGTAAACAATCATCCCATCTCTTGGCTATTTGCGTAATTGTGTTTGCTCTAAACAAATAAGTTTAATTATAAGAAAGAGCAACCTACAAAATGGCTGCATTCTAACACTCTTGAACTCGAATTGTTTGTGCATGTGTGAGTGCTCCTGGAAGACTATTAAATAGCTTGTTTGGTAGGAACAATGAGGATTAATGAATTGTCTATCTGGGCCAAAAGAGAGATCAGCATGGCACATCTCCTGATTCTGGAGAAATCTGTCATGCAGCCATAGTTGGAAGTGGAGCTGAAAAAAAAAAAAAATGTGCTGAATGGACTGACACTTTTAATAGGGAATCATTAATTCTTATCCACAGTAATAGGTAAACTTTTGTTGGGTTTTTTTCTATTTAATTTTTTACAAACCAATTCAGTAGATCATCACGCTAGCATTATGATGTAATTATTATTGCTGGAGGTGGATTGGTGGAATAGAGAAAAAGGCTGGGTAACACTGCGTTTATCAGGGATTGTAGCCCCAGTTCCTTTTGAATTTTAACAATATATTGGCAAATTTTTTTGAACCATTTCATTAAATGAATATTGTTTTTATCTTTTAAAATACTTGCACTTGGGACCAACTCTTTTGATGTCTTGCTAATGGTTTTTTGTCACTCATGAATGCAGGTAAATGTAAAATCAGACATCCATTTTGGTAGGGGTGTAAATTAACTTGTGTTCTTGATGCACTTTTTAAAAATCTATAACTTTAAAAGTTTAAACATTTAAAACTTACTTTAAGGTACATTAAATGTTAGTAAATCAATGGATGATCCTACGTCCTTCGGATGAGACGTTAAACCGAGGTCCTGACTCTCTGTGGTCAGGGTACTCCCAGGACGTCCCAGGACGTCCTTCGAAAAAGAGTAGGGGTATAACCCTGGCATCCTGGCCAAATGTTCCCCTTGGCCTCTGTGCACCATGGCCTCCTAATCATCCCCATATAATGATTGGCTTCATCACTGTCTCCTCTCCACCAGTAAGCTGGTGTGTGGAGGGCGTTCTGGCGCAGTATGGCTGCCATCGCATCATCCAGGTGGATGCTGCACATTGGTGGTGGTTGAGGAGATTCCCCCTTCCATGTAAAGCATTTTAATACCCAGAAAAGCACTATATAAATGTAACAAATTATTATTATTATTAATGGTATAGGTCAAACATTATAAAATTATTTGAATAATGCTTTGTTAAAGTAGTGTTACATACAACAGATAAAACAGTATATTACAGGTATCATTGTTTAATTAATTATTTACATTTATATAGTGCTTTTCTCAGCACTCAAATGGCTTAATATATTTAAGCTAGTTGGAAACCTGGCATGCAAAAAGCTCTTGGTTCAATAAGCAGTCTGAAGTATTTTGCCTTTCTTTTTCCACCATATGTATTAGGAGAAATGTTTTAAAGGAAGGGTTAGACAATTTCATACAGGCTAGCAACAGGCTAGCTTGTAAAGCATAAGATCCCACCCTCCCTTTAAGGCGCATTCGGACCGAATGCAATGATTGGATGAATTTTTCTTTTGGTCCTGTGACTTCCACATGAGATATGTACATGTTTTAATATTTAGACCACTTCTATTTATTGATTGCTATCAGAATTTGAAGAGCAGTGGGGATTTCTTTAAGACTGCAAGGGAAGCTCGGCTTCCCCTATAATGTAAAAAAATTAATGGTCAAACATGTACTATTGTGTTAACATTTTATTGACTAAAATTCGTTAGAACACATTCATCTCGAAGACGAGTTCGTTCAGAATCAGCTACATATAGCAGGTCGGCTGACTCGATTTCCTTCTCACACATTCCCGGAGCGTCACAGTGCATTTCCCTGTTGAAGCCTGGCGTCCATTGACTTCAATGGTGCTGCTTTGAACAGTTTTTTTCAGTGCTTTGAAACTATACAGTCATTGGATAAATCTGCGATTATTCCCTGCCCACGGACGCTCAGCGCCTCTGGGGTGAATGGAGGAGTGGGCTGGCCTGGACTCCGGGCTTCTGCGTGATGATTGGAGGGTCTGTTGAAAGACTGCATCTCCTTTTGATTGACAGCGATTTTGTACTATAAAAAGTCTCTGACGCTGAAGCTGTTCGAGCTCAGTCCCATCGCGGATTTTGCAAGTGTGGTCGAAAGACAAACTGCTACAACCTATTTCTTGGTATTTGCTTAGCGAAATTGCTAGCCAATTTTCATCATACATTTCACACAATTATACACCACATTCCTTGTTTCAGTTTAATCTAATTTAATCTAATTTCCTCCGTCAAGTTTAATAACTTTTTCTTAGATTGTTTGTTCATTCATTCATTCATTTATTCATACAGTAGGCTAGGCTAGCTAGGCTATAAATAAATGGACAATTTTAATGATCTAGGCCGAAAATGAGCTTCCCCTCTTTGAAAGACTAGCAGTTTCCACTGGTGAAGAGAGTGTCAACCAGTATAACAAAAAGTGTTTATAAAACAAATTGCCTACCCTCTCTTTAAGAATTATATTGTTGCATTTAACATCTAAATAGGCCTACTCAATTTCAATGTCAATTCAGAACAGTACATTGTGAGGATTATCCTGCAGTTAATTTAATAAATGTATATTTATATTAAATGTAACTTTTAAGTACATAAAAGTATCTGTTCACCATGAAAGAGGATTGAACCATGTACTGTTGATAGCTTCACTCTCCACTGTATTGCATGTAACATTGGTCGTCAATGAAATCATAGTAATCACTGTTCCCTCAAGCAATAAACAACACTGGCCCTGGTTCTACCGCTTTCTATAAATGTCCTATTTTCTGCCCTTAGACCCTGCAGATCCTTCAATTGCCCATCCTACACTATTCTTCCCTGTTCTGTCTGTTTACAGTGAAGATATTGAGACAGGAATTATCATTTCAATACAATGTATAATGGATTACCAAAAACTACCAAATTCTGAAAATATATTTGCCATCCAGTCTGCTGTTTGTGTGTGTGTGTGTGTGTGTGTGTGTGTGTGTGTGTGTTTCCCACCAACTTGTTTGTATTAATTTCTTTAATGCTGTTGAGGATCTTCTGAGGGCTGAGCCTGCTGTGTGACTGCTCAGTGATTCTAATTGGGTGTCAGCATTAGTGTAAGAGCGGGTGATTACAGCTGACAGTATCAGCCAAGCCCTTTGAAGCTCTATACAGCAACCATGATCTGGGATGCACAGACCTATGCAAATTCAGTCTGGATCTCTACAGGAAGTGCACGATTTGTGGCTTTGCGATGCCATGATGATCAGAATTCTGTCTAGACAGACTGGTATCTACTTCAATAACAGTGAAAGTTATAAACTGTTGATATGATAATGAGTGAGTCTGCCTGTCATGTTTCATTCCAGAAGGACCTGAATTGTTTTTTGGCTAAATAGATGCAGCATATGGGGGCACTTATTCACTTTGGAGTGTGTAAAGCACAAGATATCCAAATTTTGCGTATATCATGCAATCATGTGCTGACTTGTATTTATATTGTTGTTTGGCAGTTACAGTCTCACAAAATTGACAATTATGTTGTCAGGTAGATTGTCAATGCTCACCATAGATCATTAAAAAAAATGGTTTATAGTATAAATTTCACCAAATGCAATAAAATGAGAGAGAGGACTTGCAAAATCACTTGTGATACAGTTGTATGTGTATATGATTAAATGTAAAATGCATATAAACAAAACAAATTAATTCAGAAACCAAAAAATGGAAATCAATGGAACTCTAGAGAGAGAAGGAGAGAAATTCAGCTGTATGCAATAAGGACGTAGTAGTATACTGTTATAGCATATGCATGTTTTACACTGAGGTTAAGGATAGTATTAAACAGCTTTTCTCTTTCTTGTCAAAGGTGATATATTGTGAGTGAGTGGCACAACACAACGTGGCAATGTTAAATCATGTTTGCAGAAACTCTACAAGTGACAGTAAGACTGTGTGGATTGGAATGATTATCTGTGCAGATTAATTAGTAAACCTGAACTTTAATGGTCGAAGGTCATATCAACCCCAACATCTGTAAATGTTTCTACAATCAAAATACTATCATTACAAGTCTCCCTATCAGTGTTTGCTGTATCAACTAGGACTAGACTGCTATATGGCCAATATTCTAGCTGTGGTTATATGAAAGCTGCCATTCGGTTATATTCGGTTATATGCACAGGCTTGTCGGTTGACCACTGACCACACACAAAAAAAAAAATATATATATATATTTTTTTTAAATATATGTTTATTTTTTTATTTAATTTTTTACTAAGGCAAAATAGAACTCAAGAACAACAACAAAAATAACTTTATGCTGTATGGAGCCACAATTCTGATTTAGAACCAATATGACAGAGAGTGACAATAGCATAATGCAATATTTAAAAAAAATTGAAATGTAAAAAAATAACAAACAAATTATGTACATGTATTTATTTATGGTCAAAACTCCCTGAATCAGTGAAACATTTAAGAAATATGTTTTTTTAAGACAATATTATCTGCTAGAAACTAGATGCTTTTTTACTAACCCCTTCTTTTTTATCACCTCACATTGCTCTCTTTCCTGCACACTGAGCTACAATGAAAGTATGTAATATTGTACATAGCTGTAATTATATATATATATATATATATATATATATATATATATATATAAGCCATTAGCATGACTTCATGCAAAAAAAGAGGTTTGAGAGTATAAAAATAGAGTAGAGACAGATGGCAGAAAATTGCCCAGCAGGCTGAGACCACATTTTCTCTGAACAATCCCAGAACCCTTTTACATCACTTGCATTATTCATGAGCAAGGTTTTCCTTGTTAAAAAAAATAAATAAAAAAAAGTGTGCTGGCGTTGTTTGATGGCATTGACTTAAAAACCCGCAGGTCAAGTACTTCTCCTCTAGAACAGTCACAACATTAGCCTCTGATGGAGAGAGAGCTTGTTTATAGTATATAAATCCCATAAAAGTGTCCTTGCTGACATCTAAACATTTAAAGTCCCCCTGTAGTCAATAAATGTATCCCTTAAAACTCACCAAAAAGACACATTTAAGCGTTTTTTTCCTTGAAAAAAAAAAATCTTAAAATAGCTTGAATGTAACTTACACAGTACACAGCCTCATTTAGTACACAGGGTTCGACAAATATGCAAATTAGCCCCACCTCCACTCACTCACACCAGCTCAGGCACCATCCACACTACTACGTTTTAGTTTAGAAACGGAGACCTTTTGCTACGTTTGCACCTCCCGTCCAGACTAAAACGGCAAAAATGAAGACCTAAAATGGAGGACTTTAGAAACGATGACGCAGAGGCTCATGTGGATAACGAATTACAAGCGTTACTGACTTTGATGTGTTTGCTAGCAGCTGTTGTGCAAGTAAATTGGTACCTTTCCAATATGTCGCCGTAATTGGTTTGCGACGACTCCGAGTCTGTGTTTTCTGCCGCCATGGCTGTTTTGTATTCCCTTGTAACCTAAGTAAAAGTTCCACCTCGTCGTCGGTCCTTGAAAAGAAATCTCTGGTCTTCGACATGGCTAATCTTTGCAGAGGTAACTTAGCTACTTTCTTCTTTGTCAAATCTGAGAAGTAGTCAATGTGTTTCCTGTTTACACCGGCACGTGCATGCCCAGCTCCGTTTCTAAACTAAAATGCAGTAGTGTGGATGGGGCCTCAAAGATGCAATCGTTGACGATCACACATTGACGTGATTGGTAAGAAGGTAGTTTGTGACGTCAGAAACACCAGCGATTTTAAACTGTGTTTTTGAGACTATCTTTGGTTTACTGCAGTTTTAAGGAGAACATACTCAGCAATGGTGCTGGTGACTTATGCATTTGCATATGATTTGTCTTAAACCATATTTACAAACACCACATAGACATATACACAACATTATAAACTTGATTTGCACCACAGGGAGACTTTAAACGGAGAGCCTCTCATAAATCTGAACACTAAACCTGAAAAATAAAGGCAAGGACATTTTTCAATTAATTTTCCTAGCATTTTATGATTAAAAAAAATCTATAATTTAAAACATATTTTAAAATGATTGAACTGAGAATTTATTAATTTCCATGTCCAGGGTTGGAAATCTATTTGGAATTTTCAATGACTGTAGGATCCCTGTACATAATTAGCAGATTAATTCATGAATTTCACCTTCCTAACTAAACCTGTAAAATCAATAAAGCCGAAAAAAAGCTTTGATTCGGATACTTGGCCTCTATTATGTTGTGGGCAGTGGCTGCCATGCTTGTTGAAAACAGGACACTCTGACAAAGCTTATTGGCTTAATGATAAAACAACAGGTGACACAGGTAAAGCAATAATGACAAAACGAGGATAACAAGGGGGCGGGGCAAGAGAACGAGACAACACAAGCACATGGCCCAAACAAAAGGCCATGTGCTTGCACACAAAACATGGGTCTGTCATGATCCTGTCTCAAGAATTAAAGAACGACAAGGACTAGATGGCAGAATCATGACAGAACCCCTCCCTTAAGGAGCGGCTTCCAGACGCTCCTCAAGGGAACATCAAACACGGGACATGACAGACTGTGACACAGAGACAAACCAACAAAACATGACAAATAACAGCAACGGCAAACATGAATAAACAACAACAGGGTTAGGATGACAAATCAAAAATAATAAACACGGAAGGGGTGGCGGAGGAAACACAGAGTTCATGGGGGATAGTCCAGGGTGGATAGGTGGGCTGGGGGTCTTGGATTTCTGGGACGAGGGCTGAGGACGAGGAATCCGGGCAGACTTGGACGAAGACACACGAGGTGAAGAAAAAGTCTGGGGTCTTGTGGAGACTGGGGTGATCGGGGAAACAGTCCGGGGCTTAGCCATGACAGGGGAAACAAACGGAAGACCGGGGACAGTGGGGACTGCAACAGCAGGCAACGGAACGGAGACAAGGGGATTGTCAGGCGGAAAGGAAGCGGGAATGGGAACAGAGTTCTTGGAGGCTGTATCGGAGTCAAAGCTTCCCCAAGAAGAAGCGACACTCATCAGTTCAGACTCTGGAGAGGCGTTGAATGTTGCAGACTCGGGTGCTGCACTCTCAGCGGCTGGCGTGGGTGCTGCGCTCTCAGCGGCTGGCGTGGGAACGGTGCTCGGTGCAGCTGGCTTGGAATCGGTGCTCGGTGTAGCAGACTTGGGATCAGTGCTTACGGTAACTGGACTAGGAACGGTGCTCTCAGGAGCATCTGGAACAGGGACTGGGGACAAGGCAGGACTGACTGGGACATCTAGAATTCTGACAAGACGGGCAAGATATTCGGACAGGGTTCTGGCAGTGATGACGACCGGCATCTCCTGATGGGCTGATACGGACTGTATCACAGCCTTTGCAGCGGAATCGGCCGCTGCCTTCTCTTCAGCTGACATGACTGAAGACTCAGAGACAACATTCACAGTACAAGTCTCTGGAATGGATCTCCCCAACGCCGACTGGGAAACAGCGCTTTCTGCAGCAGGTTGTAGAACTATGTCTCCTGTTGCAAAGACCGGAACCGCGCCTACAGCAGCAGAGCCAGGAACAGCGCTCTTGACTTCAGCGGCGGGTTGGAGAGCCATCGCGGGCTCAGGAGGAGGTAGAGATGGAGAACCAGAAGCTCCCTTCTTCCTCTTCTTCTTCTTCCTGGGTCGCGGAGCGGAGAATGTGGCCAGACTGGGGACCGGAGAGGGAGGTGAAGCAGGAACCGTGACAGGAACTGGGAAACTCACAGCAGGCGAGGAGGATTCCGGGCAGGAAGACTCCGATGCTGACTCCCATGACGGGTGCCTTCCACGCTTACCATGAAGATTGATGGACATGGAAGGTGTCTCAGGAGTCGCGGCGGGACTGGCCTGGTTCCCCTGCGAAACAACGGCTAGCAGACGACCCTCAGGGATCACAGGAAGTGTAGTAGGAGGTGAAGACCTTGTAGCACCCTGCAGCTCCCTCCGAGACAGACTGTCCACCATACAGTGGAACGGGCGGCTGACCAGTCTTTCTCGTTCAGCGAGAGGAGGAGGGACGTTGAGACCCTCGATGAGGTAGCGATTGACCAGGATCTCCGGCAAGAAAAACCTCCTCTCCTCCACGACCTGGGCGTACTTCCTCAGGGTCAACTTACCCTGAGGAGGGAAAGGAAGCTTGCCTTCCAGGCTGTCGGCGATGGCCGACTGCCACCATCGTTCGGGGTCTGACGGCTGCAGAGTAGGGAAAATAGGCGTGCTGTCTGCTGGGTTCTTTCGTGGCCGGTTCATTCTGTTATGGTTTGTGGAGAGATGAACCCAATCACAGACAGTATGCAATTAACACGGTTTATTCAGACAAAACAGGGAAAACAAAACCCACGATGGGGCAAAACAAGGCTGGAGGGCAAAAACAAAAACTAACAACACTAGACTAAGACTTGACAGATAACTAAACAAATAACTAACAACAGCAACAAGATCAGGATTTTACAAGACAGTTCCTCACAAGGTACTCACGGGAAGGTCTACACACAGGTATTGTATCACAGGATACACACACTGAGAATCACAATGAACCGGCACAAGACAGCAAACACAAGGGGATTAAATAGAGAGACTAATGATAAAACAACAGGTGACACAGGTAAAGCAATAATGACAAAACGAGGATAACAAGGGGGCGGGGCAAGAGAACGAGACAACACAAGCACATGGCCCAAACAAAAGGCCATGTGCTTGCACAAAAAACATGGGTCTGTCATGATCCTGTCTCAAGAATTAAAGAACGACAAGGACTAGATGGCAGAATCATGACACAGGACATCATTCAAAGAGTTTCTAGCCCAGAGGACATCATTTATCAAGAGGCATGAAGAAGCGACATCTTTCAAATGAGCACACAGAGCTATCATATTTTTGAGGTGGCAAAGAAAAAGCAACAAAAGAAGCAAAAGATCAATAGTACACAGAGAAACACATTCTGAATCCTACTTCAACATCCTTTTTTATTCTGTCACTGACTGATTTTCTTTCTGAAAGTGAAAACAAATATTCAGTTCTATGACATCAAGTCTTTAAAAAAAAACAAGCAAACACAGTTTTAAATAGTCAGTATCTGCATAATGATTTTTCTAGTATTTCCTCAGAATCTGTTGGAACATTAACATACACTCTGGTTTAAATACACCCTAGATTATTTAAAGCAATGAACTTTGGGCCATCTATGATAATCAAAATCAGGACAACCCAATATTATTTTCCTTAGGAGGACTTAAAATGAAAGGCCAATTCAAAGGCCATATTTATATCATAACAGAGAGCTATTGGAGATCCTGTTCTGACTGACACTGTGACCTATTCACTAAGACCTTATGAAACATGATTTATCCAATCTGCTGCTTCACAACAATGCCTAAATAATGTTAGTAAGCATATGAAACTGCAAATCAAAGCGCAGAGAATCGATTTCCCTTCTACATTAGAGTCTATGAAGTTAATGAGAGTGTTTGAATGATGGCTGCGGAGAAAGAACGAGGCTACCCAGAGTATTTAATTTTGCTATGCACTGTAGCATGTCCCAAGAGCAAGATCAGCACAGTTTCCATCTAAAAACTGCCTGCAGGTCAAGCAGAGGCTTAATCTATGCACTCATAGGAGTGTAATTACTTTTTTTGATTTATGACTTCAAGAAGTTTTGTATCCAATACCAATGAATCATGATGCTATGGTTCTAATGATATGCTACAGTGGTACAATTCTACATTTCAATGAAAATCATATTATGGCCATGGTTTCAGTCTCAACAAACCATGCACACACATACAGACACAAAAACTCATAATTATATCCATTGGAAGTGCATGGCTTGGTGTGGTGACGGTAGCTTATCTTCCTGCTGATCCATTTATGGACACTAAAGATGAGAATTAATCCAGAGCACTCTGCCATCTGCTGAAGATGAATGATTTATCTATCTTAACCCCCAAAAGCAGCCAGTTTTCAAGTGACGTGCCTGTGTTATAATCAAACTGTTCACATCAGCTTTGATATTTTGTCGAATGCAATCTTTATATCCACAACCAGTTCTACTCATCTTAATTCCTGTGCATGTTCCATCTCTCTTGCCAACCCATAACTACTTCAACACACTAATTATTAAATTATATCTTTATTCCCAGTGAGAACAAGATATTAAGAAAGAAGAGACCATCAGCAATGAGGACTGGACATTAATTCACAGAGAGAGAGAGAGAGAGAGAGAGAGAGAGAGAGAGAGAGAGAGAGAGAGAGAGAGAGAGAGAGAGATAGAGAGAAAGAGAGAGAGAGAGAGAGAGAGAGAGAGAGACTGAGCTGGGGTCTGAGAGAATCCCTCACTGTCCGTCCCCATGGGCAGTCTTTAAACACTGTTATTGCGAAGTGGTTCCTCACATGAGTGAAGTGGAAATAATTGATTTTCACAGGAAATGCTGAAGGACTACACATCTGTTGAGCAGCTTCTGTAGGCTCTATGTGTAAAGCATTTCATTGTGGGTGTTCACATTGACAGCCAAGACCAGCATCAGCAGAAACCAACGCACATTCTATTTAAAGTGTGAATTGAATTCAAACTCTCTCATATCAAGCCTTACGCAACGTAGATTGTTCAGACACATGGCATTTTGATCAACAGCTGGTCATAGTTTGTTTTCTGAGGCGAGTTACAAGGCAGAGGTATGCAGTATGGGTTAAAAAGAGATAATTCTGCATGCTCAGTGACGCCCTGATTTCTTTTCTCTCTTGCCCCAGCCTCTTTCTCTCTCTCTCTCTCAATCAGAAGTGGGTCAGTTATGGCAGTGCCGTTACTTAAAGAAGAGCTGCGGTTGCTCATATAGCACCATTTTAATGACACATATACACTCATGTCATAGCAACCGGCCTTATTCTTTTAACTCCCCACAGCCCCACCTTATATTTGCCACCCATTTTTTTTTTCCCAGCAGGTCCAACTACAGCAATAAAATAAAAATGAAAGCAAGAGAGTGGGCGTGTGAGTGGGAGATAGCCTACATTGTGGGGGGCATATTTAAGACTAAACAAAGCATCTTCATCAGAAAAATCTGAAACCTCCTCTCACCTGTACATAAATAAAGTGCATTTTTAATAAATTCAAATCAACATTCCTGCATTTAGCATGTTCTCATAACTCATACTTAATACATGCAGCAAGGCGCCCTCTCCCACATGCCTCTCAAGCCAAACACATAACAAAAGCTGCAGCTTTAAATCAGATGGGTTACAATCGTATAAAGTAAACAGTTTAAGAGACAAAGGCGGTGAACAGCCACACTAATCTAATCTGACCCGAGTACTGTTTTGTAGCCTAATGGCTGCATTGTGGTGATAACCAGAGCACCCCAATGGTAGAAAGAAAGAAAAGAGAGCGGTGACAAATCCTCATTATCCATCAAGACAAACACAAAACGCATGAGACAAACGAGCGCAATGACATGGTCATTTCCATAGACTGAACAGTGCATTTGAAACCCCACCAGCCCCAATTAACAGAACCACTGATCTTTTTTCAAAACCACTGCAGCCTTTAAAAATACAAGTAATAAAGCGTCATAAAAGTAGTGGCAGTAACCATCTATGCATTAACTCTTTTTTCATCTAGATATGCATTAACACAAAGACATGCGTGCGTGATGTAAAATGGGGAGATGGAAGGGAAAGCAATAAAACACAATACCTTTCTGTGTCTGTCCCTCTTCCATGTTCTCTTCCATGGTGGTTCAAAGCGCGATTATAGAAGTGGATGAAATGTAACAATGCCTATAGCGGTGAAGTGGATGAGCGACTGTGCGCGCGGAGGCGATATTGAGCGCGTGAGCGTGCGTGCGTGCGGTGGCTTTGTAAGGGATTCCTCTTCTCCACCGCAGATATCACTCAACACGATATTCAGCTGTCTCTCTCAAACGCTGTCCAATTCCAAAGAAAACATGGGGGTTTTTAAATCGGGATATAATTTCCAAATTTTCTTTTCGGTGGCTTCACAATAGAGACGAGCTATTATCTTTAGGTTTGTTGATTCTGATAATGAGAGATCTCAGACACTTTAAACATTGTTAATGCAGGTGTTTTGAACAACTCAGCTCTATTCTATAGCGCTGCTGAAAAATGCACCGCATTGAAAACAACTCCTCGCACTAACAGATGGATGGGTGTATCCTAGAAACCAGCAGGGCCCCCCTCCCTTCGACATGAACACTCCAACATATACACGCGCGCGCACACACACACACACCATACCGTGTTCTCTCTGTCTTCTGTGGACAGAAGTGTGTGTTTATTTGACTGCATGGCTGTATAGATAAATTTAATCTATCCTAAAATGAAATTAGTATATTTTTGACTTGATGGGTTATAGGAAAGATTGCCGCTTTCCAACGCAGGCAAGTGTTTTGTCTTTGTACCCCACAGCATAGAGAACGCTCATGCCTTCATTGATACTAAATCAGAAATGTGTCCTTTTTTTACTATACATAATATCATCACTGATAATGCCCATTGTTAAAATTATGTATTGTTACAGCATGAGACAACTTTATCTCACATTTTTTTTTTTATATAGTAGCCATTAGTAGCAGCAGACATTAATTAATCAGATATTAGGATCTTGATGGACACAAATGGACCATGTTTTTTTTTTATCTTATCAAAAAATGCATTAACAAAAACACTGCATTATCACTCACTCACTACCCCTAAAACCACCTATCTTCAGACCATACCTCGTTTGTCAATTTGTGTGTGTGTGTGTGTGTGTGTGTGTGTGTGTGTGTGTGTGTGGATTTATATAGATAACATGAACCTAACTGGCAAAGATTCAAATTTGATTGTCTGTCACAGTAGCAAAAACATGTTATGTTAATCACAATGAAGAAAATGGAATTAAAATATTCCAAATGTACTGAATTACAGAATTCAGTAGACAAGTCATGGCGTATCATGGCACAGCAGTGGGTTTTCGATGTTACCAGCTGTTCTGATCAGTGTCAATGACACTCACACTAGCAGTTTGAAACCAACAACTGAACAACTGTTGCCACAATGCTGCCAACAGCTCTAACAAAGTCTCGGTTACGTATGTAACCTTATGGCTCGTTTCCACCGAGCGGTACGGTACGGTACATTACAGTACGCAATTATTTCCGTTTCCACTGTCAAAAGTGGTGAATGGTACCAAAATGTCGAACCGTACCACTTTTTCGGTACCCTTCCGTTGGGGTACCTAGCACAGTGGTGCGGTACTAAAGGGTGGAGATAGACTCACTGCAGAATGTTGATTGGTTGACAGAGAATCGTCACTTGCTACAAGGGGAATGACAACATAAGAAGCACAATTTTTCAATATACAGTTGAAATATAATACTACTGTTATTGTGTCACGAAATGTAGTTGTTTAAAGCTAAAATCTGTGGTTTATTTATAAAGATTTATGACAATTTGATCCGGGTTGTGAGATCCATTTCAGACGATCACCGGGCGCTCATGTACCCCGCCTGGAACAGCCTTTCCTCGGCTAGTCGTTCTGACGTTTGCCGCTGACTCTTATGTCTCTGTAGTGGTTAAACATGAGATAGCCTATAATTCTTCTTGTGTAGACCTAACGGCGATCTTTGGTCTCGTGAATCTATAATTTGTTCCCTGGCCAATCGTTATGGCTGAGGGCTAAGTGAAGTTTCATAACTTTATATATTTAGGCTATTTAACTTTACCGTTGTAAGGTTAGACTAGAGTGCTGACTTTGTATGTTTGACGGAATTGTTTGCTTTATTTATTATTGTATAGCTTCTTGTACCTTATACTTTTATAATATTATATAGCTATAGTTTGATGTTGTTTAAAAGCTCTTCGCATCCCTGCAAAGGACCTCTCCATCTTTGACAGTAATTGGGTTCTAGGTCTCCTCGATGACCAAGACCTTGCTGTTTTGAATCAATACAAAAGTGAACAGCCAGTAAGCTGTGGGAACAGTGTTGGGGTTTTCAAAACTTCCAATGTTTGGCATTTGAAGCCACTTTTTACTCTTGGAAATTTTCATTTCTTGGCTTTTATATGAACAGATGTGTGCCTTTAATTTTTTTTTTCCAACCAGATAAATGTCATAGGTGGCAAACAGTCAAAGATATGCATTGTAGCTGATGTGAAATTAACCAAATCAAATCAAAACAAAACATCTTATAAATGCAAATATTGATATCTATTTATATTCAATACCATGATATTGTTCATATATGCACACTTGAACATAACATATTAGTTAATTATAGTATATGGTGAATAATTAAAATCAAATAAACCACAAAAATTGTGAAAGACGAGTATCAAAAGGACAAAGCTTCTGGAGTATTTTTAATGGTATGCATATTCAAATGACAAATACTGTGTAAATCAACTGTGATTTTCACACCACTTCTACAATATAGCATCTGTATCTGCTACACCGTCACAACAGAGATGGTTGAAATGTAATGTAAAGACAACATCTTTATTTGAGAAAGAAGCAGTCAAGCAACAGGAGGTAACTGTAACAATGTAGCAAGGACGAAGCGGAGAGAGAATCCAAATGCAGCACTTCTTTAAAAAAACAAACAGGTAATCCAGGGTAAACGACAGAACATGGCGCTCAGGACAGGAACACGGAACAGCTACAAGCAACAACAACGACTGACAAACAACAACTGAAGCACAGGGGTTTAAATACACAGGCAAACAAGCTAGACAAGATAACAAGTGGGCAGGGCTAATTAGAAACACCTGGAGAGACTAATAAACAAGAAAAACTACAAAGGACTACAAAACATGGCACAGAACAGGAATTAACAAGAGTCCACACAAGACAAGGAAAGCATAAGGAAATGTGACATAGCCCCCCACATAAGGAGCGGATTCCAGACGCTCCTCATGAACAGTCCAGGAGGGAGGTGGAGCAGAGGCGGACCCGGGGGCGGGATGGAGGGCCAGGCCCGTGGAGCGGTAGAGGGCCTGGAGACTGCGGTAGGGCGGAGCAGGCGGTGCAGGCGACCAGGGAGGTGACGACCCTTCAGGTGACCAGGGCGGAGAAGGCAGTGCAGGCGACCAGGGAGGAGACAACCCTTCAGGCGGCCAGGGCGGAGCAGGCAGTGCAGGCGACCAGGGAGGAGACGACCCTTCAGGCGGCCAGGGCGGAGAAGGCAGTGCAGGCGACCAGGGAGGAGCAGGCTGTGCAGGCGACCAGGGCGGAGCAGGCTGTACAGGCGACCAGGGCGGACCAGGCTGTGCAGGCCCTTTGGGCGGCCACGGCGGAGAAGACCCTTCGGGCGGCCATGGCGGCGAATACCCTTCGGGGGGCCACGGCGGCGAAGACCCTTCGGGCGGCCACGGCGGTGAAGATCTTTCTGGTGGCCGTGGGCCCCTGGGCTGCCACGGCGAGGACCTACTGCCCCCCCAAAAACATTTCTTGAGGGTGGTTACGGAGTCATAGGCTGGAGCAGGCACCGGTTCAGGGACAGACACCAGCTCAGGAACAGACACCGGCTCAGGAACAGACACCGGCTCGGCGGCGGCCATCTTGTCCGGAGACACTGGCTCGGCGGACTTGACGTGAACAGTCTCTGGGTCGGCAGACGTGACGTGAACATTCTCTGGGTCGGCAGACGTAACGTGAACAGTCTCTGGGTCGGCAGACGTGACGTGAACAGTCTCTGGGTCGGCAGACGTGACGTGAACAGTCTCTGGGTCGGCAGACGTGACGTGAACAGTTTCTGGATCGGCAGACGTGACGTGAAGTTCAGGCTTGGCGGGTACTGTGGGGTTGCAGGGCTCCTTGTCCGCCAAACCCACTGTAAAGGTAGAGCCGCACAGTAACAGGGCCAAATCAATATAAAATTCTAAAGTCCATTGAGGATTGTGCAGTGGCATGGCTGACCCAAGTGGCTCAGATAGTCCCCCTCTAAAGAAAATCATGAGGCACAAAGAATCCACTGGAGTTACATTTGACAGTTCAATAAAGTCTCTCACGTAATCCTCAATGGGCCGGTCTCCCTGACGGAGGCGCATAATTTGTGCTACTGGATTCATCGTTGGTCGGTCGTTCTGTAACGATGTAGCAAGGACGAAGCGGAGAGAGAATACAAATGCAGCACTTCTTTAATAAAACAAACAGGTAATCCAGGGTAAACGACAGAACATGGCGCTCAGGACAGGAACACGGAACAGCTACAAGCAAAAACAACAACGACTGACAAACAACAACTGAAGCACAGGGGTTTAAATACACAGGCAAACAAGCTAGACAAGATAACAAGTGGGCAGGGCTAATTAGAAACACCTAGAGAGACTA
Source organism: Gila orcuttii (assembly GCA_026230005.1). NCBI lineage: Eukaryota > Metazoa > Chordata > Actinopteri > Cypriniformes > Leuciscidae > Gila > Gila orcuttii. The sequence continues at coordinate 24,961,795 of JAPDVR010000002.1, read as the reverse complement.
ATAAACAAGAAAAACTACAAAGGACTACAAAACATGGCACAGAACAGGAATTAACAAGAGTCCACACAAGACAAGGAAAACATAAGACAGGAATTGTGACATAAATTAGAAACACCTGGAGAGACTAATAAACAAGAAAAACTACAAAGGACTACAAAACATGGCACAGAACAGGAATTAACAAGTCAAGTCAAATATATTTATATAGCGCTTTTCACAAAACAGATTGTATCAAAGCTGCTTCACAGTATCAATCAAAACAACTTAACAATGTTTGTTTATTACTGGAAAAAAGACATCCAATTTTGGTAGAGCTGATCAATGGTATGATTGGTTAATTAATTTGAATATCCCCAACTGAGCAAGCCAAAGGCAACAGTGGCAAGGAACCGAAAAACTCCATCCAGTGACCTAATGGTGTCCTAACACCCCATCAGATGACCCAATGGAGAAAAAAAAACCTTGGGAGAACCCAGGCTCAGTCGGGGGTCAGTTCTCCTCTGGCGTTTATGAACTAGAGGCCGAATTAACAGTAACTGTAAGATAAAAAATTTATATGAATGCCTGGCTAAATAGATGCGTCTTCAGTCTAGTTTTAAACTGGGAGAGCGAGTCTGAGCTACGAACAATATCAGGAAGGCTACTCCAGAGCTTCGGAGCTAAATGTGAAAATGCTCTGCCTCCTTTGGTGGATCTGGATATCCTAGGAATGACCAGAAGCCTCGAATTTAGTGATCTTAAAGAGCGCAATGGATTGTAAGGCGATAGAAGATCCGTTAAATAGACTGGAGCTAAACCATTTAGAGCTTTATAAGTCAAAAGCAATACCTTGTATTTAATACGGAACTTTATAGGAAACCAATGAAGTGATGATAAAATCGGTGTTATATGATCATATTTTCTTGATCTAGTAAGAACTCTAGCGGCTGCATTTTGGACTAACTGTAGCTTGTTTATTGAAGATGCAGGACAACCAGCTAATAAAGCATTACAGTAATCTAGTCTCGAGGTCATGAATGCATGAACTAACTTTTCTGCATCAGAGACTGATAGCATATTACGTAGCTTAGCAATGTTTCTAAGGTGGAAAAAGGCAGTTTTTGTAACATATGAAATATGCTTTTCAAAAGACAGGTTGCAGTCTAATGTAACACCCAGGTCTTTTACTGTAGCGGATAAAGTAACAGGGCATCCTACTATGTTAAAGTCGTGCTGTGAAAGGTTTTGTGGACGGTTTTTAGAACCGATAAGTATTACCTATGTCTTGTCTGGATTTAATAAAAGAAAATTACGCGTCATCCATCCAATATCTTTAACACAATCTGTCAATTTGGATAATTTAGCGTATTCATCTGGCCGTGATGAAATACATATTTGAGTGTCATCAGCATAACAATGGAAACTAATTCCATGTTTCCTTGGAATATTACCAAGTGGCAGCATATATATTGAGAATAATAAAGGGCCTAACACAGATCCCTGCGGCACTCCATAGTTTGCCGAAGTTATAATTGATTTTTCTCCATTTAAGTAGACGAAATGGTAGCGGTCAGATAAGTATGACCTGAACCAGCTTAATGCTTGTCCTTGAACACCAGTGTAATTTTGTAGTCGATCTAAGAGTATTGTGTGATCTATAGTATCGAACGCAGCACTAAGATCAAGTAAAACTAGTACTGAGATACAGCCTTGGTCCGAAGCTAAAAGTAAATCATTTGTGATTCTAACAAGCGCAGTTTCAGTGCTATGATGTGGCCTGAATCCAGACTGAAACTTTTCATAGATGTCGTTTTCTTGCAAGAAAGAGCCGAGTTGAGCGGACACAACTTTTTCTAATATTTTTGACATAAATGGAAGATTCAAAAATGGGTCTGTAATTTGCTAGGTTATTTGGATCTAATTGTGGTTTCTTAATAAGAGGTTTTATAACTGCCAGCTTGAACGTTCTTGGAACATGACCTAAAGATAAAGAGGAGTTAATAATATTGAGAAGAGGCTCTTCCACTATAGGTAACACTTCTTTCAGTAGTTTAGTTGGTATAGGATCTAATAAACATGTTGTTGTTTTAGATGAAGTGATAAGTTTATTTAACTCTTTTTGTTCTATGGTTGTAAAGCATTGTAATTGTTCTTGCGGGGTGATAATTGCGGCCGAATTATAAGGCGCGAGCAAAGATCGAACGTTTACGATTTTGATTCTGATGCTTTCAATTTTCTTGGTGAAGAAAAGGTATTTTGTTCAGACGACGTCTGTTTATTTGTTAGTCTAGCAACGGTATTAAATAAAAACCTTGGATTATTTCGGTTGTTTTCTATTAATTTGCTGAGGTGCTCAGCCCTGGCCGTTTTAAGTGCCTTTTTATAAAGTGACATACTGTCTTTCCACACGATTCTAAAGACCTCTAAATTAGTTTTTTTCCATTTACGCTCTAAATTACGGGTTTCTCTCTTTAAAACATACGTAGTATTATTGTACCATGGTGCTATACTTTTTTCTCTGACCTTTTTTAATCTAATGGGTGCAACAATATCCAATGTTCTAGAGAGAATGGTGCTCATAGTGCTAGTAAGTTCGTCTAATTCATCTGTTTGTTTGGGTTCAGGCAGCAGCTGAGACAGATCAGATAAGCTATTTGAGAAATGATCTATGGTGGATGGACGAATTGTTCTACCTGGTCGATAACGTGGCGCAGCATGACATATTACAGCAGTCCGTAATATGCAAGTTACCAAGTAGTGGTCAGTGACATCATCACTTTGTGGAATGATATCTATATCGGTTGGATCGGTTCCATATGATATAATTAAATCGAGTGTATGATTAAGACGATGAGTTGGTCCGGTGACGTTTTGCTTGACCCCGAAGGAGTTTCCACACAAGACAAGGACGTTTTGCTTGACCCCGAACAAGAGTCCACACAAGACAAGGAAAACATAAGACAGGAATTGTGACAGTAACAGTAAATGTAAGTGTTTTGTATCTTTTTCTCATTTGATTTAAAGAGCAGTTGTAGTTACTAGGAAACCATGCTTGTTTACTGTGCTCACGAGCTGAAATCCCATTGGTAAAGTCTTGTTTGTTCGCGTTTAGTCACGAGGTAAACAGTTTTGCTAGTGAGGCGTGGCCTAAGCCAGCTCGCGCAATTTATACATCGTGTTTTGTAGCACTTATTAGAAAGAAGCAGTCAAGCAATAGGAGTTGACAGTAACTGTAAGTGTTTTGTATCTTTTTCTCATTTGATTTAAAGTGCAGTTGTAGTTGGGGGAAAAAAAATTGTGTCCATATGGTTTAATTAAATTTAAAAGGGTTAAAATTTCTAAATAAAATGGTAAATTACTTGCATACATGGTAAATTACTTGCATACATGCTATTTTTTTGAGGATCAAGTCTAAAATTTCTGGTTTTAATACATTTTGAGAGAATATTTGGGGGATGATTGCAAAAATGTCTATGTGGTATAACCGTCAAAACTTTGTACCAAATAATTGATCTTGTTTAAAAAAGGTGAAATTCTCAATAAAACACCATATCAGCTAGTTTGGCATAATCTTACATTAGAACTATTTAACAGTAAATAAAAGTAAATGGAATACCACTGTTGTGAATATTATAAGTAATTTGGGGAATCATGTGAGTCAAGTAAAATTCCTGAAGTGTCAAGGTGTTGTAACCACCATTTTAAGGACTCATTTTGTTAATATTGTGTAAGAAGACCATGTGACAGAAAATTGCTAATTTTAACATGCAATGTTACATGAAACATGCAAATGTTATTAACTCATTTTAAAATGTGAGATAATTTGACAATTTTAGGGTATGGTGAGATATTCTTAAGTATATGTCAAATGGTATGACCCCGGGAATACATTGATAATTCATCATTATAATAAAAATGATTATTAAAGGAGCTGTATGTAAGAATGTGGCCAAAACTGGTACTGCAATCACTTTCAAATTACTGTAGAGTGGTGTATCCCCTCTCCCTCCTCCCTGACTCGAGGTTGCCAGATAGGCTGCAGGATCCAGCAGGAACGTAGGCTGCTACAAGAAGCTTTTCTGCTAATTATTTTTATGCTTCAAATGAGAGATGTTTTGCAAAGTAATTATATATCGCAAAAATTTACTAATGGCGATTAGCCAAATATAATCGTAGAGAATACGCTCGTATGTGACAGTACATTGTTAGAACAGTAGCTGTTAGTCAAACTTGTAACGGTAGGTATCTGTCATTAACGTAAGTACAAGCACAAGCGTCTGTCACTGTGTAACCGAGATACAGCTATTCATTTAGCTGACGCTATAAGTGAAAGCGACCAGCTGTATTTTTTAACTTACCCTGCAGTACACGTCCATAACGCTAAAATATGTGATGTGAAAGATTACGTGTCATTCTATTATTTTTGGCTGTAGAACTTGCATGATAAACAATAATGGGCATGCTAATGTTGTTTTCCTCAGCATCTCATCATAATGACAGAGAAACGGGCTCTGATAATACATTGCTAATGTTAGTAATGACGACTCGCCATTTTTATTACCCAAACAATTCCTTACCTTTTCAATTTGATGACCCACCTCCTCCATATGAGCTAATGTAACGTTACTTTGCACGAACATGCATAACTTTGTTCGACTGTCATGAATATTTGAAATGTCCATTTACATCAAGTACAAGTTAGCCAAACATAGATGAATCTTACCTGTCCAGGAGAAAATTAGCAACGTTGGCGTCTGTCTTCAAATTCTTCTCCGTTTTCAGCCGTCTCCATCTTTCAAAGGCATCTCCTATACAGATCCTTGTTTTATTTCGGACTTTGTCACGAAGTATTTCGGATTCATAACGAGTTTTTTTTGGTTTCGCAACGTTAGACATTTTTTTTATCCGATTCCGACACGTTTGTAGCTGCAGCTGTGGTAACTGGAGCAGAGCTGGCAACCCGGATGCCGTAACACTACTGACTTCGTGATTGGTAGATAGGTGGAAGGTGGCGCATCAGACCAAAACACAACATGACAACATGAACATCAGTTGAGGGCTGCAACTTCATTTTTTAAATGACAATATCCTGGCCGGACTACTGTTGTCAGTGATATAAGTATTTGAAATGAACATGATTTCTTAAAGTCTAGTGACATATCAGGGCCATTTTATGATTAATTGAAATAAATTTCTTACATACAGCTCCTTTAACATTTTAAATATTACCACCAAGGCCACATGATTACATTGGTTTCCATGATAATACCTGTCAAATTTGATTTTAAACTGAAATGTCGAATGGTGTAAACGGTTACACCTATTGACTCCTATAACAAGCCTTTAGGGTCCAATTAGGTCAAATATCACTAGTTTATGATGCTGATTAACATTTTTATATAAACTAACCTACTATTTGGAACTCTTTTCAAGTGTTCAATGTAACCAATGTAACCTCATTGGTTCTTGTGGAAGCTCAAACGTTCAAGAATGAACCTCGTTGGTTCTTGCTGAAGCTTAAACTTGCTGCTTAACACGAGAATGAACCTCATTGGTTCTTGCGGAAGCTCAAATGTGCTGCGTAACACGAGAATGAACCTCATTAGTTCTTGCGGAAGCTCAAACGTGCTGCGTAACACGTGAATGTACCTCATTGGTTCTTGCTGAAGATCAAACATGCTGCGTAACACGAGAATGAACCTCATTGGTTCTCGCTGAAGCTCAAATGTGCTCTAGAACACGAGAATGAACCTCATTGGTTCTTGCTGACGCTCAAACGTGTTGCGTAACATGAGAATGAACATCGTTAGTTCTTGCTGAAGCTCAAACGTAAACCCCTTCTGCTGAACTTGTTGACTTACATGCTTGATTTTCAGTCACAATTTCTTCAACAAACAATGGCCTTTGACTCTAGAAGCAACATGGTCAGGTGGTGTAACTGTTTTTTGTCAATTGGCGTCACCAGTATTTTCCATAAAAATTGTATTATATACAGGAAAACTAATGTGGAATACAATTTAATAATCTAGTTTCACGAGTTCACCCGTACATGAAATCAGATGTAGTAATTTATGCGTATTTGGTGTGCTGTCCAGGAGAGGGCTCTGAGTTCAAAATTCGGCCTGAACCCAGAGTACTCCCCCCTTCACTGGGATAGAAACCAGCCGAGAGTGAGGTGATGGGGTGGTGAAGGGATGCTGTGAAACTGTCATGGGACAGAGGTGAGGGAAGGCTATTTTTATACTGGCTTCCTCTGTACTGATTGGTTGATTACCTGAACGTGCTCCTCCCGAACTTTGTTACATTACATAAAACTTAATTTAGTGTAATAATATGGTTTTTAACAATTTTTACATAATTTGTCAAAGATTATTTAGAAAACAGAGGTGTTTTCAGCATATGTATTTATTTCTAGATGTACACATACATGCCACCCAGGTGGATAAAATATTTAATATTTCTCATTCTTTGGCAGTTACACCATTTGACACATTCAGGTACATTCAGTCTTAACTTTCGTAGAAAATGGTGCAAATGTCATTTTTAATTACATAAAATCAACATAAATACACTATGTACATTTTGGCATACCTGATGCATGCTTTTAAAACAAGTTTTTACAAGATTTTCGAATTTCTCATCTTGACAAACCTTATTTATCACTGACCCAGTTACTAGGAAACAGTGTTTGTTTACTGTGCTCACAAGCTGAAATCTCATTGGTGAAGTCTTGTTTGTTTGCGTTTAGTCACAAGGTAAACAGTTTCGCTAATGAGGCGTGTCCAGCTGTATTCAATTACGACATTTCAGGTGAGTATAAAGAAAGTAGTATACCGTGGAAGCGGACGTGGCAGCCCTCGTGTGAAGCCCTCATCGTGTGAAGACCGAAGAGTGTAAAGACCAGCGATTCTACCTGCGGGACTCCACCGAGCAAGTACACCGACAAGGCACTTGAGTATTATTTTCTTGTTGTTTACTATCCCTTCTACACAACTTTTCTTCTCTTCTTTCTGTTTGTGACCTCTTTTTCACTATGTGTTTTCAAATCCCTACTATTACTAACACGCGTAAACCAAATGTCACACGTAGGAGGCAGCACAATCCTAGCAACCTGCATACCTTTCCGGTGTCTTCTAGTACTTTATTCTCTTTCCCCATCGGTCTCTGGAATTGCCAGTCCGCTGTAAACAAAGCTGATTTCATTACATCTATTTCTAGTCATTCAGGTCTCAGCCTATTGGCCCTGACTGAGACTTGGATCAAACCAGTGGACACTGCAACACCTGCTGCCCTCTCCACTAACTTCACTTTCTCACACACCCCTCGCCTGACCGGAAGGGGTGGAGGTACTGGTCTTTTCATCTCAAACGATTGGAAATTTTATCCTTTACCACCTCTCTGTGACAACAGCTCATTTGAATCGCATTCAATTACCATCACTAGGTCTATTAAATCCATTTTGTAGTTGTCTATCGTCCACCAGGTCAACTTGGCAGTTTCTTGGAGGAGCTTGATCTGCTACTCTTATCTTTCCCTGAGCATGGTACTAGTTCTTAGAGACTTCAACATCCACCTAGAAAAGCCTCAGACTGCTGATTTCCACACTCTGCTTGCCTCATTCAACCTCAAACGAGTATCTACTGCAGCTACTCACAAATCAGGTAACCAGTTAGACATTATTTACACGCGCTACTGCTCCACTGACCATACACTGGTCACTCCGCTGCATACCTCAGATCACTTCTTCCTCACTCTCAACCTCAACCTGCCTCAGAACACAACACAAACTCCTCTACAGGTCATCTTTCGGCTAAACCTACGCTCACTCTCACCCTCTCGCCTATCCTCTTTGGTCTCATCCACACTTCCTCCATCTGATCAGCTCTCAACACTAGATACTGACAGTGCAACTGATACTCTTTTCTCCACTTTAACATCCTGCTTGGACAACTTCTGCCCCATTTCCTCCAGGACAGCCTACGCCACCCCCGGTTATCTGATGTTCTCCACGAACATCGTTCTAAACTAAGTGGTGCAGAGAGGAAGTGGCGCAAATCAAAAGATCCTACTGACCTTGGTCTTTATCAATCCCTCCTCTCTTCCTTATCTGCTAATATCTCTACTGCTAAAATGACTTACTATCACAACAAAATTAACAATTCTGACTATCGCATGCTTTTCAAAACCTTCTCCTCACTTCTCAACCCTCCTCCTCAGCTGACGATTTTGCCACATTCTTCATAAATAAAAAAAACACCATCAGCGGCCAATTTACCAAACCACAAATTGACACACATATCTTACCAGCTAACACACACATTCTACCCTCCTTCTCTCTGCTTTCTGAGGCAGAAGTCTCCAAACTCCTCCTTTTCAATCGCTCTTCTACCTGTCCGCTTGATACTATTCCCACTAATCTACTTCAAGACATTTCTTCCTCAGTTGTACCCACACTCACGTACATCATAAACACCTCTCTTCACACTGGTACTTTTCCCACAGCATTTAAGCAGGCTCGGGTAACCCCACTGCTTAAGAAACCCACTCTAAATCCAGCACATCTGGAAGATTACAGACCAGTATCCCTTCTTCCATTTGTCGCAAAAACACTTGAACGAGTTGTTTTCAACTAGATCTCTTCCTTTCTTACACAGAACAACCTCCTGGACAACAACCAGTTTGGTTTCAAAAGCAGTCACTCAACTGAGACTGTCCTGCTCTTGGTAATTGAAGCTCTGAGACTGGCAAGAGCAGCATCCAAATCCCCAGTTCTCATCCTGCTGGATCTGTCTGCTGCCTTTGACACCGTTAATCACCAGATCCTCCTCTCAATTTTGAATACGAAGGGCATCTCGGGAACCGCACTACAATGGTTCAAGTCTTACCTGTCAGGTAGGTCCTTCAGGGTGTCGTGAAGGGGTGAGGTGTCCCAAGACACAACATCTAGCTACTGGGGTGCCTCAGGGCTCATTGCTTGGACCACTTCTCCATCTACATGACATCACTAGGATCTGTGATTCAGAAACATGGCTTTTGCTATCACTGCAACGCTGATGAAACACAACTCTGCCTCTCATTCCAGCCTGATGATCCGACAATTGCTGCTCGCATCTTAGCCTGCCTGACAGACATTTCTGGCTGGATGATGGACCACCACCTTCAACTAAACCTTGTGGTCCTGGCCAACCCAACACTACATCACAACATTCAGCTAGGTTTGTCATCCATAACTCCATCAAGGTCAGCCAGGAACCTTGGAGAACTTTGTAATTGATGATCAACTTAACTTTACAGACCACATTGCTAGAACTGCCCGGTCCTGCAGATTTGCCTTATACAACATTAGGGGGATCAGGCCCTTCCTATGGGAGCATGCTACACAACTCCTTGTCCAAGCACTTGTTCTATCCAGACTGGATTATTGTAATAATCTCCTAGCAGGTCTTCCAGCTTGCTCTGTCAAACCTCTGCAACTGATCCAAATTGCTGCAGCTAGAGTGGTCTTTAACTAGCCGAAGAGAGCACACGTCACTCCTCTCCTCACAAAATAGCACTGGTTGCCAGTTGCCGCTCGCATCAAATTCAAGTCACTGACTTTTGCCTACAGAACAACCACTGGCTCTGCTCCCTCCTACCTAAACTCATTACTTCAGACATACGTGCCATCCAGAAACTTGCGCTCTGCAAGTCAAGTCAAGTCAAGTCACCTTCATTTATATAGCGCTTTTAACAATATGGACTGTTTCAAAGCTTTACAGTGAAATTAAAGTAACAGAGATTGTTTTGGCTTTACAGCAGCTCTAGAATAAAGTTATTGTCCAGCTAAATTTAGTTTTGATTGATTCACTTCCGTCGCAATGATCATTAGTTATTAACTTAGGGGCCGCTAACACGACACCGTTCTAACAGAAAATTCTTTAATGCGATCCGGCCGCTCATTTGCATAAAACAGTGCCTGGTGGCTCTGAAAATGTTTTATTGCTTCCGTGTAGCCACGTGAATCGGAATTATCCTGACAACGTTTTATCAGTACAGAGGTAAGGGGAAGGAGGCCTTCACTAGGGAGAGACTAGTGACACTTCAGGACTGCGTTGTCGTTGTGTCCAGGCGCAGGTCCTTACGGCCTGAATACGGCCTGGATCCGGCGGACTGCGGTAAACCTCTGGATAAACAGAGAGACAAATATTAACGTAGATACCATCCTTCTTATGATGTACAAAGTACATCAGGATTTATGGGAAGTGTTCCCGGTTCCGGCTGATCTAAACTATGCAGCTTAACATTGAATTATAGAGGTCTATAATGTGTTATGTGTATGCTAAGCCAAAGAGATGTGTTTTTAGTCTAAATTTGAACTGACAGACTGTGTCTGCTTCCCGGACAATGTTAGGAAGATTGTTCCAAAGTTTTGGTGCTAAATAGGAAAAGGATCTACCACCAGCAGTCGATTTTGATATTTCTGGTATTATCAACTGGCCAGAATTTTGAGATCGCAATAGACGTGAAGGAGTATAATGCGTTAAGAGTTCGCTTAGGTACTGGGGAGCTAAACCATTTAGTGCTTTGTAAGTAATCCGCAATATTTTAAAATTTATACGATGTTTAATAGGGAGCCAATGCAGTGTTGACAGAACTGGGCTAATATGGTCATACTTCCTGGTTCTGGTAAGAACTCTAGCTGCTGCGTTTTGGACCAGCTGTAGTTTGTTTATTAAGCGTGCAGGGCAACCACCCATAAGAGCATTACACTAATCTAGCTTTGATGTCATGAACACGCATTAACTAATTGTTCTGCATGTGTCATTGAGAGCATATGACGTAATTTAGATATATTTTTTAGATGGAAAAATGCGGTTTTACAGATACTATTCACGTGACTTTCAAATGAAAGATTGCTATCAAAGAGCACAACCAGGTTCCTAACCGACGACGAGGACTTGACAGAGCAGCCATCAAGTGTTAGACAGTATTCTAGGTTATTACGTGAGGAAGTTTTTTGTCCAATAATTAGAATCTCTGTTTTTTTTCAGAATTAAGTAGTAGGAAATTACTAGTCATCCAATTTTTTTATATCAGCTATGCATTCCGTTAATTTGGTGAATTGGTAAGTTTCGTCAGGGCTTGAAGAAATATAGAGCTGAGTATCATCAGCATAACAGTGAAAACTAATGCCATGCTTCCTAATAATATCTCCTAAGGGTAGAATGTACAGAGTGAACAGCAACGGTCCTAGTACTGAGCCTTGTGGTACGCCATACTGAACTTTTGATCGATAAGACATCTCTTCATTTACTGCTACAAACTGATAATGGTCAGATAAGTATGATTTAAACCATGCTAATGCAATTCCACTAATGCCAACATAATATGTTCAAGTCTATTTAAAATAATGTTGTGGTCAATAGTATCAAATGCAGCACTAAGATCGAGTAACACCAATAGTGAGATACAACCACGATCGGATGATAAGAGCAAATCATTTGTGACTCTAATGAGAGCTGTCTCAGTACTATGGTACGGTCTAAATCCTGACTGAAAATCCTCGTAGATACCATTTCTTTCTAAAAAGGAACATAGTTGTGAGGATACTGCCTTTTCTAGTATCTTTGACAGAAAAGATAGATTTGAGATTGGCCTGTAATTGACTAATTCTGTAGGATCAAGTTGCGTTTTTTTAACAAGTGGTTTAATCCTAACCAGCTTAAAAGTTTTCGGTACGTATCCTAGTGACAAAGATGAATTAATGATATTGAGAAGACGATCTATGACCTATGGAAGTATCTCTTTCAATAGTTTAGTCGGTATAGGATCTAACATACCCCATACAAAAATTTAATATATGGCCATATATGTACTTATATTTTAAATAGCATGACATATATCTATACATATATTTGACTTATCTGAGAACACAATATATGCCTGCAACATATATGAACATTTATGTGTCCAAACATGTGAAGAAAATATTTGAGTTCATCCATATATGATACTATATATCTGCATATATTACAGTATAGTATTGGTCTCTCGCATATATGGACAACATTAAGTATAAATATGTGACATACATATTTGTTTCCCACATATTTAATAAATGTATGTAAACATACATGCATGTGATACTGATGCATTGAAATAAGTACATATGTGATACATATATGTGTTTAACATTTGTGTGCATATACGGGAAAATGTATGGCACTTACATGAAAACGGCCATTTTTGCTATATTTTTAATATATATTTTATATAATTATATAATATTGCTATATTTTTAAATATATGTTTCATATATGTCTGTGTTTTATATATATGAATTTTGCATATATTCTCATATAGGCAGCAGACATACATGGGCACTGACATTATATATGTAATTTACTTATACTGACATACAGTGTATTACATTTCTGTATGGGACATGTTGTCGATTTAGATGATTTAACGAGTTTAGAAAATTCTTCCTCTCCTATAGCAATGAATGAATCGAATTTTTCGTCAGTGAGACTACAATGCACTGTCTGATGCGATACTGTAGTAAACGGTTGCATAGTTATATATTTTTTCTTGATATTATCAATCTTATAAGTGAAGAAGGTCATAAAGTCATTAATGATGTCCTGCTTGCAAACTTCTGGGCTTGAAACTTTTTCGTCAGTTTAGCAACTGTTTCGAATAAATACCTAGGGTTTTGTTTATTTTCTTCTAATAGGGTTGAAAAATAAACAGATCTAGCAGTTTTTAAAGCATCTCTGTATGCAATCATGCACTCTTTCCATGAAATACGAAAAACCTCTAGTTTTGTTTTATTCCAGTTGCGCTCCATTTTTCTGGCTGCTCTCTTAACCCTTTCGCACGTACGATCACACCGGTGTGATCAGTCTAGGCTGGTCCCTGGAGCGTACGATCACACCGGTGTGATTAGAACGGTCAGTGCATCACGTGATCAACTGCTAAATTCAAATGTGCTTTCGCGCGTTGGCTGGCGCTGAGCCAGAGACAGGTGCGCTCAGAGCTTTCATATATCACAACTTTTCAGTGTTTTCAACCACATAATGTTTATTTTGGTTCCAGACATATAAGTACTAAAAAAACAATACATTTAGAGTTCGTAAAATACACACTGATGTCAAAGGAAGAGGCAATAATAATCCTTTCCATTATAATTAGTTTTATTCATATCAGATACACATTGTGTAAGTAATTTTAAAGTTTACTCTATTCTTCTCCCAGTTCACCAGCCACTTACTTGTATGTATTTCGGGAGAAGTGGATGAATGAACGTTTTGTAAATCCAACAGATCCGATTCTCTGAACTGCGTCTGCAGCACAAACTAAGATGGCGGCGCCCATCGCGCATACAGCTCAACTAACGCGATCGTTATAAAGGTGTTTAAACAACAAAACACTTCCACTTGCATATATTTGACAACCGGAATATCAGATATTTCATGCCATATCAAACAAATTTGTGAATATTTTGAAAAAAAAAAGGAAATATGACATAAAAGCAGATCATCATTCATTCAGCTCTGTTGTTGCTGCGGTGTGTCACGTGACAAGCAATGACGCGTCACCATGGAAACCATAAAGTGACACATTCTAAATAACAGTCGCCTTGAAAAACTCACGCTGGGGGGTCAGCCAGAATATTTTAAACTCACGTGTGAAAGGGTTAAGGGCCTGAGTGTGCTCATTGTACCACGGCGTTGGAATATTTTCCTTAATCTTCTTTAAGCGCAAAGGAGAAACTAAAACTAAAGTGTCTAAAGTGCTGTAAAAGAGAGAGTTAAAAGTTTCTGTCGCAATATCGAGTTCTTCTAAGCTATCTGGGATGTTGAGATGATGAAACTGATCAGGAAGATTATTTATAAAGCATTCTTTAGTGGCAGAAGTGATAGGTCTAACATATTTGTAACACAGAGTCGGCTTTGCAGCCTTGGCTAAATGTAGTTTACACAAGACTAGACAGTGATCTGAGATGTCATTGCTCTGCTGCAGAATTTCAAGGCATCAACATACAAGAGTATGATGACGACAATGAGTAGGTCCTGACACATATTGTCTAACGCCAATAGAGTTAAGAATGTCTTTAAATGCCAATCCCAATGCATCTTTTTCATTATCTACATGTATATTAAAATCACCATCAATTAGGCCTTTATCTGCAGCCAGTACTAACTCTGATAGAAAGTCAGCAAATTCTTTGATAAAGTCTGTATGGTGCCCTGGTGGCCTGTATACAGTAGCCAGCACACATCTTAAAACGTGATTTATCATTTGCACTATATATTGTTACATTAAGCACCAACACTTCAAAAGAATTATATTTGAAACTAGACTTCTTAGTAATTTTTGAAAATATTACTATAAATTACAGCAACACCTCCCCCTTTGCCTTTCAGACGAGGTTCATGTTTATAACCAGGGGCGGAGTGGCAATCGGGAGAGGCCGCGAGGGCCGGTCTGATAATAGTTATACATTGCAAGTTCTTAGCAACACCATCCGCTGCCCGCTGGACAAACTGTGCAGCCTCTCTGCTCAACCCGTTAATAAATGCATCGATCCGCAGATTTTGTTTGAGTTCTTAAATGGTCTAGTGGTAGATCTTTTGCCAAGCGTGTCAGAGGTTACGGGTTCTAATTCGCACTCGTGTAGTTTTTTCCTCTCATCAAAACTGAATATGTTCATCAGTGGTTACAGTCTCTATACCAAGCAGGGACACGTTTGTGTGCATTTTATTTTGTGATTTCACTGGAATGAATAGAGTCTCCACAACGGCGATAGATTGAAGAGCGCGTCTGAAAGAAGACTGCGCGAGCCACAAGAGAACACTGTATCCATGCAACTGATAGCAGCGACAACGAGCGCTCAGCTTAAGTGAAAAAACAACACATTTTAGCGCTAGATCTCTTATTTAATAGTGAACTAAGTGAATGCTCTGCTAGTTAACTGGAGATGTTTTATTTATTTGTATTAGGTACATCCGTGCCTCAATGTTTCAAAAAGTGGTGGGGGACAATATCGATCCTGAGAAAAAATGGTGGGACACGACTTCACTGGATCTAAACAAATCAATCTAACCATAGATGTGACCAGTAGTGGTAGCTTTCTTAATCTATTTAAAATAATTTTGCAAGGGTTCTTGCAAAAAAAAAAAACCCTCATGTTTTTACTCATGTTTGAGCTCTAAGACTATGTGCCATATTACCAGAGAGAAGAGCAGCATCATCCCAGGAGGGATGAATACCATCTCTTTTCAACAGGTCAGGTCTGCCCCAACAACTTTTCCAATTGTCTATGAATTTTAGATTTTTTTGCGGACACCACTTAGACAGCCAGCCATTGAGTGATGACAATCTGCTAACTATCTCATCACTCCTTCGAACAGGAAGGGGGCCAGAGCAAATTACAGTGCCTGACATCGTACTTGCGAGTTCACACACCTCTTTAACATTAATTTTAGTGTTCACCGACTGGCAAAGTCGAACATCATTAGTGCCGACGTGAATAATAATCTTAGAGAATTTACGATTAGCATTAGCCAGCACTTTTAAATTTGCTTTGATGTCAGGCCCTCTGGCTCCCTGCAAACATGTGACTATGGTGGCTGGTGTCTCTATTTTCACGCTTCATGTAATAGAATCGCCAATAACTAGGGCACATTCAACAGGATTCTCAGTGGGTGTTTCACTGAGTGGGGATAATATGTTTAATGTTGTAATCGGAACGGAAGAGCGATGTTTTGTCCCGCAACTACAGCACCTCACCGTCACCCAATTGCCCTGCTGCACGGGCTCTACTTCAGCCAGAACCGAACAATGTACAGTGTTCTCTAAGCTAGTCGCATCCAAAGCAGTATCTAAAGCCCTTGCACTCTTACAATTAACCTCAATTAAAGTTTGGATGCGTGAATCTAGTTCTGAAATCTTCTCTGTCAGCTTGACTATCTCCCTGCATTTATCACATGTAAATCCTGTGCTGACAGAGAAGGCTATACTATACATGTTACATGAAGTGCAAGTCACAATAAGAGGAGAAGATGACATGACTCACCATGTTTGTTGAGTGATTCTACTTACCACAGCTTTGATGGATTTGTAAAAGGCGCGAGCTAAATAAATAAATAAAGAGCGCACGGATGGCACGCTGACAGGCTAGCGAATTAGTAGCTTGTTGTGCTAGCAACGATTTAGATTGAAGCTAGCGATGTCAAGTTAATATGTGATGTTGAGTAAGTTGTATTTAGCAGTATAAACAACAGGGAATGGTAGTAAATAATGATTCAAAACAGAAAGATATACTAAGCTACTAAGCTAAGCTAAAGCTACAGACACAAACCACAGCAAGGCAGACAGGAGCAATCGAGCCAAGTGAACGCCGTCTTGTGGTGCCATCTCAAAGAGGCACACAATCTCTTTTTCTGGTCTGTTCCATGCTGGTGGAATGACCTGCCCAACTCAACCAGAGCTGCTGAGTCCGTGGCCATTTTCAAGAAACGGCTGAAGACGCATATTTTTCGGCAACACTTGATCCATTGTAATGTAAATAACACTTTATCTTCTATTCTATATCTATTATCTTTATATAAAATAAAATAAAAACAGTACACGTACTGCGTTAGATTAAACTGGGAAGGGTCATAGTACTTGCATATTGTTGTCCTATTGCTAGTTTAACTGCTTATATTGTTCTCATTTGTAAGGTCCTTTGGATAAAAGTGTCTGCAAAAATGATGAAATGTTAACCTGCATAGGGTCTTGCTAGCAGCGCCAGCATCCAATCAGAACACCTCGAGCAAGAGAGGAAGTGACAGAATTGGGCCTGCGCATTTATTATAAAGAGTGGAGAACACTCATTGTGTGATCCAGTCCAAGATATGGAGAAAGGGGACTATGATGCCTACTGCCTGGTCTTTTGTGAGACAACATGCTGATAAGAGAGTCATTGTTCACTAAATTTTTTTTTTAAATAAATCAACACAGGATTACTTATTAAGAGCTGTGCCAAATGGACTGAGTATCGCCTGAGAAGAAAAGATTTACATCCTTGATACAATACACTTATTTCTAAATGCTTTGTAATTACAGCTTGAATGATTATAGATAAAAATGTATGAGATGAACTGCTTCCTATAGTTTATATTCTTCTGAAGTAGATGCTAACTAACTGTGATATATAGTTTTTGTCACACTGTGTGGTTGTACAGAGGCATACAACAATAGAGAATCCAAAAATAAACTGTGTAATTTAAATCACCACGGAACACTCAGAGAAAACAAGAAACACAACCGTGTTAAACTCAGACAATGCAGGACAAAGAACTAGGAAAAACTCAGGGCGTATATACAAACAGGGCAATCAATGTAAAGAGAAGAGGTGTGGGAAATAATAACAACCACGGAACAAACTAGTGGCGGGAAAATGAGAACAAAGGAAACAGGAACTAGAATTAAACCAAAACATATTTTGTTTCTCTATCTTGGCATGTGAGTGAAAAGCTGTGCTTTCTGCTTCTACCTTGCTGGGCTGCAGCCTGGTAATGATCAAAATTAATCGAACCAAAGCTCAAAGCAAGACTTCTCTGCACTTTCTACAGGTATTCTTTCACTTTTATAATGCAATTGTATTACCTGTTTCACTTATACAGTAGCAAATAAAATCACTGCTTTCAACCAACTATGTGAAATTGGGTGCCTACTATTGAGTAAAGGTCAAATTTGTAATATAAAATTGACAATAAAATAATAATTTTTCTATTTGGGGGTGAATATTATATTTATATGTTTTATGTTTTATTTACAACTAACTTGTGTCCTCCTTTCATTTTAGACCCCTAATTCCTCTCTACTAGAGATCATGAATGTATGACTCAAACCACAGAATCCAATTCATTATTCTCACTGGACAAAGATAGACTGCAATCACTCTCATTTGGCAACACAAATCAAATTTGACCATAACTTAATCAATTAGTCCAGCATGCATAATAATCTTTCAAATCTGCTGTGATTGATTTTAGCTTGAGTGAAAGCGAGAGAGAGAGCGAAAGAGGAGAGGAGGATCATGTAAGACACTAATCGGTTTTAATATGTCAAAGTTTCCCAAATGTATTCTTGTGTTTTTTAGTTTCAGAAAGACCAAGAATGTAGGCTGCAATGAGGGAAGAATAATTTAAAACATTTAGATGAAATATATGGATGTGATCTTGCCTTCTTATTTAAAAAGTATTTACACATTTCATATTTCTAAACACAGTAGGCTAATTAAGTTCTCAATAATATTCCTTTAAGATGGTGCCCGAAAATCATCCTCTCTCTCTCTCTTTCTCTCTCTCTCATTCCATACACTTGTTTCTAAAGCCGAGGATTCCCTTGATACTTAAAATAGCATGCAGAAAACAGGATTGAATACCCATTTAAACCCCCCTCATCCTTCAGTCTCTCTCTATTAAATACCTTCACTACATCTCCAATTTCAGAGGTGCAGATGGCAACTGGCTTTACACAAATGGCAGTTCATTGAATTGTATGATGGGAGGAGCCATAAAAACTGCATGCGTGTCACGATGTTGATCCTGTTCCCAACACAATCGCCTAGAGGAGAGGACTAAATGGATTTTTAATGCTGCAATAAATGTGTCGATCATTCATGCTGACTGACATTTATTGGTTTTCTCCTGGATGAGCTCATAGATACACCGGTAATTGTTTAATGTTATGTCGCTGCTCTTTAGCACACATACAGTAAAACTGTTAATTCAGTATTAAACTAGATATCATGCAAGTGATTCGCTGACTGAAACATAACTGATCATGTCACAGATTCAGTGTTTGAATATGTGCTAAAGGCTTAATGTGACTAAAAATGGTTAATTCTTTAAATGCCTTAGAATTGAGGACAATGGTATCACTGATGTGCCTGTGGTGACATAGTGTATAGTCACATTGACTGAAAGAAGGCCATTCTATTGATGACCTATTTCAACACACTATACACAAATCGCTTAAGCCGCTCACTTGCTTTAAACAAGCTCTCCCGAGGACTGTATTTGCCATATGGCATTCCCATTATGCTGCATTCCAGTGATGGGAAGGTACTATTCCACCACAGGCACAAACACACACATATAGTACATTATGGATTGATAGTATTGGTTCTAAGTTGACACCAAATTCTAATAACTGTACACTGATGATATTAAGTGAGTCTATACATTATATTGTCTTTCTTTTAATGAGTTCCTAAAAGAGCATTTTTCTTCCCCAAATAGATTTTTCAAAATCACTGAACTTCCAACCCGATCTCATGAGAAAACGTAAGTATTTTACAAGGTGGCAATGACGTATGAATTTGTAGGATGTGATTTGTACGAAAATGTACAATTAAGAAAAGAGTGAACCTGAAGGTCCACCCGTAACCTGTCAGTATGGTGTAAGTAATTACACAACAACTTATGAATTAAATTGTACGAATACATACAAATAAGTTACCAATTCAGAAAAATGTAAGTTACAAATTGCCATGAGGTTGTTTAAATGTAATTTTATGTAATCAACCAAACCTATAAAGGGGCTCTTACTGTTATGTTGCTTATGCATCATCAGCTGTTATGATGTCCATAGTAATAATTCCACTACTAACAGCTCAGACTACAGTTTTAATCAAAATTATTCAACCCCCATTGCAAATCACCTGGTTGGCTAAATGCACAGACTTTCAGTTGTTTGCAATGAACAAATCAAACAAAAGTAATTGAAATAGCTCAACAGAAGAAATGTTTCAAGTTTTTTCCCCAAATTCAACTGAAAATGCAACTTTTAATGACTTCTGCAGCCTCAAAATTATTCAACTCCTTCATGGCAAGCACCTTTAGCACTTAGTAGAACACTCTTTTGCTGTCATGACCTGCTGAAAACGAGATGTATAACCAGCCACCAGCTTCTGGCAGTGTTTCTCAGCCCATTCCTCATGAGCAATGGCCTCCAGTTCAGTGATATTCTTGGGTTTGCGTGCTGCAACTGCCTTCTTCAAATCTCACCAGAGATTTTCTATGGGGTTCAAGTCAGGTGACTGTGATGGCCACTGTAGAATCTTCCAGGACTTCTTCTGCAACCAAGCCTTAGCCACTTTTCTTGTGATTTTTGGTCAGGTGTACATCTTGGAGTTCTGACATGGAAACCGCATTCATTAAGGGGGCTTTCACACTGGCAGTTTAGTTCGGAACGGGGCACGGTTCGCATGAAACATCACTAATGTGAACACTGTCATGGGACCCGGGTGCGCACTGGGGTACCAAACCCGAGATTACCTGGAGGAGGTGGTCTGAGTTCGGTTGCTCCCGAACCGTGCTGCGGTCCGCGTGTATGTGAAAGCAACACGGACTCGGGTGCGCACTTGTTCAGGAAGTAAAGTATCCTGCGCATGCGTTTTAGCCGATTATGATGTATTTAGTTAAAACACACGTAAGGATCTTCATTGAGGATGAAGATTTACCCTGGATACGAGCAAGAGTGAGTCTGCAGTGTATTCGCGCATAGTGCGTGCAATCAGGGCAACAAATTAATGGAAATCCACTGTCTCCTCAAAAGAGTCCAGTTGCAAGCAGGAGAGAGACATCTTATGCGATACGCGCACACACACACACACACATTTAACCTGCGTTGTTTACTCAGCTATGCATAATAGCACCAAATTAATAAAAAACACAATATATTGACCCGCGTCGTGTTTTCTATCATGCGCCGTGCACGTTTGCAATGACGTAAGATGCACGCAAACGCACCAGAGTTCGATAGAATCAAGTTGAGTGTGAAACCAGACCAATGCTGCGGGGGCGCCGGGAACAATCGCGCCCGGGCTCGGACCGCAGCAAACGAGCCCAGTGTAATAGACAACACCTCTTTTGCAGATTTGCGCTGTTGTAAGGGATTCTATTCAGGGGGTTGAATAATATTATGACTGCAAAAGTCATTTAAAGTTGCATTTTCAGTTGAATTTGGGGAAACCACTAGAAACATTTGTTTTGTTGAGCTATTTCTATACGTTTGTTTGATTTGTTCACTGCAAACAGCTGAAACCTGATTTCCAATGGGGGTTGAATAATTTAGATTACAACTGTATGTACGTCTGTCTTGATAACAAATCACTAAATGGGGTGATTTTGGCAGAGGTTAATGAGAGTCCAGTGTGAGACTTTCCCTACATGTGAAATATAATTTATATGTGGGAAAGACACAGCATATACATATGATGCCATTGATGCAGTCTAATGTCACAGTAAAAATCCCAGAGACACACCAGGTGGTATTGCCTGCGACAGCTTATGATGCTCTATGTAAGTCTATAGTTAATAAAGGGAAAGTAAATTAAGCCCTGAGTAATTATGACTGAGATTTTGACCTTGGACAAGAGGGAACCATACTGTTACCTGAATAATGGAGTCTCTACAAACTGTAAAAATCACCTGAGAGCTTCTTCCACTAAGCGCCATACCCTGACCTGAATACTGGGTGTACATGGAAGTATGTGTTTGTGTCACGATTACCAGTTAGAGTGCCCATCCTTACCACCAGAGGGCACTCCACCCCGGACTATTGTCATTCCCTAATGAAACTACATTTCCCATAACTCTCTGCCTGGACTCATCATCCCTGATTGCATCCACCTGTGTCTCATTACCTTGTTTAACTCACCCTATAATAGCCTGGTTTTCACATTCATTCCCTGTGAAGTCTTGTATGTTGTTGTGCTGCATTTCTGAGCATTTCTCTGGTTCCATGTATTTTGGTTTTTGGACTCTCTGCCTGCTTTTGGATTACCCCGTTTGCCTTGTTCCCAACCTTGTGTGTTTTGTTTGTTTGGACTGCCTACCTGTGTTTTGACCTGTTGCCTATACATTAAATTGTGTGTCTGAATTGCCCCATTATTAAAAGCTGCATTTGGATCTCAACCTTCTTGTCTCGGAGCCATTCGTAACAGTTTGCACAAAGTGAATGTTTACACATTATATCCATGAGTGCATCTAATTGAAAAAAAAATCGGTCTATTTCCTATAGGGTGTGCTTCATTGACTGTCAACAGATTTATATTGTTATCCAAATTTCATTTCCTGTATAATTTTACTCAAAATGCACTCAATGCACAACCAGTGTACACTCACACTCCAACGCCATTTCCCATAATCAAATATGAGGACTGCTGAGCTCATAAAAGACTCCATTTGCAACATCTTTATTTCACAATACAAAAGGTCACTTTTTTGATTATAAGTCATTAATTAAAAATATTTGCAGAGAAGTAGTGAACTATTTTCGACTATTTTAGATTAATTATAAAAATACATGAAATTAAAATGATTAACATTGTACACTGAGGAAAATTGTACATTAAAGTCGGCATTAAACGGAAGTTGCGATGGTCTTTTCTTCACTATTGTGATCCTGGAATGAGAAAAAAAAAATGTAGGGCGGGATTTAATTTTGTCCATGGGAATTGACTAAATTGTTGGAAGTTGCTAACTAAATGGCTGTCAGTTGTGGAGGATATTTAGTCCCAACCTCCGCTGAGACATTAGTCATGAAGAGAACAGATGTTGTTTGGAGGGTATGGAGAGATTATAATCAACTATTTGATTAAAGATTATGAGGGCATATGAATTAAAGAAAAAAAAAAGATCATTTTTTTTATCATGGTGACTTTAAGGACATTATAATCGTTGGATTATCCAAATATTTGGTCTCCTGTAATTAAAGTATCTAGTCTAGGGCTTTAGTACTGCTTTAGAGACAAATTATGATTTTATACGCCTCATTAGTAGTTCTGCCTATGGTCATGTCTGTTCTCTGGATAATGCTCATCTTAGATAGGAGTGACATATTAATTTATTGTTGACAGCTGTTTTGGTCTTAGTTTACTCATTATGAATATATAAAAATATATTAAACATGACAAACTGACAGTTGTGAACTTAGATGAACCGTATCATCATGTCATCCCTGAAACCACAAAGCTCCAATTTTCATTCATTCATTCCCCATATAGTCAATATATCGGAGTCCACTATAGTGCATGAGTGAATTAGTAAAAAAAAAAAAAAAATGGACACATAATCAGCTGGTTTCTATCTATGTATGTTATATATATATATATATATATATATATATATATATATATGTAGACCACGGTAATTTAGTAGTATGGTGTATGGCCTCCTCTTGCAACCAGTACAGCCTCACATAAGTCCTTCATAGTGGCCAGAGGGATTTTGAGCCATTCCTCTTCCTGAACAGTGGCCAAGTCACAATGTGATGCTGATGGAGGAAAACGTTTTCTGATGTTGAAACCGACATTTGCCATTTGTGACCAAAGGTTTGGCTATAGCAGCCTGACCATTAATATTGACTCTGTGGAGCTCCCAATGAACAGTTCTGGTGGAAACAGGAGAGTCGAGGTGCACATTTAATTGTGCAGTGATTTGGGCAGCTATGGTTTTATGTTTTTGGATACAATCTGGGTTAGTACCTGGACATCCCTTTCAGACAGTTTCCTCTAGCGTCGATATCCTGGATGTGGTTTGTGGTGGTATGCCGGACATTACCCTGGATACCCATAGCTCTCGAAACACCACAAAGACTTGCTGTCCTGGTCACAGATGAGCCAGTGAGATGCACACCAACAATTTGTCCTCTATTGAACACTGATATGTCTCCTACTGTGTTGTGTGGATTGCAATGTTTTATGTCCAGTTGTGCTATTGCTCCACTATATTGGCCAGTGTTTCAGTTTCATTGTGACTGCAAATGTAAATGTTTTAAACACTATAAATTAGCCTTATAGCGTATCACTTGCTTATCACTTGCTCCAGTTTAAGCCTGTAACCATGGCAACAGACTGCTTCACAGATCTGAACTTTCGAGAGAGAGAGAGAGAGAGAGAGAGAGTATGCATGCAAACAATGGAGCATCTGATTCCACCCCATATTTTTAGCTGCTAGTATACATAAAAATCAATGTAGAATACGATAAACAGCCCAGGTGATGACATGATCTAGCCCTAGCGTCTCGCACTCTCAAATTTATATTTATATTTTATTAAACTGCCAAGTACCGCTACAGCTCAAATTAATTATATAAAGAATAGGTGGGCTTTGGGTGGTATCATGCACAGATTGCATACCATGGCAAGACTGTGCCAACCAGTATAGATTCTGCTATGCCGTTTATACCAAGACAGATATATTAGTGCTATTATCCGGGACAACTTTACACTATTTACACCTGAGAACACTGAAAAAACAGTAATGCAAAATTCAGATCACATTTCCCAAACAAGTCAAGAAGAACTTGTTATTAATGAATGTTTTAGGTTTAACATGAAGCAACATTTTGTTGTTTATGGTGCAAAGCAACAATGCAAATAATAAAGAATCTGCAATAATATAAAACAGCTATTCTCATCCAGGGGCCCTAAAAACTTCCAAGGGGGCCACGAGATGACTTAAAATTATTTAAAATAAGACAAAACAAATATACATGTTTCTCTAGTTATGCCAAGCTCTAAAATATTGATGTTGAAAATAAAAAGAGAAAATCAAATAAGATCAATTACCTTTCATTTAATTAAATTTAAAAACAAATATTATGTAGTTAAGTATTGACTTTAGCAGAAGTAAACATTAATTTTACCCTAAAAATAACTTTATCATGATGTATACCATGACCTTGTTGTAAACTTACTCATACCATTATATAAGATTTTGTTCAAACCATACAGTCCTACTGTAGGTAAGCTGTAAAGAGGAAAAATAGGATTGGGTCAACAAAAAGAAACAAAAAGATGCTAGCCCCCTCCAACTCTCTCTCTCACTTATCATGTTTGACCAAATCAGCCTGTTACCTAGAGATGATAGTAAATCATACCATTTGTTTCTGATGTTTACCATGTTGTTATCTACAGCTGACACTGCATCGATCTGAACAACGGGAGTGATGTTGCTAAAAAGGCATGCCATGTATAAATCAAGCATGCACATAATGACATCATAAACTATGGCTTCTCTCAGTCAAAAGACTATAATGCTTCACTGACAGCGCACATGAAAATACACTTGCACTCATATTTCACATCAATTGTTATGAATGGTTACAAGAAAATGCTGATATAGCTGAATGTTTAAAAATCACCTTCTTTCATAGTGTATAGGTCAAAATTATTCTTACAGAACAGAGCACAAATGTTCTTTACAGCATCTGATTGCCAATGTATCAACTAAGCAACTGGGTCTCAACTTTTTTGACTCCAGTCCAAGGCCCCTCTTTGTCCATAACTATTTTCAAAGCCCCCATGACTTTTTTCATGATTTACTGGATACAGATTAAGGATGAGATTTTTATATATACAGTATATAATCTTTTTTTTTTTTTTTATCTTGGCATAACTAGGGAAAAAAAGTAAATTCATTATAAACAAAATATTATATGACTTTATTATTTTCCAGATCTAGAAATCACACTTTTAAAATTAGGCCCCATCATACATTCAGGTTTTTAAGACAAAGACAACAAACAAACAACAACAAAAAACTATTTAGGAGGTGAATTAAAATACAAAATATTTAGTTGTTTTGCCCTTCTGGCTGATAACCACTGCTCTAAGTCAATGTTTCTCAAACTAAATATCCCCATTCTCTACCACAATATTTGGTCCACCAACTTATGCTATTTATGACTTATAACTTATTTATTTTATTCCACAAGTTATGTTTTGTCCTAAGATATGTTTGGTATTTGGATCAAACACTGCAACAAGTGACATGCAGAAAAAATCTGTACTAAGACATGTTTTGTTTATCTATCCTCCTGCTTGCAAGATGCCACATTCACAGTTCTCAGGGGAAGTAATTCCGTTCCAAATGTAATTAAGTGAATCATATGCATCACACAAGATATTGGGAACAGAAAGGACAGATAACAAGCATGCCTATGCTTATGACTCCCCTCTGCTTTAACATAAGCAACAGATTAAACTAAGAGTTATTAGAGTGATATCATCAGAAGCTGCAAAAAAACTCTCTAACGCAATGTGATACAACTCCCTATATAGTGCAATCACATATAATGCAAGCTGAAAAGTAGTAATATGACATTTAAAATAAATAAAGACACAATATTATTGTCTGGCAGAAAGAAAGAGCAAAGACTGTAATTCA
The DNA here is from genome assembly GCA_026230005.1 of Gila orcuttii. NCBI lineage: Eukaryota > Metazoa > Chordata > Actinopteri > Cypriniformes > Leuciscidae > Gila > Gila orcuttii. The sequence goes on along the minus strand of JAPDVR010000002.1, from coordinate 24,935,603 downwards.
CGGTAACTCGCTGACATGGCTTGTCAAATAGACAAGGAGTTTGACAAAATGCTATAAACCTAGCTATTGTTCTGAATTCCACCTACACCCCGTCGAGACATTATTAGAGCTAAGAAAGCAGAAAAGTGTGTGTGTGTGTGTGTGTGTGTGTGTGTGTGTGTGTCCTAAAAAAAACACAGTAAGTCAGACATTCTAAATCATTAAGTCAGCAATTAAGACTCTTTCCCAAAAATTAGAGAAAACACACTAAATGCACCATTAAGAGTAGTCCATTTGATGCATTATATTCCAAGTCTACTGAATGTAGAATATGAATATGATAGTTGTATGTGCTGAATAGAATGAAGTTTTTAAAAGCTATTATAAAAGTGGTTAAAAGTTAATATTCTTTGTAAATCTTGTTGTTTGTCATAGATCCATCAAGCTTGATGTCAATGTCATTTAGATTGCATTTATCTTTTTATATATATATATATCTTTTGAAGACTCTTTAAATTCTCCTTTTGCATTCCATGGGAAAAAAATACAGCATATAGGTTATGACAAACAAGAGACCCAGTAAATAATTACATAATTCTATTTTTTTAGTGAACAACTTTAAAGCAATCAGTGTAGAATATGATATAGGGTACAACTGGGCTAAAGACACACAGAAAAATGTTTTTTACCCCATAGTGTATGATTGAAAAAAAAAAAAGAATTTATATATATATATATATATATATATATATATATATATATATATGTGTGTGTGTATGTGCGTGTGTGTGTGTGTGTGCGTGTGTGTGTGTGTGTGTGTGTGTTTGTATTGAACATTGATGGAGCAATTTTTTGTGAAATTTAGTTTGTTTTGTTTAAATATCTTATAAATGTATGAGGTGGCAAGGTGGGCCTTTTACCCCACAAAAGCTCACCAGCATGGGACAAAAGACACAAAGTATTGATTCAAATATAGCTATCTTTAGCTAAAATATGTTTTTAATCATGTCTAAGGTAATACTTGTTCAAAACTGTTGTACTATTTTCTGTTTATTTCGATAAATAAAATTAATTTTGTTCTGTAATTATCCTGTCATTAAACTGTTAATATTAAAATATATTTAAAAAACTAAAGATTCTGAAATCATTGATGGAGATCCCGTAATAATTTAATGCATTAAACTATATTATCACTTGATGACTAATATCAAATTTTTACCACGTCATGTCAACAACTGGAAAAGTCAGCCAGCTGTTTATTATCATGTTAATTATTGTGCCTTTCACCCCAACAGCAGGGGCGCCTTTTACCCCAAATACCATATGTTTAGCCTACATATTCTTCCATTATTGAAAAACAGTTGCTTTAATTATCTAGAACAAAACTGAATAAATCTACAACATTTTAGAAAACCTCAAATATTTGATCAAATTAGCACAGAATCAACGTTGCACTGCTGCCCGGGATCGTGTCAAGGATCAGCCAAAATTTCACCTGCATCTTTAAAAGCGGATGTTTTGGAAAGTGATGTGGCAAGTTATTGTGCCATCTAGTGGTTTAGAGGAAAATAAGATCAAATGTGCCTTTTACCCCGGTGAACCTTTTGCCCTGTTGTACCCTATATAGTACATGGAGATAAATAATGAAATGTAGAATATATACTGTATGTAGATATAATAAAATTCAAAAGCACATATGACCCAAACATAACAAACTAAAGAATAACTGTTCATCTGTCGACTGGTTTAAACACTGATCCAAGATGTGAAGCTTCTGTGTTTGTTACTTAACTGACCCTGAGCGTTGCTACAGTAGCTATTGTACTGAAAGGTCAGGTCGGTTGCGTCACATTGCTTGGATTCCACAGAGGATTTAATAGAGCCCTGGTCACAATACAGTGGACTTGGCTACACCCAAAGCCTTTAAGATTAGAAATACCAAAACTAGAAGATACATTGAACAACAGGATACAATTAAAGAAAACAATACAACCGACTACACTGTGCATTTTGGCATGGAGTTTCCTTTAAAACAATCGTCATCTCATTGAAATTTGATTTATTTTGGCCATAAACTAAAACCAGTGAGTAGACTAACAATAAAACTACTGAGCAAAAGACTTTTGTGATCCAAGCACAGATGTCTGTATTTCCCATTAGCATATGATACTGCTTCAGGGTCTAGTTACTACAGAAATCCCTCACAGCCTCAAGATCCACTGTGATTGCAAGAGCCAGCAGATTTGTTTTCAACCAGAATAAATCAAGAAGTCAAAGTCTCAAGTCTCAGAAGGGGGAATGAAAACAGGGAAATGTGAGGGTGGTTCAAACCTAACTGATCTCTTCTGAAGACTGTTTATTATTCCTTTGGAAAATGTTAAACGCCATGTCTCAGAAGAGGACAAAGAAAGGAAAATATGCAGAATACAAGCCAGTTTTCACAGATTAGGCCAGCTTTGAGGATATATTGTCTGTTTTGGGAAATTGTCACTTTGTCATTCCATACAGGAAATAGTGGAAGAAAGGGCAACCATATCCACACAGTCACTTCTTCCATTAGGGAACAATGGATTTTCCATGTCTTAAGGCCCTTTCACACTAACAACAAAAAATATAACAGCGATAACTACTATATATTAGTGTAACTATATTAGAACGGTGATGTTATGTTTAATTCACACTTCTGCAGTTACATTCTCACAGCACATTTTAAAGGAAAATTGATTTTGCTCTCACTGTTTTAACATTTAGCTGAAAAAGTGATCTGTAAGTGATTGCAATGACACTGTTCCTCTATGTCATTGTAGTTATAATTAATTTTTTTTTAACGTTTTTGTTATTGTTCGTTTGTTGCATCCAAGATGGTGCCACAGACGGCTGCCTTTGTGTGGGGCTCTCCAGCTATTGTGTTGTTTTTGTTTGTTTGTTCTGCGTTTAGTCATTGTTTTCCTATCAGTTTCACCAAAGACGAACTACTGGACATTAGGAAACACACACTAGATAACTTTTCTACAGTTTTTGATTATTCGGACATCTTGCAGGACATTCTCGTCGGAGGGGCAGCGTTGTTGTTCAAACGCGCGGTCAGACGCAAACGCGGGAAGCGAGCTGGCGCGCTGGTTAAACTCCGCGAGCGCGGCCTAGAGATGCACTCCCTAGAGATGCTCCGATCAGCATTTTTGGGGCCGATCACCGATTACCGATCACCAAAATCATGATCTGCCGATTGCCGATCACTGCCGATCACAGAATGGCAGGGGAATGGGAATCTTTTATCTATAATCTAGCAGAGTTTGCACCATTTGTAGAAATGTGTTTATTTAATTGTATTTAGAAAATGGGATGTCTTAAGGCTACTCTAGGCCAGCTTTCCCAAATAAGGCAGAGTAACATTAAATTATTCCAAACAAAGAGGGGTCAGGCAGACCAACACACATCAGATCAGCCTAATGGGAGGGGATCAAGTTACACTTAGGCATATTTGGAAATTGTAGCCTCTTAATACACCCACTACATTTACTAATTGGCAACAAAATGTACAACTTGTTACATCAAAACTGGCTACTGATAAAAGGACAAAACTATGGCAAGACTCAGAGCATTCATTTTGTTCATTTGTTAAATAAGAGGCGATCTAGCGCTGAAATGTTTTTTTTTTTTTTATCAAGTGATCAAAGTGCTCGTTGCCGCAGCGATCAGTGGCGCAGATTCCGCGTTCTGTTGTGGCTCGCGCGGTGCACGGTCTTCACTCGGACGCGCGCTTCAATCCGTTGGGAGACTCCCTATTCGTTCTGGTGAAGGAGAACTCATGTTGCCACTGCCAAGCTCCACTCTGCTGTTGTGTGCCCGTGCGCCACGCATGCAGGTGGAAAAAAGTCGCGCGAGTAATTTACGTCACGTGATCGGCTTTATTGATCGGCGCTTTTGGGGTTCGCCGATCAATCTATTTTTAGCCAATATCGGCCGATCATGATCGGCGTCCGATCAATCGGAGCATCCCTAGCACTCCCCAGTATTCATCTCGCAAATCTCCGATCCCTTCCTAACAAAACGGACGAACTTCTTCTCCTCACCCGCACTAACAAGGATTTTTTAAACTCTGCTGCTCCGTGCTTCACTGAAACCTGGCTGAGTGAAGCCATACCGGACAACGCAATACATCTGCCGGGCTTCCAGCTGTTCCGAGCGGATCGCATCGTGGAGCTAACGGGGAAAACAAGAGGTGGTGGATTGTGTTTCTACATTAACGAAAGTTGGTGTTCAGATGTAACAACACTGAAGAAGATGTGCTCTCCTAATTTAGAGGCACATTTCATAAACTGTAAACCTTTCTACTCGCCTCGGGAGTTTTCCTCTTTCACTCTCGTGAATGTTTACATCCCTCCAGACGCGTGCGTGAGCGCGGCGCTACAACAGCTGGCTGAACAAATAGCTGAAACAGAACAAAGGTATCCTGACTCTATTTTAATCATTCTTGGGGATTTTAACAAAGCAAATCTTTCCCGTGAACTACCAAAATACAGACAGCACGTTACATGTCCCACCAGAGACAGTAATATACTGGACCACTGTTACACCACAATAAAAGATGCGTATCACTCCGTTTCACGAGCAGCTTTGGGGCTCTCTGATCACTGTTTGGTTCATCTCATACCGACCTACAGGCAGAAACTGAAATCAGCTAAAACTGTAATAAGGACTGTAAAAAGATGGACTGTTTTTAAAGCTGCTACCAACGATCTGGATGAGCTCACAGATACTGTAACATCATATATAAGTTTCTGTGAGGATACATGCATTCCTACCAGGACATTCTTATCATTTACTAATGATAAACCATGGTTTACTGGGAAACTCAAACACCTTCGTCATGCCAAAGAGGATGCCTACAGAAGTGGGGATAAAATCTTGTATAACCAGGCCAGAAACAGACTGATAAAGGAGATCAGAGTTGCTAAAAGAAGCTACTCTGATAAACTGAAAAAACAGTTTTCATCCAACGACCCATCATCAGTCTGGAATGGCCTGAGGAACATCACCAACTACAAGTCACCATCCCCCCGATCTGTGGACAATCAACACCTGGCTGATGATTTAAACTCATTTTATTGCAGTTTTGAAAAGCCCTCAATCACACCACACACCGGCTATGACCTGCACTTCACACATTCACCATCACCTCCTGCACTCCCATTACTCCCCCCTCCTGCCATCCAACCTGAGCTTAAGGTCTGTGTGGAGGACGTGAGCCGAGTCTTCAAAAAACAGAAGACTAGGAAAGCCTCAGGCCCAGACGGCATCTCATCTGCTTGTTTAAAAGCCTGCGCTGACCAACTGGCCCCGGTCTTCACGCAGATCTTCAATAGATCATTGGAGCAGTGTGAAGTTCCCTGCTGCTTCAAACGCTCCACTATCATTCCTGTCCCCAAAAAACCCAAAATCACTGGACTTAATGACTTCAGACCTGTCGCTCTCACGTCTGTGGTCATGAAGTCGTTTGAAAGACTGGTGCTGGCCCACCTGAAGGACATCACTGGACCTCTGCTGGATCCCTTTCAGTTTGCTTACAGAGCAAACAGGTCTGTGGAGGATGCAGTCAACATGGGACTGCATTATATCCTGCAACATCTCGACAGACCAGGGACTTATGCAAGGATCCTCTTTGTGGACTTCAGTTCGGCCTTCAATACCATCATGCCTGGTCTTCTCACAGCCAAACTGACCCAGCTCTCCATACCATCCTCGATCTGTCAGTGGATCTCCAGCTTCCTGACGGACCGGCAGCAGCGAGTGAGACTGGGGAAACACACATCCAGGACTCTCACCACCAGCACTGGCGCCCCTCAAGGGTGCGTTCTCTCCCCACTGCTCTTCTCCCTATACACTAATGACTGCACTTCTAAAGACCCCACTGTCAAGCTCCTGAAATTTGCCGACGACACCACTGTCATCGGTCTCATCCGAAACGGTGACGAGTCTGCTTACAGACTGGAGGTTGAACAGCTGGCTGTCTGGTGCAGTTATAACAACCTTGAGCTGAACACGCTCAAAACAGTGGAGATGATCATGGACTTCAGGAGGAACAGCCCAGCACTCCCCCCATTCACCATCATGAACAGCACTGTGGAAGCAGTGGAGTCATTCAGGTTCCTGGGCACTTCCATCTCTCAGGACCTGAAGTGGGACAATCACATTGACTCCATTGTGAAAAAGGCCCAGCAGAGACTGTACTTCCTTCGCCAGCTGAGGAAGTTCAACTTGCCACAGGAGCTGCTGATTCAGTTATACTCAGCCGTCATTGAGTCTGTCTTATGCACTTCCATCACTGTCTGGTTTGGTTCAGCTACCAAATCAGACATCAGGAGACTACAACGGACAGTCCGGACTGCGGAGAGGATCATTGGTGCCCCCCTGCCAACCCTCCAGGACCTGTACTCTTCCAGAGTGAGGAAGAGAGCAGGTAAAATCATCACAGACTCCACTCACCCTGGACACCCCCTGTTTGAACTGTTACCGTCAAGCCGGCGACTCAGATCACTGGCCACAAGAACATCTCGGCACAGGAACAGTTTCTTCCCACAGGCCATTTCCCTCCTGAACAGTTAACACTCAGGTGATACTTATACTTATATGTAGATTTATTTATTTATAATATTCAAAACACTGTAAATATGTTCATAATCTGTAAATCTGAAAATGTCTATTCTGACAAAACCCAACTGTGATACTTTTATTCTCATATATTTATATTTTTATTTTTTATTCTTATAATTTGTAGTATTATGTTTCTTGTTGTATTTGTATATGTCCACTGGAAGCCTCAGTACCAAAAACAAATTCCTTGTGTGTGCAAGCACACTTGGCAATAAAGCTCTTTCTGATTCTGATTCTTGGTGTGAATGGACCTTTAAAGGGTTAGTTCACCCCAACATTTAAATTCTGTCATTAATTACTCACCCTCATGTCGTTCCAAACTCGTAAGGCTTTCATTCATCTTCGGAACACAAAACACAAATTTCTGTCCCTCCACACATTTGACACTTCAAAAGGCTCATTAAGAGATAGTAAAACTTAAATGAATTGAACGGTTTAGTCTAAAATTTTTTGAAGATACACATCGCCTTTACGCAGTATGATGAACACATAAGCTTTTATTCACCTATAAACATTCATCAACTCAACACATCAATTGTGGTAAACAGAAGCTCAAGCATGTTAGCTTGATGTGCAAGAACCATTGAGATTCATTCTCGTGTGTTACGCAGCACGTTTGAACAGCACAAGAACCAATGAGGTTCATTCTTGTGTTAAGCAGCACATTTGAGCTTCCGCAAGGACCAATGAGGTTTGTTCTCGAGTTAAGCAGCACGTTTGAACATCACAAGAACCAATGAAGTTCATTCTCATGTGTTACGTAACACATTAGAGCTACCACAAGGACCAATGAGGTTTGTTCTCGTGCATCAAGCAGGTTCGGCTGAGCTTCTGTTTATGTTCGCTGATCAAGGTTTATATGCGAGCCTAAATTAAAAGCCTAAATTAAATCTGTTCATTATATAAAGCGATCAAGTCTCTTCGAAAAATTTGGACTAAACCACTCAAATTCATATACATTTTTTTGTGATGAGTTTTATGATCTCTTTATGAACTTTTTGAAGCGTCAAAGTGTCAGTTGCATATCTGTCTATGAAGGTACAGAAAACTCTCAGATTTCATCAAAAAGTTCATAATTAATAACAGAATGTTCATTTTCTGGGTGAACTATCCCTTTAAGTTCACCCACTGAGTGAACATATTATGCCGGCTAAAGTTTTCTGCAAAACTTTGCTCCTATTAATTGAGTCAATGCACATATATGAGTGTCTAAAATAAATTAATTAATCAAAATCTAGTTTAAAACGTTCTTTCTTATTTAAACATACTCATGTATCATTGTATTCATGTTGATTTGGTTTTGAAAAAACTTTAATACCATTTTCAAGAAAAAAATACATTTAACATAAAGTGATATTACCAAGTAAAAAGAATAGCCTAATATATTTTCATTACACCTTAAATATATCTTAATAATTATTTCCCAAAAAAATTTTTTTAAAACATACAAGCAGTTAAGTGATTTTGGTATTTTTCTCAAAGAAATAATAACAAAAGAATATGACAAACATAAGATTTTCATTTCATTCATAAATAATGTGTATTTTCATAAGATGGCAGTAATAATCAGAAATGTAAAAAAAAAAAATGCATGTTATTGTATATAAATTGTATGAATTATATATTTTTTAATAATATTTTACCCCCTACCAGCACTGCACTGTTTCAGTGATCCAAAACAGTAATTGAAAAGCTGCGTCATGTAGACGATACACAAACATATTGAGCTCCATCTTCATCACCATATGGGCAAAAATACAGACTCTTGGTTTCTGCTACTGCCTCATTTTAAAAGATGTCGGTGTGGCAGTGGCACACGTTGCACTTGTACCCTCACACAAAAACACATACACACGCCAAAGGCACTGGCTGACCTTTCAACTGGACATCTGTAACAGGACATGAGTGCAGCCTAGGAGACAGCATTCCTGCTTTAAGTCCCTGAACCCCATAAACCCAAACCCATGTTCTGCTCATTAGACTGACCGACAACCAGTGAAAGGAGAGTGAGAACAGGGTGGTGGGAGGGGAGGGCAGTCTCACGAAAACAGAGGCGCTTGTCAGGATTACCAAAGGCCCCCCACACAAGAGGAGAATGTTTGGAGGCGGCTAACAGAGAGACATAATGTGGCTATTTATCCCTCATGTGACTCTATGCATATATTAGAGAGAACACAGAGGGGACAGGCCATCAGCAAGCACCATGAATGAGAACTTCAACAAAGTCTTCCTTTTTCCAGCACAAACGAGTGTTGTCATTTTTCATATTCTAACTATAACTGGTAAACAGAGCATGAAGTGAAAGCACCAAAACAGCAGTGCTTTTCAAATGCCAAGACCCAGATCTAAAACACATAATAAGAACAAAATGTTTTGTGCCTAGAAAAAAATATAGCCTATTCAATTTGTGCAATGAAGCAGGTCTAAAAGTTTTAAAGGAGCTGTGATTGATTCTGTAGCAGTTGGTCAGTAGTAGTACTGCTGCACATTACAAACAAGGTGCATGTGAATAGTGAGGAAACTTTCTGCACATTTATTTTCACTAGTTTTGTGATGCGAAGGTTTCCTGTATTTTTGATGAGATTTCCTGGCAATAATAAGTCCCTTCCCATAATAATAATAATAATAATAATAATAAAAAATAAGGAATGTATGGAAACATCTTGTTAAGGTAAATTTGTGTCTGTTCATAAGTAGAGAACACTATGTCGACCATTTGGAAGTAGTTATGTTGCTTCAAATTCAATGTCTGAACGACATTAAAAGGAACAGTTGTCTGCACCTGGTACAGTAAAATCACCATTATCTGATTATGAGCTTATATGCAACCTGCAAGCCTACTTAAATTGGTATCAATAGAGAAAGGCATGTTTGCTTATACCACATGTAATGCTTATATCAGAGCAGACGGAAAGGGAGACAATATTAATATGATTGTATAAATGAATGATTAATATAAAGTGCATCTGCATCATCTGTTTCCTCTTCTTAAAAGTAATAACCCCCCCCCCCCCCCAAAAAAAAAAAACAACAACATGAAAAATCAATCAATATTTACTGACTACATACTCTTATATTGTTTCAACCGTGCATGACTTTTTCTAATGATCACAAGAAGAGATGTTACAGAATGACAGTCCCCATTCACTTTCAATGTATTAAGAAAATATGCATGAAAGTGCACAGTGACTGAGGCTGTCATTTTTCCTAACATCTAATTTTAGTAGTAAAATAAATTATTACAAACATTGCAATGTTTCAGTAAGCTATTACTTTAGTATATTTAAGCTTGCTTTGTGAACGAAACACTCAGCCATTTCTTGGTAAGTAGAAACTTGTTGAATCAAAACAGTTGCGGCCGAAGCTTTGATAGGATGACAATATGTTTACATACAATAGAAACAAACTTAGCTAAACCTTTAAATTATGTCATTCCCCCTACTAAGTTGTCGTAGGCTACTTGCACTTCACACACCTAAGTTTTCCTCTGCGACTTTTTGAAGTCGCCTTCTCGATCTTCGTTAAAACGACAAAGAAATGACTTACCCATGTTTAAGACTAAGAGCTCGACACCGCTGGAAAAGTCCAGTTCAAGAGTTTGACACTGAGAGCTGGTCGCGCGATCGTCCGTATATTAATGAGGTGACGTCACGATCACAAACGGACGGGGAAACTTATCAATCAATGGCATATTGTTTGATACATTTCATGAACATAAAATCAATTTTAGCAAGTAGGCCTAGAAGCATAATAATAATAATAATAATAATAATTCCTTAATAGATTTTAAATAGCCTATATTATTAGCCTATTTTACAACTGAGTTTCTTAAATAAACTAATAAATTTTTTGGCCATACCATATATAATTGCTTTCGCAACAGGATCATTTTGTCGTGGTAACACATTCTCTTATCGATTAAATAGGCCTAAAGCTGAGCATAACTTGAACTATTTTCATGATATTGTTGAATTCATTATTGTTCCAGGTTATAATTCCGGTTTTTCCATGCCCGTGGGAAGCCGGTGTCCAAGCCTATATCCTTAGCCTACATCCATGTGTGTTTAATTCAACAATATCCGCTTCTTTTTTTATTGCATCGTATTTACTCCGAACACACCCTTCTGTGATGTATATGGCTCACAAAATTATATGAACAAGGTTATCGGTTCCCTCTGCTGGTAGATTACAAGAGTTGCATTCTGAATTTGAATAATTTAATAGACTCTTTATTGTCTTTTTTAGCAGTAGGCTACATGATAGCCTACGCCTTTTATACGCAGCATAAGATAGCTATCCAAAACCGTAATGGGTTATTATTGCCAATATGTTGTGCAGCAAGCGACAACATGCATAGGGTGAAAGTCCGCAAATGAAACTGAATCTCTGTGTGAAAAGGCTGGTAGATTAATAATGCATCATAGCCTACTCCCTATCCTGCACAGCCCTCACAGACGAATATGTCAGCCGCAAGCAGTTTCAATGAACGGTTGCCATATTTTACAAAATTCCTTTGTTTTTTCTTCAACAATAGGTGACCAACCGTTTGGACTACAAATACAAGAAAGCACACACAGTCACCTGAGCACCTCCCCGAGTGAAGATTAGGCTACATGGATTATCTATGATTTGCTTTGATTGATTAATCAAATGACCAATCAGCGTTCAAAAACAGGGACAGAGTGTGACGTCAGTTTGAAATGGCCCAATCGTCGCAGTGACTCGGAAGCAGCGTTAACAAACTACATGAAGCGACTCCGTCAGCGATACACCTAATCTCAGCACCAAGTCGCTGTCCAACGGACATCGATAGAGGTAAGCGAGCTCCATGCTCACATGTTTCACTCCTGTTTTCAACGCAATGTTCGCTGCATTTCACACAGAGCGAGGCATTTGGATACATGTGCTGCTTTAAAAAAGATACTTTGTCGACCCTGCTTATGCACTGAACTGTTATCATCGTTGTCCGTACATTGTTTCGGTGCAAAACAAAAATTGGCACTGTAAGAATGGTGTTTCACGTTCTTCTTTCCTATTGAAATACATGTACAGAGAGCTATTTCATTCATAACAACTTCCGTTACAAAGCAAAAACAAAACAAAAAAGCAGTAGGCTATTATTCTGATTATTTTGTGCTGTTTGTACTGTAACTTTTTAATGTGATTTGGGAGAACTCCAGGTGGACTGTCAATATGGGAATGCACACGAGGCTGTTAATGCTGACAGTGGTCTACTGTTCCTCGTCACAGATTTCATTATGATTTTGAGCAGACAGTGCTGGGCAGATTAGACCCAGTGAGAAACTACATACATAATCAGCTTCTCTTGCCAAGATGCAGAGACAAGCAGGACTAATGACCAGTGCTTCTTGAGACAGGTGCCATTCGACATGCAGCCATGCAGATCATCATAGATACAGTATCCACTTGACACGTTGCCCCACTTATGGAACAAGTGATGAGACCTCATGCACTAGTTATGTTTGTTAGTATGTCTATGTATGTGTGCGTGGAACTGGTTGTATGAATCAGTTTGTTTTAAGGTTGGAAAGTGCCATCTTTGTTATATCATATAGGATAACTGTTTGATGCAATCGTAGTCAGATTCAGGAGAGTGCTTATACTGTCCTTAGGGAATCTTAGAGCCTAGTCTCTGTGGGCTGTTTAGAGGAAAAGATTTGCAGATTAAGTAATTGAAGATGTGGCAGGGTGATTAGTATTTGATTATAAATGGGATTTGAGAAAGATGTTGCAGGTTATAATGTATTTGACAGGAAAAACAACCTCTGTATGCATAATACTGTGTGAAGATCCTCATGGACAGGAAAAGATTAGATATGTAGAATCCCCAATCTTTTTTATCCTCTTTAGGCCCCATGCACACAGACTGGGACTGTATGGCAGTACTTACTGTAGTAAGTTTCTCATAGCAATAGCATGACATTAGTTGAATTTTTGCTTTGTAAAACATATAAAATAGAAAATATGACTTCCAATAAAAAATTATATGGCTGTCAATGCGTAAAAAAAATGAACAAAAAAATAATTAAATTAATGTCATATTTCTATAGTTAACACGTTTAGTTTCAGGGAAATAATAATAATAATTCTAAGTATCGGGTCAGTATTTGTGTGGTGCAATACACTTGAATAAAAAAAAAGCCAAGATACGCAAGACAAAAAGCTGGAAATCATTTGCATTGTTAATGTCATGTTTTGTGTTTGTTTGTTCACGTTTAGATTTTGTTTTTGATCTGTTGTGCTCATGTCTATGTTTCTAGGTCGGTTTTCAGTTTTTTAATTAACTCAGTTCTCTCACTTTCCCAGCCTGTTTTGTTACCCTGGTCACTGATTGGTGCAGTTCTGTTCAGGTGTGTTTAGTTAATTAGCCCCTCTCGTTTGCTGTCTTTTGTGATGCGTGTCTTTCAGTTCTCTGTTAGTTCTACGTAATTTTATGTTGGTTGTTCTGTTCTGTTCCTGATCCTTGTTCCTATTCCTAATATTCTGTTTTGTGAATATTGGAGTTTATTTCGAAATAAAGACTGCTGCACTTAGATCATGTTTCATCTCTGCAAACCAATGCTGCAGTTATTACATGAAGCTTTAACAAAACATTATTAAATATGATCACTTTCTTAGGGCAGTATGTGTCTCTTGATTTATTTACCTTCTAAATGTAAACTTTTTCATTGCTCTGAAGTTCACTCAAGTCAGCTCCAGCTGCATGGACTGTTTTATGAAAAGCTTTGGTGCTTTTGTTTTGGTGCTGCAGACAATGCGAGACATGGCTGCTATTGTCTTCTATCTTTTTCATGATAGGGTACAGCGGGTCTATAGGCCCTTTTGATGTTATTTTCTGCCAAAACACTCAATAGCAACGAGAAGGGGGAAAAAAAACAGTACTTTCATAAACACCTGTTTGTTGCAATGTCTGATCTATGAGTACATTGCAGACAATGTGTAAAGGAGTAAATGTTTGGAGGCAATTTGAACTAGAACATGGGATATTATTTATAAAACATTGTGGATTTACGTAGCTAATAAGAATTCCTGAAACTGTCATATATTTGGCTACTTAAAGGGTGAGTTCGCCCATTTAAGACAGGAAGTTGTATGAAATCCTTACCAGCACTATAGTGCATAGCCTACACACTGACCCACTCTGTAGTCACCTCCCTGGTCAGAGTTCTGGCCGATGGAAGTTTTTCAAGAAAGTACTCCCGGTTAGTTTCCGGGGCCTCAAAACTGTGCGTTTTTACGTGAAAAAATTATTTGCGTTTCAAAGCTTGATTAATTTAACACACAAAAAACACGCCGGTCAAAATTCATACCTCAGTTTTAATCGGCACTATTTTCTGTCCGTTTCTATCAATCCGCGCTGCTGTCAACGTCAACAGTGCGCACGTTCCGATCAGCTGTTGATAGCGCGACTCGCTGACAACATGTCTAGACCCAAGTTTAGACATGGGATCATAAAGTTAGTAAATAGATAGGGTTGCCACCCGTCCCTCAATATGGGACGCGGTTTGTCCCGTATTTCCGAGTTGTCTTAAACGCATCATCCAAAATCATTCTACCCGCATTCTGTGAAGACTCGTCCTATTCTACCCTTGATTGGGTAATACTCGCTGCCATTGTTGGTTTGATTGGTTTGTTTAATACCATCAGGTTCAGGGCCAATCAGAGTCAGAGGAGGGCGGGTCTTTTGGCAGAGAGTTGATAGCAATGCTAGAGCTCAGAGAAATCAAAGCACCGTCTCACAGTTACCTCAAGCATCTCCCGAATCAGATAGTGTAGCCTAATGACAGTTTTTTTAATCAGCTCAATAATGTTCTGATTGATTACGTTTTCATATGCTGCCTATGCCCATTTGTTAAGAAATAATGTTACAATGTAAATGAATTATATCCATACATTATGGTATGATTTGTTTATTATGGTTAAGGTACACAGTCAGACACATGCATTTTTTAAATAAGACAGAGATATATTTAATACATATTTAATAATAAAAATGTGCATGTGTGAAGAAAATGACTTATGCTTAACAAATCTAGAGAATTTCATCCTTTAATACTATATAATTAACAATAGGTCTGAATACATAAATAAATAAATACATAAATAGATTTTCTTACCAATAATAAAAATAGTGTTATAATTAAATTTAGAAATGTTTGTAGATTATAGGTTATTTATGTATGGTATCACTGTTTGGATGGTGTTACATGTTTGAAAGAAACAGCTACTCAGTGCTGCACGGAGTGACAAGAAGTACACTTAACGCCTAACATAGTCCAATACTGCACAGTACTACTGGTCTAATGATGTTTTTGATGTTCAACATCCTTTGCTAAAGTCAAAGTTTTTTCCAATCAAATTTAGTATTTGTTTGAGTATCAACGCATTTGTTTAATTTATAGTGAATAAGTTATGGATCTGTTCATTTAATAAGTTAATAAAGTATGGTTAACATCTCACATACAACTCAGACGAAAGGCAAATTTTTTTGGTCTCATTGTCACACTTTGTTAACGTTGTTTGTGATAGAGAGTGATTGCATATATTCACACTGATTTCAATAGCAGATAGCTGATTATAATGTCCATTGGTACTGATCTTATTACTTTCCTGAAAATATGTTTTGAGTTATGATATACCACCATTGGCATACCGTCGGGCCTGTGGTCATTGTGGCCCCGAGGGCCTTGGCCCCCGCTGCGGCCGCCGGCAGGCGTCCCTTATTTTTTTGTATTGAAGGTGGCAACCCTATAAATAGAGCTTACCCGTGGTACTGGTACAGCAAAACTCTTTAAAATCATTTTTTTTTCTTTTTCCTCCTTGGTTGGGGATGTAATCGTCTTCGCTGAAGTGAGCACTGCACACACGATAATCCTTGATTCTGGATATTTTAGTTCCCGCAGAGTAGCCAATGGCAACCAGCCAAAGCTGTCTCGTAGCTATATCCGAAACAGGAAAACGATGGAATCTGAACGGTGATCCCGGCACATTCTTGTGGTCACAGCATGGAAATGTACAAGTTCGCACCATCGTTCACTTTCTACTTTTTACGTCGTTTCGTAATCGATTGTGTAAACATGGAACAGCTGATCGGAACGTGCGCACTGTTGACGTTGACAGCAGCACGGACTGATAGAAATGGAAAGAAAATAGTGCCGATTAAAACTGAGGTATGAATTTTGACCGGCTTGTTTTTTGTGTGTTAAATTAATCAAGCCTTGAAACGCAAATAATTTTTTCACGTAAAAACGCAGTTTTGAGGCCCCGGAAACTAACCGGGAGTACTTTCTTGAAAAACTTCCAGCGGCCAGAACTCTGATCAGGGAGGTGACTACAGAGTGGGTCAGTGTGTATGCACTATAGTGCTGGTAAGGATTCCATACAACTTCATTTCTTAAATGGGTGAACTAACCCTTTAAAATTCTGACTTTGTTATTCAGGAACAACCAAAGGTTGGTAAAGTTTGAGGTAAAAGGTTGAGGTAAAAGTCCCCATGTTATTGGAACCCCAAGATGTAGACTATACAGTTCATTTTCATTGCTCTAAAATATTTTAGCATGGATGAGACTAGATAAAGTGGATGTTGTGCTAAACAAACATCACCCACCTTCCTAAACCAATATTTGCTGCCATTTGCTGAAGTGGTTAGTTTGATACTCAAATGTTAGGCTATATATCAAGATATTTGCATTTTCCATATCACTATTGCCCCTATATTCACATTATCTCAATAGTCCTCTGTGAACCTTTAGCCCCTGTGACTCCCTTTATAGTTACATGAGTTTAAGGGCACATTCACACAGGCAGTTTAGTTCGGAACGGGGCACGGTTCGCTTGTGAACCAGGGACGTGCAGAGAGTTCCTCAGGGGCAGGGGCTCAAATGTAAAAAAGGGGCATACACACATACATACATACATACATAAATACATACATACTTTTATTCAGCAAGGATGTGTTAAATTGATAAAAAGTGATAGTAAAGACTTATAAAATAATTTAGATTTTAATTAAATGCTGATCTTTTTTACTTTTTATTCATCAATGAATCCTGAAAAAAGTATCACAGGTTCCAAAAAAACATTAAGCACCACATCTTTTTTTCAACATTGATAATAAATCAGCATATTCAAATGATTTCTGAATGATCATGTGACACTGAAGAGAAATTATGCTGAAAATTCAGCTTGGCATCACAGAAATAAATTATATTTTAAAGTACATTAAAATAGAAAACCATTATTTTAAATTGTAATATTTTTTAATGTATTTTAATCATAAATGCAGGCTTGATGTGCATAAGAGACTTATTCAAACAACCTAAAAAAAATAGTAATGTGTCCAAATATGTTACCTGTACTGTACATACTATTAGCCTATATATTATTGCTGTTGTTGCATAATTATCAAAAATGTTAAAATAAAGGTACAATATGTAAGAATTTTTTGTATCAAAGTATACAAAAACCACTTGCAGTGTTAGGCTATATATTTCTTCAATTGTGTACTTACATTATCCTAAATGTTTCAAAGAATTTGTAAATTCAGAGAAATTCACAATTTTAAAAAGTGCCTGTCACTTGTCGCCTGTCAGTTACATAATATCCGCGTTATCCCTAGTTTCCGCTGCCATAGTAACCATGGCGACAGATGTGGACAACTGCTTAATGTTTAGCGGCACGCTGTTGTTTCGTTCAAACATTATGGATCATAGCAAGCAGACATTGGGACAAAAGGAGAACTAAAACGAGGATCAATATCGGCGTGGCGTTTTCGTGATGCCGAGAGCTCCGCGTCCATGACAAACTTGGACTTGACAGAGCTTCACGACTTGACAGAGACGCCGTTCTTGCATGTAGGCCTACTTTATTAGACAGGTGAGCAAATGTACATAAAACAAATCAATGTTAAATAGCTCAACATGATGAAATGTTAGAATATGATCGGTATGTTATTTTAATGTTGATCTAGCTTACTGCTAGTCTCATATAGCCAACAAACTAACACATAGGATAACATTATAAATTTCAACACACTCAAATGCTGTTTAGTATGATAGTATAGTAGACCAAGTGAAACAGTGCTGCGTTACCACACAAATTTATTACTCATAAGTAATTCAGCACTTGCGGATAGTTCGGTAGAATGATGTCCTCATACCTTTATATCCACAGGACTCGCGTGTGGCGCTGATATCTGTCTCACATTAGCAATCGGGACCTGCTTCATACCACAGTCATGTTAAAAAAACATGAATGTTTTCACTCATCCATTATAAGATCCATCAGCATGATGGCAAGTTCCATGATTCCGCTTATCACTGTGTCATCAATCTACGCCTTTGTTATTGTAAGAGGTTAGCAACCCCTAGCGGCGAAAAAAAAATCATATTGTAGCTTTAAAATAATAAAGTCCTTTCACGTCACTATTTCGCGTGTTGTTGTCAGCCTACACTTCACATAATAGGCATGTAGGTGGCGCCTAGGATTAATTTAACCAACTATGATAGTTTGATCAAATGGTAAATGCCACGGTGTATCAATATAGACTAAATACAAGTGACTTGAATACTACTTACCATTAATGCTACTTTTGGAGCTGGTTTTGTGCGGTAGGCTAATTTGTAGTCAATTGACATTGTTTCAATGACGCAGATTCAGAACGCTTCATAAATGTAAATTCGTCTGTCCATGTAATTTTCAAACGATTTATGAATGACTGTAAAATTACCGCTCCACTTCACATTGTCCAATGAAATGTGAACTTGTTGCGCCAGATGATGATTGGTCGGTGTATTATACAGGACAAACAGGCATCAATGAATTATGTCATATTTTTTATTGAAAAAAAGTTGAAAAAATTGTTTGGTTTATTTTTTTTCCTGCCGTTGAGCCATATCCCAGCTAACAGTTACGTTGTGAAGACGTGACCAGACCATATTCGTTGTAGTGACGTGCCAAATAACGTTCCAGCAACGTAACTTTGTGATTCCCATAATCGTCATGGTGACGTTAACTGTGCGTCGCAAGAACGTGACGAGTACGTCTCGAAGACCAAACTGGCATGTTGCGAGGACGTATAATCAAAGGACCATATTAGTCGCAGCAACGTTGCAAATAACGTTCCAGTGACGTAACTTTGTGATACTCACTGAAAGAACCATATTTTGCGGATCTTCTAGCATCGGCCTGGCTCTCTTGTTGGTAGCCGAGTATGCACTGTAACAGAGTGAGTCCCGTGGAGGATTGTTGTAAGGAGTTTTTTGCATACTCGGCCCACAGAAGACAACGGCTCCAGCTGTCCTGATGGTCATGACAATATGACCGTAGGTACCTCCCGATTTCTTGGATCTTCCGCTCAGTATGGCCGTTGGACTGCGGATGGTATCCTGATGTTAGACTGACTGTGACTCCCAGAAGGTTGAAGAACGACTTCCAGACCCGTGAGATTAATTGAGGACCTCGGTCGGAGACTATATCTTCAGGGATGCCGAAGTGACGGAAGATTTGCTGGAAGAGGCTTTCTGCAGTTTTAAATGCAATGGGTAATCCTGGAAGAGGGATTAGTTTACAGGCCTTGGAGAACCGGTCCACAATTACCAAGATGCAGGTGTTCGAGTCGGAAGATGGGAGGTCAGTAATAAAATCCACTCCTATATGAAACCAAGGACGAGTGGGAACCAGTAGAGGGACCAGTTTACCTTCTGGGAGTCATCGAGGTACTTTAGCCATGATGCAGCCTGAGCATCCTTGCACCTATCGGGAGATATACTGGGTCATACTGGGCCACCAGTAGTGATTGCGAATGAGCGAGAGGGTTTGTTGGCTGCCTTGGTGTCCAGAGCCCATGGATGTGTGGACTGAGTCCATGAGGGACAGACGGAGAGGGGATGGCACGAAGGTCCGTCCCTCAGGACCTCCCGGCGGAGCAGGTTCTGACTGGGATATTTCGGCAATCTGTTTGTCCAGGGACCACTGGATAGGGCTTACTATGATGGCTGGAAGGGGGATTGGTTCTGGAGGAGTGGATACTGACACAGGTTGAAACAAGTGGGAAAGGGCATCTGCTTTGATATTTTTGTCTCCTGGGCGGTATGTTACTGAGAAGGTTTTTTGAGAAGGCGGCGCATGGATGGAGTTTGGGAGGCTCACCCTGCCGTTGTGATAGTACCGCTCCTACCCTCGTCCATCCCAATCCTGATCTCCCTTTCCTCGTCGAGGTGGATGCATCAACCACCGGGGTAGGAGCGGTACTATCACAGCGGCAGGGTGATCATCAGGTACTATCACTACTCATACTTCTCTAATTTCAGGAAGAGTTGGTGTTCTCGTAGTCTTTGAAGGACTTGTTTCACATGATGGTGGTGCTCAAAGGGTTTGGAAGAATAGATGAGGTTATCGTCTATGTACACGATGACAAAGTCATGCAGGTAGTCTCTGAATATTTCATTCATAAAGCCTTGGAAGACAGCTGGAGCTTTGGGCAGACCAAATGGCATGACCCTATACTCATAGTGTCCAGCCAGAGTAATGAATGCTGTCTTCCATTCGTAGCCCCTTCTAATACGAATATGGCTGGGTACCGAGTTCGGTACTTTTTAGGTACCGACCGAATTGCCTTGATACTACCGAGTATCGAAACATGTCTTGTTTTTCGGTACCAAGTTTCGGTACCTAAGTGGTTAATCTCGTCAACGTCAGTGAAACAGTAAGCATGCAGTATGATTGGCTGTGGCAGAAAAACACTAGTTTACGCGGCTGCCCAGAGACGTAGCTCATCGCACGTGAGGCTGTAGTGTGTGTGTGTGTGTGTGTGTGTGTGTGTAAGCGTCCCAACCCAGATAGATATAAAATATATTCGGAAATGATCAAAAGTGTACCTACCTATGCCAGAAGCATGCGATGCAATATTTTCGACAAGATAATTGCTGCCAAGACCGGCAACATGGTAAATCTGATAAGGCACTTAAAAGCGCACAGAATACACTTGAGAGTAGAAAGTTTATCCTTCTACGACAGCAAGAACTGGAGCGCGTCACAAATGAACCGAAACTCAGCGTATAGGATACTTGCCTCACAGACATGAGAAATAGTCCTATATACGGTCAAAATATGTCTACTTTTAAACTAAACAATTAGAAATAAATAGTTTGATTACCTAATCCAGTGTTTCCCAACCCTGTTCCTGGAGGCACACCAACAGTGCACATTTTGGATGTCTCCCTTATCTGACCCATATATTTCTGGTCTTGGAGTCTCTACTAACAAGCTGATGAGTTGATTCAGGTGTGATCAATTAGGAAGAGTTGGAAAATGTGTAGTTTTGGTGTGCCTCCAGGAACAGGGTTGGGAAACACTGACCTAATCCATATATGCGCGCGCGCGTTCACTACAGCAGGAATGACGAGTCAGCATCGCAATAATCATCTTTGCAGCCAACACACTTAGTAAACGCTTATTCATTAATAAACAATTAAAATATCTCCTTGCTATTGTTTCCCGACACATCCATAATCATTAGGCTACTTTTGCCAGTGCTTTGCGACAAGCCTCATTTGTGCTGAGCATGAGGCATATATCCCGCCCCCCAGTAGCCTATATTTAATTCAATTCACATTTATTTGTATAGCATTTTTCACAATACATATTGTTTAAAAGCAGCTTTACAGAAAATGCATGTGTCTAAATTACAATTTAGAGTGATCTGTTATCAGGGGTGACGTTGTTTAATACATTTCAATTAATTTTCATTCAGTTTCATTGTTAAACAATGCATTAAGTTAAGGCAGAAACAATGAGCTCATTTAAGTAAAGAATACATGTTGTTAAATAATTAGGAAACATAGAAAACTTTAGCATTGGTGCTTTTTTACAGACTCAAAATATGAATGTAAAAAATTCAACAAACTGAAAAAATAAAAGTTTTTTTTTTAGGTAATGTTATTTTGTTAAAACTGGTTTCATAAAATTGGTATTGAAAAAAGTATCGTTCAGGAACCGGTATCGAAGTCAAGGTATCGGTATCGTATCAGTATCGAAAATTTTGTTACGATAACCAGCCCTAAATACAAACCAAGTTGTAAGCACTGCGGAGATCCAGTTTGGTGAAAAACCGAGCACCACGGAGTTGTTCCAGAGCAGCAGGAACCAGAGGAAGGGGATATCGGTATTTGATGGTTTGGATGTTGAGAGTCCGGTAGTCAATACAGGGGCGCAAGCCTCCGTCCTTTTTTCCCACAAAAAAGAAACTGGAAGCGGCAGGGGAAGGTAGATGGATGAATGAATTCCTGACGAAGAGCCTCCTCAATATATTCCTCCATGGCCTTCTGCTCCGGGATGGACAAAGGGTAGATCTTACCCCGCAGTAAGGTGGCCCCAGGCAGCAGGTCGATCGCACAGTCCCAAGGCCGGTGAGGTGGTAATTTCGTTGCCAGTTGTTTACTGAAGACATCCTGGAACGCCCGGTACGCTGCTGAAATCTCTTGCTGTACTTTGGAGGTGGGACTCTAAATGGACGTGGAACACACATTGATCTTGGACTCAGAAGGAGACGGGTTGTGAGGAACCTTCTTGATGGAGTGTAGACACTGAGAGAAGCAGCTCCTTCCCCAACGACGGAATTCTCCAGAATTCCAGTAGATATTTGGAGAATGAAGCTTAAGCCACGGGCGTCCCAGGATGATCTCAGCAGTTGAGCCCTCCAGTACAAAAAAGGAGATCTCTTCTTAATGTAAACAGCCGATACGGAGCTTGATGGAAGGGGTGCAGTACCGGATGTGACCACGACCGAGCGGTTTTCCTAGAATGGAATGTACCTGAAGAATGTGAGGGATGGTTTTCTGACGAGCTTGCAGCTTGTGGAGAACGGTGAGGGAGATGAAGTTACCAGCTGCACCACTGTCGATCAACGCTTTCGCTGGAAGAGATTGATGCCGATAGATTAACTGTACGGGAGTATCTACTTCAATGTAGATATAGGAGGAGGTAATTGTACAGTACTCACCGCTGGTCGTGGTGGACGAACCGGACAGGTGATCAGGAGATGTCCATCAGCACCGCAGTATAGACAGAGGTGGTTAGTTATACATTGCTGACATCCGGCTTGAGACAGATGTGTAGAGTCCACTTGCATGGGTTCCGGTACTGGAGGGCTCATGGTGACAGGGGTGCAGGGTTGTCGAGAGAACAGGCAGTGAGTCATTGAGAAACTCTGATGGAGCGTTGAATGAGGCTTTCGAGCCCGATGATGTCATCATATGTAACCAGCTGTAAGCGAATATCACTATTCAACCCTTGCCGGAATGCTGTGATTAATGTGGTTTCATTCCAACCACTATTTGCTGCAAGAGTGCGAAACTGTAGGGCATAATCAGACACGGAAGATTTCCCTTGACGAAGACGAAAGAACTGATCATGCACTGATAATGTGTTAGCTGATTGAGAAAACACTTCACAGAAATGACAGGTGAAAGCGGCAAGAGATTGAGTAACTGGTCCGTTGGTGTCCCACATCACGCGTGCCCACAGAATTGCGCGGCCTGTTAGGAGAGAAATGATAAACACTATTTCGGCTCGGTCTGAGGAAAACTGTGAAGACTGCAGTTCGAAGAAAAGGGAACATTGTAGTAAAAATCCGCTGCACTCCTCCTCCTCGCCTGAGTAGGTCGCCGGTCGGGCCATGGGACTGACAGAGGCAGACGACGAAGAAATGGTGACTTGTGGTAAGCACCTGCTCCGATGGTGTCGGTTGAATTCTGCATAGTAGGTCTGGTCTTCTGTCAGCACAGAAGAATGCAAACGGGTAAAGTTTGTAAACAGGATTTATTGAACACTTAAAATTATTCAGTGGAAGAGCAGGTGAATGGTTGACGAATTGACTGAGTTTCTTATCTAGTTGCAGTTGAGGATGAGATCAGGATGGAAGACGGAATGCTGACGAAGGTGAACTGGAGTAGAGCTTCGCTTGAAGACGGGCATCAAGAGGTAAATATATTCGTGAGAAGAGTCAGGTAAGTCTTTCAGTAGTGAATGACGAGACCAGACAATGTAGTGCTGTGGATGTGGTGACTATAAAGTGCTGGTGATTAGCTGTGCTGAGTGCAGGCAGGTGGTGGTGACAGGTGATGGTGATTAGTATTCAAGAGACAGGGAACAAGTGGGCGGAGTGTAGAGGTCTGGTGCTGTAGATGTTGACTCCGTGACACTACCTTAACATTAGTGCATTTTCGTTTTAAAACATAGAACTTTTGCTACGGTGGTTACGCCTGCCGTCCACACGACTTTGGAGTTTTAGACCCTCGAAAACCGAGACTGACCGCTTCAATTAAAAGTCCGAAGCAAGACACACACAAGTGACGCAACCCATAGCAACGCGTTATGGCAACGTCACCTCAAACTGACAAATACGTAAAAATAAACGTGAATTTAGGCTATTTTATTTGTACACATTGTCATGTTAATTATAATCAAATGCATTTTGTTTTATTGACCAAAATATTATCATTGATATTTGTTTGAGAGGGGCACTTTTGATTAATTTTGAAAAAGTTAATACTGTACTGTGCGCACTTGTTCAGGAAGTAAAGTAACCTGCGCGTGCGTTTTAGCTGATTTAGCTAAATAAAACGCATAAGGGATGATAGTTGTAACGATCACCAGTGAGAGTGCCCGGAATTACTATAAGAGGGCACTCCAACCCGGACAATGACCACACATCCACAGACTCCATTCCCCATAATCTTTTACCAAGACTAATCAGCCATGATCACATTCACCTGTGTCTCATTATCTTGTTTACTTACCCTATATAAGCCTGGTTCTTTCTGTCATTCCCTGTAAAGTCTTGTTAGTTGCTTACACTGCATCTCTGAGCGTTTTCCTGGTCTTATGTCTCTTGGTTTTGATTTCTTGCCTGTCTCTGGATTACCCTTTTGTCTGTGATCCCTGCCTGCCTTTTTGTTTGTTTGTTTGTTTGACTGATTGGACTGCTTGCCTGTGTTTGACCTTGCCTGTACTTTGAATTACGTGTTTGGATTGTCCCTATTAAATAAACTGCATTTGGATCCTCAACCTTCTTGTCTCAGAGCAGTACGTAACAATAGTGTTGATGATTTAGCTTTGAATCTTGGATACAAGTGAGAGTGAGCCTGCAGTGTATTCGCGCATAGCATGTGGTATCAGGGAAACAAATGAATGGAAATCCACTGTCTCCTCAAAAGAGTCCGTTTGCAAGCCGCAGAAAGCCACCTTATGTGACACACAGTAAACACACTGTGTTGTTTACTCAGCTGCACACAATAGCACCAAATTAATAAAAAACACAACATATTGAAACGCGTTCTGTTTTCTATCATGCGTCGTGCACGTTTGCGATGATGTAAGAAGCACGCAAACGCACCAGGGTTCGATAGAATAAAGTTGAGTGTAAAACCAGACCAACTTTGCGGGGGGCGCTGGGAACAATCGAGCAAGGGCTCGGACTGCAACAAACGAGCCTAGTGTGTTTTCACACCTGAGCGTTTGTTTCGGAACCTGGTGCGTTTTCTCCCTTGGTTCGGTTCGTTTAGGCATAGGCTATGTGAACACGGCAATCACGCTTGGATCCGCACCAAAACAATCGCTCCGAGACTGCCTGAACGAGGTGGTCTCAGCTCTATTGCAAACAAACTCTGGGGCGGTTTGCTTAAGGTGTGAAAGCGATCTGAACCAATGGACCAACAAATTACATTATAATTCATAACGGGAAATGTGCTATATAAATAGCAGTAGTGTCTGATTCTGTGAGTGAGCACATTAGTTACCACAGTTGAAAACCAAAAGAGCACCTGTTCATCTTAAAATGTTGTGTAATTGCGTTTCTCCGTGCGAGAATGCTGTCCTGATGAAGCATTGATTCCTGCTTTAGCTGCATTATCATAATCATAATCATTATCATGATGCCATTATGACATTCGGCTAGTGTTCGCGTGTGTCTTGACCATAGGTCTTGACTGATAACCTCTATACAGCGCTGGGAGATCCAGAGAGAGCGTGTTTGAATTTACATATGATTTAACAGCAGGAATGACGGCTACATTCATATAATGTTTGCATGTGTCTCGACAGTTACAAATAAAGCCACAATAAGCTCATGGAGTGAACTTGTCAATCATCTTGATGGATGATGCAAAGGAAACTCTGCCCAATAAGAAGACAATTACTCGCAGGTGACTTGCATGAACACATTTTGGTACACTTTGAAAGGTTGCCTTGTGAAAGCCAACTGTACCAATAAGAAAATGCAACATACTGTTTTGGAACAAAACAAACTATCTATAGGTTTGAAAACAAACTTCTACTTTTTACAAATACAAAGTTCTGTAATGAAACTCTAGATGGCACAGGCTAATAGGTCCTTAACTCAAACGTTTGAAATCATATAATTCTCTATAGGGGCACAGCTGCTTGGTTCCAGCTGTATCAGTAGCCAATGTGTTCAACCTTTAAATCCTTGGTTAGCATTTGCCTTAGCAGTGCAGTGCGCTTTCAGAAACCCTCCACCTTCCCCAGCTCCACATTTGTTGATCTGCTATAGGTAATTCATGCACGGTCTATTGTACAGCAGCATCAGCATGTCTTGATTGCTCAGAGCAGCGTGTTATGTATATATTGGTGGTAGCAAATCCGGTACTGCTCTGCAGCAGCAGTTTAACACATCTATTCCACCAAGACCAAATATATCAACATTCATTCTCATATCCACTTCCATGCCGAACACTCTGAGAGTTGTCATGACAGAATTATGTTGCTCCATCAATATTCAAAATAAGTAAAAAATACAATTTTTCAATATATTAAAGTTGCAGTAGGGAGTTTTGAGAAAATGTTGACTTAGCCTGAAAATTTGAACAAGCACAACTTCCAGGTCCAACCCCCTTGCTCTCTGCTGCGCTACAGCCCTCCCTCCACAGCTCCTCCCCCACAGCGGAGCCTGCCGTGAACGCGCAGGCTAGTAAACCGGACCACCGATGACGGCAGATTATAAACAGTTATGGAACATTCACTAATAGGGACGAAACATCAACAATATGCTTTACATTGACTATGGCCTGCCCATACTTTGACTACAAACTTGGTCCTCAAATCATTATGTATTTTGCAATACATGTAACTTTATAAGGTTGCACTCTTTCTATAAGTTATAAATAGCTAGTAAGATAACGTTAAAGGATTAGTTCACTTTTAAAAAAAAACTTTTGCTGATAATTTACTCACCCCCATGTCATCCAAGATGTCCATGTCTTTCTTTCTTCAGTCGAAAAGAAATTAAGGTTTTTGATGAAAACATTCCAGGCTTTTTCTCCATATAATGGACTTCAATAGGACACAAACGTTTCAAGGACCAAATGACAGTTTCAGTGCAGCTTCAAAGGGCTTTAAACGATACCAGACGATGAATAAGGGTCTTATCTAGCGAAACGATCGGTCATTTAAAAAATAAATAAAAAACTTTACGTTTTATAAGCACAAATGCTCGCCTTGCTCTGTTCTGTGATGCACGTTCGTAACTCTCCTGTTTGAACTCGTTCATCAAAATGAACAAATCTTTTTCGAATCATTTCGTTCGTTGAATGAACGAAATGACTCCGAAAAAGACTCGTTCAAAATGAACGAATCTTTTTGCGAGTCATTTCGTTCGTTGAATGAACGAAATGACTCGAAAAAAGATTTGTTCATTTGGATGAACGAGTTCGAACAGGAGAGTCACGAACAGCGGTACGCGCTCGCGCTGTGCAAGAGAGGGGTGATCAGCGCGTACACGAGCGTGATTGACACTGCTAAGACATTCCTCCTGGCTCTGATTGGTTGTTTCTGACCGGGAGCGGTGTATTTCTGCAAATGGCAATAGGACCACAGGGAGGAGCCAGAGGAGCTCGATTTTTTCCACAGATTACCTGTCTCATATTCTACTGTGAGGACATAATGACAGTTATAACAAATATTTGTTTACAAAAGCTACCTACTGGAGCTTTAAATATAATCCAATATATATATATATATATTTTTAGGTCAGTTGAACCCTACTGCAACTGCCAGCACTGGACCAATTAAAGTGCTTTCATTCTAAAAAGCAGACCTGGTTCTGGGTTGATAATGACAATCTCTAACCTACAGACATGGTTTTTGGTCTAGGTGTTGTGGGCTTTGTTTTATTATCACACAATAATAGCCTGGACATTCTGGTCTATTTATAGATTTATATGGAGGGCATGATAATGGACAGTGTCTGTGTCAAGCTTGCATTGAAAATGACTTAACGACACTATGTGGTATGCAGTGTGATTTCTATGGTCATTTGGCTGCAATGCTTTCTCAATATAAATGAAACCAAATTCTGCAGAGAATAGGCTCCAGTTATATATATATATATATATATATATATATATATATATATATATATACATACACACAGGTCCTTCTCAAAAAATTAGCATATTGTGATAAAGTTCATTATTTTCCATAATGTAATGATAAAAATTAAACTTTCATATATTTTAGATTCATTGCACACCAACTGAAATATTTCAGGTCTTTTATTGTTTTAATACTGATGATTTTGGCATACAGCTCATGAAAACCCAAAATTCCTATCTCAAAAAATTTGCATATTTCATCCGACCAATAAAATAAGTGCTTTTGATACAAAAAAAGTCAACCTTCAAATAATTATGTTCAGTTATGCACTCAATACTTGGTCGGGAATCCTTTTGCAGAAATGACTGCTTCAATGCGGCGTGGCATGGAGGCAATCAGCCTGTGGCACTGCTGAGGTGTTATGGAGGCCCAGGATGCTTCGATAGCGGCCTTAAGCTCATCCAGAGTGTTGGATCTTGCGTCTCTCAACTTTCTCTTCACAATATCCCACAGATTCTCTATGGGGTTCAGGTCAGGAGAGTCGGCAGGCCAATTGAGCACAGTAATACCATGGTCAGTAAACCATTTACCAGTGGTTTTGGCACTGTGAGCAGGTGCCAGGTCGTGCTGAAAAATTAAATCAGATGGAAGCATGAAGTGCTCCAAAATCTCCTGATAGCTAGCTGGATTGACCCTGCCCTTGATAAAACACAGTGGACCAACACCAGCAGCTGACATGGCACCCCAGACCATCACTGACTGTGGGTACTTGACACTGGACTTCAGGCATTTTGGCATTTCCTTCTCCCCAGTCTTCCTCCAGACTCTGTCACCTTGATTTCCGAATGACATGCAAAATTTGCTTTCATCCGAAAAAAGTACTTTGGACCACTGAGCAACAGTCCAGTGCTGCTTCTCTGTAGCCCAGGTCAGGCGCTTTTGCCGCTGTTTCTGGTTCAAAAGTGGCTTGACCTGGGGAATGCGGCACCTGTAGCCCATTTCCTGCACACGCCTGTGCACGGTGGCTCTGGATGTTTCTACTCCAGACTCAGTCCACTGCTTCCGCAGGTCCCCCAAGGTCTGGAATCGGTCCTTCTCCACAATCTTCCTCAGGGTCCGGTCACCTCTTCTCGTTGTGCAGCGTTTTTTGCCACACTTTTTCCTTCCCACAGACTTCCCACTGAGGTGCCTTGATACAGCACTCTGGGAACAGCCTATTTGTTCAGACATTTCTTTCTGTGTCTTACCCTCTTGCTTGAGGATCTCAATGATGGCCTTCTGGACAGCAGTCAGGTCGGCAGTCTTACCCAAGATTGCGGTTTTGAGTAATGAAACAGGCTGGGAGATTTTAAAAGCCTCAGGAATCTTTTGCAGGTGTTTAGAGTTAATTAGTTGATTCAGATGATGAGGTTAATAGCTCGTTTAGAGAACCTTTTCATGATATGCTAATTTTTTTAGATAGGAATTTGGGGTTTTCATGAGCTGTATGCCAAAATCATCAGTATTAAAACAATAAAAGACCTGAAATATTTCAGTTGGTGTGCAATGAATCTAAAATATATGAAAGTTTAATTTTTATCATTACATTATGGAAAATAATTAACTTTATCACAATATGCTAATTGTTTTAGAAGGACCTGTATATATATTTGCTTAATTTATGCAACAGGCTATGTGTTCATTTTCATCTTACTGGAGTAAACAAAGATAAGCATGTAGGTATTATTATGTCTGTAATGAAAGGGAGGCACTTACCGAGCTATCTAAATTATGCAAATGTTATTACAGATCTCATTTCAGTGCTATTTGTAAATAAATAGCCATGAGGCAATTTTCTCAAGGACTTTGCTTTTGTGCAGCATTATGTCAGAAACTTTATAAGATTATTTTGTATTTGTAACATTATTCTAATGTTCTAAATGTTTTTTCAGTGTAGATGAATGGGCCACCTGTGACTCACAGAAGTTACTCACGCATATGTTGGTAGTGTGGGAGCAAACGTAGGCTGTACGTCGATGCGGTGCGTGTTACCCAGGTGTAGGATGTTTGATGCTGGCCGGCACTCTCGCCCTCTCCAGCAGAGCTCCTGCCACTTCATCTCAACCGCCTCTTGGAGTTAGTCTTCATCGCCTAGGAAACGGTTTCACGAGTGGCCCATCTCTCGCTCTCCCTCTGCGTGTGTTTTGCTCTGTCTACATTTCACTCACGCTCTCCCCCGCAGCCCAGCCGAAGGGGTAGGAGGTGTTGTGGGGGTGACATCACTAAATAAGCCAAACTTCTTCTGGTCACGATTTTGGTGGCATTTGGAGGTCTAAGTTCGGAATCATAGATGAACACACAAACACATTTCTCAAAGATCACCCACTATTTGATCTCCTGTCTCTCAGACACCTCATTATATTTTTCTGCATTTGCATTTACAATGCATTTTTACTGCAGAAGACCTAAATGGAATTTGAATGGAGCTTATTATATATGCGATGAGTGGATAGCTATATGGCTTAGTGGTATTATCAAAATGCAAATGCTGCGATTTAATCAATAAATATATGCGCTGCGTGTTTCAGTGTGAAGGACCAATTCAGAGCAGATGAACTATGTTCTTAAATGAGCAGCTCATTATCCTCTAATGTTTGCAGTCTCAGAGCGGCTCGGTTCGCAGTAAATGCTGTTCCAGACAAACTCCATCTCTGCATCTGAGTTTGGGTCGCTTTAGTGTGGATTTGGGAATGTGCACCTCCATTCATCCCATACTTGTAATGAGAAGTGCTTATTCAGGTTTATTTATTTGTATAGCACTTTTCACAATACATACAATATATAGTAAATACATATAATATAGTCCATGTTATGTGGTTAGTTAACTTCATGTATTCAGTTAAGCTAACACAATTAACGTGTTTGTTCACACCAAGGACGATAACTATAAAGATAACGATTAAGATATAGTTCTAAAATCCGTTCTCAATATTAAAGAGTAGCAGAGATCACACCACAGCTATAATGATAACGGCTCAGAGAAACAATATTGTTGGAACCACTTTCAGAACAACTTTATCCAGCTGATAAACGATAAAAACATTGACAGGCAATCAAAATCCATCCTGCTGTAACAAGCTTGAGTATTTAAAGTGACAGACAAGCACACGCTTAGAATAAACAGAACAATATCGTGCACTGGTGTGGATGCTAATATAGTTATCTTTTATAGTTATCGTCCTTGGTTTGAACGGGCCTTTAGTCAGCAATTCCGACTTGTGCTCGTAATGATTACACTATATGGATAATATTACAATATTATAAGGACAATTTTACAATATTAGGTTAATTCAAGTTTTGCGTGTCGATCCAAAGTTGCTGTCATCTGAAATCTTTGTTT
Organism: Gila orcuttii; assembly: GCA_026230005.1. Classification (NCBI taxonomy): domain Eukaryota; kingdom Metazoa; phylum Chordata; class Actinopteri; order Cypriniformes; family Leuciscidae; genus Gila; species Gila orcuttii. The sequence continues at coordinate 24,904,180 of JAPDVR010000002.1, read as the reverse complement.
GCATCGCCTGAAAACATGGAAGGCAAAATAAGAACAATGTGTGTAGCTGCTGTTCAGGTAGAACGTGAAAAGGTATATTTTTGTATAATATATATTTGGTATTGGTATATTTCATCAGATATAATTGTAGTATATTGTACAAGTTAATGAGAAGTAATGTGTGAACGCTTGGCTAAAGAGATGTGTCTTTAATCTAGATTTAAAGAGAGAGAGAGAGTGTGTCTTAGCCACAAAAAGGCTATTCCAGAGTTTAGAAGTTTATCAACAAATGAGATGCTTTAAGGAGATGCGGAGTCCCTTTTCCGTCAAAAATAAAATGTTATGTTTTAACATCTGAAAATGAAGAAATTACAACAGCCTTAAATATTAGCACTGTGGTTTAATAAAGTGAAATTTTGCAATTGTAATATTTTGTTTTAATTTTGTCATTTTTATATTTTTATTTAGTAATAAAAAATTAATAATTCTTTTTTATTTGTTTGTCTGTTTTTATAGCAGTTTTCATATATAATCAAAACATTTGTGTAATCCCAATTTGTGTGGCCCTATAAACAAGCACAGCAAACCTGTTTTTTAAATCACAGTTTAAATGTACATTTTTATCAGTAAAATCACAATTAGATTTTTCCCCCTAATTGCGGTACACTACCTTGCTGTATGTGCAATGTAGGCTGTGTAAGTTTGTGCATGTGACATGTGTTGTGTTGTGGTCATGTATACATGCTGGACAGAGGAACATGTTAATCATTAGGCAAAAGGGAGCAGCATAAACACCTTCGAGGAGGCTGTGCATGGGTGAGATGAGGTGTGTGGTTGCGCGTATGTCAGGGAGGGGGGTAAGTGAGGGAGTTTAAATGAAGGGATCTTGCTGTTGCCTGGCTACCGGCAGGAGCTGTTCCATCACTCTCGTCTCCAGCCACCTCTCCCACACGAGCAGCCTGCACCAGTCAATGACATTTTCTCTTTCTCTACCCCCATTTTTACATATACATGCACTCACACATTGGGCAACAGTCACACACAGACTGTTGAAACGGCTATTTTTCTTGTAGTCGCTATTGCAGAGCCCTGTTTGGCTTTGCGTCTGTCAAGGCGAGAGGATAGCAGACATGGAAAGCCTGTGCTGTTTCAGCAAATATCACAATGAACCAAAGGTAGGAGCTGTGTGACAATCTTTAAGTCATCTGGTGTAGCCTTATCACTTCAAATGTAAAGAAGAGAGAGGTAGATCAACAGAGGGTTGTTTCTCGCTAGTGCCACCCTAAGGGACCACTCACACAGGACGCCTTCTTGCATTCAAAAACAAATAGACGCAGTGCAAGCGGAGTGGAACAGAATGCAGGTGTCTTTAGACATGCATTTGAAAGTGTTTTTCTTTTTTTTTTAAACTTTTTTACTTAACATGAATGGGCCCAAATGGTGCTTTTAAGTTTTGAGAGAGAGAGAACATTGAGGTCTGGTATTTTTTATCTAAAGATTTCACACAGTTCCAGTACAATCTGGTTTGTTTGTTTTTCAGTCTGTACTTATAAAATGTAGCTTATCGTAAGATGCTAGTTATATATTTATTCAGATTAACGCTAATTAGATGTGTTAAAATTGCAATATAACAGAAGTAGTGGTAAATCTTTTCTTTCGTATTGTGATGTACATCTGAGTGAAATGGTTTATCCTTTCCAAACAGGAAAAAAATGTAGGGTGGGGACATGGTTCTATCTATCTGTTGTTGATTGGATGGACATTGTAGTTGATTGTAAGAATGGGGCGGGTTTAAGTAGATTTCACGAGTTCACACTAGATAGTGTAAAGGTTATGGGTATTTGGCATGTTGTCCGAGGTGAGGGCTGGAAAACTGGAGGGATGCTTGAAAACTGTCGTGTGACAATGCCTCCTGTCGTGCTAATTCAGTTGATTATCTGAATGTGCTCCTCCCTAACTTTGTTAATACAAAAAACGTGAAGTCGACATACATCACTAGAAGATCAAGTTAAAAACATGCATGGATAAATCGTTCAGAGTAACATCAATAACATGCTTTTAGATAAAGTGAAATTCTTTTCCATGCCAAATTTAATGTCTGTTTTCACAACTGTGCTTTTATTATAAATGCTGGACTACATCACAGATCCTTATTACCGTTACTGTCTCTTTGTCCAGGAAAAGATGTCTCAGGTGAAGCAGGTTGGCCTGCTGGCCGCTGGATGTCAGCCCTGGAATAAAGACGTGTGTGCTGCCAGTGGGGACAGGTTTGCGTATTGTGCCACGCTCGCTATATATGTGTACCAAGTAAGTGCAAACTGTTTGAATATGAATTATAGTAAACAATGGGCTGTTAATAAAGTAAATTGCTCTTTGCTTTTTTATTGACAAAATTAACTTAAAAGGATAGTTCACCCAAAAACTAAAATTCCATCATTTACTTACCCTTATGGCATTCCAAACTCATAAGACTTTAGTTTATCTTTGAAACACAAATTAAGAGATTTGTAATGCAACCTGAGAGTTTCAATAAGATTAATAAATGATGATCAATGCATATACATATACAGCACAACAAATATGGTAAACGGAATGTGTTTGTCTCGTGTTTGTGTGAGCGTACAGCTTTGGCTTTTTTCTCTGGGCAGTGCATTCTTATGTCTGTGTCTTGCATGTTCGAGGTAGCCTGGTCAAAACCAGACCCTTCTCAGTCGTAACTGAGTTAGGGTCTGGGGAAGATTCATTCACAGCTCATTTCCAAAGGGACCACCAACGGACGTCGCTCAAATGCCTCTGTAAGCAATTGCATAGACCTTAAAACCAATCAGATCAATCGTCATCTTGTAAAGCCCGCCTCAACGTTTGTGATTGGTGCCTCGATTTGGAAAGATTGGAAATGAGCTTGAATGGGCTCTTCGCCAGACTAACTTGCAGAGCAAATCTAAATTTGCCGGAAGTTCGTCTGGGTTTTCCCAGGCTATGTTCGAAGCATGGTGTCAGGGTCCTGACATCCATGCACATGGCTTTTGTTGTGTTTGTTTTGGCTTTTTATTTGTTTTTGTGTGCCATGTGCTCTTCTGTCAGTCTCTAGTCTTGGCCACACCCTCTCGTTACCTGATTATTGGTTCATTTGCTCCATCTGCTCTCCCTCGTTATCCTTATTGTTTGCTGCCCTATTTATTCTCCTTGGCTGAATCTGAAATCTTCCCCTCAGATAGGGCATTATTTTGAGGGACCAGCCATTTGTATTGGTGTCCGAAACCATTGTGGACATTATAGAGTGCACTCATTCAATCTCACAATGCACCGCAATAATGTTTGAACAACCGATGTATGCTTAATGGTTGTCCGAATTCACTCACTTGTTTTCATTCACTCTTTCAAGTGAACAGTATTAGTGGACTAACGTAGGGAATAGTGAATGAGAGTTTAGGGGGTGATTTCAGATTCAGCCCTTGTGTTATCAGTCCTGGGTCAGTTCGTTGTCTTATGTACTGTTCGTGCCTGATCCTTTTACAGTGTCTAGATGTAAAACCCCTAACCTTTACATAATGGTGGACAGATCGAGGCTTTGAAACAATCTGACACCTGTCTCCATGGTGACCCCTAGTGGTCAGAACAAAGAGTATAGAAGTACCAAGAGGCGAAACTCCATTGCAGTTTTGACAACAATCGCTAGATGTCGCTGCTGTCGCCATTTTGGACTGAACCAACGGTTTTACCGTTAGCACAACTGTACAGCATTATGTCTGGAAATAATTGGAAACAAAGAAAACAGTGTTCTGCCATCAACTGCAACAACTACCAGTGTACAACCAATCAACTAGCATTTCATAGATTCCACAAAGATCCAGAGAGGTAAAGTAGAAAAGGTTTTTATTAACGTTAAAGTGAGCAGCGTACGTACGTCTCCATACGTAAATAGCGGCATGGATGTACAACAGTGAGTGCAGAGAAGTTGTGTGTGACAAGGAAAAGTGCAAAAACACTCTTGTATACATGGTGAAACTATTCAATAGAGTCATAATCCATCATATATTACGGACCCAAAATCGACAGCTGTCACAGCCCAAACAGAAGCGCAACAGATTTTTTTTTAAAGCTAAGTCATCTGTAAATCTGTACATTAACTCTCTCTTTCTGTGTTGTACAAAGTTTGTATCATTCAAGATGAATTAAATTATAATACAACTAAAGACTAAAACATATAGAACAGCTAATATACTTACCATTGTAATTCTATTTGTAGTAAATGTGTGCACTTTACTTGCACAATGTTTGATTTGTTGTGTGTAATGCAGGCAGCAATGATGTGGTGATCTACTTACCATCACCAATTTTATTACTGTTCATTTTGTGATGATCTTCTATTACTATTAAATATTCTCTCTTGACTAATGTGTTGTCCCTTTCACCTACTTACTGTTCATTGTGTTTTGGCTTTTTCAAGGAATTTGTCAATCATTTCATGAGGAACATGGGCTGTTGTTACTAGTGTTGTAAAATTGTGCTGTGTATGAAAACGGGAGTTATCCCCAAAAGTTATTGGGGTAAATAAATAGCTATTTGACAGCTTCATGCTCTATGACGAAATTGTTTAATTATAAACCGATCCATAAGCATTATTTTGTTGTACATTATTCAACACGCCGTTTTAGTTTAGGCTATAGAGATATTAAAAACTAGAAACTACTATTTAGTTCCCTTAACCGCTTTTGAATTGGAAACCGGTATCGTTCAATTCTATGACAGCTGTGTTGCGTTCAGTCCAAGATGGCGGAGCTGCAGCTCTGCGCATGGGTGCGTTTGTTGCAATGGAACGTTCTATTGAGTTTCGCCTCTTGGTACTTCTATACTCTTTGGTTAGAACAGTGTAAATGCTACAAAACCCCGGCGAAACATGCATAAAAACACCTTTTACAAATCTATAGCAATTTTTTTTTATTTAAAAGTAAAATGCAATTATGCAATTATCTAATCATCTTATTAGATTATCAAAGTGTCTATATATTCTTTTATCAATTATCAGGGTTTGTTTTGTGTGTTCTATGAATGGCTCAGCTAAACAGGCCAATAAGAGACTATTTAACTACATTATTCATTTTAATTATACTAATGTCTAATTAAAACGTCTACAAATGTATAAAAATGATCAGAGATCAGGTAAAACCCACATACACTTGTTCATTGGTTCTCAGTGACTCGTCATGATTCATGGGTTGACAGAGAGCATCGCCCCCCAGCGGTGAACCATTGAAATTTCGAAGTGTTTCGAAACCGTTATGACGTAATGATGCCTCGTTTACTGAAATCACGTGACTCTGGCAGTTTGATACACGATTCAAACCAATAATTCGTAAGCTTATACCAATAAAAGGTTTCAAAGCTTCATGAAGTGGTTGCCATCATTACCTTTGCACATATTAGATGTGTTCTATATGCACATTAGATGTGTTCTATGTGTGCACATTGATCAATGTTTATATGTGAATAAAATCATTAAATCGCTGAATTCATTTGGATTATTTTTAGGATGTCTTAATGAACTTTCTGAAGTGTCAAAGTTTTGTTGGAATGGACTTTAAAAGGAGAAGCATAAATCTCTCAGGTTTCATTAAAAATATCCTCATTTGAATTTTCAAGGTGAACTAACCTTTTTACAACCTACCAATGTAGTCTAATGTGACTTTTCATGTTGTTTAACTGATTAAATTGTGTCTGTAAAGCTTGATCACAGATATAATGAGTTTAAGCTTCGAGCGATCATGTCTGAACACAAGAAGACAATCACGGCTATATCGTGGTGTCCACACAACCCTGAAGTGTTTGCTAGTGCAAGTGCTGATAACCTGCTCATCATTTGGAACGTGGCCGAGCAGAAGGCCATTACACGGCTAGATAACACCAAAGGTACCACTGCCCACACACCTACTGTAGTGTCCTAAAAAATACACACCAGCTCAAGACACATATTCCACCTGACAGCATGTGTCTTTCAAGACACCACTCAAAATGCAAGTTTTTCTCAGACTAAAGATGAACAGTTTTGAATAATTTTAACTCGATCCTAAGATATTTTAATAACTGTTTTTGTATATGCCTTTTTTATGTGAGGTCTTAAACTTCTCTAAATGGATAATTCCCAGGTATCCCAGCTTCTCTAAGCTGGTGCTGGAATGCATGTGACAGCGTTGCGTTCGTATCCCACCGGGGTCCTCTGTACATATGGTCCATCTCTGGGCCTGACTCAGGAGTCACTGTGCATAAGGAGGCTCACAGTTTCCTCTCGGATATCTGCTTGTTCCGCTGGCATCCATTGAAGAAGGGAAAAGTGGTGTTTGGACACACTGATGGCAGTCTGTCCGTCTTTCAACCAGGTACCGTAACTGCTTATGTTGGTTCATATTTATTAATGCTAAGAACATGTCATTCCAAACCTTTATGCATATATTTTGACGAATGTTGGTTAGTGCTACATCGGTGGCAAAGACGAGGTAAGGCAAGGATCTAAATGCAGCAAAAGTTTATTAAAGAAAAACATAAACAAAGATAATCCAACCAGGGAGCAGGAACATAATCCTGAACAGGAATGCAAACAGCAAAGTCAACAACTGACTAAAACACAGGGCTATAAATACACAGGGAACCTTACAAGATGACAAGGAAACAAGAACACCTGAGGGAACAATAAAGAACTAATCAGGGTTGCTATTGTAACAAACAAGGGCTGCGTTCCGATTCAAAATTGTCATGCCCTTCACTCGCTAACTTCCCTCCGTCTCGTTCACTTGGATGTACGTCATTGCTTACGTTGCACGAGTGCCCACTACTGTCGGAAACTGCAATGGGCTGAAATGGAACATCCTAAGCCCTTGATCACTTGGAATCAGCTATGGAGTTTATTTATTATTTGATTTTTTTTCCCTTTAAGAATTTGTTTAATGAAGCATCCAAATGTATATAGGTGTGTTTGGGTTGTTTTAAATAAAAAAAAATTATAATTAATATATCATAGAGTTGTTTGTGGTGGTGGTGATTAGACAAGATCTGCGGTGACGTCACAATCGTGTTGCATTGTGGTATATGGAGCTGCCTGAAGTGTACATATGAAGTAGACTCGCTCCCTCTGTCAAAATCTAGGGAACGGGGGCTGTCCATATGAACTTCCCTCGTCCACTTCACGAAGTGGAACGCACTTCAAAATGGAGGCAAGGAAGCTAATGCAAACAAGGGAAACACGAAATAAGAGAACACAGAAACAATGGGAACAGAAAAAAACTTAAAAATCATTAAGACAGGGGAACACAAGGCAGGAATCATGACAGGAAATTAACAATTTTGGTGATCAGTGAATTCCATTTTATGGACAAAAAAATAACAAAACACTGAGACATTTTTCAAATATCTTCTTTGATTGTAGCATAGAATAAAGAAAGTCATACAGGTTTTTAGTATGCTATATCCAGATTAGATACAGTTCATATTATCAACTCTTTTCCGCCAGCACTTTCTAAAGAAGTTGCCTGCCAGCTCCAGCATTTTTTATCATATTCACTAAACTTTCATTTTAAACTTGATGAATGTGTAAACAGTCAATATACCATAAGAAAGAACAGAGCATCTGCTTTTAAACAAACCAACCAAAAAAAAAAAAAAACATTTTATTCCAGCTTATTATTATTATGATCACATTGGCTTATTGCATGTAAGAAGTCTTCTATTCGCTCCTCCTTCGTTTGTTTTTGGATCCATACTTGCTGTACTATTTCAGAAGATGCGTAACTGCGCCCCCTACTGTATAACAGTGAAAACATGGATTGCCTGAAAAACTCCCGGCGGTTAAGCATTGTCATAAATTATGGAAAATCATGTTAATGGCAGGGAAAGAGATAATAGTGCCCAGGTATAACCTGAACAATAACATGCATTTCTTTTAATTATATCACCTTAGGCTCAAAGAATCAAAAGCACGTACTGCGGCCCGAGTCGTTAGAAGGCACAGATGAGGAAGACCCCATCACAGCTCTGGAGTGGGACCCTCTCAGCACAGACTACCTACTGGTGGCCAACATGCACAATGGCATTAGACTGCTGGACTCTGAGTCTCTATGCTGCATCACTACCTTTAGTTTCCCCAGTGCTGCTGCCTCCGTGCAGTGTCTGGCCTGGGTGCCCAGCGCCCCTGGCATGTTTATCACAGGGGGTAAGATAAACACACACAGAAGGGCCAGTGGGAAATAGTAGTTTTAATCTTAACAGACCAGCTTTGATCTGATTTTAGAACTATCATTTAATTATTAATTACATTTACAGTTTAAGCAGCTGGGATGTAGATTGAAATGGAATGCTCAGTCATATTTGCATCAGTAAAAAAAATTTTTTATCTTATTATATTGAATTCTCAAGATTCTCAAGTTGGTGTGCTAAGAGTATGGAACGTATCAAGAGCGACACCTCTGGATAACTTTAAACTGAAGAAAACCGGCTTCCATGCACTTCATGTTTTAAATTCCCCGCCAGCAAAGAAATGTATGTGTTTTCATGTTCCCCATTTAGCACTTATGTATTTGTGTACGGCATCATAATGACTCATATTGATGTTGGTGTTATCTCTCTATTAGCCTTTAGCTCGAATTCCCCTTCCAAGAATCACTACACCTCCTCCACTAGCGAGGCTGTGCCTCCACCTACTCTTTCACAGAACCAGGCCTTCTCCCTCCCACCCGGGCACGCTGTCTGTTGTTTCATGGATGGGGGAGTAGGACTGTATGACATGGGTGCCAAAAAGTGGGACTTCCTGCGGGATCTGGTAGGAAAACTGACATGTTGTTGTGGAACAAACAATGAAAAACCCTGAAATGATTATTACACTTTTTATATTTAATATCTACACAATTTGTAGGTTAACTTATTAATAAAATGGAAGCATTCAAGTAAGCACAAATGGCTCAAAACGATGCATTTATATTAGTCATTCTGCTTTTGAAGTGGTGCTCTTCCGTCCTAGTTCTGATCAATTCAACAAGAGTTCATGTTGTTTTCTCAGGTAAACAGCTCTTTTAGTTGCCTTGATTGTTGTTAATGACGGAAAATGCAACAACCTTTTCACCCCATGGTTAAAGGTGCCTTATGTAAAAATTGAGGTAAAAATATCCAAAAAATTAGCTACACGTATCAAAAGAATGAGAAGAAATAAGTGCAATGATGTCATTAAAAAAATGACAAGTTATAGTGCTGCCGAGATATAAACCTGAATTAGCATGCTAAATTACTAGCCCCGGCCAGGCCGGTGTCTAATACCAGTTTCGGCCATGGGAGGCGGTATGCGGGCAACATACATAACCACCAGCCAAACTGCAACACACGAATAACTCGCACGGCTTGTATCTCTTTAATCTCTAAAAATCTCCAAATGCTCCACGTGAAACTGCGGTCTTACTATAGTGTCAATTGATTTGATTAATATGCGCGAGGGAGAGAGAGCAGGACCGCGCTCGTGTTGTTTGTAGACGTGAGAGTGCGCGGCCGAGCTCTCTCTCTCTCTCTCTCTCTCTGCTCGTAATGCGCCCTGTCAAGCGCAGCGGCAGCAGTCATTCTATTCTACATCCCTCACCGATCAAAATAGGCTTTGGCGGGACAAAGCGGACTATTTGACGGTTTTAGAAGATTAACAACCTGAAACTAAAAAACAGACTAGAGTAGGCCAACTTTCTGGAGGTATACTGCCCCCATCTGGTATGGAATATGTGGAGTATGAATTGATTTTTTGACATAAGGCACCTTTAAGTAAGGAATAATTGACAACAGGCCACTGAATTATCATAAATTAATGCACAACTGAGGTGATAACGCGCCCGCAACACAAAGCAAAATGTGCAGACTTCGGGAGTATAATTTTCCCGAAGTGGCCCTGCATGAATTTTTTTAATAATTCGACTGTCTGATCTCAATTATTTTGTTTATAACATTAATACATGTACTGATGGTTATCCCAGGACATGTGCAGAACTACTTCCTTTCACTACTGATTAAGCATCCTGTGTCTGCCCTACGTTTTAGCCACATACTGTACATTACCACCTTTTATTTTACTGTATTTCCTTTCGATTTTCTCCCAGCTATTGCAGCACTTTCCATAAATATATATATATATATTTAAAATAATAAAGGAAATTAGCTTTTAATTTTATATTTTCAGTTTTAACTTTAATTTTAGTAATTTGGTTATGTGGTTTTGTCACTTTTGTTAGTTTGTGTGCGTTGTTTAAATATTTCTATTTAGCTTTCATTTATTTTTATTTCAGTTTTAGTCTTAGTTTTAGCAGTTGTACTATTTAAACATAAAATACAATGTTTATTTTATTTCAGTTCGTTTTCAAAGCAACGTTTAAAAAAAAAAAAAGCTTTTTTCCCCCCATGTAATATTTATATTTGGTAACACTTTGTTTTGAAAGTCCATTCTAGACATTCTACTAATAATAAGTAACTTTGCAACTACATGTCAAATACCAGTCATTAGAGTATTAGTAGACTGTCTGGTTAATATCTGCAAAAGGTGGGGACACACCAAACCGACGCCAAAGAACTACAGCTGATGAAATCATGCATTGCCTACGTCAGGGCAAAAAAGTTGCGCTTGAACACCGCAGACAGTCAGCTGGCACTTACGTTTTCCGTTTTGCGACTGCGTGAGAGGACATAACTTTCTCATACCAGCAGGTGGCAGTAGGCTATTCTGCATTCAAAAAGGGAAACCGGAAGAGCTAAAACTGTGTGGACAAAGCAAACAGTGCCAGTCTAGCTCATAACTGACAGATTTGTGTAGCTTTTTCAATTATGTCTGCTAAGTTGTCACTGGCATTGTCAGCCCTTGATTATTATAAAAATAATACACGGTTTAAATGAGATGAATGACAAATGTTTGTGGTGTGTTCCTTCTTTATTTCCTTATTTGTTTGCTTTTGTCAGTTCAGTTTTTTTTTCTTGTGCACTGATTCGCTAAGCTGAAACAGCCAATCAGAGTGATCTCTCTCAGCGATGAGCTCCGCCACCTATTTGACATGTAGAATCAAAAAAGCTGCTGATGGCGTCTGACTAGAGTCAACGGAGCAGAACACACCGAAAAAACTAAGCCGATCGACACTCAAAAATGACCCAACATTAAAACTTTATTTTGATGCTCCCACAACAGACATTCTACTGACTATAAGTATAAATACATGACAACTTATTCTACTAACCCTAACCTAACAGTCTACTAATACTTTAATGAGGTAGTTGACATATAGTGTCAAATTAACGAGTTAGTTGTGAATTAATAAGAGGTCGTTGACATGTAGTTGCAAATAAACGAAGGGTAGCTGACATGTAGTTGCAAATTGATGAGGAGTAGCTGACATGTAGTTGCAAATGAATGAGAGTTAGTTGACGTAGTTGCAAATTGATGAAAAGTAGTTGACATGAAGTTGCAAATTAATGAAAGGTAGTTGACATGTAGTTGCGAATTAATGAGAGGTAGTTGACATGTAGTTGCGGCTTAATTTCGATTAAAATGTTTTTCAGACTTAGTTTTAGTTAACAATAACAATGAAGTCATCATAATGATTATATCATTATAATACAATCATGTAAGGTTTTTATGACTTTCTGACATTGTTTTTGTCACAGGGTCATGTTGAAACTATCTTCGACTGCAAATTCAAGCCAGATGACCCAAACATTCTAGCTACAGCTTCATTTGATGGGACGATAAAAGTCTGGGATATAAACACCTTAACTGCTGTGTACACATCTCCGGGAAATGAGGGAGTGGTGTACTCTCTGTCCTGGGCCCCTGGTAAGAACGATACACGCTATTAGAATAGCCCATGTTACCGCTGCAGTTTCAGACAGGTTTTGTTTCTGTGTGACTCTTTCCTACATTTCTATGTTTCACTGTAACCCAAAGGAGACTTGAACTGCATAGCAGGAGCTACGTCAAGAAATGGCGCCTTTATTTGGGATGTTAAAAAGGGAAAAATGATCACAAGATTTAATGAGGCAAGCATTCATTTTTTTAAGGATACTAATTATTTAGAATTAATAACTCTAATTTAAGAGATTTAAATAGCTATTGTTATTTTAATTTTGATTGCAAAATCGTTGATTGCACTGTGAGTCTTTATTTTTTACTGGAATTGGGTTGCAGCATGGGAAGAATGGTATTTTTTGTGTTGCTTGGAGTCATAAGGATTCCAAAAGAATAGCCACATGCAGTGGAGATGGATTTTGGTGAGTCCATTTTTAGTTTTGGCTAACATCCCCACAAGCCTTAGTCCTTCCATGTAATGAAGCCATATTGTCCTCGTAATCATAGACATGATATTGTTACTTTTTATTGTTTGTGATTTCAGCATAATTCGAACCATTGACGGCAAAGTGTTGCACAAATACAAACATCCAGCAGCAGTGTTTGGCTGTGACTGGAGTCAAAATAACAAGTATGTGATCAGTGTAATCAGATATACAAACAGATGACAGAACCTCTTTACCAGTATTATTTTCTCTTGCCATCACAATTATAATTAATACATTCTCATTCTCACTCTCTCTCTTTCACTATTGCAGAGATATGATTGCCACTGGCTGTGAAGACAAGAATGTCCGAGTCTATTACTTGGCCACCAGTTCAGACCAGCCACTAAAAGTCTTTGCAGGTCACACGGCCAAAGTATTTCATGTGCGTTGGTCACCTCTCAGAGAGGGCATACTGTGCAGCGGCTCAGATGATGGGTAATCATTCAATTAAAATCTCCATTTACACTCTTAATTTACACTACCGCTTTGTTTAGGGCCAGTAAGATTTTTTTTTTTTTTTTAAGAAATTAACACTTTTATTCAGCAAGTGTAACCGGTGGGTTGCGATGCCAAGCGTGATGCGTAAGGACACATTTAATTTATCGAAAGTGATTGTAAATATTAAGCAGCACAACCATTTTCAACCATGATAACAAAAATTATTACTTGAGCACCAGCATATTAGAATAATTTCTGAAGGATCATATGACACTAAAGAGTGGAATAATGGCTGCTGAAAATTCTACTTTGGCATTACAGGAAGGCTTCTTTCATTTCAAACATTAAAAAAATCTTACTGACCCCAAACAGGAGTGTACATGTTTTAATTTTTAACATTACAAATGATCATTCTCAAATTTACCTTAGGACTTTTTTTTGTGGACTTAATTATAAAAACTTGAATAATTAATTGAACATAACGAATAGTATAACTAAATAAAATTATAATGAACATAAACATAAAGAATCATCATACCTTTTATTTACAGATTTTGTAAAGTAAAAAAAAAGGAAATATGTTTTCCTTATGTGCCTTATTGTCGGTAAACTTTAGTGCTAATGAAAATATCTCACTGTTTAATTTAAAGTTGCAATAAATTGTATATAATTAGCCTATAACTCAGCTAATGGGAGCCTCTGTGTTGAGATCACATGATTATCCAATTTATATCATCTTGTTCTTAGTAACTTTCACTTGCAGAATAAATCAATCATGGCTGAAAGTGAATAGTGCATTTCTACTATGGCACTAGTAACTGTGAATTTGTGCATGGATCTGTCTAAATGTGTCAGTGCCCAAAACAACATAAATATAACTGAGTGCACCTTTAACTTCATAAATGGATGTGTATCTGTGTGTATGTTGACTAGGACTGTCCGTATCTGGGATTATACCCAAGATGCTTGCATTAACGTGCTGAGTGGCCACACCGCTCCAGTTCGGGGTCTCATGTGGAACACAGAGGTGCCGTACCTTTTGACCTCAGGGAGCTGGGACTACACCATCCGTGTCTGGGACACCAGAGATGGCACCTGTCTAGACACTGTATATGACCATGGAGCTGATGTCTATGGTAGTGTATTAAATGTATATGCTGCAGACAAAATTATGCTGTCATCCTTTATGCACTTTTTTTCAAAGAAATGGCTTATTTAATTGATACATTTTATACATTGTGATTTCTAGATACAGTTAAATGATTAAAGTTCTGTAAATGAAGGCAGGAAAAGCAGAACAGTGCACAGTTAAGAGACCTAAATATGTAATGGGATCACTTATTTTTGTCCAAGGACTGTCTTTTAGTAGAATTTATCATACAGTAGTAGGGACATCATTTTGTGTCATTCCATGTAATAATACATTATTTATGCAGCCTTGTCAATAAAATGAAATCCCCCAGGTCTAACATGTCACCCCAGCCGTCCATTTACCATGGCTTCCTGCTCCAGAGATTCCACGGTCAGACTTTGGTCACTCACTCCTCTAATTGCTCCCTTAGTGGTCAACATCCTTACTGACCACAGCTGGGATGACATCATTGGCAGCACAGGTTAAAACACAAGCACATATTATATACTGTTTGCATGGATTGGTTTTGTAAAGACATTAAACCACATGTATTTCTTGAGTGTAGACCGGTCTATGGTTCCTGGAGCCCATCCTCTCCTGTGTGGAAAAGTGTCCAGAGATATTAAACAGGAGCTGGATAAACTAACTAGCGACATGCGCATGAAGAAGCTCAGATGGTTCTCTGAGTGTTTCTCAGTAAGTAAATCTCAACACAGAACTCTCACAGGAGTTTATTTAGAAGTCTAAATAAGGGGTTATGTACTCTCTCTTTGTAGCCTCCAGGAGGGAGTCATAACCTGTGGGATCTGGTTGCTGTAATCACTGGACAGGATGATAGCCTTCTTCCACAGAACTATGGGCAGGGCATCATGCATATGAAACACCTGGTCCGCTTCAAAACCGTGAGTGAATAAACTGTGATGTAACATTCTAATATTGGCTTTTGGTGCATTTTAAGTTTTCAATACTTCTACTGTAGTTTTATCTACTTTTTGTAAATATTTGACCATGTGTCCCTTTCCCTGTAGTCTGAAGCACAAGAGCTGACCATAGTAAAGATGTCAAAGTTTGGGGGTGGTATTGGAGCCCCTAGTAAAGAGGAAAGGCTCAAGAATGCAGCAGAAATCCATATCAGACTGGGACAAATCCAGAGATACTGTGAGCTTATGGTGGAACTGGGAGAGGTATAATCTAAAAGATTTAAAAGCTACTTAAATTATTTTTTTTTTTTATAATGTCATTTTCTGAAAAGTTTTTCAGAACTTTATGAACTATAATCACTGGTTTCTGGCAATGGCCATACACGCGTTCACAAGAGAGTCGAGTTCCAGCAGAGGGGTGACCTCTGACCCAATGTATGACGTAGCTCCTCTTCTCTTATATCGAAATCCTCTTACATTTTTCTTTTAAACTTCCAGTTTTAGACTTCTAATTCGTGACCAGCGTTTTGTTTTGCTCTATCCTCTGCGCTTCCACGTTCATTAATTCTCACCTAAGGTCACTCTTCCGCCGGAACTCGACTCTTTTGTAAACACGTGTATGGCCGTTTCTGGAAGTTAGTGATTACAGTTTTAAAATATGGATAATAAATATTGCAAAATATCTTGCAAAAACCCACCGCTTCGCTTCAGAGGGCATTTATTAAGCCACTGGAGTCTTTTATGTACTTTTATGATGGATGGATGGATGCGCTTTTTAGAGCTTTAAAAACTTGGGCACTGTTCAATGCCATTACAAAGCTGGGAAGAGCCAGGATATAACTCCAGTTATGTTTGGCTGAAATATATACAACTAGTATGGCTTGAGGGCGAGTAAATTATGGGATAATTTTCATTTTTTGGTAAACAGTTTCATTGTTGATTAGTTGTGTTTAATGTTTTATTTCAGTGTTTTTGCTTTAAAATTAATCACACTAAAGTAACATGGTAAATTCACCGCCTTAATAATTTCAATGTTCAAAGGTTCAGAAAGCACTTTTAATGTTTTTGAAAGAAGTCTCTCATGCTCAGGCTGCATTTATTTGAACAAAAATACTGTAAAAACAATTTTGTTGTGAAATATTATTCATATTTAAAATAAACTGAATTTTCTGTAACTATTTTTACAGTATTCAGTGTCACATGATCCTTTTGAAATCATTATAATGCTGATTTGGTGCTCAAGATAAAGGTCTCATTATCAATGTTGAAATAAAGTTGTGCTGTTTAAGTAAATAGTGATACGGTTATGAATCACGTGAGTCTGGGGGATCCAAATGCAGTGTGTTTATTAGAAAGCAGAGTCGAACAGGCAAAGATCAATATCACAGGCAAACAGCAGTATCAGAGGAAATCCAGGGATAGTCAGCAGGCAATGGTCGAGGCAGAGGTAAGGGAGTCCAGGCAGAGGTAAGGGAGTCCAGGCAGAGGTAAGGGAGTCCAGGCAGAGGTAAGGGAGTCCAGGCAGAGGTAAGGGAGTCCAGGCAGAGGTAAGGGAGTCCAGGCAGACGAGAACAAAGATCAGGACAATTGAAAGCCGGGGCAATGCAATACTTCGCAGAGAAGTGGTGTGTGGAAGTGGCTTTTATCTGTGTGTAAATGAAGTGCAGGTGTGTGTGCAATCAGTGCAGTGCAGGTGTATGGTGTTTGGTGAAATCAGTCCAGGGAGGTGTATGATGGGAAATGTAGTCCAAGTAAACCCAGGAAGTGCGTGGCTAATCGTGACGGATACAATATATTCAGGATTCTTTGATGAATTAAAAAAACATAATTTATTTGAAATGTAAATCATCATAAATGTCTTTACTGTTACTTTTGATCAATTTAATGCATCCTCGCTGAATACAATTATTGATTTCTTTAAAAAAAAAACATCATATATGAGAAAATAGAAGGTTAGTCTTTTTTCTTTCAGAAATGTAATTTTCGATAATTTTGTTTGTTTATGTTGTTTTGTTTTATGTTTAGTGGGAGAAGGCTCTTTCTGTGGCCCCTGGTGTCTCCATGAAATACTGGAAAAAGCTCATGCAAAGGTATCTCATATAGGCTACTTCTCTGCATTTGTAAATCCGATGTTGTGAGTTTTTCACCATTTATTAACTGCTCAATGTAGGAGAGCAGACCAGCTCATGCAAGAAGGCAATGATGATGTCATCCCATACTGCATCGCCACTGGTGAGGTGAAAAAGCTAGTGAATTTCTTCACCTCTAGAGGTCAGCTGAAGGAAGCTGTGCTGGTGGCTCAGGTACAGGGCACTGTTATCTTTTTACCCATTTAGAGAGTTGTTTTAAGACTGTGAACCTCTGTGTTGAGTTTCATAATAGACTAGCCCTATTCACACGGGATAAGTATTACCTGGTGACCTCTAGTCATTTGTAATAATTGCGGAGGTTGTCTGTGATCTTAATCCCGTGCGAATCGGCCATGATTCGCCATGCCTGTAATTTGCAAAGTAAAAATTCCCCCGCAAATTACCTACCATATTTCACTGAACACTGAGGTCCTGTGATAATATTAGTCCTGTGCGAATCGACATCTCTGTGATTTGGCAGAGTCTTTATAATTTTTTCAAGGTTTTTGTTTCCTGTGCGCTTTTTTATTCATCTTTCGCGAAGAATGGAGGCTGCGTGGGAGTGTTTTGATAGTATTTTGGGTGCTGGGTCATATCGCTATACACCATACAACTATACAATTTGCACAAAGAGAAAGCTGAAAACCATCAGAAGAGCAAAAACAAAAAGAATGGTTAGATGGAAATGAATGACATGTATAGCAGCATGCGGTAAGGCACATTCTTCTGTTTATTATATATCATACAGATAGACCTAAAATAACGACAAGATATTTCCAAGCAATAGCCTATTGACATCATATCCGGGAGATAAGTCAGTAATTCGAGTAAAATCACAGGCTTCACTTATCCCGTGCGAATGCGCCACATGAAATTCAGATGTGGGTGTGTAATTTCAAATTCACATGAGGTCCCCAGATAATACTAATCCCGTGCAAATAGGGCCAGATTTAATAAATAACAGGGCTCTCAAGTCTCACGCATTGGGCGTGAGACATACGCATTTCAACCCGTTCACACGCTCACACGCCACACCTTGTATTTCTCACGCTGAGGAGTAAGGGAACTTGTCCCGCTATACAATTAGTGGACGAGGCGCAGGCAAACGGAGGGAAGGTCTCTGCCGAGTTCATAGCATCTGTCTCGAGTTATACAGAGTTAAATGCTAGCTACCAGCCAATCAGAAATTAGAATTAGTTGTTTCCGGGTAAATTATGTGTTCCCGCTGCAAGCACGTTCGTTACTAGACAACACGCGCACACACGGAGTGGAAGTTGAAAGAGCACGATCTGATGAATGCGGTTTGCCGACATCTTCATTTATTTTTTGTTTTTTTAGCATTTTGATTTTACGATTCCTGGACGATATCTCTTGCCTGTGATCAAAGACAGTGAGAGCTGATGTTGAGGAGTATAGCCAAATTCGTGCTAAATTATTTTTGATGCATTCAAAAACTCTCCAACTGCTTTTAAAGGGGTCATCGGATGCAAAATACACTTTTATATGGTATTTGCAAATAAATGTGTCTTTGCAGTGTGTGGACACAATCACCATGCAATGAAAAAAATCCATTCACTTTTTTTTAATCCTCAAAAAGCCAAAAAGTTGTTGCTCATTATCATTTAAAGAGACATGCACCGAAACGGGTCACTGTGAACAGAGCTGTTTTTGAAGAGGTAAAAAGGGTGTTGTTTTACACAACCATTGAGAAATTTTAACCGAAGAGGTAAAAAGGGTGTTGTTTTACACAACCATTGAGAAATTTTAACCAAAGCATGTTACAAACTTTACATGAAGACCCAAAAGAATCATACCAACTTGTGGAAAATGGGCATCCGATGACCCCTGTAAAGGTGACCGGTTTGGGTCTTGACATTCATGCTCAGGGCAAGTTTTTATGACACAATGTTATGTACATTGAGCACTGATGTTCAGTTGGCTTGTTTGGGGTCAAAATTTTTTTTATTTTTCAATAAATTTGTATTTTTTAAATGTAACTATTTATTTTATTTGGATGAATTTGTCTTTTTTATCAGATTTAACAATTGTTATAATTTCCATTTGTGCTGGTCAATTATGAACAATAGGCAAAATTGAACTGCTAGCAAAAATTGAAGCGAATTTGGTTGGGTCAAGGGACCGCTGCTGCAAATATTTGGGTGGCTCCTCCCCTAAATCTCACTCTAAACTTTTGATAAAACTTGAGAGCCCTGAAATAATAACTTTCAAAAAAGCATCGATGGGAGTGGAGAGTTCTGCGTGTGATCTACTGACGACACGCAAATTAAAGAACACAGACACAGCCGGATTATTTCCGTAATGACCAGGAGCAGCGAAAATTAGCATCTGGTTTAAGACATGTTTTTTATGCAGTAAATAATGGCGCAAATACCAGTAAATAGACTAGCGCAAACCTTAGTAAATCACCTTACATGATTCATTTAAAGTGAATAATTTAAGGTCAGCTGCAAAAATAACTCTGTCCACGCCTTTTCAGTGCTAATTTTTCACAGTGTCTCCTAAATAAATCCTGACAGTAGTTTTTTTAACGGCAAAAGAGGGTTTGCATTGGCGCAATCTGTTAGTAAATCTGGCCCTATATATTATAAATGAGACTGCACTTTGTTTTATCAGGGTGCTTGTGAAGGCAATATCCATGGCCCTCAGATCACATCTATAAACCATGCCGCAAACTCAGACAATGACAACATAGAAAAATACTGCGGGTAAGTTATACTTAGTTTAAGCTGAAATCAAGTGTTTCACCTCTCTTTTTCTTACCCACTCTCCCCTCCTTTGTCTAGGATGTTGCACAGAGTATGTAAAGAGCTGGCTGAGTGGTATTTCCAAGATGGCCGTGCTGTATTGGCAGCTTGCTGTCATTTAGCTGTTGACAACACAGAAGTAAGCTCACAATAATGAGAGATATGACTGAATACCAATAGCAACATTTAAAATCAGACGAACCTCTAACGATATCATGTCAATGTTTAGACAATTAAATAGCACGATAAAGCCTATTCTAGGACAATTTAATATAAATTATTATTTTTATTATTTTCAAGACAGTTGCTCTGCTTTATAAAAGTTTTGGGTCAGTAATATTGTGAAATATTAGTAGAATTTAAATTAAATCTATTTTAATATATTTTTAAATGTAATTGATTTCTGTGATGGCAAAGCTGAATTTTCATCAGTCACATGATCCTTCACAAATGATTCTAATATGCTGATTTGCTACTCTAAAAACATTTCCTATTATTGTCAATGTTGTAAACAATTGTGCTGCTCAATATTTTTGTGATACATTTTTTTCTAGAATTCTTTGATGAATAGCAAGTTCAGAAGAAAAGAGTTTATTTAAAATAGATTGTAACCATGTAAAAGTATTTGTTTGTCACTTTTGATCAGTTTGGTGTGTCCTGGCTAAAAAAAAAGACATTACTGACCCCAAACTTTTGAATGTTAGTGCGACAGTATAAATTAAAGGTAGTACAAAAACTACTACCGTGATGTATAAATACTTGTTTGCCTTTATAGTAATGAGAACTGAATGAGAAATATGTTTAATTGTCATAAAAATGTCACAATGCAAAATATCTTAATGATCCTTAAAATATGCTTGATTTGTTTAGTGTAGTATATATATATATATATATATATATATATAGTCAATATGTTAGGCAAGTGATGTAGGATTTTCTATGAGTGTTTAGATAAGGAGTTTTTATCTCCTTGTGTCAGCTGGCTATGGCGTCTCTGATCAGAGGCAATGAGCTGGAGCTGGCAGTGTGTGTGGGCACAGTTCTGGGAGAATCAGCCTGTAAAGCCACCCATTACGTTCTGGAGCTCTTGGCCAGGAAATACATGACCACTGCCACCTGGTAAGCATATAACAGATCAATGCATCTTTGCATCTTTTCTTAAAGTTAAGCTTAAAAAGGGAAACCAGGTTTTTGTTCAAAACTGTATGAACAAATATGTAACTTTGAATCACATTTCCTTTGAAATAGTTTCAGGGCTCTCAAGTCTCACACATTGGGCGTGAGACACACGCATTTCAACCCGTTCACACGCTCACACGCCACACCTTGTATTTGTCACGCAGAGGAGTAAGGGAACTTGTCCCGCTATACAATTAATGGACGAGGCGCAGGCAAACGGAGGGAAGTTCTCTGCCGAGTTCATAGCATCTGTCTCGAGTTATACAGAGTTAAATGCTAGCTACCAGCCAATCAGAAATTAGAATTAGTTGTTTCCGGGTAAATTATGTGTTCCCGCTGCAAGCACGTTCGTTACTAGACAACACGCGCACACACGGAGTGGAAGTTGAAAGAGCACGATCTGATGAATGCGGTTTGCGGACATCTTCATTTATTTTTATTTTTTTTTTAGCATTTTGATTTTACGATTCCTGGACGATATCTCTTGCCTGTGATCAAAGACAGTGAGAGCTGATGTTGAGGAGTAGCCTATAGCCAAATTCGTGCTAAATTATTTTTGATGCATTCAAAAACTCTCCAACTGCTTTTAAAGGGGTCATCGGATGCAAAATACACTTTTATATGGTGTTTGCAAATAAATGTGTCTTTGCAGTGTGTGGACACAATCACCATGCAATGAAAAAAATCCATTCACTTTTTTTTTAATCCTCAAAAAGCCAAAAAGTTGTTGCTCATTATCATTTAAAGAGACATGCACCGAAACGGGTCACTGTGAACAGAGCTGTTTTTGAAGAGGTAAAAAGGGTGTTGTTTTACACAACCATTGAGAAATTTTAACCAAAGCATGTTACAAACTTTACATGAAGACCCAAAAGAATCATACCAACTTGTGGAAAATGGGCATCCGATGACCCCTGTAAAGGTGACCGGTGTGGGTCTTGACATTCATGCTCAGGGCAAGTTGTTATGACAGAATGTTATGTACACTGAGCACTGATGTTCAGTTGGCTTGTTTGGGGTCAAATTTATTTTTATTTTTCAATAAATTTGTATTTTTTAAATATAACTATTTTTTTTATTTGGATGAATTTGTCTTTTTATCAGATTTAACAATTGTTATAATTTCCATTTGTGCTGGTCAATTATGAACAATAGGCAAAATTGAACTGCTAGCAAAAATTGAAGCGAATTTGGTTGGGTCGAGGGACCGCTGCTGCAAATATTTGGGTGGCTCCTCCCCTAAATCTCACTCTAAACTTTTGATAAAACTTGAGAGCCCTGTAGTTTTCACACTTTCCTGCAAATGCAACCCATCTCTTATCATCAGTCATGCACAGAATTGTTGACATGATCCTGATAGTCATCCTTACTGCACACCTGTTACATTTTTCATTTCCATTTCTCTCTAGCTTTCCATCTGTGGCATACAGGTATTTTCTCTGCCTCCCTTTTCTGGCTCCCTGGTTCATATGCTTAATGCTTATTCATAACAGATTATCTCTTTAATACTATAAATCATGACTGCGAGCCCCCTTCAGGATTTAATCTGGTGACATTTTAAAATGCATTGTCAACTTTAACTACCCATGTTAATATAACTAAGGTGATCATTGATGTACAGTATTCTTAGGTGCCACTTTAAAGGGATATGTCTCACAGAAATGAAACTTGTCCTCATTTACTCTCATTTTTTTCAAACCTTTTTTTCTTCTTTGGAACTGATTTTCCATTTAAAAATGTTTGAGAAAAAAAGTGAAAAAAGACTGCAAAGCATTAAAAGGGATGCAAAATAAATTTTTGTGATGGCAAAGATGAATTTTCACCAGTCTTCAGAAATCATTCTAATATGCTGAATAACATTTCTTATTATCACAGTTGAAAAACCATTGATACATTTTTAAAGCATTTTATAAAAAGATTATTTTGTAACAATGTAAAATTCTTTACTATTAAGATACCTTTTGATTGTTGCATTTAAAAAATACTTGCTGAATAAAAATATTAGTTTATTTCAAATATATACACATATATATATATATACATATATAAATATATATATATACTGTATATATTCAGAAAACTTGGAATATAGAGCACAAGTCATGTAGACAACTGTTACAATATTTTTATGGTACTTTTTGACAGCCTCAAATATTTTGTGGCTAATATATTCAAAAACTCACTTTTTGTTTTCAACAGAACAAATCAAATATTTATTCAATTTTTGCCATTACTTAACTCATGCTGCATTGGGTCTTCTACTCTCCAGGGATCTTGCAGCCAGATTACTTCAGATGATCCCTGATAATAATATCTTGTTAGCCAAACTGTGTGCCTTCTACCCTGGCAGCTCAGCCGCAATCAATGACCTGCACGAAAAGGTGACTACCTCAATGCTGCACATTAGTCTTAAATCGATTAAAATGTTATTAGTTCCCATTCATTTTAAAAGGAATTGTGGCCATTTGCTCAACATTGAACAATCTAATGAAACATAATTCTCATATTGAGTGTGAAGGTCCAAACAAGAACATATAGTGTTTATTATTTGACTTGAATATGGTATTTTTCTGCACAGGCAGAAATGCATTTATTTATTTATTTGTTTATTTTATTTTAAGTGCAATAATTTTTAATATTTATTTTTTTCCAGTGTGGTCTACCGACTTTAGAAAAATGTAAAGAGCTTGCTGAGAATACACATGCTGAAGGAGAAATCTTCCAAGCAGTAAAGTATTACCTCCTGAGCACAGAACCAGAGAAGGCTCTTCCCATTGGGATCACATTTGTCAAAGGTGAGTGTCTGAGAGACTCGGTTCATGTCTCAAAGCAGTGCCATTTCCAGCATGCCCACATTCTGCAGACAATGCATATATAGCATAGGCCTACTTCCATTTTCTCAAGCAAACTTTTAAAGGTTGATTGAACGATTAAATTAAGAAGTTGACTTGCTAATGATGCTCTTGAAAAATGTGTGTTTTTTGTCAAAGTATGGGAACTTTATATTTTGTTGTAAAAGTGTTGTTTCTAGTCACCATTAGAATGATTAGCGTTTTCTTCTGTGAAGTTTCTTCCATTTCAGTGTGTGTACAATTTGTTTTGATGTATAGAAGTGACTAGATAAACAATATATATGTTACTATATATAGACTCTGTTTGCTAAACAAACTGAAACACAAGTTAGACAAACTAACAAATTTCAACATATTATGTAATGTTTATGCTAAGCTTATCTTAAAATGCAAGCTTATCGAACTTGAATCCACAAGCAACATTATTCGTTTTGATTTTATAGATTGTAATTAAATTGTTTGCTGAAATTGTTGAAACTGAAATTGTTTTACAGTGCAGACCTACTCCCCAAATTAACAAAAAAATCACAAGACTTTATCATTCAAAGGCATAATTGTTGCCTTGAAGAATTAAAAGGAACCTATTGTGCCCTTTTTCAGTCTTTATTTTGTTTGTACTAGAATAGGTTTTCATGCTTGAATGTTCATAAAACACATTATTTTTCACATATTTTACAGTGTTGCAGCACCTCTCCTCTGAATCTGTCAGTAATGCTCTGTTTAGTTACCATCTCTATGAAGCCCCTCCTTCTGAAAAGCGCAATGTGCTCTGATTGGTCAGCTGGTCAAGTGTATTGTGATTGGTCAACCGCTTCCAGTTTTGGAAATGTCTCACCCATTACCATAACTGCGAGTTTCAACACACTAATAACGCAACTTAACCAGGCCTCGTCCCTTTATTTTGTATAGGCCTTGGGTGGGAATTATTTAAATGAGGGATATTGTGATGTGTACGTTCCTTTTTTATGCTCAAACAACATTACACACTAAAGAAAGTTGAAAGGGGGATGGGGGATCATAACTGGACGCCTTTAAAGGTCTTCACCACCAATTCATTACTGACTCTGTCTCCCCTCATAGAGCAGCTGAGCTCTCCTGACTGGGCGGTGGACTCAGTGTACCACATCCTAGACCTGCTGAGCTACATCAGAACAGACCGTCTTATTCTTCCAAAGTGTAGTGAGTAAGTCAGTGAAACTTCCCTCAAAAACACCTGTCACTGATGTACTTTCTTCCCTCAAAAACACCTGTCATTGATGTAATTTATTGTAGCTTGCATTCTATGTTCATCTCATTATCTCTCTGTCTTTGGATAGAGACCGCAATGAGTTGCTTATTCTCTGTGGGTATATTGGTGCACTATTAGCCATTGGGAGACAGTATTCAAGTATAGTGCCAGCACTGTATGAATACACAAGGTATGTTAACTGTGGGATTTATATCAAGTAGTCTAACTCAGTTATTGGTGATCACAAGTAATGTCTCTCTCTCTCTCTCTCTCTCTCTCTCTCTCTCTCTCTCTCTCTCTCTCTCTCTCTCTCTCTCTCTCTCTCTCTCTCTCTCTCTCTCTCTCTCTCTCTCTCTCTCTCTCTCTCTCTCTCTCTCTCTCTCTCTGTATTATCATCCATCAGTCAGCTGCTGAAGAGAAGAGAGGTGGCTGTACCACTGCAGATAGAGCAGTTGTCTGTAGAGTTGGAGGCCTGGAGAGCCTGCACACAATCCCTCAAGTCTGTACCACAATACTTTACTCTAATTCATAACAAACAACAGCTCTGTATCAAGGCCTACTTAGTCAGTATTTTAAAGCATCATAGGCTATTCCAAACAGTATGCAGCAAAATTATAAGATACCTTATTTTGAACAATTTCCAAGCCAGCATTGTATTTATACCTCATGGACAAGGCAATCCCAAAATGCACTGCTGTTACGTTGCTACCTTAAGCCCAAAATATACTTCAATTTTTACATAAACACTTCTCTTTTGTGTACATTCTGACACATTGTCTATCAAAGTATGCTTGACTTTATGATGGAGCGGACACAGGTGGTTGACACATGAACACTAGAGAGTTCCATCTCCAGTCTGTCTGTGCTATTTCTTGGAAGTTATGACCAATAAAAATGTCTTTGTACTCTTAAATTCGGCATGGAATGACAATTCACTATTTATTTTCTAAATGCATAGTATAGGTCTTATTGTGAACGATTCCTTTGTGTGTGTTTCTTTCTTTCTT
The DNA here is from genome assembly GCA_026230005.1 of Gila orcuttii. Lineage (NCBI taxonomy): Eukaryota > Metazoa > Chordata > Actinopteri > Cypriniformes > Leuciscidae > Gila > Gila orcuttii. The sequence continues at coordinate 24,878,215 of JAPDVR010000002.1, read as the reverse complement.
TCTTTTTTGACCCGTAATTTTTAATCAGTCATAACTAACTTCAAGTGATAAGGACAGACTGAAGTACACAGGACTTCTCCAATCATTGAGTCAGCTTAAACCCCGCCCCCTGTATACATGCTCCCATTTTTGAATGCAATGCTCACAAGTCCCTGAAATAAGTCCCTACCCTACATTTCTGACAATCCGTTACTCTCGGATGTACATTAAAATGGAAAAAATTTCCACTTCTGTATCAACACAACTTTAAACAAGAGTTGCGGGTATCTATTAAATGCCTCACACATTGACTTGTTAACAGGGTGCTTGTCTAGTTGTTCAGTTTCTACTTTTTCTTTTTCCACAGTGAAACAACAGCCGGGACAGTAACTAATTAGTGCAAAAAAGATCAAAGGGCATGTGTCTGTATTTGTTGGCTGCATATGTCATTTATGGTTACTTTACTGAAATGAGGCAGCCTCAAAGTCATAAAGAAATTACAACAATTTAAGTTTAACAAGGAATAACAGTCAATTTTATAATGGTTACTTTTCTGAAATAGGACATTCTTGAAATGTAGCCTCCGGAGGACGCAGCCTTCAAAATGAGACACAGCTAAAGTTTGGGCTTTAGTAGGAAGCTGCCTATGTACTGTAGGCAGTAGACAACAAGACAGCCCACTAGGTTTTACAAAATATGTAACATTTCTGCTGACAATTGAAGATACTTGGAAAATAATCTATTGTTTGCACTCTCTCTATGCATACACAGAGCGGCAGATGACACCTCATATGCACCACCATCTGAGGCCCAGAAAACGGAGTACAGTCAGCTGTTGAGTCGGATGAGAGAGGAGCCCATCAAGGGCCTAGAGGGTCCTGACTATGTCACTGGCTCCAACTTTCCCAGCCACTCTGACGTCCAGATTTCCTGCTTCACTGGCCTCAGGATACAGGTGCGTTTCTTGTGGGTAGACTTGCATTTTAGCACTATACCTTAAATGTCTTTGTGCATCTGCCTGTACTGCTGCAGATAGAGCAGTTACATCTACCTTTTTTTTGCCTGGCAGGGTCCAGCGTTCTTCCTGGAAGATGGCAAATCAGCCATTTCACTAAATGATGCCCTGATGTGGGCGAAAGTGAACCCTTTCTCTCCATTAGGGACAGGTATACGCCTCAACCCCTTCTGAGTGCAAATACAAGAAATACGAGCAGTATTTTGCCTGGTCTGGCTATGTAATGTCAGCGTTTGGAAAGGGGACATTCCGTTTTTTTCTCCGAAAGTATATGTCATAAAACAGCAGAATGTCTAATTGTTCAAATCAATTTTTTTTCCATGCTGTGCTTATTACATTCAGGATTGCAGTTCATATGCAAAGAATCACAGCAAAAGTGCTGCTGTAGTGATTATACAGTACACAAGGCCACAAGTAAGACCCACAGCACAAATGCAAGTCTGATATTTATACATGTTGACAAGAAATGCACAGACTGATGCACTACTATTATAGGCAAGCAAAGTGAGATGAAAATTAGAGCACCAGAACTACCGGTTGAATCTCTATAAAGGGAGATTTATGCTGGATACAGTAATGAATGTTACATATGAAGCAGGATATTTAATGCCTTTCTTCCTCATCCTAAATCACAAGCGGGGTCAGGTATTCGGATTTAGGTGTTATGTCCAGGTCTTAGGGTTGTGGCCTATAGCACAAAGATTGTAATTCTAGTTGGTTTAGTCGGCACTGTCAGTGGTTTTATGGAGTATAAACATTTGCATCAAGCAGTCTGAATGTTTTGTAACTTTTATTTCAAGACTTGAGTACAGGGCATTCATCTGTACGTTTCTGTTTGTTTGCGCATTTGATTTCATGAAAAGAGACATGTTAGTTTTGCTGCTTTGACACAGAAACCCTTTGTCATGTCTGTTGTCTGATATATATGGACTGAATATATTTACTGACTACTGAATATACAGTACATCTTATTGTAGTAGAACCAAATAAGAGAATTAAGAGTTTAAAACCTTACATTGTAACAATACTATTTACTGTAATGTTCCTTCATTTCATTCAGTACCTATTATGAATGGTTTTACACAGCAGTTCTGGGACCAGAGGTGTAATATTTATGTTCATAAACTATGGCAACATTATTTATAAAGGGTTAATAGACATTAAGTATTGCTGTTACATTCAAAATCTGTTTAGATTAACATAGGCAATAAGTCTGAGAAAGTGCACATACTGTATGAAGTGAGGATGTAAGACATGTATGCTGATATACATAGCTATACATATGGAGTGTATTTCTGAAGTTAGGAAATAAAAGACAAAAAGTGTAATTTGTATTGCTAAAATCATCAGTTGCAATGGTTGTCACGCATAGCTGAGTATATAAAATGAAATTATTTTATGAACATTTTATGTTAAAAAAAAAACAGATATAGAGACTATTTTCATCAAATGTGAAATGCACTGTGAAATGTATTTATTTGTATATAGTTTTGTTGTAGAATTTACGTCTGAATCCAAGCTCAAATGGGTGTACATATCATATTCATATGATTACTGTTCATAAGAAACTAAGGACAGTTAAACAGTTATATATCGTTCCTGGAGTTGAGTCATGCATCTGATTAAGCCAGGACCTTTTCAAATTCTGCATGTTCCAAGTGTTTATTTTGTTCCATCTATTTATTTTGACTGATGATATCATAAAAGCGCAAGGCAAGATATACCTTCTTTTTTGTGACTATTATTTGATAATTGCTATTAAAAAGATCAAGTGTACAGGAAATCTTATTATTCTATTTTTTCTTATGGGTATTGCACTACATTGAACATGATTAAAATACAGTACCAACTGCAATGCAAAGAAAAGGGAGACCAATGAGACAAATTTGACATATTTTTCTTTATTTATAAGTTACATATCTTATCATGCTTTGTTTTGGCAACAAAATGATTAGCAAAAGTACTGCATTACATTGAATCTTACCTGTGGTTTTATTTTTTATTTTCTAAACAGTTCATGATGCAGCTTGGGAAGCTGTGAAAATATTGATAGCATCAGATTTTGTGAATTCTGAATAGTTATCTCTTCTTTTTTACATTAGTGTGATAAAAAAAATTGAAAATTCATTATACTGACATGCACTTTAATGATTTCACCCTGACGTGATATATTTGTATCATATTAGGCATGCAGCTTATATAGTGCAGGTTACAGGTTAGTGCAGTTGTGATTATATATATAAAAAAAAATTAACTGGTGTTCATTAGTTGCACAAAAATATAAGTATTTAAAAATAAACATTTGAACTTAAATTAAGTGAAATTAATGGCTATTGTGATAGTGTTTTCTGTGCGTTGGTGGTCACAAACAAAATTTGATGACCTCATTTGTATATTAATGCACTTAATATAAGAAAATAAAAGGGGGAGGGGGCTTTGTGGAGTAAGGTTGAAAGTCTATCTGTGCTGGAGGAAACTCTTGAGCAGAGAAGGCAGTTTGAGGTGAGGAATCAGGTGCAGTCTGGATCGGCCCATATAGTTTCGGATACTCAGTCTACACAGCTGACACAGAGACTGTGGCATGGCTATCCAGGAAAAGACAGGGAAAGTTAGCAAAATCCTTAGCAAAAAAACACTTCTGACAACTTAGTATTTCATAAAGTATATGGACAATACATACAGATGTAATCAAAATTATTCAACCCCCATTGCAAATCAGGTCTTTTGGCAAAATATACAGACTTTCAGCTGTTTGCAATGAACAAATCAAACAAAAGTAATTGATATAGCTCAACACAACAAATGTTTTAAGTGGTTTCCCCAAATTTAACTTAAAATGCAACTTTTAATGACTTCTGCAGTCTCAACATTTTTCAACCCCTTCATGGCAAGCATCTTTTGTACTTAGTAGAACACTCTTTTGCTGTTATGACCTGCTGTAAACGAGATGTATAACCAGCCACCAGCTTCTGCCAGCGTTTCTGAGGAATCTCAGCCCATTCCTCATGAGCAATGGCCTCCAGTTCAGTAATATTCTTGGCTTTGCGTGCTGCAACTGCCTTCTTCAAATCTCACCAGTGATTTTCTATGGGGTTCAAGTCAGGTGACTGTGATGGCCACTGTAGAATCTTCCAGGACTTCTTCTGCAACCATGCCTTAGTGGAATTTGAGGTATGATCGGGATCATTGTCCTATTGGAAAGTCCTATGACGCCCAAGCTTCAGCTTCCTCATTGATGGTGTAGGGTCTGGACCATTCAGACACACACTAATTATTCATATTCACTATATTTAATCAATATAAAGGTCTATGAAACTCTCCCCCAAAACTAACCTCACAAATGAAGTTACTTTGTCAGCCGGGTGTCCGGTTACAGAACACTTTAAGACTGATAACAGACTTTTACGACCTCAAAGGAATGTGGCCACATGCACCACATGCTCAAGAGAGAGAGACAATCTTTAATTAAATAAACTTTGCGGTATTACTCTGATCTATGAAGGAACATGCCTCACAGAAACCGTGATGATTTACTGTCTCGTGTACTATTAGGTATAACAACATGGTATGTTTGATTGGGGTTTATGTGGTTGCACAACCACCCAACGGTCAATATAACTTCACCTGTATCATTCTTCCTACCTAATTAATCCTCATTTAATGACACATACTTTGATGTACATCACCTTCTCTTAGAATGCAATTTGAATTTGTTATGTCTATTTGAGCTTGAATGAACAGTCTAAGCACGCTGGGGACAAAGACCATAAATCAACTAAGAGCCGCTTCCCCTCTTGGACATGTCACCTTACTCATAGGTCCATTCAAACCTTAGGGGTGGTTCTTTTTCAGACTATATCAGAGACAGGCAACAGTGACCGCCCTCTCTTGGTTTTCCATCCTGCCGCAAACACGGTCTCGGGTGATACGGGGAAACCCCCCCTCCCCCTCCATGGGGGCCAAGAGGCCTTCCAGCAGGCCTGGATCTCAACCAGATCCGGCCTCATGGAAAAGAGAGGAGACTCTCTCACAAAGAACCAAAGACAATCTCAGGAGTTTTGGAACAAAGACTCCAACCAACAACGACTCCAATCACCCATCCTTCCGACTGCCTCACTTCTCCTGGGTACTCGGCGTGGCCTCAACAGAGTCCCAGGCCTTGACCAAACCAATCATGCGTTCCTGGAGAAAGAGAACGCTCAACACACTTCCACTTGACACCTCCGGAACCATCAACGACTTCAATTTTCAACAACTTCAAGATTTCCAATTTCATCCTATCACTAACCTATTTATGTATTCATGTGTGTATGTTGTTTAGTTTATTTATATTCATATAAATATCTATATTTAGTTAATAAAACTTGTACATAATATGTATTTGGTTCTGATTTGTTTGCAATACATTGTCACTTTATGATCACGGTTTTTGCTACTGGCTCAACGTGCTGTAAATGCGAAGAAATAATTATTCTTCTGTGGCCATGGAAGATACCCTTTTCTTAGAATAAATTAATAATCAAAAGAGTTCGTTGGACGAACTGATTAATTGATTGTAATATTAATTCAGCCACATCAAGTTAATCCAATTAACTGACCCAAATATTTATAATTAATAATAACAAGATATTATTGATTATTAATATTTCCAAAAAGCTGAGTTCCTTACGATGGCATGACATTTTCTTCTAGGATTTCCTGATACTTCAATGAATCCATCTTGTCTTCCACACGCTGCAGGTCACACGTGGTTTAGTAGGCACCTCACTGTGCAAGCTGAAACCTCAGTGCCTGTTGCCATCAAGTCTTGCTGCAGGTCTTTTGCAGTCACTGAAGGGTTTTCCTGAAACTGCCTTCAGTTTGCAGTTGATGGATTCCTTTTTCTGCCTCGTCCAGATAGTGTAACCACTGTTCCTTTAACTTTGAACTTGCGAACTATGCTTCCAAAAGTGTCTCTAGGAACATTTAGTGCCATGGCTATCTTTTTTATCCTCTTCCTTGATTGTGAAGGGCATATCTTCTCTTAACTTGGACCATTTTTTTATTACTTAGCCATATTTATAACATGCCATCAAACGTGACACTCAACAAACCTTGCCAGTTCAGATATTTCATGTGTTCTAGCACAAGCACACCTGGTGCAGCTAATGAAACCCTTGATTAGTTGCATCAGGTGTACTTGAGACAACACCTGTTTTGCAGAATTGTGCTGTTGTGAGGGATTCTGTTCAGGGGGTTGAATAATTTTGAGACTGCAGAGACATTAAAAGTTGCATTTTCAGTTGAATTTGGGGGAACCACTTGAAAGATTTGTTGTGTTGAGCTATTTCAATTATTTTTGTTTGATTTGTTCATTGCAAACAGCTTAAAGTCTATATATTTTGCCAATAAACCTGATTTACAATGGGGGTTAAATAATTTAAATTACAACTGTATAATGTACAGAAGATACAACTTTGGACTAACTAAATTTAGCATGTGAATGGGTTCTGCGCCAAACAATATTTTAGACAAACCTTATCATGCAATTTCATCAAAGATACCATTTTTTTAAAAGTTGCTTTCAAATTTCACAGAGGACCCAGGTTGAAGCGACTATGATCATGTCTTGGACCCATTCCCTATCTCTTTCCTGTTAAATCTCCACTAATAATGTCAATAAATAAATTGAAAACCCAAAAAATCCATTGAATGGGCATGATTCTTCTGAAATTCATGACTAGAAAAACAACCAAAAGGTATCAAAATCAACTGAGTAGCCTTACCTTCATACAGAAGGAGCGCAGACTCTGCCGTACTGCTGGGTGGCGCTGTCTCCACCGGCCTTTGCAGCTCCAGGTTGCGAGCGTTGATGTTAGCGCCAAACTCTAGTAGCAGTCTGATAATATCTGGACAGTCCTTCTGTGCTGCAGCGTGTAGTGGAGTGTCCAGGAAACGGCCCTTCTGCACATTGGCTCCTATGAAAAACAGATCCTTTTGTGATCAAATAAACAAGACCAGAACTAAAGGTGAGGAGACCTGACCTAAGCACACCAAAAAACACCAAACAATTACATTTTTTTGTTTGGTTTGAACAGTAGTCTGATGAGCTCACCTCCATCCAGAAGTTTCTGTGTACACTGGAGCTGTTGGGAGACACAGGCAATGTAGAGAGGTGTTCCTAGATGGGGGATGTCGTAATCTACATCTGCTCCCCACGAGATGAGAGACTCTATACATGTTGCCCTACCTGAAACAGCAACACATCTATGTTTATATTTTTGTAAAGTCTGCTATAAATGCTATACATTCAATTTTTTGGATTTTTGTGGTTAGACTAAAGCAGAACTACTTGATTACCTTTGCTAGATGCCTCGTGAATAGGCGAAGGTTGGCACGCTTCTGCCTGTGGTTTTGCACCATGTTCCAAAAGCAGCTCTGTACAGGTGAAACTTCCTGTCGAGCAGGCGTTAAACAGCGGGGTCACACCGTCAATGGTCGTGGCTTTTACCTGCCATGCACAAGAACATGCTAACAGCACAATCTGCACAAACTGCTCAATCTGAGCAGAGTCTTCTTCTAACCCTTTCATGCATGAATTATGACAACCTCGGTCAGAATTGTTTTTTTTCCTATGTGTTTTCATTGCTCTTAGGACATGGAAAACAAGATTTGACTTTTAAAAAAAAAAAAAAAACATTATCCAAAGAAATTTTCAGATGTCCAGTTTGTGCTTTTGTTTTTAACTGAAGAGATACTGTATTAATCATAATAAAGTAATAACAGTAATACTGTGTATTTAACAAACCAATTAATAAAATGATATAAAATCATATGAAAACAATAAATATATATATATAATAAAAATAAAATATATATATAAAAAGTAAAGCAGCGCTTTAATTATTGGAAACACAATTGAGTTTGTTCCCGTTCGACCAGCAGACGGAGAAGAATTTCATACAACTTGAACGTCGTGTGTCTTTGATATCAGAACATGAGGACGTGATCAAAGAGCTCTACAACCAGAGAAGGTACAACTCTGTGGAAACCCAACTCAGACTACTACAGTTGTGGTCAGAATTATTTTCACCCCTGCTAAATATGATCAAAGATTTCTGTAAAAGTAAATCTGCATTGTTTATCCTTTTGATTTTTCATTCAAATAATTTGCAAAAATCTAACCTTTCATTAAAGTAAAATAATTGAAAGAGGGGGTGAAATCCCATTATAAAATACATGTTTGTTTTTTTTTCTCTCCAAAACACATTGGACACAATTATTGGCACCCCTAGAATTTTTTATGAGTAAAATATATCTTAAGTATCTCTGAAGATTTTTTAGCACACCAGGGTGACTAGGATTCTTTAGTCAGGTTTGGTGCAAACAGGGATAAAGAGTACCCCATACCCCATGTCCATGATTAAATATACAGCTGGATTAATGTTGTGGGCCTATTTTTTTTTTTTTTGCTGTATCTTGTTCAGATACAGTACATGTTATCATGGATTCTAGCAAATACCAACATATAAAAAAATCAAAACCTGAACGCCTCTGCTAGAATTCTTATAATTTGCCGTGGTTGGATCTTCCATCAGGATAACGATCCAAAACAGACATCAAAATCAACATAAAACTGTGTCACTGAGCACAAAATGAAGCCATGCCATGACCGTCCCAGTCCCCTAAACTGCCATGACCGTCCCAGTCCCCTAAACTGAACCCTATAGAAAATGAGTGGAGTGAATTGAAGAGAAGAAGCACCAACATGAATTTGGGAATCTGAAGGACCTGGAGAGATTCTGTATGAAGGAATGTTCTCTGATCTCTGGTCAGGTGTTCTCCAAACTCATCAGGCATTATAGGAGAAGACTCAGAGCTGTTATCTTGGCAAAAGGAGGTTGCAAAAAGTATTTAATAAAAGGGTGGCAATGATTATGGCCTGTTTTGGAGAAAAAAAAATTTCATAAAGTGATTATCCCCCCAGTTTCAATTATTTTACTTCAATGAAAGATTAGTTTTGTTACATTTATTTTTTTTAATGGATATCAATGGAGGAGAGGCTTCACTACGGTGAATAAACAGCTTTTGTGAGGAAATAGCTTATCATTAAATGAATCGACAGCCTATTCACTAATCTTCAACATATTTTACACTAAACAATACTTTCGTTGGGAACTATTAGTACATTTTGCCTTGATAAAAATTTTATGTAAGGAATGTTGCGACAGGTAGGTCTCATTTACGGCATTACATTTACCACCAGCAAACGTGTAGTAGTTGTGTAATATTGAGTGATATTGTATATTGCCTAAAGAAAATAAACAATATCGATGTGTTTTTTTTTTGTTGGCTTTCACGTTTTATCAGTAATAATAAGACTTGAATTTTTTTTTTTTTTTTTCACAAGACGAACGCGCTCTCATCTCCCAATAATAGGACAATCTATGATAACACATTACAACATGCATTGCGTAATAAGATTACTTTTTTGATGTAACTAGTAAGGTAGCACATTAAAAGTAACATGCATTACATAATCAGATTACTTTTTTGATGTACTGTAACTGCAAATTACATTATAATAACAAATACATTTATTTTCCGCCAAAAAAGTTACTGCTGATGAAGTATTTTCAAGAACAGTCACAGTAATAGTATGAATTGTAGCTGATATAGTTAGTGATGCATGATGTCCAATTTAGTGGACAGATGATTCATCAGAATTTCCTCCCGATCTAAAATCAGTACTTGGAAAATTTAACAATGACATGACTCCCTAGATGTTACTTGATGATATATATATATATTTTTTTTTTTTACCTGCAAGAGTCTCCTAGGATAGAGGGAATGGATGGATATTCCAGAGCAACTTACAGAGAATTTCTGACTGTCTGTCGGTCATCTTGGTTTGGAGAAAAAAAATCCACATACAACGGCTTGCCACGGGGTGGCAGTGTATAGGATGATGCACTAGTGTCCACTCTAGTGGTTGATGTGCAACTATGCCATCAAAACCCTTTATACGCAAGGAAAGGCTTTTTGAATAGCTGTCCACTGTAGTGACCATGCATGAAAGGGCTAAACATCTAATAAACAAAAAGCAGGAAAACATCTTAAAAACAATTAGGGTAGGCTGGGGTTAGTTGTCACACGGGCAGTTATCACAGGGACTGTATCTCAGTAGTTATAGTCTATGGTTAGGGCAGGGGTAGGCAAGTTCGGTCCTAGAGAGCCTCTGTCCTGTAGAGTTTGGTTCCAACACTGAAAAAAAACTCACCTGCCTATAGCCTTAGTAATCCTGAAGACATCGATTAGCTTGTTCAGGTGTGTTTGATTAGGGTTGGAACTAAATTCTGCAGGACAGCGGCTCTCTAGGACCGAACTTGCCTACCCCTGGGTTAGGGGATAAAATATTAATTCCACTTTTTTTTTTTTTAATAAGTGATTCAATTGGTTCCAGATTTCTTGTTTAAAGTTTGTGAATTTTATCTTTCAATACTAATTATCATCATACTTTTGCTATAGCTGTTGGGTAAACAAGCAAACACAATAAAACCACATTGGCAGACATTCAAGCAAGGATCAATTATATAATGAAGATACAATTATCTTATTATCTTTACAACAAAAGTAAAAGATTGAACTGTGTACTCAGGACAAGTGTATATTTCATAAATATGGTATAATCAGGGCAGCTTTGATTTTTCACTGGGGCAAGTTGTCATGTGTTTTAAAAGTTGTACTTTCAGTGTTTTGCTGTTTCAGTAATTACCTCGTTTCATAATTGTTGTAATGTTGCTGAAAAGTCTTTAATATGCTGTTTAATAACTGTAACTCACATTGGCACCGGCCTCTATGAGAGCCCTGGCACATGCTACATGATCTCCCAGACAAGCTTCATGTAGCGGAGTCACGTGATCAATGGTGATGACATTTGGATTGTGACCCTGGTAATATGGAGAAGAAAAACATGAATACAGAATTATTTTCTTTAAAAAGTTACTAAATGTATCTCTTTTTTTTTTTTTTTTTACAATTTCTGTTCCATTATTGTATGAGTATATGTTTGTACACCTGTGAGAGAAGAGTCTTAAGAGCCAGAAGTCGACCCTGACATGCAGCTTCATGGAGTGGAGAACGATCCGCCCATGAACCTAAGACGGGAATGAACATACAGTATGTCAAAACATTCTTATTAATAAGCCAATGAACTGACACCCAATTATTTCCCATGACTGATAAATGCCCTTTCTTCACAGGAAAACAAGCCCAACAAATTTGGAATGAACAATTATCCAATGTCACATTAACATAATTTACAGCAACCATAATTTGCTGTAGTTAAAAGCTAACCAACAGTTACAAAAACACTGCCATGAAATTCAAGAGCTTTAAATACACCCACTCAGCCACAGTTGGACTTGATTTAATTTCCAGTACATTCTAAAGTGAGAGTGGTGTGATTTTGACACTGTCTTACTGATTTACTTACTTTGTATATGAGATCTTTATACACAGGATCAGTTTGCATCCGATTTGCAACTTAAACATAAGTTTAAACTTCATCAGTCCCATTTTTTTCCAAGTTAGATATTATGTGAAAATTTTCAATTCAGATTTATTTGAAGCACTTTTCAAAGCAATGTTAAAAATGTTTGTTTACCAAATTTGATAAATATTTTATTTAAATGTTAACATAGATATCGCTTAAAAAAATGGATAAATATTTTTTTCTTTTTTCTCAAATTTTCCACAGGCCCCCTAAGACATCCCTGCAAAGTCCCCGGACCGCATTTAGAAAATTCCTCAATTAAACAACAGCATCAACCTACTGACCACAGTAGCAACAAGACAACTACAGCAACAACACGGCCTTTGAACATTTTCTATTTAGTAATCGTATAACAATAATCGTATGTATAGCACAGAACAATTATTAATACCTTAATACACAGTGCTAGCAGCTCCAACCGGAGATATATCTACTCAGATCTATATTTAGCATAAGCTCAATCTAGCCACAACAGCATACGAAAGCTGCCCTCTGCAACTGTCTTCCCTGGCACAGAACGTGGCCTACGAGCAAGAGGTTCCGTTACGTACCCATGTCTCCATCGCCCCACGGCACATCTAGCCATTGATACGTATACGCCATAGCCTGTAAATGAAAGGACGGTCATCTCGGGGTGCAAAAAGTAGCTGTATTCTCTTTTTTAGCTTAGCTGAGCGATAGTGATGGGTTACTGCCACTGAGATTCCAGAGTGACATGTGGAGCTTTAGGTCACAGCTGTGCTTTAGTCAGTTACAATGATACTAGTCTAATGCTGTTTTTATGATACTTCATTAGTGATATAGCCTAGCCCTGTTTTTTCTAATCAAGAAACATAGGTTGTTCCCTGGTGGGCACTTCTCAGTATGAATGCTGGTTGACTAACTGCAAGCAGTCTTTATTGTGATATTCTCTGAGAGCTTTCATGAATATTTCAGATCCTGTTGTGTTCATGTGATTACAGCTGAGCTCCACGGAGAGACTAGGACTACTTGTAACTTCCCTGTTTATAGACTCCCTAGTCATGGAGACAGTCCTATTCAAATCTATGGTATATTGTAATAATATAAAGAAATCCCTCCCTTAATAAACAGACAACTACACATTAGGGTAAAAGCCTATGTTTAATGCATGATACAGAAGGAGTCCGCTAATAGTGTGATTTGTTTACTTGAACTCTGATGCCCTTGCAAAGAGGCTTTAAATATCACCAATGCCAACTAGGAATGACTAAACACAGTAGCTGTGTGCGGCAATAAAAACAATGAAATCTTTATAGAGTTTTACCTTTAACTAACAACTACTAGGCCAAGTACACAATATGATAAACACAATAGTGCATGCTACTTGTACGTTCCTATACTTTAGGCTACTAATACTGTTGCACAGTCTGCAAATAGCTAGTCAGGGGTGCGTTTCCCGAAAGCATCGTTGGCCAACTATGATCGCAATTTCCATTGAACTCTATTGGTAACGACGGAACTTGCGACCAGTTGGCTTTGGGAAACGCACCCCAGCTTTGTATTTTCGGTTGTGGGAAATATGTGAAAGAATAATCAAGCTTTGTAAGAAAACACTGCATCCAACACTGGAAATAATAAATTACCAAAATAATGTCATATTCACTTCATTCTGCTCCATTGCTGTTTTCGTGTGTGTGTGTTTGTGTGTGTGTGTGTGTGTGTGTGTGTGTTTGTGTGTGTGTGTGTGTGTGTGTGTGTGTGTGTGTGTGCGCGTGCGTATGAATGACACTTCGTGGCAATTATGCATTTGATACCCTTAGTCTTATTTTGTTTGTTTAATAATGTTAATATACAATATAGCCTACATTAATATAAAACAATATTCATAATGATTTGATAACATTATTAGAATAACAGCATATGCCTATATTAAAAATATGTCATATTAATTATTATATTATGTATCTAATATTAACTTCATATTATTTGCCATGTTAGGTAGCCTATAGAAGGGTCGTCCCTATACAAATGCATTAGCAATGTGATAGCAGGTTGCAACTAAAGGCACATTTATTTACACGTGTCTCACCTTGACTAATCAAAATACCCCAGCGCGCTTTCTTTTTCGCAGAAAAACCCTCGACGTCCTCTCGCTTTCTTTTCTTGGGAGTATTATTTGAGTTCTCGGATTCTCCGCAGTGAACTTCAGGCATTTTTGCGTCTGGTCTGTGTCTTTCTTTTTACACCGCTAGTGTGACCATAGCGCTTCTCTCTGATTGGCTGCTCGGCTTGTTGTTGTTTCAGACCTCAGCAAAGTCGCGTTGGCTACTGCAAAGATTTAGCATATGAATATTAATAAGTCCACGCGGACGCTTGGTAATCTTTTTGGAGCATCCAGTTACGTAACGTAATTAATATTCATAAGCCGAGCCTTTGCCATAGTAGAATGACGAGGGAACAAGTTACTTCAATTGCGCCTACTAGACGTTCGTAACGGAACGTAATTTTCATGAGTTACATAACTACTGTAGGCTACCATGTCCGTGCCCGTTAAACTATTTATATCGCAAGTTAAGATTAGAAAGGTGCCACTGTTGTTCCGACAAATAGCTAGTAATAGAGTCAAGATTTTGAATGGATTTTTCCCTTGTATATAGTGTAAAATGTTTGACGTTCATCTAATTTAGTTTGTAACCTATAGCATTTGAAGTAAGGTAATTTCAACTAATTTGCATGTTGAAATCATGATATAGTAGGCTACAGGGCAGCAAAATAGTTGGATAAAGTTTAAGATGACCATGATTCCAAGATGACAAAATCACCACATTCTGAATTCTTCAGGTTACACTTTATTTTAAGGTGACATATTATACTTACTGAAGTAGTAATTAACTAGCTACATACTACTGAGTTACAGTTAGGGTTTGGTTAAGGGTTAGTTATTGTAATGTTGCATAATTTACTCTTATTGCTATAGTAAAACCATAGCAAGAAGAAACCCAAACCCTAATCCAATCCCTAACCCTATATTAAGTAGGCTATATGTTGTTGATTAATATTCATCAGTATGCCTACTTAAAGGTATAATTACATTTTATGCATTTACAAAGACACTTTAAAATGCATAATTTATCATTCAAATTTATAATTACAAGGACACTTTAAAATAAAGTGTAACCAAAATTATTATGTTTTAAATGTTATAAGATAGGCTATGTATCTTAAGTGTATCCAGAGTCTACCCAGCCATGTATGCCAAAGGGCTAAGAGAAAGCAATTTTAATTACTCAGCATTAGATAAGAACACTGACCCAATTTTCTTACAAACTGGGCCATGCAACAGAAGCTTTCTCTTTACACAACAAGACAACGTTTTTTCAGTTATTACAACGAGATATAAAGAGTGATAAAGCCAATCTCACCATATAGTGACTCGTCTCAGAACCAGCTCCAAAATATAGGCTACAGCCCCAATATGTCCCAATCTTGCCTACTTACTGTGCCCTTGGCCATAATCATAAAACTCAGCAGCAATCCGGGCCGCCTCCTGACGGTTTCCTTTAACCGCATAGAAGTGGGTCAGTATGTTTAAGCTGATCTTGACAAAAAGTTTGAAGCAAAAAAGGACAAAAATCGAGAGATAGACTTTGCTATACTGCGAGCCGAATGGCCGCTCCTCCAAAATCTCAGTCATTGCTGCTGCTCAGTGACTGTGAATGTTTTGGAATGGGATCCAGGGATGTGTCAATGGGGATCATATGCCAGACCGGCCCAGTTATTCCCCAAGACAGCTGGGCTCAGAGTGGGGATGAGATAAGGCAGCCGGACTTTCAGCTAGTGGAAAATGGGCCACTTGACTGAGCCATAACAATAGGTGTTGTCATTTGGATGTTTGTCTCATGATACATTGTGACAGTTTTGTTTTCATTACATTTGTATGTTAACATATTGTTGCTTATACAGCAGACTTCAGATGATTTAAAGATTATTATTTTTATTTATGCACCATTGCCATTTTAGAAATACCCATATTCACAATCGGCCATGATTAATTATGTTACTGGAGTTACCAGGTTAAAGCCAGTATTTGATTGATCATGTGATCCATGGGAGTTATATCATATTTTGGTTGTAGATACATACAAGTATTAATACAGATTGCATGTAATTTTTCTCCAGAAAGCATTTTTAAACATTTAATTTTGCTTGTATACGTTTTTAAGAGCTTGTGTAAGAGATTATTCTGGAAAACATGCAGCATGTTTATAGGAGATATCAATACTTTTAAACATAGTAGGAATATTATAATAGGTGAATCAGCCATAAAAGCTTCTTGTTGATTAATTTATTTAAAATATATATACTTGACTGAAGCTTGGAATATTTGTAAAAAATCAATCAATAAATATATAAATACTGTTTAAATAATCATGTAAAAGATGTTGCATTTAAAATTTAACATGGTATATATCTAGCTAAAAGAGCATTAAAGAGATTTAATATAGATATAGATCTTTTTTTTTTTGTGCAGGGTATGGAAAATTGTATTAGAATGGAAACATGGAAAACAATAGGCCTAGTAGGCCTATTATTCCAACGAAAATAAGAATAATTTTATTAGCCTACACATGAAGAAATGATTCAAGGTCTTAGTCAAATTTCATTAATTCCCTCCAGTAGACCAATGACTACAGCACAAGTTTGGAGAACATAGTCAACAATAAAAAGCAAAGAAGAATTGTAATAATTTTAATAAAAAGCAGTTTTAATAATGTAGTAGGTCTATTTAATGTAGTAGTGAATTGTTGCCATGTACACTGGTATATTTTTGTGTATAAATGTGTATGTGTTTATACTGTTGCATAAATTTGCTAAAAAATATATTATTGCTCGTGCCCGTTGCTCTTTGACTATTCATGCAATGTCACTTCCTGACCACTGGGTGGCAATGTGTACTTTCTAAATGAAACAGGAAGTAGGTCTTGCTTCCGAATCATATTTTAACTGCCCCACTTCCTGCTTTGAACCTCCGCTCGGAGCGTTTCTTTATATCTTCGTTTTACAGTGCATTGTTTGTTGTTAACTAGACTTAATCATGAATACGGTATTGTCGAGGGCGAACTCGCTCTTTGCATTCTCTCTCAGTGTGATGGCAGCGCTCACATTCGGGTGCTTCATTACCACAGCGTTCAAAGACAGAAGCGTACCGGTGGATATACACGTATCAAAAGTCATGATGTAAGTTAACTGCACTGTTTCTGAGCCTGCGACCAGATTTTCAATACAAAATCAATGTTAAGATAATTAATATATATATATATATATATGATATACATCAGCCATCACCGACCGTTTAGAATCATATTTTTTGCAGCATATGGGACTTGTAGATGCTAAGCTGGTGGCCAATAGCAGTGGCGCACGTCAGCTATACATATTAATTAAATATAAAGATCTTATTTTTGTGCTTTTGTTCAACAGTATTTTGAAACGCTTAATAAACAAAACATATGGATTTGTGGGCAGTGTGCATTTTAAATGTGTGTGTACCGTCAGTTTGCAGGATTGAATGTAGTTTAGTCTTTTACATCTGTGTTTCACACATATCTAAGCTGAGATCTGTGTCATTCTTTCTCCAGTAAAAATGTAGACGACTTCACAGGACCACGAGAGAGGAGTGACTTGGGCTTTGTGACATTTGACCTTTCTGCTAATATCCTTTTAACAGAACAGCACTGCTGTGCCACACAGTTACCTCCATGTTGATGAAAAAAAGTCACTTAGACATAGTATCAATTACATATTTAGCATTATTTCTACAAAAGTAATTCCTGTGTAAATGCATTTATGCCACCTTGGTTCACCATTCTGCAGTTTTTGTAAATGCAGCTTTTGTTGAATATGTGCCACTTTGAGATGCAGCTTCCATATAAGCTTTGCAGTGCAGTTTACATCTAGAACTAGATTTGCATTATTTGCTTTAACTGCTTTATTACATCTGCTGCCAATATTTGACTGGAATGTGAAGGAGCTCTTTCTTTACCTGACTGCTGAATATTCCACCAAAAGCAATGTAAGTCTTTACCATTTCAGTATATCCAGAGAGTCAGTAGGCTTTAAAAATCTATGCGAATGAGAGCTGGGTATTTGTTGTGTTGTATATACTAGACCTGTTTGTGTTTTTCACATCAATAAAGAGTACCATGTTATCCCATTTTAGGCACTGAACCAGGTGGTTCTATGGGACAAGATTGTCTTGAGAGGTGACAACACCAAACTAAACCTGAAGGAAGTTAAATCCAAGTATTTCTTCTTTGATGATGGGAATGGTTTAAGGTTAGTTGCTTTATTCAGAGTATTTCATCTGTGCAGTTTATATACACATATATTTACACACACACACACACACACACACACACACACACACACACACACACACACACACACACACACACACATACAATCGTTCAAAAGTTGTAAGATAACATTTTTAATGTTTAGAAGAAGTCTCTTCTGCTCACCAGGGCTGCATTTATTTTACATAACCGTTTTCTATTTGAATATAGTAAAATCTAATTTATTTTTGTGATGCAAAACTGAATTTTCAACATCATTACTCCAGTCTTCGGTGTCACATGATCCTTTAGAAATCATTCTAATATGCTGGTCTGGTGCTCAAGAAACATTTATTATTATTATCAGTGTTGAAAACAGTTGTTTACAATTTTTTTTTTTTCAGAATTCTTTGATGAATAGAAAGTTCAAAAGAATAGAATCTGAAGTAAAGAGCTTTTGTAACATTATAGATGTCTTTACTGTCACTTTTGATCAATTTAATGCATCATTCCTTAATAAAACTTAATTTCTTTCCATAAAAAAATCTACTGACCCCAAACTTTCTATTTTAATTTTTATGTATAATTTTCACATATATGTTTGTTTTTTTTTTTACAATAAAATTATTCAAAATTGTATTTTTATTGAATTGTTTCTAAATATTAGATCTTAAGTGTATTATAACTGAAATATGAGTCATGCATATTTCAGTCATAATACACTTAAGATTTGGTATTTGTAAATTCATTTAAAATAAAAATTAATTTAAAATGACAATTTAATTTGAAAAATCATTCAGATTTCTCATAAGTAAAACAATAAGAGAAACATAAAACACACATTTACTAAGTTGAACTAAACTCAAATGAATATCGAAGATGTGTAAACCTAATTTGGAATAGATATTTGGGTAACACTTTACAATAAGGTCTCATTTGTTAACATTAGTTTATTTTAGCTAATGCATTATTAATTAGCAATATATTTTCCGACATAATTGTTAAATGATTGTTAATGCTAGTTAATAAAAATTCAATTCTTTATTGTTTGTTCATGTTATTTCACAGTGCATTTTCAAACGATACTTTTGAGTTTAAAGGTGTGAATGTACACACCGATTAATAAATGCAGTAGAAGTATTGTTCATTGCTGGTTCATGTTAACTAATGTAGTTAACTAGTGTTAACAAATGAAAACTTATTGTAAAGTGTTACAAGTTTTTGACATAAAGAACTGAATACTATAGAAATGGAAATCTCTTTGATATCTCTCTGTTTTTCCCAAACACAGGGCGAATAAGAACATCACTCTCACTCTCTCATGGAATGTTGTGCCAAATGCTGGAATCCTGCCATTGGTCATGGGATCTGGACACAAGACTCTCGCCTTCCCTGAATCATATGAAATGGCAAAGAGCTACTGAACTGTTCCAGTCCATCTCAAACCATATTTGTAAATGTTGTGCTCTGTACGGGTTTTAATAAAAGTTGACACATTGTTTTAAGGAGTGACTGTTGTTTATGTGGGTTGAAAAAATGTTTTGCAGCGTACTAATATTTCAAGAGATGGATTGTCATATTCATTTCTGTGGCCATTACAGGTCTAGTTCTAGTTATTATAACTAAAGAGCTAACAAAGCAAGAGCAAAAGTACATGTAACCAATTAAAGGAAGCACAATCATTCACTTTAAAAAAAAAAAAAAAGTTCAGTGGGGTTCAACACTCCTATGGTGCTTGACTCAGTTTTAAGGATGCCTTTCGGCAAAAAAACAAAAACCAATATATATATATATATATATATGGAGAAATGTTTTAAATGATTGCATAATACTTTCATGATAAATGGGTTATTTAAATTGTTTCTACTGATAAAGTATGTTCACGAGCTGTTTGATTCAAAACATTTAATTGAAACTAAATGTGAATTAAAATAAATCCATAAAATGATCCCATAATGGAGCCCCTTAAAGGTTCTATACATGAAGCACCTGCAGAACACTTTAAGGTTTTATATAGAATCTTCTTCTGAGAGTGTTCAGATCAAGGCTACTCATTTCTGCAAATTGAATAGGCACCTGCATGCAGAATTTGGTTCCAACTCTAATCAAACACACCTGATCCAAATAATAATGCTCTTTGGGCTTGTTTGATAATTACAATTAGGTGTGTGTGGAGTGAATGTGCTGCTAAACTGCATCGCAAAGTGTCTCTTTAAAAAGTGTCTGACATTAAATTCCAAGTAAAAACTGTTATTACTAGAAGAATTGAAATTCTGTAAGTAATGCATTACGTTTTTGACCCAAACGAAAGAGTTTCTTTTGAGAGACGAGAAATATTTGTATTAACAGTTCCCAGATTCAGTCACCAGATGGCAGCACTTGAACACTTCACTTCACTATTCCAGTTCCAGTATTTTAATTGGAGAGACGCTGATTAAATCAATACTCAAAGGAATAAATTGATTGTGCTAATGTGCCAGAAACATATACAGTTTCTGCAAAACTGTTAACACATTCTGCTGCAAAAACTCCATGCATTATAACTTTCTAATTTTTGAACTCAGTTCTCCTTAATCTAAAATCATTTGGACAAAAACTCAGTGAGCTAATGTGGAAAAACATCTCTCATCCTCAGTTCAAACACAATGAAGCAAAATGCAATATTCTGCTTTCTTGATTGTCTCAAATATATCAGTCACGCAATAGCTTTCCGAAATACCAAGAAATAAAATGAGAATGTGCAAGAAATGAAATACTGTGCAATGTGATAGGCTATATATAATATGATTGAACAGGTCTTGGTTACGTATGTAACCCTCGTTCCCTGAGTAGGGAACGGAAACGTTACGTCGGATGACGACGAAATGGGGTTTCGCTTAGAAAGCCTATCAACTTCGAGTATTACAAAACGAGCCAATGGCAAAGAAATGCCATGGGTCTGCGGAATTTGCATGCCGTAACTCCGCCCCACCTCGTGGGTATAAAAGGAGGACGGCGGCAACATGCAGATATGTTTCTTCGCTGAGGAGCCAAAACTGAGCTCAGGCGATCCCCGCGGTACAGCGGAAAGTGGCAGGCAGACGTAACGTCTCCGTTCCCTACTCAGGGAACGAGGTTTACATACGTAACCAAGACGTTCCCTTTCGTTGTCACTCCGAGTTACGTCGGATGACGACGAAATGGTGTTACCAGTCTAACTCTCCAGTCTAACTCTCTCACGCCACCTTCTCAGCTGTCTTCCAGTGCCCTGTGTAAATCGAGATCCCTGTCGCAGACTGGACAAAAGACTCAATTTATCACAGGAATACCAAGGTACACTGGGAAGCATATCCCACGCTTAGGGGAAGTATGCACTTAATGCCAACCCAGGGGGGGGGGGGACTTAGAAATACACATATGACCCGAAGGAAACATATGGAGACACTGGGGTGTCCAGCCGCAGGTGGAATATTTCAACCCCAGGGGTGGCAAGGTGGCTTGCCAAGGGAAAGACACATGCTCAGAGAGGCTTACAGTGGAAATACACATGTGGGGGTCGCTCAGGGGAGGGACCATGCACACGGGAGGCACCTAGCCGACGCGCAGGCAATAGACACTGGCGCCGATGTCAGGAGTGCTGGAGGAACTCAGGGCTTTCGGGGAAGCTCACCTGAGGAGAATATCGCACGTATCCAGTCCGTGGCGTGGAATGGCGAGCAAGCGAAGACACCTGAGCGGGTCCGGTACTAGCTGGATGAAGCGAGTACACGAGAGGACACTGGCTCCACTCGGAGATTATAGAATCTGGCGAATGTGTTAGGTGTCGCCCAGCCTGCAGCTCTGCAGATGTCTGTTAGCGAGGCGCCATGCGCTAGAGCCCAAGAGGACGCCACACTCCGGTGGAGTGGGCAGTCACACCAAGGGGGCACGGTCGACCTTGCTGCTGGTATGCCAAAGCAATGGCGTCCACTATCCAGTGAGACAACCTTTGCTTGGAGAGAGCCTTTCCCTTCAGCTTCCCACCATAACAGACAAAGAGCTGGACAGAGGTCCTGAAACACTGCGTTCTGTCTACATAGGCGCGGAGAGCGCGTACTGGACAGAGCAGTGTCAAGGCTGGGTCTGCCTCCTCCGGGGGCAGCGCTTGCAGGTTCACCACCTAGTCCCGGAAGGGAGTGGTAGGAACCTTGGGCACATATCCAGGCCGGGGTCTCAGGATCACGTGAGAGTGAGCCGGCCCGAACTCCAGGCACGCTTCGTCAACGGAGAATGCGTGCAGGTCCCCTACCCTCTTGATGGAGGCCAGTGCAACCAGGAGCGCTGTCTTCATTGACAGGAACTTAAGCTCGACTGATTGCAGAGGCTCAAAGGGAGCACTCTGCAGGGTAGTTAGAACCACTGAGAGGTCCCAAGAGGGAACGAGAGGAGGGCGAGGAGGATTTAGTCTCCTCGCTCCTCTCAGGAACCTGATGACCAGGTCGTGCTTCCCCATCGACTTACCTTCGATGAGGTCATGGTGTGCGGCAATAGCGGCAACATAGACCTTCAGGGTGGAGGGAGACAGCCTTCGCTCCACCCCATGTAGAAAGGAAGGAAAGCACAACGCTGATCGAGCATCTCCGGGGGTCTTCTCGGTGAGAAGAGCACCAGTTGACGAAGAGGTTCCACTTCAACGCATAGACGTGTCTCGTGGACAACGCTCTAGCAGAAGTGATGGTAGCCGCCACCGCTGGTGGTAGGGTACTCAAACCTGCCTCGAGCCGTCCAGGAGCCACACGTGGAGGCTCCAGAGATCGGGACGAGGGTGCCAGAGGGTGCCCCGTCCCTGAGAAAGGAGGTCCTTCCTCAGAGGAATGGGCCAGTGAGGTGCTGTCGCGAGGAGTACAAGTTCGGGGAACCAGGTCCGGGTGGGCCAGTACGGCGCGACCAGAGTGACCTGCTCCTCGTCCTCCCTGACTTTGCGCAGGGTCAGCGCAAGAAGGCTCACTGGGGGAAACGCATATTTGCGGCCCGGCGGCCAGCTGTGCGCCAGTGCATCCATGCCGAGCGTGCCCTCGGACAGGGAATAATACAGGGCGCAATGGGTGGAGTCGTGAGAGGCAAACAGATCTATCTGTGCGTCCCCGAACTGGTCCCAAATCAGCTGAACCGACTGGGGATGGAGTCGCCATTCTCCAGGGAGGGGCTGAAGCCGTGAGAGCTCGTCGGCTGCACAGTTCAGGGCTCCGGGAATGAAAATGGCTTGAAGCGACCTCAAATGCTTCTGACTCCATAGGAGGAGGTGGCGGGCGAGTTGTGACATACGGCGGGAGCGTAGACCACCTTGATGGTTGATGTACGCTACAGTAGCGGTATTGTCTGACCGGACTAGTACGTGTTGACCCCTGAGCAACGCCCGGAAGCGGTGCAGGGCAAGGCGTACAGCCAACAACTCGAGGCAATTGACATGCCAAAGCCGCTGGGGTCCTGTCCAGGAGCCCGCAGCAGCATGTCCATTGCACATGGCGCCCCAGCCCGCGGTGGAGGCATCTGTTGAGACGACAGCATGCCGGGAAGCTCGTTCCAGGGGGACACCCGCCCTGAGAAAACTGAGGTTCGACCAAGGGTGAAGAACTGAAGGCAGGTCGGAGTAACTGGTACTCGGAGCGTGCCTTGTTGCCATGCCCACCTCGGGACTCGGTCGCGAAGCCAAAGCTGAAGCGGTCCCATATGAAGCAATCCGAGCTGCGTGACCGATGCCATATGCCCCAGGAGCCTCTGAAAAAGTTTAAGTGGAACCGCACTCTTGCCCTCGAATTGTCTCAGGCAAGTCAGCAGTGACTGCGCGCGCTCGCTCGTAAGCTGCGCGGACATGTCGACCGAGTCGATGTCCATACCGAGATAAGAGATCCTCTGCACGGGGCAAAGTTTGCTCTTCTTCCAGTTGACCCGAAGGCCCAGACGGGTTAGGTGCCGGAGCACTAGGTCCCTGTGTTCGCAAACCTGATCTCGAGAGTGAGCTAGGATCAGCCAGTCGTCGATATAACTCAGGATGCGAACCCCGTGTTCCCGAAAGGGAACAAGGGCAGTCTCGACGACCTTCGTGAAGATGCGAGGAGACAGGGCTAGCCCGAAAGGGAGAACCGCGTACTGGTATGCCTGCCCCTCGAAAGCAAACCTTAGGAACGGTCTGTGTCGAGGAAGAATGGAGACATGAAAGTAGGCGTCCTTCAGGTCGATCGCTGCAAACCAATCCTGGGGCCGTACGCAATCAAAAACGCGTCTGGCAGTAAGCATCTTGAACGGCATCCTGTGAAGGGAGCGGTTCAGCACGCGCAAGTCCAGGATTGGCCGTAACCCACCGGTTTTCTTGGGGACAATGAAGTAGGGGCTGTAGAAGCCGGACCTCATCTCGGCTGGAGGAACAGTCTCGATTGCACCCTTCGCCAGCAGGGTGGCAATCTCTGCTCTCATGATGGGGGCATTGCCACCGAAGCGGAGTAACTGGCCCAGACGTGGACGGCATAGCGGTCCGGTGTGGGGGCACAGTTAGCAACCACCCCCTGGCAGAGGGGGCCAGGGGAGGACCAGGCTGGTCATCCCACGGGGGCCTGCTCTGCCAGGGGTCTGGCGACAGAGGGGGACAGGGGCGAAGCGGTCCGTGGACGGCACGCCATGTCAACCACCTATGGGACAGAGGGGGACGAGGAGAGCACGGCTTGTGGGCGGCGCTCTGTGTCGTCCGAGAACTCTGTGTGCTCAGAGATGGGAGAGTCAGTTCTTAGGAGAATAAGGATTCTTCCCCGGCCCTCCACCGGGGAAAGGAGTGGTCCTGCTACCAACTCCTGGAAAGAACTGAGTCCCATCTCTGAGGAACCCATCTCAAGAGCGCCGCTTAACACGGCGTGTAGCGGGGGCGGGGCTGGAGAGGGCTGAGTCGTTAGGGTTAGACTTCCACGGGTGGGAGCCGTGGGAAGGTGCCTTCGGTGGTAGGCAGACCGAGGGATCTGAGCGGACGGCGAGGCCGTCGGAACAGAATCAACGTCAGTCTGCTCATGGGCGGCTGAGAGCTGTTGGGCAAGCCCTCAACCGCACCGCCGAAGAGGCCGACCTGGGATATGGGAATGTCGGACAGACGGGTCCGCGCGACATCCAGCACATCAGACAGGTTCAGGCACAGAATGGTGAGCATCATCTGACCCAGGGAGCGTACGGCCACTTTCGTCGCTCGGAGAGCAAGGTCAGTGGCGGCGCGCTGCTCAGTGAAGAGCCCTGGGTCAGTCCCGCCCTCGTGCAGGTCCATGAGCATCTGGGTCCCATGGCATGCAGTGAGGCGGCTTCCAGTCCCGTGGCGCTATAGGATCTCGCCACAAGCGTAGACGTAAAACTACAGGCCACGGACGAGTGCTTAGGATTGCGCCGAGAAGAAGGACTCTGAGGACACATAGAATCGCAACATAGCGTTCAGCCAGGGGGAACCCCAGTGTACCCATGGACAGCGGCCCCAGCGAGGGGAGGAAAGGCAGATGAGATCAGTGAGCAGTCCCGAGAAGACAAGGGGGTCTTCTAGGACTTCGAGATCTCATCATGCACGTCCGGGAAGAAAGGTATTGGGGTTTGCCGTGGACGAGGGTCGGCGGCCTTACCCAAAAACCAATCGTCCCGGGAAAGCATGGCTGTCATCTCCGGATCAGACGCAGGCACAGCCGTATGCACCAGAAGGTGGCAGCTGTGACGAGTCGTCACTTCCAGGAAAATCAAACCCACCTAGTGAAGCTGCTACAAACATAATATCATCCTCTGTAGCTTCAAATGAAACACACGGGCCACCAGAGGGTAGACCCGTGGGAATCACCTGTTCACTAGCGGGCACCGTCATTGAAGAGGGGGGCTGGGGTCGCGGACACATAGTCGGCGCCTTGTTCCAGACTGTAACCCTCAGGTCACCCTGGCCACCAGCCGAAGATCGGGGGGTTGATGAGGGGACTCTCACGCATGTTGCCTTTGGCTTGCTCAGCTGGGGATATTCAAATTAATTAACCAATCATACCATTGATCAGCTCTACCAAACTTGGATGTCTTTTTTCCAGTAATAAACAAACATGAAGTTGTTTTGATTGATACTGTGAAGCAGCTTTGATACAATCTGTATTGTTAAAAAAAAGCTATATAAATATATTTGACTTGACTTGACTCCTGTGAGTTCACCGAGTCTCGACCTTAATGACGCGATGGTCATGTTCCCACGGAGAAAACCTGAGTCATCCACGAGCGCTGCTCTAGCATGATCAAGCCCAAACATACTAGACAACGCTCGTGCCCATCAGATTCCGATACCAAGCTGCCGCACCATTCATTTTTTTTTCTTAAATGCACGGGCGAGCCGTCTTTAAAAAGATGTGCCGCGTGCGAGCTCTTTTAGTAAGAGAAAACTCAAGTGTTGAAGCACCAGGGGAGACACGCACCAACTGGCAGACCACTGCAACAGATCAGCAGGAAGCACGCGCTCGCCGTAGATCGCCGTCACACCAAGACTCGAGGTACTCGTTTGTGAAGCTGACAATTCAGAGATGGCTTGTGGAGAGAAGAATAAACTTGGCTCCGAAGCGAAAACATATCTGCATGTTGCCGGCGTCCTCCTTTTATACCCACGAGGTGGGGCGGAGTTACGCCATGCAAATTCCGCAGACCCATGGCATTTCTTTGCCATTGGCTCGTTTTGTAATACTCAAAGTTGATAGGCTTTCTAAGCGAAACCCCATTTCGTCGTCATCCGACGTAACTCGGAGTGACAACGAAAGGGAACTGTGTTTACAAGTAACTCCTGACAAGTTCACCAATTGCTTGGCTAAGAAACCAGAAGTCAACTTGTAGATAAAGTTATATGCTCACATTCAAAATGTGTGACAATGCCTGTACCGACATGATGGCATACAGACACACATTACATATAACAGTATAATGCTTCTGCAGATGCTTGTTGGTGTATTGATTATGTTTTGAACATAATCAATGTGTGTTAACTAAGCAAATATATTCATTATTTGTTATTTTTAAGTTTGGTTAAAAGTAGTCCACTAAATTTAAAATAAAATTTTCTTTATGTCTTGCTGTGCCAAAAAACAACAACATTAGGCCTATGTAATAACAACTAATAGCCACTGTTTAGTAATGTATTCATATTTTTTATTGTATTTTATGATAACATATGTACTTTTATTTTTTA
The DNA here is from genome assembly GCA_026230005.1 of Gila orcuttii. Taxonomy (NCBI): domain Eukaryota; kingdom Metazoa; phylum Chordata; class Actinopteri; order Cypriniformes; family Leuciscidae; genus Gila; species Gila orcuttii. The sequence continues at coordinate 24,851,207 of JAPDVR010000002.1, read as the reverse complement.
TTTTATGTCGTGATAACATTTTTTTGAGTGTCCAGATGTCAAGAATCTGTCCAGAGACTCTGCTTTAAGATGGGTGAAAGAAAGAAAGAAAGAAAGAAAGAAAGAAAGAAAGAAAGAAAGAAAGAAAGAAAGAAAGAAAGAAAGAAAGAAAGAAAGAAAGCATTGTACATTTCATTCCTGTGAGGGCAACATTGTATACCACAAAAGAAACATAAGATCAAGTTTTCTCATTGAGTAGAGCATGTGAAAGGAAATAGGTGAAATATTTGCACTGAAAATTCAATTTCTCAACATAGAAATAATTTGAGCAGTCCGAGCTGTTCTGCTATATTACACACAAAGAGAGTAATAGGAGGAAATGCAACCTCAATTGTGTGTGCCATTTGGACCAAAAGAGAATGTTCTGGACATTTTCACTAAAATAAAACACAAACCAAGGTTTAAAATTAGGTGATTGTGGTGAATAAGAGGGATTTTATACTACAACAAAAGCAGATGATCACATAGTTGGAACTTCTCCCTGTCTCTTAAAGAATAAGCATGTCACCAATAGATCAAAGATGGAAGCTAATAGAGGATGATCACAGGGCTTGTAAAGAAAAAAAAAAAGTGATTTATATACACAAGAAATCTATCAAATGCTTCAGAAGGCATGAAATAAAACCCACAAGAACTGCTTCTTTAATGCTTTTCGTTATTTTGAAGCATAACAACCCTAGTCACGTTCATTATCATTATTTTGTTCCACAAAAAAAAAAAAAGAAAGAAAGAAAGTCGGGTTTTGCGTAACACAAGGGTGTTCTGTCATGGTTACAGATCACAGGAAGCAAACGCGAGTTAACAGTGTTTATTTTAGAAGTGCAAAAGTCCAGAACAGTAAGTCAGATGGTGGAATGGTGACGCAGGGACTTCGATGGCCAAATCCGGTGAAGTGCAGACAGACGGTGAGATGAAAAAATCCACAAGAAAGACGACGAACAGGAACACCAGGCTGGAACACGAACCAGAAGACCAGACGGGGAAACATCAAACAACGATCTGACAAAGATGAGAGAACAGCGGTGAGTATAAGTAGCATGGTGAGATCGACTGCAGCTGGTGATGTGATGATGAGCAGCTGGAGCAGATCGGGTAATGACATACTGACACGCCTCTTACACACGCCTTTCACACACGTGCACTCATACAACAACATAAACACCAGACTAGAAGGAACCAGTGAATACGTCTACCGTGACAGTACCCCTCCTCCTAAGAACGCCTCCTGGCGTTCCCAGGCTCCCTTACCTGTCGATTGTAATCATCGATAAGGGAGTGATCCAGGATGTCTCTAGCAGGAACCCAACTTCTCTCCTCCGGACCGTAACCTTCCCAGTCCACCAAGTACTGAAATCCGTGTCGCCTCCGCCTAGAGTCCAGAATACGGTTGACCGAATATGTGGTCTCCCCATCTACGAGTCGCGGTGGGGGAGGAACCGGGACCGGCGGATTAATATGAGAATGAAATACGGGTTTGATTTTGTATACATGGAACACGGAATGAACCCTCCTGTACGCAGGAGGTAATTTGAGGCGGACTGCCACCGGACTAATGATCTTGGTGACAGTAAACAGGCCAAAAAATTTGGGTGCAAGTTTATTAGAGACGGTGCGAAGAGGAATGTTCTTGGTTGAAAGCCACACTTTTTGACCAACAACGTATACGGGAGGCCTTGACCTGTGGCGATCGGCCTTGGCCTTGGTGCGCGCCCCCATCTGGAGTAGAGTCTCACGGGCTCTAGTCCAGGTGCGGTGACACCTCTGGACAAAGGCGTGAGCGGAGGGAACCGCAACCTCGGATTCCAGACTGGGAAAAATAGGTGGCTGGTAACCTACAATACACTCAAACGGAGAGAGACCCGTAGCTGACACTGGCAACATATTGTGTGCGTACTCCACCATAGACAGTTGTTGGCTCCATGAGGAAGGATTCTTGGAAACCAAACATCGCAACATTCTTTCCAAATCTTGGTTGGCTCTCTCAGTTTGACCATTGCTCTGGGGATGAAACCCAGAGGACAGACTAACCGTCGCCCCCAGTAATTTACAAAATTCTCGCCAAAATTTGGACACAAACTGAGGTCCCCTGTCGGAAACCACGTCTATCGGGAGGCCATGTAACCGAAAGACGTGATCTACGATCGTTGCCGCTGTCTCCTTAGCTGAGGGTAATTTGGGTAAGGGAATGAAATGGGCCGCCTTCGAGAATCGGTCCACCACAGTCAAAACTACTGTGTTACCCTGGGAGGGTGGGAGGGCGGTAATAAAATCTAGAGCGATATGGGACCAGGGTATCGAAGGTACCGACAGCGGCTGGAGTAACCCGTCTGGGGGTCGATTGGAAGACTTACCAATGGCGCAAACTGAGCAAGCCAAAACAAAATCGTGAATGTCACGAGCCATAAGTGGCCACCAGAATCGTTGCTTGACTAAGAACCCAGTGCGATTAACTCCTGGATGACAAGCTATGTTGGAACCGTGACCCCACTGGATAACGTCTGACCGTAATCCCTCCGGCACAAATAACCGATTCGGTGGGCACTCGGGCGGAGGCTTTACCCCTTCTAAGGCCTTCTTGACCTTCGCTTCGAGCTCCCATGTGAGCGTTGAAACAAATATGGTTTCGGGGAAAAATGCACTCGGGAGTGGACGGGCGTTCGGAAGAATCAAATATACGAGATAGAGAGTCGGGTTTGATGTTCTTGGACCCCGGACGGTATGACAGGGAAAAATCAAAACGACCGAAAAAAAGTGCCCACCGAGCCTGCCTGGAGTTCAATCTTTTAGCAGTTCTGATATATCCGAGGTTCTTATGATCAGTCCAGACGATAAAAGGTACCCCCGACCCTTCTAACCAGTGGCGCCACTCCTCCAATGCCAACTTGACTGCCAACAACTCTCTATTACCAATGTCGTAATTGCTCTCGGCTGGGGTTAAACGATGGGATAAAAACTTGTCGTCTACAGGTGAACGCTGGGATAACACTGCCCCTACTCCCACCTCTGATGCGTCGACCTCCACCACGAACTGACGTGATGAATCAGGGGTGATGAGAATGGGGGCTGAAACAAAGCGGCCTTTCAGTTTCTTAAACACAGCCTCGGCTGTGTCCGACCACCTGAACGCAGTTCTGGGTGAGGTCAATGCAGTCAGAGGCGCGACTAGCTGGCTGAAGTTGCGAATGAATCGCCGGTAAAAATTGGCGAACCCCAGAAACCTCTGCAGGGCCTTGCGGGAATCTGGACTTGGCCAATCTACCACAGCCTTAATCTTCTCAGGGTCCATCCGCATTCCCTCAGACGACACGATATACCCTAGAAAAGGAACAGACTGTGCATGAAATTCGCATTTCTCCGCCTTGACAAAAAGCCCTTTCTCTAGCAACCTCTGAAGCACTCGTCGGACGTGCTGCACATGTTCCTGGAGAGACGATGAAAAAATCTGTATGTCATCCAGGTAGACATAAATGAACTGATCGATCATATCTCGCAACACGTCATTGACCAGTGCCTGGAAAACTGCTGGGGAGTTGGACAGCCCGAAAGGCATGACCAAGTATTCAAAGTGCCCCCTGGGGGTGTTAAAGGCAGTTTTCCACTCATCACCCTCCCTAATGCGGACCAAATGATAAGCATTACGTAAGTCCAATTTCGTGAAGATGGATGCTCCCTGCAACATCTCGAAAGCTGAAGATATCAACGGCAAAGGATAAGTATTCTTTACCGTGATGTTATTCAGCCCTCGGTAATCAATGCAAGGTCGCAGAGACCCATCCTTCTTCCCCACAAAAAAGAACCCCGCCCCCGCTGGAGAAGAGGAAGGGCGAATGAACTTGGTTGCTAGAGAATCAGAAATATATTTCTCCATAGCCTCTCTTTCGGGAATCAAAAGTGAATATAACTTGCCCTTAGGCGGAGACGTACCTGGCAGTAAGTCTATTGCACAGTCGTAGGGACGATGCAGAGGAAGAGAAGCAGCACGAGACTTACTGAACACTTCCTTCAGGTCCAGATACTCCGCGGGCACGTTAGACAGATCCCCTGCTTCCTCCTGAAACACAGAAACAGGTACAGACGAACAAGCAGACATGAGACAAGACTTATGACATTCCTTGCTCCACTCCAGCACAGACTTGTTAATCCAGTCCACACGGGGGTTATGTCGGATGAGCCATGGATGTCCAAGAACAACAGGTGCCAGGGGTGAGTCCAGAATAAAGAATGAAATAGTTTCCGTGTGATTGCCAGAGGTGATGAGAGTGATTTCTTCAGTGGATAATGAAATAGTGGGAAGCTCCTGACCATTAAGTGCGTGAACTGCAATCCGATGAGTGAGGGGTTTGAGAGGAATCTGAAATCTGCGTGCGAAATTATGGTCCATAAAATTACCTTCGGCCCCCGAATCCAATAGTGCTCGACAATCGTGCTGGTGGACTGACCATCTTAGTCTTACCGAGAGGAGGGTGGAGGTCGATGTAGTCGTAGATGAGGTCTTCCTGGCGGAGATCCCACCCGATAGTAGCCTCAGGTTTACTATCGGGCTTGGCCTTTTACCGGGCAGTTGTGGGCGAAATGTCCGGCTCCGCCACAATACAGGCAAAGGCCCTGGGATCTCCGCCTCTCCCTCTCCTCTCGGGAAAGCCGAGCTCGACCCACCTGCATGGTGATCGTAAGTGGGGCTGACCACGTCCCTGCCGCTGGATCTTTGACCGTCGAAACCCCCGAGGTTGCGAGTGGGCGTCACCCGACGCTCGACTCTGGATAGCCGGCTGTCCACCCGCAGAGCCAAGTCGATCAGTCCATTGAGAGTGGTGGGAAGATCCAGGGCGTAGATCTCCTTCTGGACGTGGTCAGCCAGCCCATGCAGGAACATATCCCACTGCGCCTCCTCGTTCCATCCACACTCCGCCGCCAAGGTCCGGAATTCGATGGAAAAATCGGATACTGATTTCTCTCCTTGCCGTAGTTCGGCCAATGCTCTGGCCGCCTCTCTTCCCGAGACCGCCCGGTCAAATACCTGCTTCATCTCGGCGGAGAGTGTCTGGAACGAGGCGCAGCACGGGTGTTGGTTCTCCCACACCGCCGTTCCCCAAAGCGCCGCTCTCCCAGTCAGCAATGTTAAAACGAACGCCACCTTGGCCTGCTCGTTCTGGAAAGTACGAGGTTGAAGAGCGAAGTGCATGGAACACCGGGTGAGAAATGCTCTGCAGTGTGATGGTTCACCTGAGTAGGGTTCTGGAACCGGTAGCCGGGGTTCAGACTGGGAGGGGCTTCCTGGTGGTACGGGGGGGACGGCTGGTGTGGGTGGCGCAGTGGGAATCCGTAGGCGCTGGATCTGCTGGGTGAGCTCGGACACCTGCGTCACCAAGACTTGAACTGCTCTGCCCGTATCTCCGATATCCTTCTCCTGCGAGTCCATTCTTTGGATGCTGTGATGAATGAAGTCTTCTAATGAAGAGTGAGAGACGCTCGCTGCTTCCATTCCACGGTCAGATCGTTCTGTCATGGTTACAGATCACAGGAAGCAAACGCGAGTTAACAGTGTTTATTTTAGAAGTGCAAAAGTCCAGATCAGTAAGTCAGATGGTGGAATGGTGACGCAGGGACTTCGATGGCCAAATCCGGTGAAGTGCAGACAGACGGTGAGACGACAAAATCCACAAGGAAGACGACGAACAGGAACACCAGGCAGGAACACGAAACCAGAAGACCAGACGGGGAAACATCAAACAACGATCTGACAAAGATGAGAGAACAGCGGTGAGTATAAGTAGCATGGTGAGATCGACTGCAGCTGGTGATGTGATGATGAGCAGCTGGAGCGGATCGGGTAATGACATACAGACACGCCTCTTACACACGCCTTTCACACACGTGCACTCATACAACAACATAAACACAAGACTAGAAGGAACCAGTGAATACGTCTACCGTGACATGGGCTGACAGGTTAATGACAGAATTTTCGATTATTAATTTAACATGTGCGTTTATGTGGATTTACCTTGGGTTAAACTTTGATTGTTAAATACATTGACACATTTTTTTGGACAATCTTCTGACAATCAAATTGTTTGCTTCAAAATGAGTAAAAAACCAAAAGTATGAAACTACACTCTTAATTTAAACCAATTTGACTTATTTATGCTTTTTACTGTATTAATGTTGAGCATTCACTTTGAAATGTTAAGATTTATTAGGAGTTATTATTTGTTTTTTCAAGAAATACAGGTATGTCCTCTGCACTATAGGGCTTAAGAAAATAATTTTGTTCTTGACAAATCACCCAGAATTGCTTCATTTCTTAGTGAGTTAAGAAGGCCAAAATAATGTAATATAATAAAGATCCCACTAATTAAATGGCAGCAAAAACTTTTGGAGGACTTATTAGTCATACTGAGTTTTTCATTCTTTTCTTGCTCTCCCACTCCTAGAAATCTTAATAGTTTCTTTCCACAGACTATTTTAAATTCAAAAAACACAGTTCATGTATTTATGGAAGTGGACTGTGTAAACGGGAATTAATAACTGATTGTCCTTCAAACAGAATGCCAGATGCTGTTTGTGTGAATTGTGCTTTGTCTCCATAAGCTCTTCCTCAAATTCCCAGTGCAATTCATTGTAATATTTGCCATTATTGTGGGCAGATGTTCGTCTGTGGCATTTAAGGAATTCTGCTTTGTGCCATTTCCTAGACATATATAATAGAGATTTATGCCACACTGATGTACTGGTGTGGTTTGTTTAATTGACGTATGTTTTCCTAGCCTCTGTGCTACACATTCCACTTTTCTGATTCATTTAACATTGAATCAAAAGCATGCAGGTATATACATTGCAAATTAAATAACACATTCCTTGCTTAGAATAGATTATTGTGTGTTCTTCCTGCAGATTCCACTGTTGTATTTTCTCTATACTGTGTCTATTGGCAATTTGTGTTTTGCCGCCTTCTCTGGAACGAAAAGGGTTAGTCTCAACAAGAATCACTTGATATTTCCTTCCCAGCTCCAGTTGTTCAGAGTATGTGCTTGTTTGTCTTGAGGGGAGAGTATGGAGTGCAAATGATCTTCAGGAAAACACATTTGAGGAGCAGGGCTATCTGAATCCCCGGAGTTCAAAGGTGTCTGTTTTCCTTGCAAAAAATCTGACAAGCTTCAGAAGACTTTATGTATTATGTGCACTTATTGTGCTTCAGCAGGCGTCTCAGGAGAACGATGCTATTTGCTAAACTCAAACCTTTAGTTTCCTACATGAAAATCCCAAAAACTCATGATGCTGCAGTGTCAGACTGAACCTGGCCTTTTTAATGGAAAAAATATGTATATAAAAATGTATATAACCCTAAATCTACAACGGTTACCACCGGTCCTTGAATCTGATTGGTCGAGCAGCATCCCAAGAGCGATTTCACTGTTGGTCTGTCATTGTCTGTTCCAGTCATTCTATCCATTATTGGTGGGAATTTCTGTGACTGCAGGTTACCAGTGGTAACAAATACCAGTAGGTGGCGACAAAAAGGTAATTCCCTCAACCGACTAGTTAAAAAATCTCACATCTTTATGAGTGAGTCATTGAATAATTCTTTCAACCGATTGTTTTCAAAAACAAGTGACTGGCTGCATCCAAAATCACATAGTGGGTACTTGGTTTGAATAATAAGTACTTATTTAAGTATATACATATTCAATATATATATTGAATAAGTATGTTCTATATAGTGAATGTGTGTTGTGTAAATGTAATTCTGACATACAGCATTCTGCTGTCATGTGACCAGCATCAGTTGCATCACTTCCCGCTCTCTTGTGGAATAGAGTCCATCGGATGCGCATTTCAGAATTTTGCCAGAAATAATATGTCATTCGGTAATTTTGCTTACTGTTTCATGAACACTGTGAATTCGGACATTCTCCAATAATATAATAAGCTCAAACCATACACAAAGACAAAATGATGTAGGCTATTTACACACTTTCTGCATTAAAAACTCTCCCCTCTTTTATTGTTGTACGCCCATTCCAGCACACACCCATAGTGAAACACAAGCTAACACATATAATGGGATTCTCAGTGGTTCCTGCCTCTCCCCTTAAAAAGGGCATAAGTCATCTACAATTTCTATAGCAGGAAGAGTGCATGATAGTAAATAATGGGCACTCTGATGTAATATATGATGTGAACTGGTCACAGTGGCTTGAAGACTATCTGACAATCTGGAAAGCAAGGCAATTGACACCGTTTCCTTCCCTCCTCTGAGGATATTGGCCATCCTTGAAAGAGTTTCTTGGACCCAGTCAAGACACTTGTTGTTGTCTTATGGTATCTAGGAGACAAGCAGACAACAAACAGTTTTGTTTTTTTTCACAAAGAAAGTATTTTGTTTAAGCATAATCCTGAAATTATGAAATTGAACTTTAAGCAACAGTGTTTGTCAAGGTAATAACAAAGTGTTGCGATAAAAAAATGATTGCCTGGAAAAGGACGAAATACGAGAGAGGAATTTTCATTTCACCTTAGAGGCTGGATTTAATTTTAGTATGTACTTTCAGTGCTGTACTACTAGACTTTGATTGAACTAAAACATAAATTGATGTTGACTCTTGAGATTATTATGGCCAGCGTAGCTCAGCCTATAAAATTCAAAGACCGTTCCAGTTTTTTTCATTATGTCTTCACATAAGAAGGTGATGATCACTTTAAACTGAACTGCTTGATGAATATGTGGTTTAAAAACCATTACCCCCTATTGAATTCGGTAAGAAAACATATCCCTGCATTTGGTTAAAGCTGAAATATTACATAGGCAACATTAATTATGTGCTTTGACAACACAACAAAGGTTTCCCCACTTTGCAGTAGCATTGATCTGTGTCCTCTGAGGTCATTGGCAAAAGATTTAATACCATTCGAAGAGTCTGACTGTAACAGTTCTATGTGGCTGTAATAAAGCGCATGACACAAGGAGATTTGAAGAAGAAGTATTTAATAAACTTAAAGATCACTCAGGAAATCCACACTAAAACAACAATGTAAACGAGACCAAACAAAGAACTCAATGAACTGAAGGTTTAAATACACAGACTGAATTAAGTAATCATTGTGAACAGGTGCATATATTAGAAACTATGGAAATAAGCACAGGGAACTCAGGCAAACCAGAACAGGGAAAACAAAAGTAGGGATGCACCGAATCCAGGATTCGGCCGAATATTGGGCTTTTTAACGGGGTTCGGTTTCTGCGCTACGTCGAAGTCACCGATCAGTGAATCAAAGTACCGCGTGAACGAATAGAGAGCAGACGGCTCCTTGTGCTTTTGAATTGCTCTCGCGGTACTTTGATGTCATAAACCGATCGGTCTGTGCAGCGCCGGTTCAAGTCGAAAAGGCCTGTAGTGTAACGCGTTGTGTCAGGAAGAAAAATAGGGATAGCTCACACCTAAAGTTATTGCAGAGGCCAGACAGACTCACGGAGGCGATTGGCATCTCACAACTCGCACTTTATTCCACAATCGAACTTGTGTAACTGTCTGTCACACGTTCTACCGTCCACAGCGTTACTTAACAAAATAAGGTAAAAATGAGCATCAAACAGAAATAACCCGCATACATGGGCATGTGTTCGAGGCGCACGGCACATACAATACGGACTGCAGACAGTTCAACAGGGAGCGCGCAGTTCTTAAAGGGGCCACACCTTATTTCCACTCGTTACAGTAGGTGGACCGTTCGATTGCAGTAGGCAGTGAGAAAGTGAAAATAGAACTCGTGAGCAGAAAAAGTGTTGTTTGGCAGTACTTTCAGTGAAAAGAAGGCAATTCAAGTCGAGCTACATGTTCAATTTGCAATGCCCATTTGTCTTATGGTGGCAAGGACTCTAAACAATAGGCTACACAATATCGCCGCTGTTCAAATGCATAATGTTGCTTATTCTTTTTTTTTTTTACAGTTATGAAAGTAAAAGTAGTGTTTATTATTTACAGTAATAAAATAAAATTAAAAATCCACTTTGTTTACTTCATTAATGTGTTTACTGTGTTAATGGACTGAGGATGAGAGTAGGATTCGGTATTCGGTTTCGGATTCGGCAGAATCTTAACCAGTGGATTCGGTATTCGGCCGAACCCCACAAATCTGGATTCGGTGCATCCCTAAACAAAAGCAAAACACAATGACACTAAACAGAACATTCAAGTTACACACTGACATAAAGTGTCACACATAACTGAAAAATAAGAGTTGTGTCAAGTTGTTAGAATTGTACTTGATTTCTTATGGTTTTGGAAAAACTATTATACCAAAAAATGTTTAAGATGTAATGACTCTCAATAAAAATGTAATGTGGTGTAACCATCAAGTAAATATAAATAGTAGGCTATATATATTTATTTACATTTCAAAATGACTGTTTACATCCTAATCATTATAAAAAAAACGCTTTTTATTATGAATTATTAATTCATAAATATTAAGAACAATATTCTAATAAATAATAATATAATTTATAAAAAAAAAGATTTATCTTTTATTTTAAAAGATTTAGTTTTATCACCCTGACATTTTTTTTACTTTACCCCCCCCCCCCCCCCCAACATTTATTTATTTATTTAAAACATCATAAAAGAGGTGCATTCAAGTCATTATATGCATAATAATTGTATGGTTTTATTTGAATAAATTAATAGATCTGAACACAAAAAAAAAAGCCTCATGTCATCGTCCTTTTTAACCAAAATATGATTAAAACTGATGGGCTTTTTGCTATCTGGCTTTAGGACAAAATGTTTGGGTTAAGGCGGTTTGGGTTAAAAAAAATGCTTTCAATAAACCTCACCTCTCGGCTAGTTTTGTTTCATTAAGCCGCACAGGGGCTCGTCTCCCACATGGAGCTCGGTTGTGAAAATGTGTTGCAAAATGGCTTTCTTCAAGAGTAGTAAAGTTGAAAGTGTGAAAAGCAAGTCTGTATATTTGTGTGTGGGTGTTGTTGGGCACCACAGGCTGTTTCAGATAGATTCAGACATTTATGAACTACATCTGGAGTGTGACAATTACATTTACATGCTATAGTAGCCCTGAACAGCCTGAAGCCATACATTTATAGATCCTGCCTGTGACTTAGCTCATTCTCAGTTTTAACAACCATTGTAGACTCCAGTATAGTTGTGAACCTCAGTGGAGAGCAATGGTAAATCTCCTCTTGTTTGTGCAAGCGACATGTGAGAAAAAACTTCAAAACGTTAGCATCCAACCACAGAATAAGCCTAATCAAACAATTCCCAGATGACACAAAGCAATTCCAGAAGTAAGGGTGCAGCTTTCTCTTTTGTGTTTATGGCTTGAAGAATGCTAACTTGGAAACCGCAGTGCATGCAAGTGGTCCTATTTGAAATGTGTTCCAAGTAGCACACATAGTCCTCTATAGGCTGGTGGCTGAGAAAAGATGGAAATTATCGGATGGATTTAGAAACAATGGATCATTTTCATAAAGGCTCCAGATAATTCTACTGGGATGATGCAGAATGTCTGATTGTACAATAGATTTTGCATTTTGGATGATCACGTAAACACACTGCTTTTGGTTTTGACCTTTAAAATGGCATAAAACACTTTCATTGCTGAGGTCTGTTTACTTTTCAGTTTATTCACAAGTTTATTTGGGGCTGTGTAAGTATTAACATCATAAAATGAAACCTCAAATGGGAAATTTTCTGACTATTGATTAAAGGATTGTTTTTAGTGAATATTAAAATGTGTTTTGAATGTGCGTGGTCAATATCATCTTTGGTGTGACAGTGCTGGACTTTGAATTGACTACATGATATTTCCACCAACTTTGAGCCAGCCTGAAACTCCAAAAAAACACTACTGAAATAATGCATCCCATATTTTTTTTTTTTTTTTTTTTTTTTACAAATACCCTTTTAAGGGCAAATCTCCAGAAAAGGGAATGAAATCAACTGGATAGCATAGATATCTGTGAATGAAAACTACACTGCTTGAACTAATTATAAGATAATATGAAATAATAATAACCAATAACAAGTCAGCTATTTTCAGAGAATAGTTTACAGTGGGTAAAAGAGTATTTATTTTCTCAAATGTTTCTCCGTCTTTTTCCATGGGAGAGCAAATGTTGTAAAATTAAAAACTGATCAAACTAAAACATCCTAATGCTGCCAAGGAAATAAACGACATGACTGTAATAATAAGACAAACCCAAATTGAGGCTTCAGATATCAAAGTGTGATATTAGATCAATTTGAAACTTACTTTACCTTTGATTGTCAAAATATCATATTGTAGATCGTGTTGCAGGTTGAACTGGTCACTGATATTTCTGTCTAAAACCATTGTTTTTATTTTGACTGCAATCTGATGATTGGATTGGTTTAGACCACCAGTGTGAAAAGTGCTTTTATTTCTTGTTTTGTTCCATTCTTAGTCTCCTTAACATGAAAAAAAAAATAATGTGAAAAAATCCAGAACTGCCAAAAGCTTAATATATTTGCTGGATCCTAATGCACAGCTGTTTATTCTGGGCCATATTTTCCAAAGTATCACAGAGCTAATGGCTTTAAATGGCATCTGCTTTGAGAGCTTATCTTGATAAATTAAGGCTCTACAAAAAGAAGGAATGTCATGTTTAAGTTGAAACGACAAATACTATAAAGAAAGCATCGAGACAGATAGATGGATTCTGAGAAGTCAGTGTCTATAGCAGGGCGTCTGTTGACCCCTGGCTTTTTCTTCACAGACGTACATAGGGTGGCTTTAATTGTTGAAAGGAAAACACCCTCCCAACTTGCCAATATCCACATCCTCTCTTTCTTGCCCTTTCGATTAATTTTTCATAATCACTTAATGGTTTCCTTTTCCCACACGCTAAAAAAACAGGCCCATCAGGGCACACTGATCCTTATTCTGGCCTCTCTTGTCAGCAAGGCCTCAGAGGAATTTGTGCCGGACCGACTCGCTGAGGAGATGAAGTTGGCTGATGTTTAGTACAGACAGTTCATTTTTCAGCACCCTGACGCTGCTATCAGTTTCAAGAGATGAACATTTAGACCTCTTCTAACACAGGTCCCAGCCATCATCCTGAGACTTGTGTGGGATACTGTGTTTTGGAGTTGGCCTGTGACTGATTGATTTGCTGAAAGGCGGAGACGTGGGAAATAAGGCGACGTCCTCCTTTTTCCTTCGCGAGCTACTCCAACAGTGGGTGTAATTTAGAGGAAGTCTTAATCTCTCAGCGGAGGAGTGGTCGGGAGGTGTTTACCTTCTTACACTTGTGTGTTTATTGTGGCAGTTTGGTGGTTTCAGGTCTGGAGGAAAATGTAGGAGGGGGCGCTCTGGCTGAGCTATAGCTGTGCAGGAAGAGGGTGAGGTGCTATGGAGGGTTTTGCATCCTGTAGGTCAGGTTGACCCGTCTTATTGTACTGTAACATGGACTGTTTCATATGACTAAACTTACTAACATGAAACTTTGAGTGACAGCAAGACAACTATGACTCCCAGTGCTGCCGGATCCATAAAAGCAGCAAAGAGGCCAAAAACTGTGACCTCTCAGGAACTCAGTCTGAAATATCCATGATTTATGGCCTCTGTGAGAAAAGAAAGAAATGGGGTCTGTTTTCTGGGCCAATCACTTAGTCATTCCATATTCTGCCTCTGTGTATTTGCTTTTGGGTCTGTCAGGGACACTCAGAGGGAATCATTCCATGTCTCAATCATTTGAAGAACATACCAAGCGTTCCTCTAATGTTAGTGTATGGTTCTCTTTTGATCACATTTTTGGAACACTTCTACATTTATAATTTAGCAGATCTACAAATGAGGAATACAACAAGCGACTAACATTCCAGGAAAGTTATTTGTAGGATTTTTCTTTTTATAGCCACAAATTAAATTTGCATATATGTTTTGAGTAAAGAACATATTCTAATAAAACATACAAAAACGTTCACTAAAGGTTATTTTTAGGTTTCAATTTTAATACCCAAAAAGTAATGTTTCAAAAGTAAAACAGACATTTTTGATACCTACACATTCATATAAGGATCTTAACCCTTAAATGCATGAATGTTTCACCAATCATTATTACATAATCGGGTCTTTAGCGACCCAGATCTATATATCACATGGATGGATCTCTACCTGTCACGATAATATAACACTCTCCTGATATTAAAGTAACCATTACAGAAGAATAACATAAAGCATATTTTGTTACCTTTTGGAGCGTGGAAGGGTTCAGTTTGAGCAGATGTTTTATATCATCATCACTGTCCTTATCAGAGCTCATTTCACAATACATTCAGCATCTGGCTCATTTTCACGATCTCAAACATATTCTGAAAACTATTATTTTCAACATTTACAAAATCAAATCAATATTTTGATCGCTGACCAGATCCACCATCAAGTGACAATGACTCTAATATTTGATTGTGTTCAGTACTTGCTCTGCAGTAAATCGCTGAGCCATTTCAAGTTTTGCTGATGATACTTCCCTTTATTTCGTTTTCTGGCTGCGGTAACTATGAGTGAAACGTCACTTCATCATTGTGTATCAGACATTGCTACTTTGTGGAATAAAGGTGAATTGTACTTCAGTCATCAAAGATTCAATTGTTGTTGTGCAGAAGAAAAAAAAACTTACACTGTTACACACCACGGGTCGTTAGTAACTACCTAATAACTATTAATAAGCATATGAGTTTACTGAGGCAATAGTCGTAGTTAAAGGGTAACTAAACCCCTGGTCAGAGCCTGACTCCACCCACTGGCAACCGGGGGGGGGGGGGGGGGGCGTGCACCTGAGACACATCTCTCTGTAGGCAAGGGCGTGGTTATCTGGTACCCTCTGACGTCAGAGAGTACCACAACTTCCAATAGGAAAATTCAACTGCAGTAGCCACCATTCAACCTGAAGAGGGCAGCACTCAGACGTTTTTACCATATATTGTAGAATTACAACACTTTAAACCCAAATCATAGGCGGAGTTTCACTTTTGTGCGTGGGGGGGCACCTACCGGCAGACCACGAGCTCAGATTTTTTTTATATGGGCTACCATATTTAAAATGTATATATCATACCATTTACATTTAAAATACATTTACAATGAGCAAGGACTGCTATACTAAGAATAGCGTTAAAAAACATATCTTACCTAATGCAGAAGAAGCCGCCTCTTTTTCCGCGTTGCATAGATGTCCACTATCTTTTCTTCTGATAAATTTGCAGTCAAGTCGTTCTCTATATGCAGTAGGGAAAGATTCGAGAATCTGTCCTGAGCCATTGCAGATCGGAGCCAGTTTCTGATTCTTCTCATAACTGAGAAACTTCTTTCTGACGTAGCAGAGCCAACTGGCAGTGTGAGTGCAAGCTGCAGCAGACGGTAAAAGTTTGGATATCTATCCTTCCGTACTTCATCTTGAAGTTTTTTTAGGGTGATCGGCGATGCGATTGCACATTTCACAAGATCCATTTCAGCTGCCACAAGCTGAGGGTGAATCTTAAAGCTGCTCGCATACATGCTTAGTAAAGGACCGATGCCGTTCTTGTCACAATTTAATACAGCATCACATGCCACACTCAGGGCCATTGCTTCAGTGGAAAATCGCCTGTCCAATTCAGCCAGCATAGTGTCTAAAACAGGGAGATACAAATGACATTTAAATGTCTGTGATTCTGATCCCCATTGCGTCTCATTTTCATCACGCTGTCCAAGTGTGGTTGGTACCAAGTACTGCGAAAGCCCGGGAGGTTTGTCGCGAAGTTCTTTTTCGTTTTCCTGCAGTTTGGGGGGCACTCTCTGCACAAAAACCAGCGACATCTTCACAAAACGTTTTCACCTGCTTCCACATTGCCTCCCAGGAACTCTCCTCTCTGCAGCGCTGGAGATGTGTTATCAGACTATTGACTGCTGAGGCCGCATCAGCCATGGTTGTACTTGCACCTTGCAGACGTTTGTGTGTTACATGTACAACTCTGAGAACTTCCTCGAGAACAATTAAGGACGTAATGAATCGGAGACTTGTCATGTGATTAAACAACCCACTTGCATCCACAGACCACTTTTCTCCCTCTTCTTCCATCTCTTTCAAACAGCGAGTGATGGCAGCATATTGTGATTTGACAGCATAAACACACCTATATTTGCAAGCCCATCGTGTATCACTTTGCTGTACTAGCTCTTTTGGTTTAAGAGCCAGTGTTTTCTGCATCATGAGAAATCTGCAATGGTTGCTTGGCTCTGCAAACAAGGAGTATAGTTTGTCAATGACATTTAGACACGTTTTAATGTCTCTGTTCACTGTGCATGATTCAACGAGTACGAGATTTAGTTTATGTGCCATGCAATGCACATACACAGCAAAGGGGAATTCCTCTCTGATCCGTTGCTGAACTCCGCTCAAATGCCCCGACATTACAGCGGCTCCATCATATGCCTGAGCAATTATGGGAATGTCCTTCAGCCCACACGACTGCAATCCTTCTTTAATGCCAGAAACAATCCCTGCAGCATCGCGAGAATCGGAACAGTCAACAAAGCAAATAAATCGCTCCTTGATCTGAAGTCCCTCTGTGTATCTAATGCAAACAGAAAGTTGCTCAGTCTTTGATGACTTTGCTTCATCAGCAGTAACAGCAAGAAAACCAGTCTTGTGTACTTTCTTGGAAATTTCTTCACGAATGAGGTCTGCACACAATGCAATTATTTCATTCTGAAAGTCTCGGCTTGTGCAGTTAAAATATTTGGACTGCATGGATTCGAAATCAGGGTCGTATTTTGAAAACAAATTACAAATACTTAAATAATTCCCCCTTGCTTCTGCATCAGTATCTTCACGATGTCCGCGGAAAGGGAGGCCTAATTTAGCAAGCAATTTTATAATATTAACGGATTTGTAGAGGTACTGTCTGTTTTTTTCTACTGTGCTTTGATGGCTGTGTGACAGCTGTGCTGCCACAGATCCCGATTCACCAGCCTGTTTGTAGCTCTCCCACATCGTCATGCTGTTTAAATGTACCTGTGACGAAGCGTGTTTTGTCAGCTTCTCTGACAGTTTTTTCCAGTTCCGAGCTCCCACTTTTGTAAATAGTTCGTCTGCGCCTGATCTTGCAATATTTGAAGAAAAGTGGCGACAGCAAAAACAAAAAACGGAATCCAGTGAAATTGAGTACTCCATCCATGGGAACTTGTTATAGTAAAATGTAGAGAAGGCACGATTAACATTTCCAATTAGGCGCTTAGGGAAAGAAGAAAGTATGGGCTGTTTCGGGCCAATAGCTTTTTCACCGAGATCAACGTATCCAGATCCAGATGCGGCAGGTTGCGCGGGTAACGGTATCTCCGCTGACACGGTACCGGTGCTGCTGGCTTTGTTCTCAGATGCGGCCTCGATTGCTGTGTCAGTAGCAGCAATGGAATTGATAGCTGAAGTGTCAGAGTTAGAAAACTCCACACTAGTGGGCTTATTAAAAAAACGACGAATGTCCATTTTGTTTATTTATCTGACTAAAGCGGGAACAGAACGAGAGTCCACTCACTTACCGCGATACTTTGAGATCCGCCAGTCGTGAGAAAATTAGCTTCTTTTTCAATACAGTAATTAAAAATAATTTAGCCTTAACTTACTCATTATACCCGCAAAAATGATAAGATAAGACAAATAAAATGAGAAAATATGAAATTCAGTAATTTTTATTTATTTTTCAAAGCACAAGGCAGGCGTTAATTGGCTCTGGTCTGGGGGGGCAGTGCCCCCCCTAGCCCCCCCCAAACTCCGCCTATGACCCAAATGTCAAAAAATGTACTCGAATCAATGAACAGCATTTATGAAGCTCCATTCTTACAGATCATTAACTAAAAAAAAGTTGTTTTAGTGTTTAGTTATTTTAATATTTAGTTAATGGTGAGAATTTGGCCCTAATCTAAAGTGTGACAATATATTCTTGCAATAGTGCAAAGTAAAACAAAACTTTCTTGTTCATTCATGAATCCACATCATAAGAATATAAACATGCCTTTTTATTCACATGACATTTTTTTTTAACATAAACTTGACAACTGGAGCTGTGTGAGTGCTTGGAAGAATAAATGCACAGGCTGGAAGTTCAGACAAATGCCTGAGGACAGGACTCAGTTGATTGCCAGCACTTTAGTAATGCCACAAACAGATTCCACAATCAGCTATGAAAACAAACACTCATGTATTTCCCCTAAAGGTATACGTGATGTGTGGATAATGTACACGAAGGCAATAATAAACCCCTAACCAATTGCAAATTAATTTTGTACATCTAAATCCATATTAAAATCATACACAGGTGACTTAAGTTGCATCCAGTTTGTGATAGAACAGCACATAATGGAGAGAGTAATCTTAACTCCAATGAAAAGCCTAGCAATGCAGCAGATACCTAACCGATGCCAGGTGTATGATACTGGAGCCCATTCAGGTGAAAAATACAGGCAGAAATTACAGCTTTTATGGACTTGAGGATTTATTTGATGACCTCTAGCTAAGGTTCCCAGGACCACACACAGGGAGAGATATTTCTTTAACATATTTCTGCTTATTGACATGTTCTGGCTACCACATAGTTTTTATGCATAACCAAATTCACGTTACGACGCATTTCTCTGTAAATTCTTTGTTGTGCTGCGTTTTACTCATCGCTTATTTTTGTTTACATTGTATAAACATGCTAGCTGGGACGTCTGAAACTCTAGTCCTTTAAATTATTAGAACAAACGACTCATTTATTTACATGTCTGTACTTATTTTCGTTTCTAGTTCATTGGAATATACAAGCACCAGATAAAAACCTAATGTCAGCTAAATGTTGAAATTTAAACCTCATCTTCATTCACCACTACAAACTAGGTAAGCAAGCCAAGGCAGACGAGAAAATCAGACTAGACATGGCTTCACCCCCATTCTCAAATACTCAAATCCACTGACGGGACGACTGTTTCTAGTTATTTCACGGTGATTCACTGTGAGTCCACACATGTTATTTTTTTATCAGGTCTCTCCTGGGATTGTGCAGCGGATGCAGATGGCTATGGTACAATGTGTTGCAAACCAGGGTACAGGGAAACCCTCGTTTCAGCTGGAAACAGATAAATGGTGCACAATTTTGCAGCATAAAGTCCATGGTAGCATGTCAGAATGCAATATTAGAGAAGGAAGGGGTAATATAGTCCAGATACAAAAGTGATGCAACTAGATCTGAAGAAAAGAAGCAGGGATGTGTGTGCATTTAGACAACGTCTATGCATGTACTGGGGTTAAAACACATGGGAACGAGGCCACCTGCTGTATGAATATGCTAGAAGACAAAAGATGTGCTGGATTTAGCTCCAGAGCTTGTTTCTGATCCTTACCATTTGATGGCTGAAGATTATTGTTCCATTATGTATCTACAGGGGTTTTCTATGGAATGAGAAAAATTCACACACACACCTTTGGCAGACACAGATGCAAGGACTGGGATGAAAGCAGAGGTGATTTATTATATTTACAGTGTCAAGCTGAAACAGTGGGCCGATATCAAGTGGAGTTGGGCCAATCACATTGCTCCTATTTACAAATCCATTGAGGTTAAAGTCCTAAAAAACTTAGACACACCACTTGCTCAATTTATACTGTTTTTACTTAAAGGTGCTCAAAGCGATGTCGGGTGACATCACTTCTTGTTGACGTTTAAAGTATTGTCAAACAAAACGAAGGCTAGCTAGACCCTCCCTCCTCCTCATCCGCGCACTAACCCCCCAAACCCTTCTTATCGGTTATTGGCTGGAACAGTTTGTTATGTTTCGTGGTGCGGGTTAGCCCAGTTTGTTTTTGTTGCCGTTTGTGGAGCCTGAGGTGTCTGCAGAGACCGTGTTTTTTTACAGTGTGTTCAGGGGACAGGCAGCTAGCGGATAGTGAGGAGATGTTTGTTGTATGTGACAAAAAGTGTTTTGGCCTAAAAAACGCGTGACATCGCTTTGAGCACCTTTAAGGAGACAGGTTGGATGTGAAGTAAGTGGAATCCATTTATGCAAGTGTACATTGTCACTCATGTAACTCTTATGGAACTGCATACATGTAGCACCAGCTTTCAGCTGCTAATGGTCCATATATCCAGGTTTTTCTCCTGTTAATATCATGCTGTATTTCCTTGTTCAGAGTTTTCTATGTTGTAGGTGACTTGCATGATGGATTTAGATTGTCAACAAGCAATGCTTCCAGCACAAAAATGTTTCTTTGTTGGCTTGCACTGTCAGTTTGATATAATTTATCTGGAATGATAGGTGCATATATTTGATAGTCAAAACTGAATAAAATTGAATCATGTGCAGTATTATTTTAATAAGATAGTCTAGCTCATAAATAAGTTAACAATATATAATACAACTTTATACTTTATTTTACGGGACTTAACATGATACAGAAATATTGATCACAGTGGTTTTTTGTCTTTGCAGAGATTTGAAATGAATGGGAGATTCAAAACATATCATGGCAATAAATTATATAATCCTTATCTGACAAATAACAAAAAGACAATTCAATTAAAACAATGAAAAAACATGGCTCCAGCCTTAGGAAATCTCTCTCAGTCTTTAATAGCTCACCCCATGCTTGATATGTGGGGTTAAATGTGGACATTTCTTGTCTCCCACTTACTCCACACTAGTCCACATGACTAGCACATGTGAGTCAGATAAGCAGCAGCCGAACATTAGCACTGCTCCAAATGCCAGAGTGTCCGTAAGCATTCAGTGCTACCTGCACTGTTGGTTGTATTTAGTTCAGTCTCCCCAGGTATGTGGGTATACAGTAACACAGTTTCTCACTGAAATACTCATTATCCTTACATCTCCTTTTCCTGGGGTCCACGTTACATGGCGGCCAGACACAACTAACAATGAGAAAGGGAAAAAATGGTATTACTATCTGATATTATCACTGTAGCATGTAAGAGCATCAGTAATATTTTGTAAAGGTTTTTAACTAATAAAAATCAACAACAGTCACAGAATTACTTTAATTATTTGATAAGATAATAAAACTGAAAAATAATGAAAGTATGAAATTGAAGCAAATATACAGTAAATCTTTGACAAAATAAAGGTAAACATAAAAATAAACTGCATTGTAAGACAATATGGAAAAATAAACATTCCTAAAACATTTCCATAAATGGTAACACTTTACAAAAAGGTTTCATTTACATTAACAACATTAGTTAACATGAACTAACGATGAACAATACTTCTAAATAATTTAATAATTTTAATTAGTGTTCATTTCAACATTTAATAATACATTTTTAAAAATTAGAATGCACTGTGAACTTATATATATATATATATATATATATATATATATATATATATATATATATATATATATATATATATATATATATATATATATATATATATAACATAATTTATTTTAATGTAAAACTGATTACTAAAACTAAAAAGAAATGTAATGGCTGCCCTGTCATCATAATTCATATAATAAAGTGTGGGAGTTTCATGCAGGGCTGACTATTGTGACTATTGAAATGAAAGGGCCTTAATTACCCATAATTCTGCAAAGTGTTTACTGTAAATACATTAAATCCATCAACATTTTTAGTATTTGTGTGAATAGCATATGACACTTTGCATAAAACGATAACAACCTTTAATATTTATCTTTACACGTGCTAACGTAATTAAACTTTAGTTAATCATGGATTTCACATAATTATGGACAAACACAAATGCTTTAAGGCCCCGATATACTTCAAGTGTAATTGAAGAAAGGTTTTGAAGGTTTCGAAATTACATCACACATAACTGATGTGATGTCATTTCGATTAAAATCAGGCCAAAAATCAGAGTTTGTTACTGGATTTCAAAACAAAATTGCCAAAACGAACTTTACAGAAAAGTTTACTTCGGTTGGTAAACTCCTGTGAACTACAATTGCTCCTAAGCAATTATATAATAGGTGGGTGTGGCTCTGAGGCTGCGCCTTCTTTGAAGTGGAAATATTCTCTGGTTCATATCTTCTGTTCAGTCTGTCGAGGTCAGGCGCAAGTAAAAACATCAACACACTGGACAGCTGCTTTTATAGTAAAAATTCTAATTGAAAGAAACAATTTTCAGATTTTTCATTCTATATTTTTCAGATTTAATACATTCTATAAAGTTGCATATAAATAAATGTGACGACGTGACTGCCGAATTGCAGAACTCGTGCAAACATATGCTCACATAGCTATAATCAGAGGCTCTCTTATCTGCTGTCATTTTTGTTGTGTAGAGGAAATTGAGCAGCACATATTTACATATTTACATATGCATCAGTAACAGTATATTGCAGTAAAGATTTTTCAAACTTCTTTTTACCCCTAAGCGAAGAACGGAAAATAACTTTGCTGTGAGTTTATCTGGGCCTTTAGGGAGAACCAGCAACACAGCAACATGGGCTCAACCAATGGTGCAAGTCCGGGGCCCAACGGCATATTGATATGACATCTCTGTCAGTATCTGAAAAGTCATTTTACATTTGATAAATAACAGAAACCTTTTCTCACCTGCATGTGGCTGGGTGGAACCGACTCCCTTTTAAGAAGCACTTGTTAGGAGACTCTGTGCATTCACACACACATTTGGTGCGGTTGAGAGGATGACTCCTAGGACACACCTTGGCACAGGTGCACTGGCAGGTGTCCTTGTTGAAGTTCTGATGAGACCCGCAGGAGGAGGGCTGCGCTTTACACGCACACTGGCAGGTGTTCTTGTCCAGGTAGTGGAGTGGTCCACAGTCTGCCGTTCTCAGCTCTTTTCGGCATACACACAGACAGGTCTCCTCATCCAGCTCTTTGTCCGGTCCACAAAAGTCCTGCTCAATGTCTGCAGATGGAGAGAAGAGAAATAGAAGTTCTATCATGACAGCTCTATGAAGATACTTGCATGCTATTGGATATGACAATGTTAATGTATTTTTTCTTGGCGAAATAGATCAGCTACACTGCTGCTACTGATACTACTGATGCAGTTGAGTATTGCTGCTTTTGTAGGTTATTGCTGCTGCTGCTGCAGAGCAAATACAGGAACTTGCTACTGATAATACATACACTGATATGCTGCTGTTGAGCATGTAAGACGTGACATACTGCTTCAGCACAAATAGGATATATAGCAGATCTATACAGGAAGTGGGGAAGGTGGAGGGTTGCAGAGGAACTCTGAAAGTGCGCTGCAAACTGCTAAAGTGAATGCTAACTATTTAAATGTTGAGAAGCAAGTTCATTGGCTGCTGATGCAACATGAACCAATCAGCTTGTGCCATGTAGATAACAATGTAAATATCATAAGTTATGTTAAAGACCCATGAGTCTGCGCCATCTAGAGTTTCATGACAGAGTTTCTTATTTTACATTACAACTTATTTTTACATTTTGTGAGGAAATCTTTGGTCAATGCTATGGAATGCCCGGCCAATTCCCAGAGCGTTACGCAAGTAAAGAACAATGTCCAGCATGCACATTTGTCAGACATGATAAACTGTTTAGAAATACAGTGTTTCTACCCAGCATTCCTCATGCTACCGCCAAAGGCATAAACAGATGTTTTTCTTTACAACTCGATGAAAAAAAATTCAGTGGCTAATTCAACTCTGCCACACTATATTGCTTTCTTTGTTTTGAAGTACCCAAAATGGCCTAAAAACTTGACTGACGAGAGAGAGTGAATTCCTATCACTGGTATTTGTGATTGCTAATGATTAAACACATAGTGCCCTCATTACAAAGAATCAACCTTAAGTGGAAAGAGTTTATAAACTGCCTAATAAACTTTTTGTTAGCATGTTGTTGCTCCTAATGTGCAGGGAATCTTGCAAATGGACAAAATGTTATGTCATTTAAACCTGAATGATTTTAACATTTAGGGACCAGATTTACTAAACAGGGCAAATTAGCATGAGAGCACAATTACAAAAAAGCGCCGATGGGAATGGAAAGTTCTGCCTGTGATCTACTGACGTCGTGCAAATTAAAGAACACAGACGCAGACGGATCATTTCCATTAATGACCAACACAATCTACCAAGAGCAGCGCACATTAGTGTCTGGTTTAAGACATGCTTTTTTGGCCATTAAATAATGGTGCACATACCAGTAAATTGAAAAGGGCAAACCTTAGTAAATCACCTTGTATGATTCAATTAAATACTCTCCCCCCATAAATATTGCGTCTGAAAGGGAAACTTCTACAAATGCATATGCAATAAGGTCAGTCGCAAATATAACACTGCGTGTCTTAAGTAAATCCTGACAAAAGGTTTTTTTAACACTAAAAGAGGTAATCATGGCATGTCAATGGTATTTTTAGTGTGGTTTGCAGTTGCCATTTCAAGACATATCTCTTGGGAAAATGCTCAGTTGCGGTAAATAAAAACTATTTGGTTTTCACTGGAAAGGTACCATGCTGGTCTGGTTTTGTTGCGGTGACCACATTTTAAAAAGCTTTCACAACACAGGGGGAATTTTTTTTTTTTTTTTTTTAAATGTCACTCTTGATTAAACTCACATATGATTTCATAGAATGTATTCCCTTTGAGAGTTATGGGGTTTACCTCATTTATCATACTTGAGATTCAAGTCTGCATTCGTATTGGTTAAAATAGCATGGAGAGCGCATTTTTGCAGGTGTTGGATTTAGACAGTTGTTCTGAAACACTTTCAGGGTATTATGAGGTTGGCTAAATGAGGTTGGATATATAATTTGGTTCATTGGACTTGAGCAGCACAGATGCAATCAGTGCAAGAGAATCTTTGTACAACTGCTTTGACATGACACTCATTTTGTCCGGACCTATTATGCATTCAAAAATACGACAAAAACCGAAATTCATCATAGTAAATACTTGAATACACCTCTCGTATGATGTATGAATGACTTTTTTTTTTGTTTCTGAATTAAATTACATTTTTGGGGGGGCAAAAAGAAAAAAAAATGTCAAGGTGATAAAACTAGTCCTGCTATCACAGAAAAAGGAAGACGAAGATGTTAAATAATGATATAAAATGTCATGCGGTACATCCTCCATGATAATTCATAGTATGAGAAATAAATAAATAAATAAATAAATAAATAAAGAAAGAAAGAGAAAGAAATAAAGAAAGAAAGAAAGAAAGAAAGAGAAAGAAAGAAAGAAAGAAAGAAAAAAAGAAAGAAAGAAAGAAAGAGAAAGAAAGAAAGAACATATTTTACCCTCAAAAAAGCTTGTTTTTGAAAATAATGCTTAAGATGTGTAATCAAGTGTAAGCAAAATATGTCGTTACTTTTTTACTTAACAGTTTCAACATTTGTTGAAAATATCATCTTTTATGGTGGTTTCATATGATTTTGAAAAACTTATTACCAGAGAACATTTCTAAGAACTTATATGTGTACTAGATATTTTCCCTTTTCCTTATCTTGTTTATTCATGAATGACATTAGACTCAAGTCACAGTTTTGACAAATTCAAACCACACAAATAAATATGTACATACGCAAAAGAAAAATATTGTATTCTGCAAAAGACTGCTTCACAAGCACCAAACACAATACAGCCAAAGTTGCACGCTCTTACAGCAATCTGTGTTTTTGTAGTGTTGCTTAGTACTGGTCAAGTCACACAACTGCTCTCAAAGCATTTCAGCTATGTTTATGTGCCTCAAAAGACATACAGAACAGACTTGGGGAGGGGATGGAAGAAAAAGAAAGAAAGAAAGAAAGAAAGAGAGAGAGAGAGAGAGAGGAGAGAGAGAGAGAGAGAGAGAGAGAGAGAGAGAGAGAGAGAGAGAGAGAGAGAGAGAGAGAGAGAGAGAGAGAGAGAGAGAGAGAGAGAGAGAGAGAGAGATTGGAGACAAAATGACCCTTACACTTTACATCAGTAGCATCAGTTCCTCTTACGTAACCTGCCACTGCAGCTGAGGAAGATCTTGCTACCTTTGAAGTGAGCATTTATATGTTCGAACATTAAATTACTCAGCTGGAAAGAGGTAAATCTGTAGTGCTTAGCTATTAGTAGTTAAAGTAATCTGACCTGCAAGATAATGTGCTAGCAGGGTGTACTATAAAGCTTTTCTGTCAAGGACTGAGCCAAGCACTGTAAAAGGTGATGTGGGGTATTTCCATGAAGCAAGCAAAAATAATAACAATCCCGACACATTCATCTTAGAGTGTCTGCTTTAGCAAAGATTAATTTCACCTGTGTTTCACTCCCCAACCGCTACAGAGGAGCTGAATGTAAATCTATTATTCCACTTCACCATGACAGTCAACAAAATTGGCCAGCATACTAGAATTATAACCATCTACACCGAATCAACCTGTCTTTTCAAATGTAATATAGTGCCCCAATATGTGTGCAGAAGTTTGCACTCAAGTATGCAGTATATATTTGTCTTTTTTGGAAACTGCTGTTTGCTCCTCTTGAGACTCAAGACTACATGTTAGCCTTAGGGTTTTCTGACTGGATAGCTTATGCATTATTATGCTGAATGCATAAACCAACGGACTGCTATATCCACCTCAGGTTTGACCTGTCACATTTACTAAGCGTAAAGAAGACAAGTATGTCACTACCATTGCACTGAACCTGAATTACGTCATGCACCACTTGAACCAGAACTCTGGTTTGAGATCGATAATAAGGGTGAGAATGAGACATTATATTATTCCATTTAAAATGAGCACACTTTGCTGGGGAGGTTTTTGTTTGGTTCTTCTACAGAAACTTAACAGTGTTTATGTAGCCCTTGTTTTGTTGACACGTAGACAAGGGTGTTGATTGCTGAAGGTTGCTTTTTTGGCAACAATTTTGAGTTTATTCTGTGATTGTGGTCTGCCAAAATATCAAACTATTTCCTATATTACAGAATGGCACTGGTACCACCCATTCCAACTGCATATTCATTCATTTGTTCGTTCGTTCGTTCATTTTTTTTTCATTTTGTTTGAATTAATAAATTAATACATTACATATGAATACATGTTAATACATACATACACATTATATATATTTATATGAATGAATACTTTGAATAATTAATTCATTCTTCATTAAAGTTACTGCATAAAAGTAACTTTATAAAAGAAATAAAAGAATAAAAGAAATAAAAGAAATTAATCTTTGCAACAATCTACAGAGATATCCTTAATGTTACTCAGAAAACTCGTCATAGGTTTAATTCGTTTGAAGTGCTTGTGCTAAATGTTACGCTCTTAGATGTAAGAAAAAAATCCCTATTATCTCTAGCATTGGCTACCGTATATAGACCTCCAGGGCCTTACGCCAATTTCTTAAAAGAGTTTGCTGACTTTCTATCAGATCTTTTGGTCAACGTCGATAAAGCATTAATTGTTGGAGATTTTAACATACACGTAGATAATTTAAATGATGCGTTAGGGGCTGCGTTTACAGATTTATTAAACTCAAACTCAAAACTCAAGCAAAACGTCACCGGACCAACTCATCGTCTTAATCATACACTCGATTTAATTATATCATATGGAACCGATCCAACCGATATAGATATCATTCCACAAAGTGATGATGTCACTGACCACTACTTGGTAACTTGCATATTACGCACTGCTGTAATATGTCATGCTGCGCCACGTTATCGACCAGGTAGAACAATTCGTCCATCCACCATAGATCATTTCTCAAATAGCTTATCTGATCTGTCTCAGCTGCTGCCTGAACCCAAACAAACAGATGAATTAGACGAACTAACTAGCACTATGAGCACCATTCTCTCTAGAACATTGGATATTGTTGCACCCATTAGATTAAAAAAGGTCAGAGAAAAAAGTATAGCACCATGGTACAATAATACTACGTATGTTTTAAAGAGAGAAACCCGTAATTTAGAGCGTAAATGGAAAAAAACTAATTTAGAGGTCTTTAGAATCGCGTGGAAAAACAGTATGTCACTTTATAAAAAGGCACTTAAAACGGCCAGGGCTGAGCACCTCAGCAAATTAATAGAAAACAACCGAAATAATCCAAGGTTTTTATTTAATACCGTGGCTAGACTAACAAATAAACAGACGTCGTCTGAACAAAATACCTCGTTACAGTTTAGTAGTAATGATTTCATGAACTTCTTCACCGAGAAAATTGAAAGCATCAGAATCAAAATCGTAAACGTTTGAACTTTGCTCGAGCCTTATAATTCGGCCGCAATTATCACCCCGCAAGAACAATTCCAATGCTTTACAACCATAGAACAAAAACAGTTAAATAAACTTATCACTTCATCTAAAACAACAACATGTTTATTAGATCCTATACCAACTGAACTACTGAAAGAAGTGTTACCTATAGTGGAAGAGCCTCTTCTCAATATTATTAACTCATCTTTATCTTTAGGTCATGTTCCAAGAACGCTCAAGCTGGCAGTTATAAAACCTCTTATTAAGAAACCACAATTAGATCCAAATAACCTAGCAAATTACAGACCCATTTCGAATCTCCATTTATGTCAAAAACACTAGAAAAAGTTGTGTCCGCTCAACTCGGCTCTTTCTTGCAAGAAAACGACAGTCTGGATTCAGGCCACATCATAGCACTGAAACTGCACTTGTTAGAATCACAAATGTTTTACTTTTAGCTTCGGACCAAGGCTGTATCTCAGTACTAGTTTTACTTGATATTAGTGCTGCGTTCGATACTATAGATCACACAATACTCTTAGATCGACTACAAAATTACACTGGTGTTCAAGGACAAGCATTAAACTGGTTCAGGTCATACTTATCTGACTGCTTCCATTTCGTCTACTTAAATGGAGAAAAATCGATTATAACTTCGGCAAACTATGGAGTGCCGCAGGGATCGGTGTTAGGCCCTTTATTATTCTCAATACATATGCTGCCACTTGGTAATATTCTAAGGAAACATGGAATTAGTTTCCATTGTTATGCTGATGACACTCAAATATATATTTCATCACGGCCAGATGAATACGCTAAATTATCCAAATGACAGATTGTGTTAAAGATATAAAAGATTGGATGACGCGTAATTTTCTTTTATTAAATCCAGACAAGACAGAGGTAATACTTATCGGTTCTAAAAACCGTCCACCAAACCTTTCACAGCACGACTTTAACATAGGATGCCCTGTTACTTTATCCGCTACAGTAAAAGACCTGGGTGTTACATTAGACTGCAACCTGTCTTTTGAAAAGCATATTTCATATGTTACAAAAACTGCCTTTTTCCACCTTAGAAACATTGCTAAGCTACGTAATATGCTATCAGTCTCTGATGCAGAAAAGTTAGTTCATGCATTCATGACCTCGAGACTAGATTACTGTAATGCTTTATTAGCTGGTTGTCCTGCATCTTCAATAAACAAGCTACAGTTAGTCCAAAATGCAGCCGCTAGAGTTCTTACTAGATCAAGAAAATATGATCATATAACAACTAAATTCGAGGCTTCTGGTCATTCCTAGGATATCCAGATCCACCAAAGGAGGCAGAGCATTTTCACATTTAGCTCCGAAGCTCTGGAATAGCCTTCCTGATATTGTTCGTAGCTCAGACTCGCTCTCCCAATTGAAAACTAGACTGAAGACGCATCTATTTAGCCAGGCATTCATATAAATTTTTTATCTTACAGTTACGGTAAATTCGGCCTCTAGTTCATAAACACCAGAGGAGAACTGGCCCCCGACTGAGCCTGGGTTCTCCCAAGGTTTTTTTTCCTCCATTGGGTCATCTGATGGGGTGTTAGGACACCATTAGGTCACTGGATGGAGTTTTTCGGTTCCTTGCCACTGTTGCCTTTGGCTTGCTCAGTTGGGGATATTCAAATTAATTAACCAATCATACCATTGATCAGCTCTACTAAACTTGGATGTCTTTTTTCCAGTAATAAACAAACATTGTTAAGATGTTTTGATTGATACTGTGAAGCAGCTTTGATACAATCTGTATTGTGAAAAGCGCTATATAAATATATTTGACTTGACTTGACTAAAAGTGAGAAATGTGAGAAATGTTCTATATAATACAAATATGTTCTGCTCAGCAAGAACAACATGCATTTGAGGGAACTCTGATTACATGCAAAGTAAAATTTGTCACAACATACTAAAATGCTTTAAATAATTTCAGTGCAAGTCATGACATTTGAGAATACAGACATACATCAACTAGCCAAAACCCTCAATATAATAATTCCTGAAACCTCTTTTTTTTTTTTTTTTTTTGTAAATGGATATGCTCTCACCGGCAACTATATTAGTTACACCTTGCTATACTGGGTTGGACCCATGTTTGCCTTCAGAACTGCTTTAATTCATCATACCATAGATTCAACAAGGAGCTGGAAACATTCCTCAGAGAATTTGGTCCACATTGACATGATAGTATCACGCAGTTGCTGCAAATATCCCGCTCTACCACATCCCAAATGTGCTCTATTGGATTGAGATCGGGTGATTGTAGAGGCCATTTGACTAGTGAACTCATATCATGTTCAATAAAACAGTTTGCGATGATTTGTGCTTTGTGACATGGTGCATTATCCTGTTGGAAGTAACCATCAAAAGATGGGTACACTGTGGTCATAAAGGGATAGACATGGTAAGCAACAATACTCAGGCTGTGGTGTTTAAACAATGCTCAATTGGTACTAAGGGGCCCAAAGTGTAAAAGAAAAGAAAGTATCCCCCCACACCATTACACATCCAGCATGAACCATTGATGCAAGGAAGGATGGCTCCATGCTTTCAAGTTGTTTCCACCAAATTCTGACCCTACCATCTGAATGTTGCATCAGAAATCAAGACTCAGGCAACATTTTTACAATTTTCCATTGTCCAATTTTGGTGAGCCTCTGCAAATTGTAGTTCTTAGTTTACAGGAGTGGCACCTGGTGTGATGATCTGATGCTGTAGCCCATCTGCTTCAAGGTTCGATGATAAATTCAGAGATGCTCTTCAGCAAACCTCAGTTGTAACAAGTGGTTATTTGAGTTACTGTTGCCTTTCTATCAGCTTAAACCAGTGTGGCCATTCTCCTCTGACCTCTGGCATCAACAAGGCATTTTCGCCCATGTATTGAACTGGTACTCGCTGAATATTTTGTCTTTTTCAGACCATTATATGTAAACTCTAGAGATATTTGTTAACTCTATAAGATTAGCAGTTTCTGAAATACCTAGACCAGCCTGTCATGTCAGGTACCAACAACTATGCAACGTTTAAAGTAACTTAAAGCACCTTTCTCACCCATTCTGATGCTTAGTTTGAACTTCAGCAGATCGTCTTGAACATGAAATGCATTGATTTGCTGCCATGTGATTGGCTTATTAGATATTTGCGTTAACAAGCAGTTGAACAGGTGTGCCTAAGAAAGTGGCCGGTAAGTGTTTGTTTTTTTGTAGAGGCGATAGGGTGCTATGCGGCAAAAAATCAATAACAATTCAATAAAGAAAAGAAGTTCTGTCATCAGTTCTGTCTCTTTTTGGGTCCCTCTTTCAATGGGTTTGTTTCTCTTCATACAGTGGCATGTAGACACACATGAAAAACACAGCACTGTAAGGCTGTGAACGTGCATTACCACTTACCAGAATGCGGTTTTGAAAGAAGGGTGTCGGGCACCGGCTCACATCTGCATAAGCGATTACTCCAGCTGTGATTTTTTGGGCATGTTTTATTTGCCACATGACATCTGTGGAGGAAATAAGTGATTAGCAAGGAGACAGATGGTAGCGTAGGATTTATAAATAAATAAAAAATCCACAATAAATGTCCACAAATTTTTTTAATTCAAATAGCGCTGACTCGCATAAACAAATTTTTTTTAGATGTTGACCTAACTATTATAACTCAGAAACTGATATTTCATAGACACATCTCTTTTGATCACAGGGTGTGTGTCTAAACCCTGCTGCAAATTAGTCTGTTTGCTTTAGCTGATTCAATAGTAAAATGACCTACTTTCAAAGAGTGGAAGATGAACTCACTGTCTACAAATATATTTTATTCAGATCACTCACTTCACTTAATTTCTTAACTAAACACACCTCAAATGAACTTTCCTTTTCTGAAGAAAAACCCCCAAAACAAAACAAAACATTTTATACTGTGTTCTTGGTTTGGCATGACTCTGGCAGTCTATCAACAGGATGGAAGAGTCAGAGCTATTTAAGACAGAAGGAAGGAGGGGGTGATGCTATCAGAGTCTCTTGCTGTCCTGCTAACCAGTAGCACATGGAGTAGTTGGCATGGAGGTTGAATGAAGTAGAAGCACACTCAAATCCTTTAAATCATGAACAGAACTGGTCAGATTCTTTCAAATAGCTTATTCAGATGCCACAATACTGCAATATGAAGAACCTGATTCCGCAAAGTGCAACGTGTTGGAAACAACATTCCAATCAACCAATCAGATTTGAGCGACAATTTTACATTTTATGTCAAGTTTAGCCTTACAATCAGGGTTAGGTGCTTCTACATCAGTGTTATTCACCAACTATTTCCCTCTGATTTGAGGTATAATTTATGGGTATGGTTAGGTTTAGGGAACAGGAATGTTGTTCCAGGATCAACAAAATTATGTTGACCCAGGAAAGCGTCTAACTCTGCAAAATCAGGACATGCCTGCAACAAAGAATCCAAAAATTTTTTTTTTCTTTCAAAATGTAGTATTCAGTTCATAAGTATAAATAAAACGTATATCATGGTCTGTCTGAATACGTGATTCTGATTGGCTGGAAGGTGTGCAATAAAATCGTTTAATGCTCATGTAGTTAGTTTAATCAGTGTTCTATATTAATATGCTTGTTTTATAGGATCAAAGACACGCATACGTCATTTTCATCGAAGCACATATTTTTGCCACAAGTGTTCATATGGATTGTGCCATTTTGCCAGCAACATGAAATTGCTAACACGCACTGGATACAAGAAAACCAATATTATGTCCAACAGGAAGTTTTCATGAAACCCAGTGCAATATCAATAAGACATGGTTGAAGGACTCTCACATGATGTCTTTCACTGCATTTCACATGACGTGCAGTGAAACATATTTTGCCATGTCAAGTCATAGACGTGCCAGGATCCACTGCATGTAGGAGTGGGATTTACCAGCAACCTGATGTTTCAAGACTTTCCGATACTCTGGTCCCAATATAGCTTTTGTAATTCTTTCAAACTTGTGCAATACACTAAGTATTGCAAATCATTTCTGCAATTCAATGTGATTTCTTACATTTTTAAACGCACAAAGAATATGGAGTATGTGACTTTTGTTTGACATTGCTTGCAAAATACATTTTACATCAAGCTTTTCCTTTTAAACACTCCCCCGCCCCCCTAAACTGAACCACCTTTAGAGGTAATGCATTTTGTAATAAATAAAAAAAAAACAAATATTGCCTATTAGGAGGATCCAAACTAAAGTCACAGACTCGCTCAAGCCCATCTTTTTGTCTGCTCTATTATCCATCTATCTTCTCAAGGGTGCAGCTACTGGGCAGTGAAATCACAGGCTTCCCCCAAGATAAACTTTACTTTGGCTTCTCTTTTTTGAAGTGATATGAATTTGTTACAAGTTTGGACAAAATTGGAAAGTGAGTGCTACGCTAAGAGTGGATCAACACTGGTGTGAAACGTTGATTTTCTTTTCCATTTAAGTGTGGACTGCAAATCGTCTTGGATTTAAAATTTCCTGCAGGAATGAAAAATGATATGGAGCAATCCATCGAGGAGAGTTCTGTTCTATTAAAACTGTGCGAGGAGGTCATTTCTAAAGCCTCTTTGAATTTCAAGGAAACTTTTCCATTTGCATGAAGGGTAATCAGTGTATATGCATATGATTATAAACATCTGCAATGCATTTACATATATCCACAGCCGTAAGGTATCTATAAACTTGCACACTGTGGGACCTAAAGAGATTTATGTTAAATTACAACTCCATCTGTATATTTTTTGACTATCAATGTTGGGAGTCGAGTCAAACATAGATTGTAGCATGCAATATTTTTATTTATTATTAACATATCAACAAATCCCAGAAACTTAAGCAACAACAACTCTGTAGTAAAACTAACAATTGTTTTGGTTTGTGCCCACGTATTAAGAAAATCTTTAGCCTATAAAGCTTTGAATTTTTGCATCAGACACCTTTGACGTCATTTCTAATGTCAATTAAACTATTACATTTATTGAGTTGGATAGAATTAAGGTAGAAGCACACAAAGGTTAAGGTTAAATTCAGTGGGATATGTGATAAATCTAACAGTATTGGTGATACACCAAATGTAACACCAGTGAGAAGAGATAACCGTTTCATTTTAAAATCATCATCAATATTCAAAATTGCTTAAGACAAATATTTTTACTTAACTAAATATAAAATACACTAAGTATGCTCCTGATTAATATTATTGAAACTATCTATATTTTGAGAGGAGGTGAAGAATTGAATTGTGTGCACAGCCAAATGTAGCTGTATTGTGGGTTAACTTTGAACTTAGCAAATCTCAAAGTCAAATTTAGACCTACAGACCCTCCTCTCTCCAAATGTAACCTGAGGAAATACCAATCAAGAACCAGTCCTCAGAGAGCAAACATTGTTTTTTCTCCTGAAAAAAAAAGGATGTGAACAATCAGGTTGGGGCCATTCTGTTCTGTATTTTCAAGCCCAATCTATTTATTACTTTGTCACCTCCCTCCCCATCTCTCTCTCTCTCTCTCTCTCTGAGTTTAAATGGCTCAGGCATAATGTCAGGTCCCGAGGCAGACTTGGTCTCAGATTTATCCAGTGAAAAACCAGGCTCAGATGTGGGTTTCCTTTCTAGATCAGAGAGACACGAGACTTCACAGTCTGCCCTCAACCTTTGCACTAAGTGTGTCTGTGTGCAAGAGTGTGTGTGTGTCCAGTCTTATACCCTGCTGAGAACTGACTCGGATGTAACAGCTCCAGTTACAGGTCCACTATCATTAACCTCCCTTGGCTAAAAGGTGACAGGTCAGGACCAGTTAGCATGACCCAAGGCTGTATCAGGTCCAAAGAAGGACCATTCTCATGCATAGATCATCCCTCCTGTCTGGCTGTCCATGAAATTAATGCTTTTCCATCTAGACAGCATGGGTGATATATTACCCATGTAGAACTGCATGTCAATAAGGGTTTATTCAAACTGCACACAAATCTGATTTGGGTTTCATATCTGATCTTTAGGACTGAATGTCCACACTTTAATTTTGCAAATGATGAAATCTGATCTGTTTGTTTGTAGTCAATAAGCAGAGTATATCCCATAGTTAAAAGTGAATTTAGGCATCAACACTAAAAAGTGCTATACATTATTAAATTAAATTAAATTAGATGTCTAAAATGTCAAATTAAGAGAAATGAGTATGTACAATTAAATTTCCAATATTGGACTGATATAGGCTATTGTGCATGCCGAGAACGGAAAACGGAAAACTATTCTCTTGTGACCATCCCACAAGATGCATAAGACAAGATTGGCAATGTGAAAAACTAACTCTGATTAAACCATTCGACACATCAGAAGATGCTAGCAAAAATGTGGTTTGGACCTGGTGCGTAAAAATCTAAGTTTGTTTGCTGTTCTGACTGAATTTGAGTCAAATACTCCAGAATATCAGAATATGACTGCCTGTCTGAAGGCATATAATGAAAATAACAATGAGCAACAAAATGAGCAACAAAAGTAACATTAGATAATGACACAAGTGTTGATATTGCGTCCCACTGAGCACAGAATATGTGCTTATGTATCTAATGACAGAACAACAAGCTTTATGAAACAACACATCATAACACCATTACATATCAGTCCAGTATGCATTCTAAACTTAAAACATACCATGCATGCTTTTCAAAGAGATGTCGGCATGATTAGCGTTGTAAGTTGTTTACTTAGAAAAAGAAAAACAGGTTGTTGAATATCAGACCCGTGAAATAAAGCAAATTGCAAGCAAGCCCTGAAACGGTTCAGTGGTAAACTACACATGTACAAGGTTCTCAATGTGTTTTCAATTACCATATGCTCAGTGGCATAAAACAACACATTCCTGAGAACAGAGAGGGGGGATAAAAAGGACTTATGATATGGTCCACGCGAGGTGATGCACTTGCACCTTGCGTAACGCAAAACAGACGAGTCCATTTAGTCTAGCAAGGTGTCAGGAAGATAATATATAAGCTAGAATAACTTAGAGAGCATGGTTTCTAATACGGCAACACTGTCGTACACGTTCCTTGGCCGCATTGAGACAAATCCGCATTCCCACCTCTACAGTAATTCAACTGCCTGGTCAATAAAGCCCATATGTTGTTTGTTACACAGATCTGATTCGTTCTTTGCTTAGGGCTGTCTGAAGAGGTCTACGGCTCAACTGATTTACATTTAAAAGGCTAAAGAGGTTATACATATCCATTTTCCATATTTTAATGTAAACTACGCTACAAGGGATAGTCGGCCTGCACTTTAAATCATGTTAAAATGCCAAAATTAATGTCGGCTGTTCAAACAAACACATATTTCACAACCTCCTCACTTTATTTTACAATGCTGAAAACACTACTTATCATACCTACAGTAATGGACTGCTAAATGTTCCAGTAATACAAACTATGCAAGAGATTGAAATCAGTGGTGTAGGAGATATTTATAAAAGTATAAAGCAGTAAGTGGTGTATAGGTAATTTTTTAAAGGTATAAGAATTAAGATATAGATTATTTGTACTGGAAAATCATCCTTTACACCTATATCATCCTATTTTATACAACATAACCATGGTATAATTCGTATTGTTGATACTCAATATTGAAAAAATTAACCTTTTTTGATGTGCTTCGACATAATGCACAAAATAAGATTATTCACAACAAATTAAGTCAGTTTTTGAATCATTATGCAACACTTGAGCTAAAACAAACTGAAAACATTAATACATTAAATGATTAGATGAGGCACATTAAAAGCCTTAAGGCCAAAATATGTCATTACATCAGTTGAATACATCCAAGTTAAAGCGCTAAGATGCGGCATTGCTTGCTTGACAACTGTAAACAGCCTACAGTTGAGTCGGGTTACAACGTGTCAAAACTAAATAACTTCCTTTGCCATCAATGAAGTGGTCTACGTGGCAAGACTACAGGAATTGAAGTTGTATACTATGAACATTAAATCAACTGAAGAATGGAATAATGGGATGGTACTATAAACAACAACTATGTATTCATTCATTCTTTGTATGTTAAGTTATTTCTAGAGAAGTTTAATTTATATAAGAACTAAGTAGTTTACGAGAAAGAGTGGGAAAACAATAGTAAAATCTTGATGAACTAATGAAAAACAAAAGAGATATTGGCATGTAAAGAGCAACTGGGGGTCAAAAGTCATTAGGTAACAGTCTGAGTAGTGATGTCTGAATGTATCTCCTCCTTGAGAGCCTCTACTTTCTTAACATAGTGAGTCATCAAATCCTAAATAATACAGAGTGAGAGAAAGCGAAACGCAACAACGAGCCAACTGCTGATAATCACTACCAGCCCTCTGCCATTTCATTGCACAAGCGTTGATAACACCAATAGCGTTTATATGCTACGTTACACTCTAGACCACACATCTGAGGTTAAACATGCACATTTTCTCCTTCACAACAAACAGCGGGAACGGCGAGACTTTGTTAACACCTTGAGGTCCAAAGCTGGATGCTTGAAGCAGACCACCCTGCGTTAACCCTCCTGCCCTTGCCTTTATCAGATGACACAAGTTTGAGCAGGATTTTTCCAAATATAAGATTAGAATCAAGCTAAGGGCATTCAAAGATGATCTGGAGTGATCTTGAATTAATCTTGCCTTAGAGTCAGATTAAATGAAATACTCCTCTTATTCAAGAACGGATTCAGAAAGCACGCTATGAAACACGAACCAAAACGCAAGACGTACAGCAGGTCCCCAACATGGGTGTTGACCTTTACAGCTGTAAATTAAAAACAGTGTTAAAGAAGTTAAACTGAAGTTAAAGCTGATATCTCCATCTCTAAAAAGCGACATCCTCACATGCGCATATGTTATACTGTCCCCACTTGCGTGAAAGCACGAAAGGAATGAGGAGATGAAGCCTCAGTGTGTCCAGGAAACCAAAACAACATATAACACACTTCCACAGCGTAGGTCGCCCTAGGAACACATCTGCTTTTTCTTAAGCAAGGCCTGGCTATGCAGGACCTTGTGGGGGGATGATGCCTCTTTCCTTTTCACTCCCCCTACCGCAAATCAATTTGACAGGGGATGGCTTAAGAAAAAAACAGTGCTGAAACACATAACAATAAACAGTTCTTTTCTCCAGTTCTTTACTGAGGGACTCATAAGTTGCTTTTTAACATTTAACATGATTCGATTTGACATGCAAACATTTTAGATAAATAATTAAAGGTTTAGTTCACCCAAAAATTAAAACTCATCAATTAGTCACCCTCATGCCATCCCAAACCCTTATTATTTTCGTTCATCTCATACACGAGCACATCAGATATGGTAAACGGAAGATCAAACGTGCTTGGCTGATGTGCGAGAACCAATAGTGTTTGTTCTCGCATGTCACACAAGCACATTTGAGCTTCCACAAGAACCAATAAGGTTAGTTTTTTCAAGTCAAGTGTGGTTGGGCTTCCATTTCCATGCTAATTGCGCTCGGTGTCTGTGCGTTGATCAATGTTTATGTAAATGTTCATTATGTTCATTATATGTTCATTATATAAAGTGAGTGTCTCTTCAGAAGACTTAGATTAAACCGCTCGATTAATATGGATTACTTTTAATATGTTTTGTAAACTTTTTGAAGCATCAAAGGTTTGGTGAAATGGACTTTCAAAAGAGAACATGAATCTCTCAGGTTTCATTAAAAAAATCTTCATTTTTATTTCAAAGATGAAAAAAGAGAGGTTGAGTATGTGATGAGTTGGTGAACTATCCCTTTAACACTGATTTATGGAAGCAGTTTGGAAGCAACCAAGATGCTTGACATTCTGGAGACATTTGTAAACACCATGAAGCTAGTTAGTTATCATGAAGTTACTGTAGCTCAACTGGTATAACAGTGCTAGCGATCTAATTTTTGCCTTAAATGCCCTATACAGCACCAAATACACAATTCAATTGACTAACCAGCATAAAAAGAAAACAAGTAAAAGTTGTTGACTAGTTTTCATTACTGATTTCATATTTTATTACTGATATAATGCCTTCCTTGCTCCAACTGACAGGTAATGTTTTACTAAACAAAGTCATCAAATGTTCAACGGCAGCACCGCACTTTATGTGTGCTTCCCCTCTTGTTTGCAAACAGATCTCTGAGCAATGGTGTAACGTACTGGCTTCCAATGCAGCACATGTGGGATCGATACGTTTCCTCCACAAAGAAAGAGCAGGCACTGTTTTTGCACACAAAGCGTACATTATTAAGTCTTTTTCACTCTTTTTTTCTCCTTTCCTCTGAATACGCATTCCAATGAGTCACTGTTTAGCACGCTGACTTCTGTCACGAACAGTGAATGGGCTAATCCTTCGTTCTGTGAGGGGATAAAATGATAAACATTTACACAAAGTATGCAAGGGAACAAGACAGGGTTGAAAACAGAGGCTGTGCTTCATTCTAAAAAAAAAATACTGAATGATAGAAAACAGATTCAGGTTTCCCATTCTATTCAAGACAGTATTTTGCAACTCATTTCCAGGATGTTTTATGGGATCAACACCTGTAATGTTTATGCAAAAACAAACTGAAGGTTGAGCTTCATTGTGGTTCCTGGCATGCAAAAACATGCCACCACAGCACACAGTCATGCCAAAAACTACAATGTAGAACAATCTACAGTGTTATTGCTTTTGTACAACAGCATTAAGTCATTGGCAAAAAGATAAAAAGTGATAGTTTAGTAGTGCGTAAATGGAACTCGCATTTTATGATATAAAACTGGGATTCCCAAAATCTAGGGAGCTCTCTTAGCCCATTTTAGGGTGTGTTCACACTTGGCATGTTTGGTTAAAACGAACCCTGGTGCGATTACTCTGTTAGTGCGGTTCATTTGAATAAGTGTGAACGTTGCCATCTGAACCCTGGTGTGCACCAAACAAGTGGACCAAGATTTCTGAAAAGATGGACCACCGACCAATCAGGTTGTGAACATATCCCTATCATTTTAGGTTTGGTGTTTAAAATGGTAATCTGAACACTAAACGGACTAGGACTAAATGTTTTTTTTGTGGGGCCCGGACCAAACTACAAGTGTGAACACACCCTTAGTCAAAAACAATTTATGCCATTTAATGGAAATCAGATTAAAACAGCAGTTAGATTGTTATTAAAAGCAGAGATAAACTTTTGGTAAAAACTGCAAGTCATGGTATTTACTGAGTTAAAAATACTTGGAATCAAACCCATTAATTGCGTATTACCAGCATTGACAATTAGGTACCACCAGCCTTAATTGAAAAAATATTTTTCATTTGAACATCTGTTACAAATAACATAAATATAGGCTTTTTATCATTAGGCAACAAAATAATACATGTGCTTTGTAGCTCACTTGTCTGTGCTGATTTGTTAATCAAGTCTGTACATTGCACGGTAAATTCATTAGGATTCTCTACTGGGATTATCCTGATAAAATTCCTACAACAACATATGAACAGGAAGTTCTCTGTCAGCCTTAACAATGGGTGGCCACACCACACCGCCGATATAAAAAAATCAATTTGATGAGCTACTGTACGTCATTGGGTGTGCAGTTACATCCAAAATACACACATTAGTGCAGCCACATATCCGCTGATGAGACGCTACTCAGGGCCAAAGCACATTTGGTATACAATATAAAGTCAATATCTTGAATGTCTTGGATGATGATACTTCATCTATTATAAGTTAACCTATTACAATATTATGGTAAAGAAACGTTTTAATTCAAATACTTTATCGATGTGTGTTAACAAAACAGTTCAGTGGGATTAAAAATTTATTCTTTTACTCTATTTGTATGTGCTACTGTTTTTTAGATTATTAGCTCATATAATCTTAAAGTGCAGTCACAAATTAAGACCAGTGTCAATAGTGTAGTGATGCATGATGCACGGCTCATACAGAAGTCACTTTAAAATCAAGCCACTTTCTGGTGGTACACTGGTAAACCATGTAAGCAGCTTGAACTCCTTCCAAAAGCGACATTTTTCTCCCTTACGCAAAATTCCTTATTGCATGGATTCCTACTAAAATTTAAATTTGATGAACAATGGTAAATATGACTGCACCTTTAGCAGCGTTCTGCTAAGGAAACTTTATTTTTAAGGTATCCTTGTTTCAGTGAAATTATATACATTTAAAGGGATCATTCACCAAAAATTATAATTATAATTTGAATTAGTTTTTCGATCTCTTTATGAACTTTTTGAAGCGTCAAAGTTATAGTTGTGTAGCTGTCTATGGAGGGACAGAAATCTCTCAAATTTAATCAAGATCTTCATTTGTGTTCTGAAGATGAACGAAAGTCTTACGGGTTTGGAACGACATGAGGGAGAGTAAATAATGAAAGATTTTTCATTTTTGGGTAAACTATCCCTTTCAGTAATGAGTAGTATTAATTAGCTACATTTACTGACTTAGTACTTAGTTACATGTAATTATGCATACATGTAATTATGCATAATTTAAAGTTATTACTACAGTAACTACATGTAACAAGGACACTTTTAAATAAAGTTTTATCCAACTTGTCTAGTCTCTTATGTGGTGTGCAGCATTGCTACCTAGAGGGCTCCAAATGGATCACTTGTGAGGTTTCAGGATGTTTAGGAGCTGCCTATTTAGGTGCTTGACTGACTAGATATTGGAACGTAGCTAAAATGTGCCCATCCTTCAAAAGGAAAACTCTACAGTTTTATATTGATATTCAAAATGTCACTCTTATACCATTATACATAATCAGTGATACTGACTACACATGGATGAGACACTAAACTGATTCCCTGTTCTAGTTCTAACTTAACAAAAACTTCACACTTTTGAAAAAAGAACAAATGGATTTGGAACCATGGTTTTCACATTCACAGACAGCCTTAAGCTGATGTGGCGTGATGCAACGTGACAACAGTCGAGCCCTGTGTAGACAGTGTTAGTCCAT
This sequence comes from Gila orcuttii, assembly GCA_026230005.1. NCBI lineage: Eukaryota > Metazoa > Chordata > Actinopteri > Cypriniformes > Leuciscidae > Gila > Gila orcuttii. Next base: position 24,808,923 of record JAPDVR010000002.1, on the reverse strand, counting down.
CACTGACATTCTATTCTAACCTCTCAAACATTCAAAAGAACAAATAAATGAGAGAATACTGTAAACTTAAATATTTAACATGTTAAAAACCTTGACATAAAACATTTGGGTTTACACACTTCAAAAATAGTGCTTTGGGAGATATAAAGGAGTGTGAACACTTACTCTGCTAGGGCCCTTCGTATGATTGAGTGCCGCTGTCGGTACACATCCAGTTTTGACAAACAGCTGCAGGAAGTGTGGTTGGCGAAGCTTATGGTGACTGGCTTGGTCCCTTGCTTGATAGGAACTGTGATTTCAAACAACTGCAGAGTGAAAATAGAAGAAAGGTCACATTTTCAATAAAATACTACAGACTAACTGACGTAAGATGTGAGACCGCATGAAATGTTACTTATACTTTAAGGAGTTTGCTAGACGTCAAAATGAATTGTGGGCAGTCAATTATATCTAAATCAAGATTAATGAATGGATTTATGTCTAAAGGAGTTGTGCAACTGTGATTGCACAGTCTTTCTATGAAATCAGTGTACAGACACAACCACAACTACAGTCTGATCAAACTGGTAAGGGGAAATGGGTAATGGGGAACTCGTGCAATATAATTTGCAAGGCAGGCAAATAATGTTAGACCAATAAATCAAAACTTCCTCCAGCTATGGGGAAACATTCCAAGGAATTTATGTTGAATGTGCAATCATAAGTGCTAGTAACGGGAATGTGCTGCTAAAATGGCATGTACTAAACTGCAAATGTACTAAAAGTACATTTAGTTTTAGTTTTTTTGTCATAAATATCATAAATGACAATGAGTCTCATTGTTTATTTATTTTATGAGAATGATTAAGAACATTAGGAAAGTAGGTGTGCTTTAAAAAAAAACTAATTTGCCTAAAAGCATAATTGGATCTGACTAATCTACATGATTCAATTAATTCCTTAATGGGACAGTTCACCCAGAAATGAAAATTCTGTCATCCTTATGTTGCTCGAAATTCATTGATCGAAATTTATTGATAAACTTTCCCTTCAGTGAGCTGTGAGTGGTTGCTCACCACCTTTAGGATAGTTTTATGATGATTGCTTTGTCTTTTTATTTTTTAGTTTGAAAGCTTCAGTAAAGATATTTGTAATTGCATGGAAAAGAACATGGAAAGAAAGTCATACAGGCCTGGAACGACATGAGGTCGAGTCATATATACAATAAATTTCATTTTTGGTCTGTATTGCCTTGTCTACTCATCAAACTCTTATTTCTACTCTTCCACTCAGTTCAGTGTCTTTGAAATGGAATAGGTTCAAAAGCTTGTGAAATACTCTCTTTCTTTGATGTTTGCAGAACTACATTATTTAGTTGTTAACTGCTTTTACCAGGACAAGTGATCTCAAAAGCTTCACTTGATCACTCTGTAAATCTGTCAGCCCACCAGTCTTGATGATAAAATGACTTTACTGCAGTATTAACAGTCTACTAGTCATGGGTAATACATATGTGCAGGTGAGACAAGGGTTAGATGAAACCAGAAGTCCATTTAATATGTTTGTTTAGATGGCAAGCTAACAGATTCCCTTGTTACAGTTACATACATCACAGATATAAACTTGATATTTCACTCTTGAAGTCTTGTGGTCATTACATTATATTGTGCTCAATGTCAATATTATATCAATACTAATACCATTAATTCAAAACACAACCATGTTCATCGGATGCATTTTTTACTCTTGTCCCAGTCATTTTGTCAATGAAACCTGGAGCTTGTAATTTCTTAATCCAAATCTTACTAAAATATTTTGAAACATCTTCAGATTGCATCTGTTGTTCAGGCTTTGTGCCCAGAATGGGGGTGTTACGTCTCTGCTGCAGTAGCGTGGACATGGAGACCTTGACCTGCTCAGATGCTCAACTGGTGGGAGGGCGTCATGGTTTAAATCACAAGAGGAGAACCCATTGCCTGCTAATGTCAGCCCACCCAAAATAAGTGGGCAATTAAAGGAGGCCTTCTTGCAAATAATTCACAGCCATGACCTCCCAACCAAACCCCTGCCTTGTCCACAACTCTCTAAATCAAAGCTGGACAGATCAGTTCTCTCTGCACTGGGAAGTAGGCTTTAAAACAAAAGCAGACACTTTTATTCAAAGCAGTAATGAACATCTTTATTGAAGATTATTCAAGTTTACAATTAAACTATATAGTGTGAGAAATGAATTTATATATAAGGTGTTAGTTAAGGGTATGCAACAAAACAGTTGCCTACATATGTATCTGTATTTGATACAATGAAAAAATATTCTGCATCTGCATTCAGACAGAACCATATGTGGGCGGGGCTTAAACTGAAAGTGTGTAAAATTTAAAAGACAATCCCGTTTTTAGAAATAACTGCATTTCATTTATAGTACACTTATAGTTTACATAAAATAACTTTGTATATCTCTTAATCCTTGTGTTTTTGGAAAGTCAGTCAAATAAATATTTATCATTCAATAGATTTTTTTTTTTTTCATTTTTAAGTCATTATTGCTGCATTCCCTAATGTAAGTATTAAAGGAGTGCTGCCATAATGTTATTTTACCATAATGCTGTTTAACTAATTTTTTTTAGTTATAAACCTACCCTTACAATAACTGTTCCGTTAATAACCCTCTGTTGATCCGACTGTCAGTGGGCAGGGATACAAAAATGCAGAAGGATAATCTGTAGTTTTCACAAAAGTCCTGAATCTAACAAAAGTCCGCCGAATGACACAAAAAATTATGGCTAAAGTGAGTTGTTTAGTTTTAACATTTCTATTTGATTTCTGTTGTAGTGTCCTTCTAGGAAATGGGTTGATTGGTTCCTCAGAGAATTAAGCAGATACATGTATGAATACAGGTACTGATCTCAATGGAATTGATTCAGGAAATTTGGTTTTAAGCTTTTTATATCTGTTTTTTTTTATGTTGAATGGTTTTAAGTGTTTTTTTTTATTATTCTGTAAATATTATGTAGGGCAATCATGAATTGTATTTTCTTTGTTCTTTACAGATGATGCATGATTGCAGTTTACTTTTTATTGAAAACATTGGTGGCTTAAAGGGGTCTCTGAAGAGATGACTAAGGTTGAATTGGGTCTTGCATGGTGAAGTGGCAAAGTGATTTAATGTATGAGATTATTTTGCTTTGTTTGTCTTATTTATTTTTTTGTTTCTATTGTGGTTCCCATTTCCTTATAAATGGTTTACTCTGTTAAGGTGGGGGGAATAATTTATGGTGGTTTGATTTGATTACATTTTGCTTTGGAGTTAAATTGTTTTTGTTTGATCTGTGATTGAGTGTGCACTTATTGTCGAATAATCACCATTGGATAGGATTGGAAACCCTGTTGTCTGTAACTGTTAAAATATATATATATTTTTTTATTTGTTTTGTTTCTTTTTAATTTCTTAATACCCAACGTGCTACTGTTGAATGTTTTATAATAAACTTTGATATATTTGCAAGAAACACACTGTTCTTGTTGCCCTTTTCTTAGTTCTCCTCTCTTGCCAGATGATAAGGGTTACACTAACATCAGCAAAGTTACACTTTAAGGTCAGTACTGCTCATCATTGGTTCAAAACAGATTTGTGGACACAAACACCTGCTGAACGAGTCACTCACCGTCTTGCTGATGTATGAAGTGCTGATGTTCACGCACTGATGCTCTTCACTGTTACAGCAGCCCCCACATCTGTAGACAGACACGCAGGGTGGTTTATAGAAGGTGTTTGTAGCTGCCCCAAACTCTTTCCCCACATCTAAACAAACTTGGCGTGGCATGCACAGGGTCTTTCTCCACTCTGTCTCAATACCTGGAGGAAGCGCAGCGAGACAGGAAGAAGAGGCACATTAAAAAAGGCCAGCAGTGAAATACATGGATTTGTATGCACTGCAATTATTGCAGATCAGGGTCTGACACATTCTTGGCATCCTAAAGAAACTTTTTGTCAGGACTGTCAAAAAGCATACATTTTTGGCTGTAAGACAATGACAAAAAGCACGGCCAGCACAATCTGTGCCGGTCTTAAATTAATAGTCACTCACTTTTAATAATTTCAAGATTGATGAAAGCAGCCGCAAAGGAGGCCTCCTCCGACCTTGTTTCTGTGGAGCTGTATTCTCTGTGAGGTAAGCGCGATCCCGCCTTGGAACGACACTTCAGCATGTTCCAGTAGCTGGGGTAAACTATCCTCATAAGTTCATCCACGCTACCCGCTGAACGTAACTGCTCCACCAGGTCTGGCTCTGAATGCTCCTGATAAGACACAGAGAAACAGAATAAAACTGTGGAAAAGCAGCCTGTCAACTTCTACAAAAAAACTTCTTCTGCGGAACATAAAATATGATATTTTGAAGAATGTTTGTGACCAAACAGTTTTGGTTCTGACTGACTTCCATTATATGGACAAAAATTACAATGGAAGTCAATGGAAACAGAAACCGTTTGGTAACTAGACAGTTTTGGTTCCCATTGACTTCCAATGAAATTTTGGTTCAAAAACTGCCCAAAACCCACATATTTTTGTCCATGAACTGTTTGGTTACCAACATTCTTCAAAATATATTTTACATTCTGCAGAAGAAAGAAATTTACACAAGTTTAGAACAATATAAGGATGAGTAAATGATGGCAGAATTTTCATGTTTGAGTGGTATAGAACTCCTCTTAAGAGGATAGTCCAGAGTAACACTTAACAGGATAGTTCACACAATTTTAATTCTGTCATCTATGTTGTCAACCAGTTTTGGTTACCCATTGACTCACTGTATTCTTTCATGTTCCAAATAAGAAATTCCTACAGTTTTTTAAAGACATGAGTAAATGACAGAATTTAATTTTTTGGGCAAACTATTCCTTGGACAGCAACATAAAGTTACGCCTACAGTTACACCAGAGCTATACATACTGAAGAGGGTCTGATCAATGAGCTGGAAAGAACTACTGCAACAATTAAGCATGCCATATTGTATAAATCCTAAAGCGACAAAGAAATATCAATTGTTATGTTATTTTTATTGCATGTTTTAATCTCTCATTGATTTAGAAAATATGGTCTGAGACTCTACTCACTGAATTGATATTTGGAGATCTAATCAGTGATAATAAACATATGTGATTAAATTTTCCATTGTTTTATCATATTCTTATCACTAGACAGTTATAATACACTACAAATCACTATTTACTCATCAGATGGGTTTTTAAAATGAATGTACCACAATCAACCAACAGATATAGGTAAAGCTTTTCCATGTCAAAATGTGTGAATGTGAAGAGTGAAACTGAGACATGCAAATCATGCTTTAATGGATGGAATGGTCAGACCTCAATGGTTCAAGCCAATTGAAAGTATTGCTTACTCAGTAAGCTAATGGGTGGGATCCAGGGTTGCCTGTGAAGACTGAGCCATGTCTGTCTGCAGCAAGAGACACCCTAGCACACGCAATCAAACCCCCAAAGTCTTGACCTCCCCGCAATCCGCAGCGGAATGAAAGTTTGCAAGAAGTGTGAAAACACCAACGGCATCTGAAACAGCCCAAGTCCCTGATGGAAAATGATACTGCTGTCTGGGACATTCCAGGAATCATGCCCAGTTTACCCAAATAGCTGATCATGGCTGTTGATAAAAAAAACACCCTCCCCCTCTTGTAGAGGTGTTACATTTTTTTTTGAAAAAACAACTAGAAATTGAGCCTCAACAGAATTCCCCTTTCCAGAAGGCCAGTCTTTGGTATTGGTCCCAGCCAATCTGTATCACATTTGACTGGTGAATAAACATACTTTTTTTTTTTTTTTTTTTAATCTCATTAGGCAAATCACAAAGTTTACAGCAGATAATTTATTATATCAAATGGTAGAAAATTAGCTTTCTCTTACCCTTGCATTTTGCTCTAAAACTTATTATTTACATAAAATACTTTTTTGGGGGCTAGATAAGTACAAGCAATGCTTTTCTAGGCCTCCATACCTAACTCACTTTTAAAGGAGATCCTCAGAACAAACAGGAGCTTAACAATTTGACCATTTTTTGAAAGTATAAACTTGAAGGCCATTTTTCATGATACAGGACACTTCGCTGTGCCAGAATACATACAAATGTAACCATTTACATGACATATGATTGCATAGTTTCAAATGTTATCATAAAACCTTTGACATAGTTGCTGAACAAGATTCTAAACCCACAATGTTACCTGCAAACATTCAGTTGTACCGCATACCAAGGAAAATAACTCTAATCGTGGAAAGAGGAAAAATATAATCCTTGTAGGAAATGACCGCTTCTGCATTGACTCCCTTCTGTTTATTCAGGAAACCCAAATACCACAAAAAGAGTATGAACACGACTATTGTATGTGGCCTCTTCCATGCCTTTGTTTACAGTGATTCCTGAGATAACACACTGGTCTGTTTCCTACCAGAAACAATGGAGACTGAGAAAATGATGTGTGGTGCACAGAACACAGACACATTCACACATGAGTCAGGCCCAAACTTCAGGTTTGGTAATAGTAAAAATGCTAATACAATGCCCTATTTTTATGTTTTAGTGGCAACTAAAAAAAGACACTGATGGGAGAACGATACAAATGGGAACCATAAAGTCTGAGAGCATTTGACCCAGAAATGCATTCATTGTTTTACTCTTGTGATCTAATTCATAATATCAGGGAATAGGTTTATTCTAATATTACAAAAGAAAATACATTTTAATGCATAATAATAAAAATAATACATTTACTAAATTATATTTCATCCACATTTACCTGTCAGACTCAATATCAAATAGCATGTTAAATGCACATTTAATTTCATATAAAGATGTCATTCAAATTGCAGCTATTTTTATTATTAAATAATCATGATTTCTCACAACTGTGCTTTTACTGGGTGAGACGGAGTGAACAATGCCACTAATAGAGATCAGGCCAAGATCAGGAATTTCATTAAATAATACATTCAATTTCGGTTTGTTTTTCACCAAACCCTATCATATACCCCCATAACACTTGGAATGTATGGCATGAGACCATTCTGTGATACTTTTGCATCTTTTCTTAAAAGCTTGATGCTTGTGACTAATTCACTGCCATTATATGGACGAGTGCGAGTGGGACACTTTTTTAATTTCTCCTTCTGTGGTCCGAAAAATAAAGAACAGCATACTGCATTAGAACAACACCAGGGTGAGTAAATTATGACTTAATTTTTATTTTAGGGTGAACTATCCCTTTAAAGAAAAAAGGTTTGACATTTTTAATGAAAGAAAATAAATAGTACATCTGATTAATCAAGTTGAAGGGAGAATGGCGTCAATACGAGATTGCATTTGGCCCGAAAAGTAGTGATTCATGGGATGTAATGAAATGATGACCTGATGATAGATGCATACAACATAAGTGGCCAGCCATGAGCCACATTGTGCTGTTAACCAATAAAAAAAAGACTTCACCTTCACCAAGCTAGAAAGTATGTCTCATTGAATTAACCACAATAGAAAGCAGCTGGGTTTAACACTTAGGACAGGATGCCATCTCCACTTTAACAAAATCATTGGATGCCACACACGCTCTCAATAATGACAATGACAACATGATGACTGCCATTATTTTGAAGTTCAAATGTGAGTCAACAGTTTGATGGCAATTATAAAATGTGCATCATTAGAAAGAATGCTTTCAGACACCCAGTGCAACACGTTTTATTTTGATAGCGTAGTGTTTCCTGAAGCAAACCACAAAACTAACACAATGACAAACAACTAGATCCTTTTTTGGCAATGAGGTTAGAGTTTATCCTCTAAGCTGATACCAGCATCCAGAGCTATTTTGGATGAGGTTTCTGGAAGGCACCCTCACCGAATTAATTCCTTTAGTCTGAGTCAAAAGGCGTCATATTTAGGCCAGGTTTATACAGTTCCATTTCCATTACAGTCACCCCATACTCCTACATTAAAGCTTAATCAAAACGTCAGCCATCACAACTTCATGATTTATGAGTTCACTTTTTCATATACTCCTTATGTAAAGATAACTAGCTTGTTGAATATTATTTAATCAAGAATTGATTGATGTATTTGCAAAAATACAGTTGTTTCAAATGTGTTTCAGCAGCAAAATTGACAATGTCATGATTTCTGCTTTCTTACACAGATACATTTATTTCATAGCTAACCATTCATAAAGAAAACAAAATTAGCAATTTTAACGCTACAAGGGCTTCTCAAGCAGTCAATTGTGGTTTATTATCTATAATGCAATTGTGAAGAGAGGACCAGACAGTACAATATATTATAATCATAACAGTGCTTAACCAGATTGCTTCTGCACACATACAATAGGTTATATTTTCAAGTAAATAAAAGGCAAAGTCAAAGCCATTATTGTACTAATTTCTACTTTCAACACAATGGAAAACAACAAATGCTGTCACTGGGGAGTATTACAGACTTCAACACAGAGCATAACACATGCTCACTGAACTCAGGTGAAACATGGCCCCCATCATGGACATTATAGCAGTGATGCATATGCACAAGAACACATGTTGCATCTGTTCCAGACATACCTTTCATCCTCAGTATTGGACTCCAGAGAGCAAGCTTGTGAATGGTGCTGTGCTCACTGAACTTGAATGATGTCGTTGAAGTCTGTTGGGGGCATGTCTGGGTCTACGTTTGCCAACACTCAGGAGGAGAGTAAGAGGATCTGAAATATCATTAACCCCCTAATGATCTCCTAGAAACCCTAGAACTAACTGCAAGCTTTGAGCCTTTGACCTAGGGGAGAACCAATTCCTTGGAGAATAAGTCTGGCCACAAGTCTGAAGAGTAACTGAGACCCTCTTCAACATCCAAGCTTCCCACATTTCAGACAAACTATCCTAATCTGTCACGTTTTCCTAAAGCAGTTGAGATGCTCCCCAAGGTAGGAGGACTGCACTATGAAGCTCATGAATTCTATATTACAGCCTCTCATATGAATCTAAACCAACCGCTGGATTCAGTACACACGCTAATGCACATTTGCATGCGCTCTTGAGACCAGACCATCCGCATGGAAATAATTTTTCCAGTCTTTAGCCTAGTATCTGTTGAATCCATTAATATGACTGAGCAGCATTGGATACAACATAGAGCACGTAGCAACAGAGAGCAAGGTCTATGTCTGAATCAGTCCATTCAAAAACAATGCTTTCCAAATCCAATTTTGCCGTATAAACAGTAAAAAAGTTCCACATTGCCTCAGGTTGCATTGCAGTGTTTACACTTTGTTTTGCGCCATTGCTAACTACGCCAACACTAGAATTAAAAAAGAAAAAAACATTTTTGAACTGATATCATATTCATTTGGCTCTGAATCTCAGCCAAAATGGAAAGTTGTGAATCATGCATGATAAGAGCAGGAATGTGCCATTTTGATTTTATGTTGACTTTAAGAAATAATCTAGAGATTTGTCTGAGTCTCATATGAACCTCTCTTCGTTTTTTTAGAAAGACTTGCTTTCTGGGTCTGATCCGTTTCACGTGTAGAGGCGGGCGTGTGTCAGGATGCAATTACTGTGCACTTCTGACGTGTACTTGGTTAGGGTTTCTGTGGTGCAATAAAGCTATTAGCCTGGAGGGTTGCCCACTACTCAATAAGACCATAGGGATATTAGGTCTAATGTTCTGTAACCCAATTCTTGAGCTCTCCAAAACAAAATAGAGCTCTGCATGAAATCCCAATTAAACTCCCTGTAGACACGTTTTTAAAAACCTACACAGATACAGTGGAGGCAGGAGGGGTTCTTTTTTGGCATACTTAAAGCATTATATGAAGCAAATATCCTGGCAGGACAGAAACTGTCAAGACAGTTTGTGACATTAGTAAGGTTTAAACAGCATCCACTCAGAGAGTATTCATATGTCTTGGCATGTGGATTACACAAGTCTTAAGAAAGTTTTAAAAGATTAGTTTGTCTAAAAATGAATACTCTATCACCATTTACTTACTTACTTAATGTTGTTCGAAACCTCTATGACTTTCTTTGCTGTGTTAAACACATAAGCGGTTAATTAGCTGAAATTCCAAGCTGCCCTTTTTCTTGCTACACTGTTTCTGCTCCTGAACTACTTTCACTGAATGGAAAAGAGCAGCTTCGGCATTTAGCTAAAATTTCTTCTTTTGTGTTCAACAAAATAAATAACACATTTTTTGAATTACATGAGGCTGAATAAATGATGACACAATTTAATTTTCCCTATTCTTTTTGTAAATACAATGCATTAAAGGGATAGTTCACCCAAAAATGAAAATTCTGTCAGTAATTACTCACCCTCATGTTGTTCCAACCTCGTAAGACCTTCGTTCATCTTCGGAACACAAATTAAGATATTTTTGATTAAATCTGGGAGCTGGATCACTCCTCCATAGGCTTCTAAGCGATTGAAACTTGTTCCCCGAAAAGTTATTAAAGACATCGTTAAAATAGTCCAAGTGATTACAGTGGCTCAATTTTTAAGTTTATCAAACGACGAGAATACTTATTGTGTGCAAAAAAAAATTTAAATAACGACTTTATTTCAACTATTAATTTCCTCCTCTGTGGGCCTCGAGTCAGTTCACTAGTATAATAGCGTAAGCTTCAGTTGTTGTACGGCACACGCATCAACCACATGACCAGCGTCGGCCAATAGTGAGCCTACGTGTGACGTAGCACTACGCAAATCAAACTACGTTAACTGACTAAAGGCCCACAGAGAAGGAAATGAATAGTTTAAATAAAGTCGTTATTTTTGTTTGTTTTTGCGCACAAAAAATATTCTCGTCGCTTGATAAACTTAAGATTGAGCCACTGTAGTCACTTGGACTATTTTAACGATGTCTTTAATAACTTTTCGGGGCTGGCAAGTTTCAATCCCTTAAGAAGCCTATGGAGGAGTGATCCAGCTCCCAGATTTAATAAAAAATATCTTAATTCGTGTTCCAAAGATGAACGAAGGTCTTATGGGGTTGGAACAACATGTGTCACGATGTGGGTTTGTGTCCTGTCATGTTCTATGGTTCCCTGTCTTGTCTATTAGTTATCCCAGGTGTCTCTGATTTCCCACTCCCCCTTGTTATCTTGTCTAGCTCGTTTGTCCCTGATTATTTAAGCCCTGGGTTTCAGCCTTGTCTTTGTGAGTTCTTGTATGTCTTATAGTTCGCTGTAGCAGGTTAACTTTGATGTTGGTTGTTGGTTGTTCCTGTTTTTGTATCCTGTTCCTGAGTCCCGAGTCCTGTATCCAGTCTAGTTTGTATAGTTTGTAGTCTGTCAAATAAAGCGTGTGCTGCATTTGGATCCTGCCTCATCTCTGCTTCAACCGCACCCCGTTACAGAAGAACTCACCACATCGTAATCCAGCAGCCATGCCTTTCTGGAGTCCAGACGTCCAGATTCTCCGTCTCCGTCAAGAGAATCGCACCATAGAAGAGTACGTCGCGGACTTCATTGAACTGGCACATCTCGCGCAAATGAGCACCGTCTGCTTGATGATCTTCTTCCGTGGGGGATTATCTTGACCATTCCGGTCTCTGATGCCCGAACATGATCCGCACGGGTCTTTAGAGTGGTATATCGACCTGGCCCTGTTGTGGAGCGGCTCTTCGTTTACTGTGGGGCGTGGAGGAGAAGATGCTTCGAGAGCCTGCACATCACGTCAGCCCAGTCGAGCTTGCGCTCCATGTGAGCCCGACCGAGGCCGCGATTCACGTCAGCCCAGCCGAGGCCGTGCTTCACGTCAGCCCCGACGAGCCCGCGCTTCACTTCAGGGGGACATCACGATGTGGGTTTGTGTCCTGTCATGTTCTATGGTTCCCTGTCTTGTCTATTAGTTATCCCAGGTGTCTCTGATTTCCCACTCCCCCTTGTTATCTTGTCTAGCTCATTTGTCCCTGATTATTTAAGCCCTGGGTTTCAGCTATGTCTTTGTGAGTTCTTGTATGTCTTACAGTTCGCTGTAGCACGTTAACGTTGATGTTTGTTGTTCCAGTTCTCGTATCCTGTTCCCGAGGCCTGAGTCCTGTATCCAATCTAGTTTGTATAGTTTGTAGTCTGTTAAATAAAGCGTGTGCTGCATTTGGATCCTGCCTCATCTCTGCTTCAACCGCACCCCGTTACAACATGAGGGTGAGTAATTACTGAAAGAATTTTGATTTTTGGGTGAACTATCCCTTTAAGATTCAAATATAAAGACCTTTAGGCACCAGAAACGACAACCTACAAACATTAACTTATCAATACTAAGTGTGACACACAAAACAATGCAAAATAATAAGGACTCCACACATTTGCTTCATGTATTATAATAAAACTACATAAATCATCTGTAGACTAGTGGACTCTCTTGACTCTATTTCCAGAATTGATAACACTTGTCCACTCATTAAGTTGATTCATTGGACTTTTTAGTGCTGGTTTCTTGGGCTGTGTCCGAAATCGCCCTCTATACCCTTAAATATTATTAAATACCTTAAATTACCGCCATTATTAGTTCATATGCGTCAGCTGTGTTTAGTAATTATCCTCGTTGTGTTCACTCTTAAGTTGTTCCTTCTCCTGCACTCCTTGTCCAGTCACCATAATACCTACACTGTCATGTTAACATGAGTTTCCCTGGTCATTATCTGATTCTTGAGTGTTATTATTAAAGTGTTGTTTGGATTTCATCTTCTGAGGCTTCAGCTGTTCCTGGGTACACCACACCATTACATATCCATTAGTTTCCATGACAGAGTGCAAGATAAATCTTTTCATCTTACTACTGGAGCTACCAGTTTGCTAAGTTTCAAAAAATGATTAAACAGCAAGCAAAAACTATGCAAAAGCGGCAGCCAATTCCACCACACTCAGTGTCCAAATTCTCTCAGAAGTTTTCATTCACTCCCTCAAGTGAAATATATTAGTAAACTAATGTAGGGAATAATAAATGAGCGTATAGGGGGGCGATTTTGGACACTGCCCAGGTCTCCAGAGCAGCACTCCTCTATGAATTGACACCATAATAAAAATAAGCAATTAAAAAAAGCAGTTGATGTTACATAGTTCTGTACTTTTTTTTAAAGATGATATTCTGGCCTCAGCCTACATGTGCACGACCTGTTCCTTTCGCTGTCTCACTCCGACTAAATGAACGGGTCACTACACAAACCAGTTTTATCCTTTAGACTAGAGCAGTGATTCAGGGTTTAGAAAGATTTCCATTTCCTTTGTAAGTCTCTGTATGTCTTTGTTAATCTGTAAGTCTTTGCTACACTGCAAGTCATGACTTCTCATTAAGATCTGTACAAATGACTGCATATCCACTCGTGGTTGAAAGAGGACTAATGACTTTATGTTTGTCAAATTTCACATCTAAATTTGATTTATAAATAAATATCCCTTTTGTCTAATAGGGAAAGTTTCTGCATGATTGCTCACTGAACAGCCAGACAAGCTCAGGCGTAAAGGGAAACAAATGGCAAGGTTTTTTTCACCTAGCTCAAACGAATCACTGTAAAGGTGACCAATTTTACAACAATGTTAAATGATATTCTGTATAATGTGTGAAACATTTCTGATTTATTGTCTATAAAGGAGAACTTAAGCCTTACTGATGGGGCTTTGTGGGTACATAAGACAAAAAAGTAGGGAAATGCTGCCTTAGTCTACTTCCAAGGTCTAGTCTCCATACTTTTCTCACTCCTACTACTCAATACTAACAGGTTACACTCCCAGAGTGGTCCACAAACTGGCTATAATAAGGTTCCTAGAATAAGGCAGGTAAAAAAATAAAATTTTGCGGGGGTGTGGGGGGGGGGGGGGGGGGTTGCAGGGGGGGTTTCTGTTGTAACACATTCCAGTGCTTCTCCTTGCAGAGGAAATTGCAAAAGCAGTCTCGGATCTGAAAAAAAGTGCAAAACCCCCCAAAAAAATCTCAGTCCCCCAGCTGCTTCAGGCACACTGCTGGGCCACAGTCAGGGCTGAATTCCTCTGCTGAAGGGGACTGAGATCCACAGCCAGTTTATAGACAGCGCAAAAAGAAGGAGACAGCTACAGCTACTCAAATTGAAAATGCAATCACTACAGATTAAAGAGAGAGATTTTTACAGATGTCCAAACCAAAAAGTAGCCTAATTATTATTATTATTTTTGCTCCTGTGTCTGTCCATGTGAGTGAGTGAGTGACTAAATGAAGAGAGAAAGTTAACAAAAACTATTATGAAAACCCGAAGTCAAAGACAACAACAAAAAAGTGTTACCTAAAGACTGAAAACTAAACTAATACTTAAAATGTGCACTAAAAAATTAAAAAAGGTACAATAAAATTACAGAGAAAAAGACTTTCATATTTTCAGTCAATTTATATTGAAAAAAATAATAAAACTAAAATGATACAATCAAAATAAAAATTTTTGATAAACAAAACACAAACTATAATAACCCTTTTATATAGATGTACAGTAACTGTTGCCACTGCAGCCTTAAAGAGAACCAAGAACGTTCCGGGTTACTTGACTGTAACCCTGTTCCCTGAAAAAGCAGAACGAGATGCTGCGCTGCTTAGTGCATTGGGAACGTCTTTAATCGTGACCTGCTGTGAATATATTGTGTATACACGTCAATGGAATCGACCCGGAAGTAATATAGCCTCAGTCGGTGACGTCATCGGCGCGTACCCGCAACGTGAGGCTATAATTAGATGAGCCACAGGTGAATCGGCAGGATATTTTGTCTGAAGAGCAGTCCTGGGACATCATCAGCACGGCAATGCAGCGCAGCATCTCGTTCGCTTTTTCAGTGAACAGGGTTACAGTCAAGTAACCCGGAACGTTCCCTTTCAAAAGCTACAATCGATGCTGCGCTGCTTAGCGCAGTGGGAACGAGAATGCCCACGCCGCCATGCTTGAAGGTGTCTGGACTCCTTACGGTTGTGTAGGTGTGCTCACAAGAACGCAAGAAAGCCCTAGACATTAGCTTGTGATGTCGACTCAAGGACGTGAGAGCCCGGAGTGGCATGAACATCCAAACTATGAAATCGTATGAATGTGTGCGGAGAGGACCAGCCTGCCGCATCAGAAACAAACTGCAAGGGGGCACCTCTTGCATAAGGCAGCTGAGAAAGGTACCGTAGGCAGGTAATCAAGATAAGGATGCAAAATCACTTTCACCATTCCTGGGGCAAAGTCTAAGCAGGATGGCGATATTGACAGAGCCTGCATGTCCCCGATTCTTTTTAGAGAGGTTATAGCCATAAGAAAAAACATCTTTAGGGTCATAAGTTTGTCAGACGCTGACTCTAGAGGTTCAAAGGGGGTCTCAACCAGACCTTCGAGAACTATTGCTAAGTCCCATGAAGGGATCTTGGTTCTTCCGGGAGGCCTCAGTTGTCTGGCCCCACGAATGAAGTGAGCGAGCAGAGGATGTCTCCCGAGTGGCAACCCGTCAACCAAAGCATGCAGAGCCGAAAGAGCGGCCACATAAACCTTGAGAGTGGTAGGGCATGTGCCTGTTGATAATTTTTCTTGCAGGAAATCCAGAACTGAAGCAATCTGGCAGTTGACCGCATCTGCATTATGCACAACACACCACCTTTCAAAAACACCCCATTTGTTGGCATAACTCTGTCTAGTGGAGGAGGCCCTAGCACTTAGAATGGTCTAAATAATTTCAGGCGAAAGCCCAATGCCCCTCAGTTGGTACCCATCAGGGGCTAAACATGAAGGTTCCACAGTTCGGGCCTGGGATGGAATATCGTGCCCTCCGCCTGGGACAGAAGGTCCCTCCTCTTTGGAATCGCCCATGGTGAGCCGTCGAGGAGAGATATTATCTCCAAGAACCATACTCTGTTTGGCCAAAGCGGCGCTATCTGTAAGAGGCAAGACCCTTGCTGGCGAACTCTGGCTAGAACTCCCGGGAGCAGAGCCACTGGAGGAAAAGCATACAGGCGCATTTTGGGCCATTCGTGCCAATTGAGCTGATGACCCTCCCATTCCCCTTGAGCTGGACAACCACTTAAGACCTCTCCCCAGCCCATCAGTGCGATCTTGGCCTAGCCTGACTTTGCTCATGGTTAGAAAGATTCGAGCGGGGGACAGTTGTGCCCGCATCATGATCGAATCCAAAACAATTCCGAGATAAGTCGTTCTCTGGGCAGGAGAAAGAACACTTTTCTTGGTGTCGAGTCTCAACCCTAGATAAACTAGATGAGCTAACACAATGTCCCTGTGTTGAAGTGCCATCTCTTGCGATTTTGCTAGTATTAACCAATCGTCGATGTAATTTAAAATGCGAATGCCCTGGAGTCGTAATGGAGCCAGTGCTGCATCCATGCATTATGTGTATGTGCAGGGTGATAAGGCTAGGCCGAATGGAAGAGCCCGAAACTGGTATGCTTCTCCCCCGAAAGCGAACCTCAGGAACTTCCTTTGCTGTGGCAATATTTATGTGAAAATATGTGTCCTTCCGATTGATTGTGACGAACCATCCGTGATGTTGAATTTGCGACATGACCGTCTTGACGGTTAACATCTTGAACTTGAGTGCTTTGATTGTATGGTTTAAGCCTCGAAGATCTAAGATTGGACAACCCCCCATCCTTCTTGGGGACCAGGAAGTATCTGCTGTAATAGCCCGACTCCCTCTCTGGAAGAGGAACATGTTCTATGGCCTATTGCTCAGAAGAGTTTGTAGCTCTTGTGACAGTACATGCATCAGCTCCGGTCTCACGGAAGTGGAGACCACGCCGTTGAAACGCGGAGGACGACGAATAAATTTGATTCTGTATCTTATTTGCACTGCGCTTAATACCCAAGCAGAAATGCCTGGCAGAAGTTTCCACGCTGCCAGACTCTCTGATAGTGGTATCAACTTTAACACTTCCTTTTGAGGGGATGTTAGATGTTCCGTGTCCTGGATGAAAGTAGGAAGCAACGGAACATCTAACAATTCCCTGGAAACCGTTGCCCCCCGAAGCACCAAAGGTGGCGGGGATGGAGAGCTTTCGTGGGGGTAACAAAAGGGGCGGTCAGATATAATACGCGCCCCATCCCGTGGGGGGCTACCCCCGCCAGACTGGCCGCCAGACCATCAGGACTTCCTCTTTTTATTGATGATGGTCCTGAGGTTTGATCTGGGAGGCTGCTGGGTGCGGCAAGCCGGTCCCCCGTCCTTACGAGGGGGAGCGCGACTCGCCACACTCTGCTTCTTAACCTCCCTAGTTCTTGAAGGATAGGGGCGAGGAAGGAACTGCACAAAAGCTTCCTCATGCTTTTTGACCTCTCTGAACCTGGTGATGACAGTGTTAACTGAGTCACCAAACAGGCCAGAGGGTGAGACTGGGGAATCCAATAAGAACAATCTGTCTTTATCTTTAATTCCCGTCAGATTCAGCCACAGATGCTTCTCCGTGCTAATCAGCACCGACATAGAACGGTTTGCATAGGCCGTCTGTTTGATAGCACGGAGAAACAGATCTGTGGCTCTACGCAGTTCGGTGAAGGCTTCCTCGTCGATAGTACTGCCAACACTCAAGTCCTTCAACAGGTCAGCCTGGTACGCCTGTAACACTGCCATAGTGTGCAGCGCAGCACCAGCCTGACCACCAGCGCTGATGTTGATAACCACCAGCGCTGATGTTGTTCTACATGGCTTTGTGGGGAGGGTAGGTCTCTTAATCGAAGATGCAGATTCGGGGGCGAGAGATAGCTCGCGAGCGTCTCTTCAACCCGAGGCATCTCCGAATACCCCAGCGCCCACAATAGTCGAAAAAGTCGAAGTCGAGGGCACAAAGACATGGGAAGTATATGGTTTACTCCATGACTTTGATAGTTTGTCATGAGGTCCTCGAAGAAGGGGAGAGACTGGTGTTTTGGTCCCTCCCCCCTGCCACCGGACAGAAACCTATCCTCTAGCTTAGACTTTTTGGGTATCTCTTGATCACGTGGCCAGTCAAGCTGTAACCTGGCCACTGCTCGAGTAACCACCTCAATTCCTCGACAGATTTATCTTCGCGAGAGGAATGCTCAGAGGCTAGCTGCTTATAGTCCGCAGACCCGAGAGATATTTCGTCGTCCCCCGCGTGAGCCGAAGAAGCACCGGGGAGCACGTGGATCTGGAGACAAATAAAGTGAAAGGGACGGATCCGTCTCTTGCTCGTCAGCCAGATCCATGCGAGAGCCCCACGATGGTAATGTGGGTGTGGTCTGGAAGTAGCTAAGGCGAGCATGTAGCATTTTGACAATAAATAATTTGCAATGCTCGCACTCGCCCTGCTCCAACGCAAGAGCCGCATGGTCTTCCCCCAAACAGACAAAACAGTAAGCGTGTGTATCCAGTTCTGACATGGGACGAGAACATGGAGGGAGTGCTTACTCTGTTGACTCATTTCTCTTTTTTTACTTTTTCTAAACTCTTTTTAGATCGTTAAGAGATGAGAGAGAAAATCTGCACACTGCCCACTGAGAAACTAAATAACCCCTAACCAAGATCTGTAGTAGATAGAGAGGAGATAAATACTTGCACACCAACACAGAGAGGTCTCTGAAGACAAAAGACATGGCGATGCACCTGTGACGACACCGATTGAGGCTATATTACTTCCGGGTCGATTCCATCGACGTGTTTACACACTATATTCACAGCAGGTCATGATTAAAGACGTTCCCAATGCGCTAAGCAGCGCAGCATCGATTGTAGCTTTTGAAAGGGAACTAACCACTATCATCACTAAACTAAACTGAACTACTGTAAACTTCACTTCATATCACCTACTCCATTTTCCTCCATGAACATTTGATACACTCCCCCAAAAAACACTTTAAAGACTTTCAAACATGTCATTCCTTTACTACATTCCACAATTATGAAAATAGGTTCTTAGAAGTAACAGCTACTGAAATACCCCATTTGCAGAAGTTGTCTAATTCAAAGAATGGTTGAACTGCTGACCTCCCAAAAGACGTGAAGTCTTCTTGCTTATGTCATTATAACGTCTGACTCTCCCTCCCCCAACCCCCCTCTAAAAAAAGCTCCTCTAAAGTTGTGAAAGTGCTGAAAGGTGGTTGTGCTAAATCTGAAGTTAAAGGATGAGCCGATCTGGCAGGTGGATTGGCTATTACAAGAGGTCCTGATTGATTGAAGGTCCATCCTGATTACAAGAGTGGAGAAGACAAGAGGCAGAAGTGAGTAATCTGTTCCACCTGTGCTAACTTTCCTACCTAGGAAGTACACATGTACCCCACACTCACACTGGAGAAGACATCCCTGGGGAATCCGTTGGTTATCACCAACAAGCAGAAATAAACAAGCATGGTTTAAAAGAGGGGGGTGGGGGAGCACTTTTACTACTAGCTGAAGGTCCTTTATCATGGGTGGTTTA
Organism: Gila orcuttii; assembly: GCA_026230005.1. NCBI lineage: Eukaryota > Metazoa > Chordata > Actinopteri > Cypriniformes > Leuciscidae > Gila > Gila orcuttii. Next base: position 24,789,521 of record JAPDVR010000002.1, on the reverse strand, counting down.
TTCTCGGGGATTCATTACTAGCCATGAGACACACTCAGAGTGGCTGAAATATAATGCTTACTTAAACCAGAGAGTCTCAAGAGACTTGCAACATAGCAGCTAATAATACAAAATAGACATTCCCAAAGCAGTCAACATCCCAGTTAAAATGATGGAGTTTTTGTAAAGCCACATGACAAAACCATTCGTCAGTCCCAATGAATGAGGTCAAGACTGCAGCTGAGCCTTTAAGACTACAAATCAGGGGGTCCCAACACCTCATGTGTACTCACCAAGCACCCACATTTCCCAGATGACCCCTTCAGAAAGATAGTCTTACTAGACAATTACTCTCTCTACAAGTACAATCCGCATGATTTACAATTACAATCACAATTACTCATGATTTACAGGACAGCTTTGCCAAACATATGAGAGATGGCCATGACAGTAAAGTCCAAGGGAGAGAAATAAGGTCAGTATATTAGCCGAGCGCTGACTGATGCCCAATGAATTATTGAGTCAACCATCCCATACATTCATATAGCGTACAGCCACATGTGCAATTATGGAACAATTATTCAATTTCGTGGCATAAGTGTAAGACAAATATCCCCCAAGTGGACTAAAAATAAACCATTAGAAATTTAGCAGCTTTTTATGTTGTTGCTGTTGTACTTACGATTGGCTTTTGCTTCTCTCAGTGAATTCCAGCTAAATGAATCTTAATAACCATCGAATTTCACAGCGACCCAAAGGAGTTTAAGAGAGAGAGCAGTGAAAACAAAGCAAGTCTTTTTTTAGGCACTCATGATTAGTGTACCGTACGGCCCATGTCGCACATTACCAATGAGAAGCATTTCAAGACCTTGTCAAGATGTCCACATTGTTGCGCGTAACATATGTTAGCTATCATTTATCCACTGCACATAGTAAAATTCTTCTGCTGCTGTATACGAAATGATAGAATGTTGTGCTTAATCATGTATAATAGTGTCATTTAAAACATATTGTGACTGGGTGTGTGAGCCAAATAATTAACAGACATTTCTTGTTTTCAGACAGGTCACATTGGAGCTCATGAGGTAAGAAGATATAATGAATATTACCATAGGTATATTTATCATCATATACATGATCAAAGAAACACTTTCTTACTTCTTTCTTATGACAATATAACTGTGCTCTCAAATTATTTCACCTATAAACCATAGATGTGGGAATGAAGTTATCTTAAAGTGACATTCATATGATAAATAGGCTACATGAAAATGGTAAATATTCCAGAGGTACTGGTGCTACTAATAATTTGTTGAATTTATATTGCAATAAATAAAAACAAAAACAAAAATAAAAATAAATATCAAACAGAGAACAGAAGGTCAAAGGTTGTTTAGATGTCAGATTTCCCTAAATGGTAAAAAAAAAAATGGCTTTTAATGATCTGTCCAAGCTTAAGAGATTTAAATACATTTTGGGATTTTATATAAGCTCCATTCAAGTGTTTTTCTAATAAATGAATCAGGATTCTAAACTAAAGCTAATCTGGGCTAAGTACAAGCATAGTCACCAGCGCCAGTGATGTTGGCTGTTGATATGTTGCATCTCAAAGCTCCAAGCAGTACAACTAAGTTTGAAAATAACTTCATGCTGATTTTAGGGCAACAAATCATAACTAATAATAAATGATGCATCAAACCAATTTATCCACTTTTAAAACATAAAACTTGAAAATGATCTTGCCAGTGCTTACCATGGCATCTCCTTGATCTTGGTCATAATCATAGTAGTCGTGACTTGACTCCAAAGCAAGGTTTGCATAAAACAATGCGAGACAGAAGACAGAAATTCCAAATAAGTGCATTTTAGAAAAAAAAAAAATTCTCTGAAGTCTGAGCAGAGTCTGTTGAAAGTTCCTCTTTTGCAGCTTTCAGCAGCAGGTTTCTAGAGAATTCTGTCCTTAAACTAAAATAATACCCATGTATACATCCAACATTTTAAGAAGACACTTCGACACTGGTCCATGGAATGCACTTTGAGCTCGTCCCTTCACAAGCGCCTGTGAACATCCACTCCGTGCGGAGAGAGATCAGTGTGGAAGTGCGCTCAGCGCTCTATGGCATGTTTTATGCAATTTCACGCTGTTACTTTGACTCCTTCTCCTCCCCCTCTCCGTTTTCTCCCAGCCTGCCTCTTCGGTCGCTGCTAGACACATTCCGAGACATCAAGAGAGGAATATGAGTCATGGCACGCGCGCTTTTCTCAGGTGTCAACTACAGCACGTCAAAGTCATTGTGAGCAATTCACGCACGAGCGAGCTGAATGAACCATGCAGTTGCCGTTTTTTGTGTAAGGTGAAAGGGCAGTGGTTCGTTCCAACATGAAAACTGTTTTTATTTACCCATTCATCTCTTTTTTTTTTCTTTTTTTTTTTGAAGAATATGCAGGTCTGGCTTTTTATAGGCCTACTATTACAATGGACATGGACGAGCATCAAAAATGAACGCAAAAACAAGATAAAAGTAGCCTATCATAAAAGTAGATCATGTGACTGTTTACTATTATATTAAGACATAAACCTAAATTAAATTGTTTTAAAAGAGTATACAAATTTAGTACACCACTTATCAACAATGAAAGGTGTTTTTTCAGCATGCTCAATTTAAACTACGTTTAAAAATGCTATTAAAAACAATAAAGTAAGAGTAGTATAAACATTGTAAACCAGACACTAAATAATAATTATAATAATAATAATAAAACAACATTATTATTAACGTGTAACATGTATGGTGAATTCTGGTTAATTGGGCCACCTTGATTGGGGCTGGGTAAATTGGGATGACTGTCAAAAAGTGGAACAATGTACCTGAATTCACCCTACTCTCATAGTGAGCTTCTTTGGGGAAGTTTAAATTCTTTTGGAGGGTTTTTCTCCATAGGGTGTCTTAGTCATCAAGTTCACTGAGTGCTCTTCTAATGCTGTGGAATGCAAGTCCCACTTGAGTCATTGTGTTCTATTCACCGCTGTCAAATTGTTGCATTTAATTTTGTGATCTTCTCAAATACTACTTTAAGTAGCAGGCGAAACATGCACTGTCAAACGCATTCAGTGTTAACACTAAAGGTCTAGTTTGAATAGGCTCAGGGGCTATAGGGTTTGTGAATGATAATCTAATTGGCCATGACACTATTGAATACTTCAGTGTGAAAATACCTGACAATTCACATTTAAATTGCTGGCCAAATGCTTTCCAGGGCAATTGAGATAAAAGTTCTGCTTTTGTTTTAAATAAAAATGGTAACGATAAATGATTGTACCAAATGACTGGTGACAATACAGATATGGTGGTGGTTGTTGTTGTTGTTGTTGTTAAAGCCAAACAATTTCATAAGCAGACGACATAGTAGCCTATTTCCAAATCGATGCAATTTACTTGCAGAACTTATCACAAATTTGAAGCAAACAAAAGGCTTGTCAGTCATACTTGGCAGTGGCCAGCAACTTTGCCAACTTATTTGACTTCTCTTTGCTTAGGAACTGTCTCATTCTGCTTCCCTGAATGCTGTGACTGGTCTAATTTTGAAAGGTCAAAGTTCAGACTAGTTTTATAAGGATTAACATGAGTCACTTTTGCTTTGACGTTACTAAATAGATTACTTCATGGGAGAAGTTATAATATCGTCAGCCAGGCGTCTGGTGCTGCTTTAAATGTTTAGCCACAACTGATATAATCTTATTTAGAAGTCCTCAGTGGGACTTTTGACATACTTAGATTTAGTCTCAAAAAGAGTTTCAGAAGCTGACTATAAGTTCCATGCTTTTGTTCTACATGACCATTTACATCGTTTTCCATTATTCCCTCATCCGGCCCACACATACCACGTAATCTGAAATCTGTGTCCTTATTTAAACTCTCTGCTTTTTGCTCCAGAACTCTTTTCAAAGCAGTTTTGCGTATGATTTATATAATGCCTTCATTATAATAAATTACTGATTTATCTGAGGGTTTTTTTTTTCAGTAATTTTATTAATGCACATTAAACTGATTAATTTAAATAAAAAAAGAAAGAAAGAAACTTGAAATCACTTGACACTTGATGAACCAATATGCTTTAGTTAAATGAATCATGATGTGCTTAGTAGTTTGCAGTTGGAATTGAGAGAGGGACATTTCCATTCTTGAGATTATTTGATTGGATTGGAAAAATTGGTCTGTGTATGAGAAGTAAATTGTGTATTTTACATGTGAAAAAGAGAGTTTTGTCAATGTTTAGAAGAATACTAGCATATGTTTGCTTCAAACTATAACATGGATGAAATAAAAGCCACATAAGTTTAACTTAATTTTCATTGTCATTTGTAGCTGTAGTGGTTGTCTTGAGAAGCACTTTTAGCACAGTTTTGTATTACACCTGGTCCAAATACGGGTCCACTGACTTCATTGCCACCAACTATGAGCACTCAGTCTGAGGCCTGAAAAGGAAGGCACCACCATAGGAATTTATGAGGGTCCTCATGGCACAGTGACCCAGCACTGTATAACACTTTTGCTTGTCTGCTCATGTGTGCACAGCTTGTTCCCACACTGGGAATTTCTCCTGGCGGAACTGGGAAACAATGGGTGTGGGAGTCCTGTGACTGGAGCTGTTGCTTTGGGAAGCGCTGGACCCTGTTAATGCTGGAATCTGCGGTGTCCCTTACGTTTCAAACAACGTCTGTGTTGGGTAGGGTAGATCGATGAGGATAAGATGGTCACGGGGGGTAGGCCTAATCTTGCACTCTCCAGCATTCCTTGGCATCCTCATTGGTTTGTCTGTAAATTATATAGCATTTTGACATTTAAGGCCAACAGATAGGAAAATACAATATCACTGCATTTTGTGTTTAATGTACACAAAGAATAAAATGATTGGAAAATCAAAATCTTCACATACGTATATAAATAATGCAGAAGGACTATTTTTGAGCAGATATTTCAACGTCAAAAACGACCCATAGAATTAAAAACCAAATGGAGGGCCTGTGTTTCAGTAATTAAGAAGGGAAACGTGCTATGACTGAGATAAGGATTGGTTTTAAAGCATCTTTGTTTCACAGTTGACAGCTGAGACAATTAATTAACCAACAAATAAGGAAAATGGTCATGCAAGAGCATGTTGTGTGTGGTCTTGTATGTGTGAGAGTAGCCTTAAATAAGAAAAAAATACCCACAGTAGAAACCATGTTAGTTCTCATATCATCAATAATATCTTATGTTATTAATTAATTAGATTGATTAAAAGTAACCATAAATAATTTTACATTGCTGTAAAAACTTCGTTTTCAATGTTGATAATAAAATGAAATGTTTCTTAACCACAAAATCAGAATATTAGAATTAGTTCTGAAGAATCATGTAACACTAAAGACTGGAGTAATGATGCTGAAAATTTTCGGCCTTGCCATTACAGAAAATAAATAACATTTGAACATAAAATTGATGTTTCAAGTTGTAATAATGTTTCACAATATTATTGTTTATTGTATATATAGTTAGTCAGAACAAGCATGATATTTTGAATGTTAATAGGGAGGAAATACTGACAGAGTTCCAAAGTTTAGGTGGAATTTAAAACTGTAAAATGACATCAAACTACTGAAGTGGTGATCAACACTTGCTTTGAGAGGTGAAATAGTAAATCGACCAAAACACCTGCCCTCGCTTCCTTGTGGAGTATCTTGAAAGAGTAAGTCCTATCCTGCCTTCAACATACACTTAATGTAATTGTTTGGTAAAAACATCCAGTTCTAGAATAAAAAGAAAATGTAGACGAAATCTTCTCATAGTCATGTTGGGAAATGTTTGATGACTGGATAGCACTTCATAAAAAGTGTGCAAACCACTGGTTAGACTGTCATGGGCGTTAGAGGCATTTGACCCTCAGCTCATTGACATATTTGCCTAGCAAATTGCCCTCACTGAGAAGGATTTCAAAGTAAGGGACCAGTGAAGTGACCTCTTAAAGGCGATCTTTTACACATGTAAAAACATTCTCACACACACACACACACACACACACACACACACACACACACACACACACACACACACACACACACACACACACACACACACACACACACACACACACACACACGCGCACGCACGCACGCACGCACACACACATACACACACACACACCCACACACACACACACACACACACACACACACACACACACACACACACACACACACACACACACACACACAGGCATTCGAGAGATGCTAAAGAGTGAGAGAATGGGGAGGGCTAAAATAGAGAGAAAGAGACCTTCCACCTCTAGCCTGCTTGCATTCGTATGGAAATAAGTCTTCTCAAGAAGTTTACGTTAAACTCTGAATGAGGATTAACATGGCTCCCGCTTCACTAAACAAAGCAATTACTGAGCACACATCTCCGTCAGCCTGACCGGCTGTATAAATACTGCCTATCCTGGTACAAACAAATTGCAAAGTCACAAACAAATTGTATTTCTTGGTACAGACTGAGTAAATGAATTTAGAACTAAATGTACTAAACAGATTTTTATCACATCCTTCATGACGACATGAGATGTGTATGGAATTTTCAGATAGAATTTGCTTTGAATAAAGTATAAATCAAGGCCACAAGTGAGACCACTGACTCCCACCTTTGTTTACTTCTTGTTATGAACGATATGGGTGCAAGGAGATGTTTTACAAAGACTGATAGCCTAGCTCACAACTTCGAAAAACTTGAAAATTTAGTATCTCAGTTTTGCGTACTACTATTCACATAGATCACACTGTGTGTGAAGGAATGACGCCTCAGGCTTTCACAAAAGATAATCTGTAATCTGTCTAACAGACAGATTTGTCCAAACTGGCCTTTTAAGCTTCACTGGTCATATACAGTGGGCCATTTCTGTCAGTGTTAACGTATATTGAGATTTAATCTGTTTTCTTAAGGATATAATCAAGCAAGCTTTACTAGTTCTGATGCGTGTATAGCAGAAGAAGGTTCCCATGGTTATTATTCATGACCTCATCTCAAACTAGCTCTTTTACAGATTGTACCGTCATGCTTATTTCTTTTGTATATATTTTTTTTATTTCAAAAGTAATTATTAAGAGCTCAGTATAATAATTTGATCTCAGCCAACATAAGAAGTATTTAGAGGACTGGATGAAATGTCTATTTGCATTAAGGATGACAGTGTTTGACAATTTCTGGGAATGTTCTCTTCTTTTAAACATGACTCAGAGGAAACAAGTTTGACAGGGCATCAGAGTGATAAGACTTTTGGGCAAAAAATTGTGGTGAGTGTAATTTAATGAAATATTAATATTCTTAGTCATTGTCAAGGACTCACATGATGACTTGCACAAGGTCAAATAGAGATTACAAATTTTAGTGAAGTCAAAAGAGTCTTATGGGCCTTTGGAGTTTGAGTTCTCTAATGACTTTCCCGACAAATGACACTCAAAGTCAACAATTGTCTGCAAAGTTAGAAACAAAGTTATAATAAGTCTAAGAAGATAACAGAAATCACTGATAGAGTGATTTTTCCCCCGTCATTTTTTTATATAAAAGTTGTGTAACCGCAGTGTGGAAATATGAGGGGAATATTTTATGAAATCAAATGCAGTGCTGCCAAAGAAAACTATTTGAAGCAGCAAAAAAAGTGTACAAGACAGAAATGCCAGTAAAACTGATGACAGACTAGATGATTTTGGCATCAATTTCCCTCTTTACTACAGATATGCCTGGCATATTACCGTGGGGTCATGATGTACATCAAAATGTACGCTAATAAACCACAGTTGGTCTGAAGGTCACCCAGTACAACTAATATAACCTCCAACCCATATGTGTTTTGAAGCCTCATGGGCCAAATGTGTAAAATAAGAGGGCTAGTTCCCAGATCAGGGGTATTGGTTTATATAATATTTATTAGAGTTTTAAGGATAGACTCCATGTCGTGGGAGTGGTATTAACTCATTTGCAGTATTAAGGCTTCATGTACTGAATATCATATGAGAACTGGGTAGCACCTGCCAGCCAAACAACAAAACCAACTGTTACTCTTTAAAAGGCTGAGGTCAGATCACTTATAAATTAGGAAAACGACCCCTCCAGACTAGTTGACGAGAGAGAGAGAAAGAGAGAGAGAGAGAGAGAGGGAGAGGGAGAGAGAGAGAGAGGAGGTATGTTTCCCATGAACATTTGCCAGGTTCTGTCGGACTAAGCCGCAGGGAAAAAACAAACCCAGTGTCTTTCACAGCTTTGGTTAAGTAATGAGGAATTCTTGCCTCAGTCTTTAATTGGAGAAAATGGCCTTTTTTCTTGTCCTCAGGACTACACAGACTGATGTCTCAACCTGCTTAGTTATCCGAGAAGTATGCTTTTCAGACATCGAAGAGCTTGTTTATTTCACATTAACACAGATAGGTCTTTGTCAAATAACAAGCCTTAGATTGGCGCATGTAAGTAATAGCCAAATTCAGGTGTGTAAATCTGCAGGTGAGCCACGCAAAGACTAAACAGTGAGCAACTAGAGGCTTGAGGCCTAGTCAGCTTCAATTGGTCTTCTCTTTACTCATAAATCTGCTGTTAGTCTGCAATAAAGTATTTATCCTTCATCAAACCGTCACTGTTGTATTTTGTAAAATGATTATAGAATGCAGAATGATTATAAGCAGTATTATCAACTGTTAAATAAATCATGTTCATATCTGTGTGTGTTTTATGAATGTTTGTGACATTTTATGTTGTTATTCTGTCATGCCATTACGTTTTTACTCGGTCTGACAAAACCTTTGGCTTGTATTTAAGGATCAACTAGGTCTGGGTAGATCCATCATTTGACCCCCTAATGAACTTAATGAAATCTAAAGAATTCTAATCTCTGAAATGCATACAAAGACATATGAAAGTCAAACAAAATTACTACCTGTCAAAACAGACGTGGTGTTCTTCATTGCTGTGATAGCTCTCAATGATAACATGACCTCATTACCTTATTGGTTTGGTAAACTACAGGAATACAGCACCCTACTTGGGCAATTTTTGTCTTTTAGGAAGATAGAAGCATCAAAGTACAATTTTAATAGTAAAAGTATGCTTTGATTGTGTTTCAGACTACCAATTTGTTTTAAACTGTCATTATATGTGTGTGATGCGTGAAATAGGATTATCTGGGTTTTATGTTGGATCTGAATCTGTTGCGTAGGAGACAGTCATAGACGTTCATTGCTGATCCACTATTATTATTCCAAACCAATGAAATCATCCTTGCTGGCTGGTTTATATTTACTCTGCAGCATACCATATGTAGAGGTCATTTGCTGTTTCATGGTTGTATTTAGCTTTTGCAGAATTAATGTTATTCTACAAAAGGTCTGCATGAGTGGCACAGTGAGTGTACATGAAACAAATGGCTATATCAGAGTCCTCCTGGGAAATTCCTACATAAAGTTTGGAAATCACAATTACAACACAATGTGCTTTAAATGAGTTTCGTTGGAATAAAATGGACTCACTGAAAAATGTTCCAGTTCATATTGTAAAAAAAAAAAAAAAATAGGGAAATGAAGAGATTTCTATATGTTATTCTCTCAATAGACTACAAAAGCGATACGAGTTCAGCACAAACACATAACGCAATTAAATTTCATTAATAAACATTAAAAGATTGCGATCTGGTTCCAAACACCCACGCGATCTTACTCAGTGCTCGAAGTGGGCCGGTATGCACTGGTACTTCTATATTTGAAGCTGTATAAGCTGTATACCCTCACTTTTTCTTGCGTGCTTCTCGCATGTTGCCGGTACTCTGACCGAAACACAAAATCAGGCTATTAATTAGTAGAATACATCGCGCAGTCGGAGCCTTTATAAGCATGTGTGGCGAGCGAATCACCGTTGGCGCGTTCACCAGCGCGCTCCAAAAGTGTGATAAGATTTGCGTAAAATGTAGGCCAACAACCCATTTGAATTCTATTGAGAATGTGGTAAAACGCTGTGGAGAAAGTCAAACATGATCTGTCTGAGACATGTGTAAACTTTCAACAGAGGTCTTGCAGGAGTGGTGCATGTTTTTAACATAAACGTCCTCTGAAGAGAGATTGTTTGCTAACTCTGCTCCGGTGTTTTGGGTGAGATGAGTGATTTATCATCACTTCCTTTACAGCAAGGAGGTACACTTGTGTGAAGGTTTTCAGATTTTAATTCTCATAAATCGGTAGTGATGTTATGTCAGCATGCTGCACAGAAAAGCTGTCAAGGCTTGGATTTTACAGGAAGCCACTGAACGGAAACTTCAGGCCCCAGGTAGACCCGGGTTAATCCACACAGAGGCTTCTTATTCTGTTGCTCAAGTCTTCATCTACAATTAATCATCAGTGCAATACTTTCATCAAGTTTCAGTTGTAAAACTGGTAAATGCAAATAGTACATTCCTGTTCAAAACAAAAGTCTTAAGTTTGGCATTTGTAGACATTTTGATCAGCTGCAATAATTTAAAATAAGGAGCTGTAAGGATATTATATATATATATATATATATATATATATATATATATATATATATATATATATATATATATATATATACTATTGAAAATGCTTCTATTTATAACATTTTTCTAATACATTTTTTTCCTATACAAATTATAGATTATTTATATCATTATGACCGAAAGGTTTTATATTCATACAACAATTTAAAAGTATATATTAATACCTAACCACACATACATAAAAATAACAAAAGTAATTGTTAAGGGTCAGGTGCGCTGCATTACAGAATTCTTAAGTCTTAAAAGGAAATGACCATGGTCACTAAACAGGGTTTGAGTTTGAATGTTTCTGTAGAAATTGCAACTTATGGTAACAACTGCAGTCCACAAGGTTACATTTTGCAGTGTTTATATGTTGTAAACATTATTTTTAATAATAAAAATGGGTCTCTGCAGAACATAAAGAGTGGATTAACGAGCATTGTGAATTTTTGTTGTGCTAGGTTTGATCCTTTTAGCAAATTTTCTTTAGCTCTTGGAAAACACTCAGCAGTAAAGTCAATCCTACATAACACAGAGCCTGCATCATTTGACATAAAGTAGGTATATTTTTTGGCATAAGATTCAGTGGTGCTTTTGCTCCAACAAAGCTGAACATTCCTTTTGATATGTGCAGTATACTGTATGGTACTGCTATATTTGAGTTTTATATTGCCTCATGTAGAGAGACTATATTACTCCAGTAAAGTAGGGGGGATGAGGCAAAGGGGAGGGTTGAGATTTAATGTTCCTGTAGTCACACACCATTTAAAACACATTGAGACACAAATACAAAGTCAGCTTTTTCATGTCTATGCCTACTTAAGGCTCTTGACCCTTCAGATGCCAGGTTTGTCTGGAATCCTCTGGTGGTTTTGCTCTTTGATTTTAATAACAAAAAATTGCAGATATGTTAGAATGTATTATTTTAATAGAATTCTGGAATCCCCTCTTAAAAAGGTGTTAAAACAGGTAATTTTTGAGGTATGTTTTGGTCAATTTTAAAGAGGACCTTAATAGCATTTGTTTTCAGCTCAGATTCTGAGGCAGCTTTTGCATAATTCCTTGTGAATTGAGTACTAAAACACATTAATGTGCAAATAAACACTGTTATGGATATACATTTATATTGTTTTCCCCTGTCTATTTTAAGGCAGAATATGTACACTCACCTAAAGGATTAATAGGAACACCATACTAATACTGTGTTTGACCCCCTTTCGCCTTCAGAACTGCCTTAATTCTACGTGGCATTGATTCAACAAGGTGCTGAAAGCATTCTTTTGAAATGTTGGCCCATATTGATAGGATAGCATCTTGCAGTTGATGGAGATTTGTGGGATGCACATCCAGGGCACAAAGCTCCCGTTCCACCACATCCCAAAGATGCTCTATTGGGTTGAGATCTGGTGACTGTGGGGGCCATTTTAATACAGTGAACTCATTGTCATGTTCAAGAAACCAATTTGAAATGATTCAAGCTTTGTGACATGGTGCATTATCCTGCTGGAAGTAGCCATCAGAGGATGGGTACATGGTGGCCATAAAGGGATGGACATGGTCAGAAACAATGCTCAGGTAGGCCGTGGCATTTAAACGATGCCCAATTGGCACTAAGGGGCCTAAAGTGTGCCAAGAAAACATCCCCCACACCATTACACCACCACCACCAGCCTGCACAGTGGTAACAAGGCATGATGGATCCATGTTCTCATTCTGTTTACGCCAAATTCTGACTCTACCATCTGAATGTCTCAACAGAAACTGAGACTCATCAGACCAGGCAACATTTTTCCAGTCTTCAACTGTCCAATTTTGGTGAGCTCTTGCAAATTGTAGCCTCTTTTTCCTATTTGTTGTGGAGATGAGTGGTACCCGGTGGGGTCTTCTGCTGTTGTAGCCCATCCACCTCAAGGTTGTGCGTGTTGTGGCTTCACAAATGCTTTGCTGCATACCTCGGTTGTAACGAGTGGTTATTTCAGTCAAAGTTACTCTTCTATCAGCTTGAATCAGTCGGCCCATTCTCCTCTGACCTCTAGCATCAACAAGGCATTTTCGCCCACAGGACTGCCACATACTGGATGTTTTTCCCTTTTCACACCATTCTTTGTAAACCCTAGAAATGGTTGTGCGTGAAAATCGCAGTAACTGAGCAGATTTTGAAATACTCAGACCGGCCCGTCTGGCACCAACAACCATGCCACACTCAAAATTGCTTAAATCACCTTTCTTTCCCATTCTGACATTCAGTTTGGAGTTCAGGAGATTGTCTTGACCAGGACCACACCCCTAAATGCATTGAAGCAACTGCCATGTGATTGGTTGATTAAATAATTGAATTAATGAGAAATTGAACAGGTGTTCCTAATAATCCTTTAGGTGAGTGATACCAGCTATGTTTTAAAGGTAGGGTAGGCAATTGTTTTTATTAAATACTTCTTTTTATACTGCTTGAAACTCTCTTCACATCCTGATAGCAATCAAAAACAGAAGTTGGCTAAATATTAAAGCATGTACATATGTCTTCTGTGGAAGTCTCAGGATCAAAAAATGTCCATCCAGTCTGAATGCAGTGATACGTTGGTTGTTTCTCAATTCCAAGAATAACACAGTCTCATCCCAAGACGTCATGTGACTGACGCTTTTGACCATACGTCAACATCCGACGTTTTAGGGTATCCTTTAACGTCAGTTAGATGACGATCCTAGGGCGTCATCTACTGACGCTTTACCTTTAGCGTCAGTTAGATGACGCGGGTAGGTTTAGGTCTGGGGTAGGGTTAGGATTAGATAGTGTCATCTAACTGATGTTAAAGGGTACCCTAAAACGTCGGATGTTGACGTATGGTCAAAAGCGTCAGTCATATGACGTCTTGGGATGAGACTGGGCTGCCAAGAACGCAAAGAACGGACTTTTGAGAACGGAGAATTGAGATGTGTGTAGACAGACAGTCACAGAGAGCCGCAAGCAAACAGCAGCCACCTTTTACAGCTCCTCCGGAACCAAAACAATGAGCTTATGCTGCATCCAGGCCATGTCATAACTGCAATTGCGAGAATTGTGACATTCTACCCGGAGCTGTTCACATCGTCAGACTCGAATTTATGCGTTTCTATGTCAACACTATAAATGCCAAAATTAAACTGCAGCAGTCAGGTTGTAAAAGTAAGAGCTCTGTAATTGTTTACAGCCATTATTATTGCTTTGATGCTTGCTTTTCTCGTGATGCTTTGCAGACTCTGCTGTGTGTATTGCGTGATTTCATGTGTTTGGCAGGAGGTGTGGCTTTGTAGAGCACTCTGAAGAGAGGGTTGGGATATCTTTTCAAAGCTAGCCTAGTATAGCTAGCCTCTCCGCAATTGTCTACCCTACCTTTAATTTGGAACCTAAAAATAGCAAAATAGCATAGTTCAAAATGACCGCGTCGGCTCTACACACTCACTGCCATCTCACTGTAATTTATGCAAACAGTGTGCTCGCGTGTGCGGCAACTCGTGGACGATTTTTGGGTCAATAACGATTACATTTCAGTCTGTTTTTTTTACACAAAAAAATGGAATAACTTCAGGATGTTGCGCTCGACTTGTATGGATTCTTTTTTGGAGCTTGACTTTAACTTCCGTCCCACATCTCACTGAAGAAGCATTTCGGGTTGAAGCGACAGGGTGAGTAAATAACATGATTTTAATTTTGTGTGAACTATTCTTTACATATTGCTCCTGCAAAGAAGTAGCACTTTATTTAAAAAAAATCAGAGACAATCAGTTTATGAGTTTTTCTACTTTCACCAAAATAATGCTTCTGGCTGAACCAGGAGAAGAGCTTTCAAATCAACTGCCTGAAGATGAGAGCGGTTTGGTTGGCCCTGAATATTTTCTGCCAGACCTCAGGGGACACCCCGTCTTGGTCCACACGGACAACGTGTCGGTGGTGTCCTATATAAATCACCTGGGCGGCCTCAGATCAGGCAGCCTGTATGTCATGGCCAAAAAGCTCCTCCTTTGGTCGATGCCAACCTGTGCTCCCTGAGAGCTGCGCATGTCCCAGGAGTCCAAAATGTGGGCGCGGACATGCTGTCTCAAGACAACACTCCCCCAGCCGAGTGGCCCTCAACTCACAGACGGTTCGTCTGATATGGAGTGGAAAGACCCAGGAAAGACCCTGCAGAAGTTTAATGCATATTCTATTAATTGAAACAAAAACATATGTCGCATAATTCTCACAGTCAGTGGCTAATACAGTTCATTTCTTTTTTTGTTCTGTTTGGTCTTTAGTGTCATTGTGCATGGGCACAGTTCATGAGACACAGCTGTTTGTAAACAATCTGATGAGCATTATGTTCCAGCAGGACAATTATTTTATTTTTCCACTGTGGCACGGCATGTTCCACAGCTGTAACATTTTCTTTCTATTTACAAGCAACATAATGCCTCTTGATAGAGGGTTATAATGCTCACTTTTATTGTTTTCCTTTTGTTTTGAGTGATCTGTGAATTGAATAAAATAATTATTTGTGGCAAAGACATAATTCATGCCATGTCCCTCTGTGGACTTCTGTGGTGCTGTATGCAACACACTTTAGTTTTGTTAATGGACATTCTTAGCTGGAATCAACTTTGTATTTTTCTTGGAGTAGCATTTTTCATCTTTTGTTTTTCATTAGCTTCTCTACACTATGTGCTGTTGGGGGTCGGGCCCCACCAGATGGTGCTATGGTACAAAATGCATTATATGAGCATCAGCTTCTGTGAACTAAACTTGTTAGCTATATTCCTGTAAAATTCTAGTTGTGAAAGGCTACATGTTAACTCTTTCCCCTCCAGCGTTTTTTTTAATAAGTTGCCAGCCACCGCACCAGCATTTTTGACCATTTTCACAAAAATGTCATGGCCCCCAGAATATTTTTTTGTATGAATATCTCAACATGCAATATATCAAAAGAAAGAACCCTCTGCTATTAAAAAAAAAACAAAAAAATACATTTTATTTAAAAAGAAATTGACACTTTTGAGCAAAAAGCTAAGAAAATCACGTTTTTGTCAAAGACTACATCCAGATCGGATTCAGAACGATGATCAAAACACAGATGGAGTAGATCGAGTCCATCAGCACCCCTTGCACAGTCCTGTAGCTCATCCTGGGTTGACATTTCACTCAGTAACATTAGGTAGTTTTGATTATATGCTGTTTAATGTTGATGGCGCGTTATTTTACATATGCATATGATTACATATGATATCGCTCGTTTCTGCATCTTCTTCACATGTGTTTTGATTAGGAGATTCAGTCTTCTTTTAGAAGATAGCGTCCCCTACCATATAACAGTGAAGACATGGAAAGCCGGAAAATTCCGTCAATGGCAGGGACGCGTTGTCTCACAAATGACGGAAATTCGAAAATCCGTCGAAATCCCGACGAAATCCGTCGATGGCGGGGAAAAAGTTAAGCCATTTTGGAATAGTGCACTGACTAATTCTTTGGCATTGAATTTGGCATTAATAATTATTTGGCATTGTCTACTCGCATGATATATAAATGTATTACTTTTGATGACATTAGAAATTATTCTGTAATTATGTATTCCATGATCGAGAAATTATTTTTAAAAAAGAGGTAATACTAAAAGATAATGTTTACCCTTTATAGTTTCTGTGCAACATTATTATAATTTCTTTGGAAGTCAACCACAAGTTGGAATATTACAATATCAAATTTGTCAAATTTTTGTTGCTCACCTAGCTCAAAGCAGAATACTGACTAACAGCCCATCCTTCAGCATTTCTATCATAGATTCCTTTTCAGATCTGACAAACTGCGGTAGTGTTCCCTTTCGAAGGGAACTCAACAATACGTCAACGACGTTATGGGGAACGCCTCAGGCGTGACAGGTGTCTGAAATCACTATCAAATCACGTCAATCATATTGACCGGCGACAGCCCGTGAATCATTAGCGTGAATGATTAACGTGCGACCTGGAAGTATAAAGGGGCGCCTTGCACACATGACAAATCATCTCATCGTCTTCAGGGACTGTCTGTTTGAAAACGCTACTCAATGAAACGGTAAGAAAATTAAATGTACAGCACACGAGTGTGCTTTTCCTGCCTGGGAGAAGAGCGCGCACGGGAGATTCTCGAGGGAATCCTCTGTGTGAACTGTGAGCGTTTTTCTTTTAAAACGCTCGCTCTCGTCTGGCCCTCTTCTCGAGTGAAGGGGGTTCAACGTCTGGTTCTCGTGGTCCCGCTCGTGCCGAGGCAGAGCGGCGACTTGCATCATGGGCTTCCAGATAGAGCTCGTCGATCATCTTGAGAGTGCTGTAAACCTCTCAGATGATTCGACGGCTGACGAGGGCAAAGCAGGTGCTCTTGCTGCTCTTCAGGACGAGCAGGAGATGGCTGAGGAGGTTTATAATCAGGTAGATCCTGAACCCTCTCAGCCACCCTGCCCCGTGTATGCAGGTCTGGTGGATGTTGTGGAGCGCGCCGCCAACAGGCTGTAGCTGCCATGGCAACGCACTAGAGGAGAGACCGCTCGCGGTAAAAAGCAAAAAAAAAAAAAAAAAAGACTCCCCAGACGTGCATTACATCAGGCCTGGCGCTGGGCCTATGATAAGAACGATGTTCCGATGGCCCGCCTAGGCTTGGTTAGTAGAAACGCCTCTTTCAGGCATGTAAAGTGGTAGACCCCAGGTTCATAAAGAACTATCTGGCGAGTCTTCACTCCGCACGCCGCAGGTGAGCTGTCTGGTCTTTTCAAGAGTCAATTTTTGTGAATTAAAATTCCGAAATGTATCTCTCTACAGACCTCGTTCCCTGTATAGAGCTATGGGGTCATGTCATTTGCTATGTCATCAGGTAATAAGGTAAGAGAAGTTTCCTGGATTATTAGGGCCCTGAAGTTCCCCATTAGGTGGCCAGAACGATAACTATGTTAGCCTTCGGGCTGTTAGCCACCTCAGGGTAGAGTAGTTGGTCTCTCTCTTAGAATTTTTTACTTAGAGTGTTGACTGACGCTAGAGCTTCAGATAGATCTTATGTCCGGCCCACGGGTCCGTTTGACTTCTTCCTGAGTATTTCGCCCCTTGAGCTCTGTTTGGGTTTTCATTAGGCTGAGCGATCATGCAGCCCTTTGTATGGAATAATACAGACTATATTCTTTAGTAAGGCTGTGGCTCCTCCGAGCCCTCAGATAGATCTATGCCTGCAGGCTGGCCCTCACCAGGGCCGCCTCTGTAGCTGGCCTAGGCTGTGCCAGGGATAATAGAAGTGCTCTGCTAAAATTTAGCATTGCTTCCTCTGAACCTTCACTTTGTGAATGTAGGTTCCTAGCATCCCTGTATAAACAGCCTCCTCCCATGGGAGTCGTTAGGCCAAGGCCCGCCCCCTTCTCTGCATTCTGGGGTGACTAGAGTAATGCAGCATGGTGCAGAGGATGGTTTGTAAGGACATGGTAGGCCTCAAACAGGCCTCCGTGGTATATATGTCTTTATTGAGCAGGGTTAGGCCGTCTTTCGCTTCACGAAGAAGACTGGGTTTCCTGCCCGACCCTGCCATGCAGAACTGGCCTACGGATTTAGGCCACCAGTTTAGGCTTCACTCACCTCGCTGAGCGACTGCTCGAGCGCTAGGTTGTAGGTGGATGGCTTTCATTCAAGCCCCACTCCCCTAGGTTGGGCACAGATAAATTTCTGTCACCCCTAGAGCCGCTGGCAGGCCCGGACCCTGGTAACCTCAGGGTGAGGTGTGAGTATCCCCCTGTGATACAGGGTAGGTCTGAGCACTTCACTCCCAGTTCTGTTTATCCTACCTCGCACCACTATGGCTCGGGTCGAGTATGAAGTAAGCTTCACTTCTTCTTTGGTCGAAGTACGCTCCCCTGAAGCCAGAGCATTGCCCTGAGCTGACGCCCATGCATAGATGGTAGGCCCCTGACTAATGGGGCCTCCGTTGAGGCAGAGTGGCGTATGTTGTACTCCCCTTGTTTTAAGGGTGCTAGCTTTTTTGCGGAGTACACTGCCATGGGCAATGTGATTAGGCACCAGGATGCTGTAGGCGCTGCGTAAACAGCTTTGCTGCCAACGAAGGCTGCGCCATTAGGTAGTAGGCCTCAGCAGGCCTCCTTGATTGGACAGCCCCCTAGAGGGCACTGTAGGCCAGCTCACTTTACGTGGTTGGCCTTGGTGGTTCGGGCAGTTGACTCACTGATGGGTAGTAGGCCTTAAACAGGCCTCCTCGGAGGTGAGTCCCAACATTGTGGGACATACCTTATAGCGCTACTGGAAGCCCATTAGTAAATTTATGCTTGTGTAGTATGGTTCCCAACAGTGTACTTTATAGCAGAATATGACTTGCTATTAGCTAGTAGGCCCGACCAGGCCTCCCTGATAGGCGAGTCCCCAGCTGGCTGGCCTTAGCAGGCAACCTTATACTATCACCCGGACTCAGGGCTCAAAGCTAACAGTGGTTATCAGGTAGTAGGCCACTCAGGCCTCCCTGAAGGTGAATTCCCACTTAAGATGGTTATCAGGTAGTAGGCCTCAGCCGGCCGCCCTGAAGGCGAATTCCCACTTAAGTTGGCTATCAGGTAGTAGGCCTCTCTGGGCCTCCCTGAATGTGAGCGCCCAAATATTTTGGGTGTCAGGTAGTAGGCCTCACCAGGCCTCCCTGAAGGTGAGTTCCCACATGCTGTGATTATCAGGTAGTAGGCTCCTCCAGGCCTCCTTGAATGAGTACGGTCAGGTAGTAGGCCTCACCAGGCCTCCCTGAAGGTGAGCTCCCCACATACTGTGGTTGTAAGGTAGCAGGCCTCACCGGGCCTCCCTGAAGGTGAGTTCCCACGTACTGTGGTTATCAGGTAGTAGGCCTCTCTTGGCCTCTCTGAAGGTGAGCACCCCACATACTGTGGTTATCAGGTAGTAGGCCTCTCTGGGCCTCCCTGAAGGTGAGCACCCCACTTACTGTGGTTATCAGGTAGTAGGCCTCACGGGCCTCTCTGAAGGTGAATTCCCACTTACGTTGGCTATCAGGTAGTAGGCCTCTCCGGGCCTCCCTGTAACGTTCCCTAGTGGTGCTGGGTTTATGAAGCTAGTGGTCTCTTGCTATCAGTTTCAGCTAGCCTTAATAGGCAGCTGCTGAAGGCGAGCTTGCGCCCTGGCTCGCTAAAGTGTTCATTCTCTGCTATTGGTTCCCTCCCGGAACTTTTTCTGCCTACAGCCTGGTTTGCCTACCAGGCAGACCTGTGCTCCCCTCACCGAGGGTCTCTATGAGCATGCGGCTTCCTGAGTCTGGTCAGACGGTCGTAGGCCTCTCGTGAGGCCTCCCAGTTAGATCAGCCCTTAGGCCTTCACAGGCCTCCTCAGTGTTTTGAAACACAGACACTGGGTTGATCCGTGGATCGAGTAGAGAAACTCCCCTCGCTAGCAAGGGTTGGAAAGCACTATGCTGAGTCATACTCTCCGGGATATCCCGTCTCTGAGATCCGGGCCGAGTGGTTCACTGCCAGCTTCGCAGTCCCTCCGGTTGGATGCATTTCTTAAGGCTTTGTTGTCCAGAGGCTCTGTCTTCAGACAGACAGGATTTGGCCAGACTAGTGTCTATGTACTGACGCCAGGTCAGGCCGTCCTGGTGGCATTTCGGGGTGAGTACGTTCCCCTGAATAGTGACTGGCTGGGGTTCCTTCGGGTTCCCTAGCCACATTCCCTAGAAGGGACCCCTTCTAATTGGAAGCTGTGGTTCCAGGCCCGGAGCCGGCCCAGGTAGACCTTTTTATTTAACCATGTTTATGAAGGTTTTTCTGTGAGGCTGTAGCTTGGGCTATGACCGTAGGGAATGCTGTCACTGACAGCCCAGTGTGACCTGAGGGTGAGTGGTTCTAGCGTTTCATTTGAAGTTGCTGGTTCTGACAGTTGTCACTGCCACTTGGCATGCACTCCCCTTAGCATGGCGGAGTTGGTATATCGTTCCCCATAACGTCGTTGACGTATTGTTGAGTTCCCTTCGAAAGGGAACGTCTCAGGTTACGACTGTAACCTATGTTCCCTGAGAACAGGGAACGAGACAATACGTCTCCCTGCCATGCCTCGGGGCTTGCCTACCGTACAGTCCCTTCAGACGATAAGGTGATTTGTCATGTGTGCAAGGCGCCCCTTTATACTTCCAGGTCGCACGTTAATCATTCACGCTAATGATTCACGGGCTGTCGCCGGTCAATATGATTGACGTGATTTGATAGTGATTTCAGACACCTGTCACGCCTGAGGCGTTCCCCATAACGTCGTTGACGTATTGTCTCGTTCCCTGTTCTCAGGGAACATAGGTTACAGTCGTAACCTGAGACGTTCTCCATGGTAACAGCAGCCTCAATAGACCCATTTCATCTCTTTATTCTAACACAAGCCAGACCCCCAGCAGAGAACTTACACTCTTATCCTTACGTTTTTGCATGAAGTCCAAATAAATCAGCTCTGTGGATATGGGCCAGGGAGAGAGATTCTCCTCTCACATTATAAACCATGTCAACAAAAAGCATCTCTTATAGAGTGCAGTTTATAACAGGACATTTTTTAAAGTGAGTTTTAGTTATTTACGGAAATCTATATTAATTGAGTGCAAGGTTTGCTTGGACATCCAAAACTTGTTTTGAATACAGAACAAACAAAATATTTTCCCTCTAACTCAAGTCAGGGTTTAATGAAAGCATTGTTGCTACTCAAGGTCAACAAACTAAAGTAGTTTCCACCCCTAAATGCCTAGGATTTTTAAATGATGACCGGATTTCCTTTAGGTCCCATATTCAGAATTTGTGATTTGTTGTTTCTGAAACATTCTTCAGTGCTGCCCATCTTAGCCTGCTTTGATATTTTAAATTTCAGTATGACTCAGTGGAAGTATGTGCTGATCATAAAACAACTGTCATGAATGAAGAATTTGCAATGGTTATAATGACAAAGATATTGATCATTTTCATTGTCATTTGTGTCACTATAACATGCAAAAACATTTCTTCAGTTTCTTGAAGTCTCCACTGTCTTCTGTTGTTTGAACAAACCAATAGTTCTGCCCCAAATTAACGCCAGTTGTTGAGACAGTTTTACTATGCAAAAACCAACCTACGCATAGCCTACTTACAGTTTTCACAATCTGCATGTTAAGATAAGACAAGAAAAAGTACTTTAACATAGTAAAAAATCAAGTATCTTGATGCTTTAAGCCAGGGGTGTCCAAACCTGCTCCTGAAGGGCCACTGTCCGGCAGAGTTTAGCTCCAACCCCAATTAAACACACCTGAACCAGCTAATCAAGGTCACACTAGTCATACTAGACTCTTCCAGTCAGGTGTGTTGAGGCAAGTTGGAGCTAAACTCTGCAGGACCGTGTTTGGAAACCCCTGCTTTAAGCTGTAATGCATATGTCTCAGTATATATTGGTTAAGCTTTTTAGTTGTGATCTGGCCCACACAGAACTTTAGATCTTCTTGGTACATTTTTTTTTTTTTTTTTTTTGCACTGAGGTACAGTCTGGTAGGAAAAAGGCAGGAATGCCATTTCTCACAAGTCGTTTGGAGAGGCTTCCTTAAGGACCCTTTGGGGAGACATACCACTCATGACCTACCATGAATGTTCTTACTTTCTTTGGATCTGATTGTTTCTCAAGAAAAATGTCAGTTGTTTGGCTACAGCATCCTGCTCCTCAGATATAAAGCTGATGTTTATTTTTTTCTCAATCGTAAAGACTAATGCATTCTGAAAATTCTTTACTGACCTTTAAGGATGGATGTACCTATAGGTTATGCAGCTGATGCTATTTATAATTATAATATAGTGTTTAACATTATTTGTAGGTCATGTGGGTCATCTGTCAGACATTATAAAAACTTGACATATTTAGTCTAGATAGAGCCATCAAGACATCAGTGTTTGTAGTGCAACCGTAAATTACCGTTTTAATTCAAAACCCACTGCAGAAAATTTCTGTTTTTTGTAAAAGACCTGCAATATCATGTCTGTATCTCATAGGTCACAAATTGATTGGATCCGCTATTGCTCAGAGACTGAAAGAACAGAACTCCAGAACCTGGTGGAAGGCCTCTTATTAGTCACAAAAATGTATTTTAAAATTGAGCACAGGCTGCAAAAGAAAAAAATGGCCTTTAGGATGCCTCTGTGCGGTTACTACTTGGGTCAAATGCCAGACAGCGTGTCATGCATAATGATGTCGGTGTATGATGGATAGTAACCCTCACTTACATCTACTCAACTTGCAATTGCCAATGATAAACTGCAGTTAAACATGTTTTTATGCTAGCCATGTGAACTAGGAAACGAACGATGACATTCTGTATGTCTTAAGTATACAATAAATTATTCTCTGGAACGTCTCTTTTCTTGATATCTCGAATTAAGTTTCTTTTTTTCTTACCACATTGGCAATGGCACATAGTTTTTTTTTTTTCTTTTTTTAACCACACTAAATTGTTAGACGCTTAAAAAAAAAGAAACAATGAAACAATTTATGAAAAAGTACATTTTTATTCAAGACGTACTGTTTGAAAACAAGTTTTATTATTTTACACAGCTTTGCTAAAATATAATCAAGATAGCATGCTGATTTAGACCACACCATGTTAACACTTGTTCTGTTGAGGATATTGTGTACCTATACTGTATGTTATATTTATGCTTCAATGATCTTCCAATTTTTTTAAATGTATTTATTACATTTCTTATGTTTGAAGTACCCTGAATATGAAGCATGAATCAATTTAAAAAATATTACAGGCTAGGATACTCTGTCTCAATTTTATTTTATATTCAAATTTACCCCAAACAGAAGCAGCATCTCTGAAAAGTGCCAGCCTACTTTGTGGTGCCTGAACATAAAAGCAGAAGATGAGGGTTAATGATAAATAGCAATCCACTGCTTAATGATCTCTGAAAAGACATCCTTGACTCCCACTTCCCACAGAAGTTAAATAAAGTGCTCTGCTGTTGACATGTCTCAATATGGGGTTGTGAGGTCCACATTAGAGGATATCTCACTGATAACAGCCTCAAAAGCCCTGGTCTCTGTCACTGTTGTTTCTTGGGACAACGCTCTGACCCGCTGAGAACTGAGAATGGAATCTCTGTAAGACAGACGATTGATGTGGGATTTTTTTTCAGGGCTATTCGTTTTTTTTTTTAATGGATTGTTTTTCTTGCACGATATTATGTTTCCCATGTTCTTTGATAGGGGAAAAAATCAAGAAAACTGTGAACGATCCTGTAATCATTAAGGAATTATTTATAATAGGGCTCAGATCAGCAGGGTCCCCTAAAGCACTATTAGGGACTGGTATTCGCTCACACACATTTTCAAATGAACTGCTGTCTAGTCTACTTAAGCTAGTCTACCACCATAACATTTCCCATACATTCAATCCTGTTCAGCACTGCCAACAAAAACTCAGCCTATCTTCCACAGACAACACATATCAATGGTAATTTCCCCCTTTTGTTTTTGTTGAGCTGAATGGCACACAGATCTAAACACTGACCATAGGTCTATGGTGAGATTTCTTTTGTGTGGCCATGTCACTGAGTCCGGGAGGACACATTGAGTTCCTCTGGGAAACCTCCTGCATGAATTTCTCAAATCATCAGAAGCACTTCCTGGACAGTATCAAGAGAGAACAGTTTAAACATGATGCTCAATGTTTTAAGGCCTGTTTTAGCTTGTCTGGCTGATCTAGAGTGTGTGGGCAGGATATGTCAAGCCATATCAAATGGCATTTATTTAAAGAACCCACATGACCATTAGATTATGACCATTAGAAAAACGACACTTTCAGTTTCCAGTGCCAAAAATACCTCTTCTTGGATCTGAATAAAGATTATCACTTATGATATTCTCGCTCGCTCTCTCTCTCTCTTTTTCTCTCTCTTTTCCCCCCTCTCTCTCTCTCTCTCTCTCTCTCTCTCTCTCTCTCTCTCTCTCTCTCTCTCTCTCTCTCTCTCTCTGTAGTCTTTGTAGAGAGAGAGAGAGAGAGAGAGAGAGAGAGAGAGAGAGTGAATTCAGGTTGATTTGGAGGACACTTTTTACAAGTCATCTCAATGGCTCAATCACCCTGAATTTTGAATTCACCCGATGAGCCAAAACCTTATAACCACCTGCCTAATATGCTGTTGGTCCTCCACATTCTACCAAAACAGCGCCGACCTGCCAAGGCATGGATGGCACAAGATCCCTTTAGGTGTTCTATGGTATCTGGCACTAAGATGTTAGCAGCAGATCCTTCAAGTCTAGTAAGATGCATCACATTCCCACTATACCAGTGTGTCGGCATCCCACAGTGCATCCTGGTGCCATCACTTCCCCATGTAAATGGTGCACGCATGGACGGCCGTGTACACGTGTGCCATTTACATGGGTAAGTGATGGCACCATGATGCACTGTGGGACGTCGACAAGAAGGTAGAGGGAGTGTGAAGGATCCCACTGATGCTTTCGACGGTGGACAGGGGTCATCATAGGCACTCTGATTGGTCTGTGGTTATGCAGCCCCACAGCAGTTTTGTGACATATTCCTCCAATAACCATCATTAAAATTGTGTGTACCTTGTGCCATAGTAGACCTTCTGTTGATTTGCACCAGACGGGATAGCCTTCGTTGCCCTTGTGCATTAATGAGCCTTGGGCGCCCAACACCCTGTCGCCTGTTTGTGGTTTGTCACTCCTCGGACCACTGCTGGTAAATTCTCACCACTGCTGACGGGAGCAACGCACAAACCTTGCCTTAACAATTTGGCCCTTGTCAAAGTCGCTCAGATCTTTATGCCTGCCCATTTCTCCTGTACCCAGCACATTGATTACAAGATGATTGTTTGCTTACAGTTACTGTACCATCTAATCAACACAGACCTTAATTTATGGCCTTGTTAGGAGATACAATGATATTCGCTTCACCTGTGATTGGTTATAATGATATTGGTTCACCAATAGGCATAATGTAAAATTTAAGAAAAATATTAAATGTTATATTCTGAGTATGATTACAGTCTGAGACTGCGTTAAGGTACCATTTACACAACACCTTTTTCAACTAAAAACTAAAAACTTTTTATGCATTTTGGCCTTTTTTATTTACAGGACAGTGGCATTTTGGTGACCTGAAAATGTAAACTATTGAAAACTGGTTTCAAAGTTTTTGAAAACGATACTGGTATTGTTTCCGTGTAAACTACAAAAATGCAAATTTGTGAAAACCGTGACGTCATGTGCATGCGTATTACGTGTTCAGTCTATAGGTTTGTAGATTTTCTTTACAAAGTGACCTCGCCAACTACTGGCCTGACATGCATAATACAGCAGGTTTTTATCGTTTTCGAAGATCCTTCGAAGAACAGGGATCGTTTTGACAACATTGTCATCTGAATGCGAAAAATGTAAAGGATAAACTTCCCTTTCAAGGGAACTCGAGCTGCGTCAAGCTGTGGGAACGCCCCTGCATTGTGCGTCATGAAGCACGTATGGAATCAGTCCAATGGAGAGACGGAACGTCATAGGCGGGTGACGTCATCGACCAGGAAACTATAAAGTACCCCCAAAACACAAGCGCGACAGCTTCTATGCCTTCAGTAAGCGCTATATGTGGATCTGTCTCAAGTGTTTTTGTCTGTCACTAAACAGGAGTTTCACTATTTCAAAAAACTATATATATATTATATTGAGAGACAATGGCGAGCGAACAACAGTTTAGGAAGTGTGTTCCTCCCTGCTCGCGCTATTTAACGGGCGGGGATACACACAACCTATGTGTTGTTTGTTTGGGAGTGCATCATGCCCAGTCAGCTCTCGAGGGGGCTGATTGTGAGCATTGCGAGCGTTTGCCTCTTAGAACGCTCCGCTCCCGCCGATCACTCTTTGAGGAGAGTGGTTCGGTTCGCGATCCACGCGGATCGGGTCCCGCTTCTGCCGAGGCTGAGCGGCGACGTCATTCGTGGGGATCGCAGATGGATCTAACAGCGGGGCTTGAGACGGGCTTTGCCCTATCTCAGCCCTTACCTGTTAGATCCAGTGCCTCAGTCTCGGGTTCAGAAGCACCCTCTGCGGTTTCTTCCCCCCGAACTGAGGCCCCAGTATTGCAACTATCCAGTTCCGAGGAGCTGGATGTTGTTAGTATTGATGCGGGAGATATCGACAATTCGCCATCTCGTTCTCCCGAAAGTGAGGAGCTTATGGAGGTGCTCACTCGTGCTGTTTCTAAATTAAGCATTGAGTGGCCAGCTGTTAGGCAGGAGTCTAGAGAAAAATCTAAATTAGATGAAAGATTTTTGCCTTCCCGTTCTCAACCTCCACGCGGTGCTTGCCCTTCTTCCCTGATCTCCACACAGAGGTTTCGAGATCGTGGAAGAAGCCGGTGTCCTATCGTATTTTTAGCCCTCAAACTTCCACTTACTCAAATATTGTGGGGGCTAAATCTCATGGTTATGGGGCGATGCCCAAAGCAGAAGAGGCGCTTGCTAGTCATCTTTCTGCTGAGGCTGCACCACTTTTACCCTCTAAGCCTCTTAGAAGTACATCAGCTTTAGTGGGTAAGGTGTATTCGGCGGCCGGTCAAGCCTCGGCATGCCTGCATACGATGTCCATCTTGCAGGCATACCAGGCTGACTTATTAAAGGATGTGAGTGACAGTCAAGAGGTCGCCACAACACAGGAAGTTCCTGAGGTTCGCCTTCGGGGGCGAGGCGTACCAGTACAAGGTTCCTCCATTTGGCCTAGCTTTATCTCCCCGCACTTTCACGAAATGCATGGATGCAGCTTTAGTGCCCCTGAGGCTTCAGGGCATTGGTATCCTCAATTACATCGACGATTGGTTGATTTTAGCTCAGACAGAGCAGATGGCGGTTCGGCATCGAGATGTCGTTCTCGCTCATATCAGAAAGTTGGGGTCGAGGCTGAACGCAAAGAAAAGTGTATTATCTCCTTCTCAGAAGACCACTTTTCTGGGCGTCGCTTGGGATTCGGTCTCGATGCGGGCGCGACTTTCTCCGACCCGCATCGCTTCGATTCTCTCAGCTATGAAACAAGTAAAGCTAGGCCAGCTACTCACTGTAAAACAGTTTCAGAGACTGTTGGGTCTGATGGCAGCAGCGTCCAACGTTATACCTTGCGGCCTGTTGTACATGAGACCACTACAGTGGTGGCTCTGGACCAAGGGATTCTCCCTGAGGGGAAATCCGCTCCGCACGATCAAAGTCACGCGGCGCTGCCTTCGTGCTCTGGTCATGTGAAAAGAAACTTGGTTCCTATCCAAAGGGCCTGTGTTGGGGGCTCTTTGTCGTCGCGTAACGCTAACGACGGATGCTTCCCTCACAGGGTGGGGGGCGGTCATGAGTGGTCGTCCAGCCCAAGGTCTGTGGCAGGACCATCATCTATCATGGCATATAAATTGTCTAGAGATGTTGGCGGTGTTCCAGGCTTTGAAACATTTCCTAGCGGACCTCAGAGGTCATCATGTGTTAGTTCAGTCAGACAACATGTCGGTGGTCTCGTATATAAATCATCAGGGGGGCCTGCGGTCGCGTCCACTTTACAAGGTGGCCCGTCAGATCCTCCTGTGGTCCCAGGGGAAGTTACTGTCTCTGAGAGCTATGTATCTTCCTGGTTATATGAATGTGGTAGCAGACTCCCTGTCGAGGCAGGGGCCTTTGGTTGAGTTTCGGTCACGCCAAGGTGGACCTATTTGCCTCCAAGGAGACAACGCACTGTCATCTGTGGTTCTCCATCAGTCAGCCAGCCCCTTTGGGGTTGGACGCTCTGGTACAGCCGTGGCCGAGGTCACGTCTGTACGCTTTTCCCCCGATTGCTCTGCTACCAGGAGTTCTGGAGAGGGTTCGCCGGGACGGGGTCAGCCTACTTCTAGCAGCCTCGATCTGGCCGGCCCGAGTATGGTTTGCGGACCTAATATCTCTTCTGGACGGCTCTCCCTTGGAGATTCCGATCAGGAGGGATCTACTCTCTCAGGAGGGCGGTACGATATTTTACCCCCGCCCAGAGATTTGGCCATTGTGCTAGAGGGCCTTTCTTTGGCCCCCTTTGAACCTATTGAGGAAGTTTCTGAGAAATTTCTCACTTTTAAATCTCTTTTTCTTCTTGCAATCTCCTCACTTAAGAGAATTGGAGATTTGCAGGCTCTGTCGGTTGCACCCTCATGCCTGGAGTTTTCGCCTGGCATGGTCAAGGCTTTTCTTTACCCTAGACCAGGTTATGTCCCTAAGGTCCCTACTAATGTTGTTAGACCTACAGTGCTGCAGGCTTTCTGCCCTCCTCCATTTGTGTCGTCAGATCAGGAGAAACTTAACCTTCTCTGCCCGGTTAGGGCGTTAGACGCTTACGTCCACAGAGCTGTCCTGTGGAGGAAATCAGAACAGTTATTTGTGTGCTTTGGGCCACCCAGGTAAGGGTGTCCCGCGTCTAAACAGAGAATGAGCAAGTGGGTGGTTGAGGCCATCTCACTTGCTTATGAGTCGGCTGGTCAGCCTTCACCTTTGGCTGTACGAGCCCACTCTACTAGGAGTATGGCTGCTTCTAAAGCTTTGTTGTCAGGAGTATCGCTAAGTGATGTTTGTGATGCGGCTGGGTGGTCCTCACCGCATACATTTGTTAAGTTCTATGAATTGGACTTAACTTCCACTCCTGGGGCGCAGGTGCTCTCGTCCTCTGTCCGCTAGTTCTCACATGACGGTCATTTGCTCTTATGGCGACGTGGGTATTAGCGTTCCCACAGCTTGACGCAGCTCGAGTTCCCTTGAAAGGGAACGTGACGCTGCGTCGTTCTGCCATACTCCCAGCATGCCCGTTAGCTCTTCCTTCAGGCCTATCAGAAGCTGTCGCGCTTGTGTTTTGGGGGTGCTTTATAGTTTCCTGGTCGATGACGTCACCCGCCTATGACGTTCCGTCTCTCCATTGGACTGATTCCATACGTGCTTCATGACGCACAACGCAGGGGCGTTCCCACAGCTTGACGCAGCGTCTCGTTCCCTATCAGGGAACTAAGGTTACATACGTAACCGAGACGTTTTCAGTTTTTAGTACACCGTTGTCGTGTAGTACCCTTAGACTGAACTGTCAAGCCTTATGCCGGGCACACTGTACAATTTATAATAGTACAATTTATAATTGCTTGTCAGAATGTCAGAACATGATCCCCTCTGTTAAGCCTGGTTCACACGGGACGATTTTAAAATTGTCGGCCGATTTTCCAAACCTGAGAGACCCCACACACGGCGATAAAAAATCACGGTTCTAACAGTTTTGGTCGTACAGTGTGTGGTGCGCAGCCACTGGCAAAATCAACACATCACACACGAACCGATTTGACTCCCGAGCATTCCCAGGTCAGACGGAAAATCTCGCAAAATCCCTCGAGACCAAACGTGACTTCAGAGTAAACAATCATGGCGGACGAAGAGGATGCAGTGGCGATAATTTGTAGTTTGTTTTTAACTGAAAAAAAAAAACGTTATCAAAAGAAAAGGCGACGGTCAAAGAAGTGGAGACAACGCGAGCATGGACGGCTGTTTTGATTTTGTTTCCCGGTGCTTCCTCTGCGCCTCGTCACCTCGCCTTCTGATTGGCTACACGCCACAGTCCACAGGCTGCGTGCTCGTTTGTCCCCGGGGAGCACCACACACGAGGAGAAATCAGGCCAAAAAAATCCAACATGTTGGATATCCCCGATTTGAGATCGGAGCGGTCCCAATCATCCTTCCGAGCAGACGAGAGCACTCTTAACACACCACACATGGCAGGAATATCTGATCAGATTATTTTACCATAATCTGAGCATACTTAAGATTGTTGGAAGGGGTAAATCGGGGCTAAAATCGGCCTAATTATCCTGCCGTGTGAACCAGGCTTTAGATGTCACACTGTGGGATCTCAGTTGTCATTAATGTCAGACTGTATGGCAGTCAAGACACAAAACTTACTCACACAAGAAGACTCGTCCACAGTTTTACATTTTTGCCGATGTGTGTGGAGCAAGTGGTGGTTTGTTGATGTCTCACTAATTGCGTCATCAGGTTCGACGCTTCTATTGGTTTTCTGATTTGACGGTTGTTGTAGGAGAAGTCACACTACAGGACTGTGCGTCAAATCTTCTGATACTGCCACAATTTTGTCTGAGGTAAAATTGATCGAATAAACATGTTTAAACTAATGATCAAAGACTTTGATTTTGGCCTAGGATCCGAGGAATCTTTTAAGATTCACAAATTTTTTCTCAAACGGCTAAATTGTGGCCAACCTACAGTGTGAACCCGCATTTAGTGAAATTGAAGGCGATGGAAAGCAGTGGCATGGAGACCTCCCTGAGAGATAACAGCCGCTAGGTACTAATTTGCCAGATGATGAATGAATCGTCTGTAATTCCTGAATACAGGCAGAGAGGTTAATACAGCTGTACTGCATTGTATTAATCAGATGCTGTCACTTGAAGATGCTTTCCAGACCTATGTGAGAATAGAAGGAAAGGCTATTCAAGGTATGCAGCTTCATATAAGTCTTCAACCAGTAAATACGATGCTAGCTGTTATATCCTCTTGAACTATCATTCAATGAATATGGTTTGAATTATTTTGTTATGCTTAAAGTAACTATGATTGCGCGCACAGCTTTTGGCAGCTTTTCATATCCGTCAAATAATGTAAGCAAAACTTGACAGCTACCTCAGGGCAATCACAGATGAAGTGGATAAATCAGATTTTCTTATTCAAACATTAAAAAGTGCAAGCTATTGTGCTTACAAGAACATATTGACATATTTTGTCTGAGCTTTTTTTATGAGCTGCTGTCAGTTTTTTTATTATCTTTTTTTAAATTGTTAAGCCACATTTAACTACAACTTTAAGCCTTAAAGGGGCTATGTGTAGCTTTTTACTTAAAAAAATCTTTAAGATAGAGTTTTCATTTGTACATTTATGAGCCAACCATAATGCAATAGAAAGAATGACACCTTAATGTCCACCACGGTTGCCTCTATCAGCCTGTAGGCTCAATTGTGTGGGGAGGATTCGGGTTCGAATTGGCGAGAAAATTGTGACGTCATGCGCGTTCTCGTCTACTTCGGCTTACATCCGTACGGCAGCCATTAGTAAGCAGCGGCAATCGCTAGCAGTAACATTAGTGTTTCAAATGGACTCTGCGGACGGACAGAAGCGACCAGCCTCCAGCACAATCCAGACACCAACGGATGACAATGACAAGTGTTTTTAGTGCAAAAGTTCATGTGGTATTCTGAATGAAAATAAAGTATGACAAGTTCATACATCAAGGTTAGAGTTCCTTTACCTTACCATAATGTTCTGCTATTCTACAAATAGTATAGTAGTACAACTACAAAAGTAATTGTACTGTATCTAAAAATAAGCATAACGTCTTCAACTCAGTTATATAAGTTAGCGTTACTCTACAATAGTCAAAATAAGAGGTCTGTGAGTGTCAGGAGTGTGTGTTACAGTGTAGTGTTACAAAACTTTTAGAAGTAGACTTCAGTTGATAATATAAAGTAGCACAGCAACATTTTACTAAAATATAGTCTGTCAAACAATAACCTTACAGTACTGTAACTTTTCTTACCTCTGTAAACATGCTGGTGAATCTCGATGAGCCGTCTGTGGTTGCTGCGGCAACTCTCTGGTTGCTGTGGTCGAGCGTGCGCACCGAAAACGAGCATGAGGCTGGCTGCAGTTTCTATAATGGCCACTGGTGTCAGTAACGGTTAGAAATTTCAGAACTTACGCAATGCTCCTTTAAGATACTCAACATTATATTTATTTAGCATGAGTTCCACTTATGAAATTAGTTTTGTTTATTCCAAAACAGTCATAATTTCATTTTTTCATGATCGCGTTGGCTGGCACATGGTGCGGCCTCTGCACACCTCAGGGGCCAGTTGCATAAACATAGCCGTTATGTTAAGACAGTGTCTTAAGATCTAGTATGACCCACTAGCAGTTAGTCAAAGGGCAGTCAATCTTACTTTTCAGTATGAAATTAGCCCAATCTACGTTTTTATGTAACTGACGTTTAAAAGCTATGAACAGTCTTAAAGACAAACATTTGATGACTGACTTGTAAGACTAATCTTAAGGGTTTATGTAACCGGCCACAGATTTCTCTGTCACTCTGTGGCAGTTTCACAGGTTTGTGCCTGTTTTACGGTTTTCTTGCCTCTTTCATTGAAGCTGAGTTGCGACAAAATAACGTTTTCCTGAGCATATGATGTTTGAGATTTGTGACCCAGAACTGCCACTGCTCTGTCATTTGGAAATTTATAATATAAAGGCTATTAGATTTTTTTTATATGGCCCTTTAGTTAGATGAAACATTAGGAAATAACTGACATGAGAAGGCAGATGTCATGACTAAAACATTTGGCTAAAAATGGAAACCCTATTAACTTAAGTTGTTTTCCTGTCTGCTATAATAACAGCCACTTGAGTTCTGATTACATTGTTTCAGTCTGTTAAGAATAGTAACATAGTATGTCATGTCACAATCAACCTAACTTGGGGCAACAGTCTCTTAAAAAAAAAATTGGAAAATGGAAACCTTTGTCCACATGGAAGAAATCCAAAGTTGTTCTCCGCTCCTGAAGGGAACCATCTGTAATTATCTCATTAAAGTCTACCAATGGTAATAATCCAGAATCCACATTGAGAGAAGTGGCCAGTGTGGATTTGAAGGTGGTTAAGAGGTTCAATTTCTTGAATAAACCAGGAAAAGATTAGTGGTTGTATTAAAGTCAGAGTCACATGGTGTGAAGCACCCAGATGTGGTCAGAATGTAAAGATCAGAAGTCAGAATGTATGATTACTTAGATCCGCGATTTCATTACAAGATTATGTCCATTGAAGGCAGTGGTGGTCAGCATTGGTCTGGGAGATATGATTGTTCATAGGGCTCTAAAAATGTAAACTATGCTGCCATCTCCTGGTGTATGGAGGTTGTCATTTTGTTGATGCATTTGCGTGTACAGGTAAATGGCAGCCTGTAACATTACCTTTTTGCATTTATAGTTCCATTTATTGAGTTTAAATAATAATAGTTTGCAGTCCAATTCTTCAATTCAAAACATACATTTTAAAGATGCTGTTATGTTATAAATTGTTGTAATTTGCCCTTCTTTGCAGCCATGATAAAATCATGCTTAAGCACTTCTTGAACTTATGTATAATTTAATTAATTTGTAAATATTTAAGTCGGTTTGCACAGATTTATTGTTTTTGTTTGATACTTTTCTTTGATCTCGACAATATGCGTCATGAAATCCTAAAACACATTTAAAGTGTTAACATCTCACATTATTAATGAGAGTGGGAACTTTCTTCTAATTTCCTTCAATTACTACAGCACACTTCCTGATACAGTAGAAAGGACACACAGCAGAGGATTCAAAAACAAAATAAATCACTCACAGAAGTCTTGAGAGAAGTTTGTAAGCATCACTCACTTTGCGAATCCTGACCATTTTATTTAATTTTTTTATCTAGAGCTGTAAACATGAAACAGCATAGTTGCACATATTTGGTCACTAAATAAAATGTATTTATGGAAATAACTGCTTTGTTACAGTGGCATGTCTGATCATAGACATTACAGTACAGAAGACAATGATAGTCTAAAACTGTCATGCTACAACTAGTTTAACCAATATATCATCCGTTCTGTAGTGTCGAAGACCTTTTAAATCCTTTTCATCAGTTTTTCTTCCTTGAAGACCAATATCTCTAAAATGTTAAAATACTAATTTGTTGATATTTGTACCATTTATCTCATGTTTGTCTATGATAGTTACATTATAAACACGTTCACACATGTGCTTTGACTGATACAGAGCAATGTCTCAGCTCACACTGTAGTGTCCATCTCTGAATGTTGTTGCTCTGGAAGTGAGTGAGTTGTTGGTCTCCTTCCCTCTTCCCATTTTCTGCCCTCCCACCTTTTCACAGCTTTACACACTCGTTTCTTGAATATTTTTCAAAATTGAGTTGTGAGAAACTTCTGCTGAAAAAGGGATGTTTCACAACCCTTTAACATTGCCTAATTTCTTAGTTTTATTTAACTTTATTTTACTTTCACACTTGTGCATGCCACTTTACAGATTTCTGTAGTTTGTATTACCTGAGGCAATGTTTTCTATCATCTTCATTTGAGGCCATCTCTACTCTGAGTTGAGTGCTTCTGCTTTGTGTCTTGAGGGTTAGTTTAGTGCATTTACATGCTTATTAATGCTTATGACTTTCTCATTTTCCTCCGCTTCTGCACCATTTGCTTCATAATTTCTGCAGCAAGTGGAAGGGATTGCTTATTAGACGCCTCCACTAATCAGACCCTAATGGACACAAAGACACTTTGCCAGCAAGCCGGAACTTCAGGAAAGGGACAGTGGTTTTAATTGAATGCGGAAAACTTC
Organism: Gila orcuttii; assembly: GCA_026230005.1. NCBI lineage: Eukaryota > Metazoa > Chordata > Actinopteri > Cypriniformes > Leuciscidae > Gila > Gila orcuttii. Next base: position 24,754,519 of record JAPDVR010000002.1, on the reverse strand, counting down.
CAATTGATTTTGTAGTTAACTTTCACAGCGGGAAACACAGAAGGGCATACACAGTGCTTGGTAAATTCAATTTGCTTCATAGATTCAAGGTTCCACTTTTTTGGGCATGTGCAAAAAGGTCAGAGAAAGTCATTCAGCTCAGTCTTTTGTACATTTTATTATGTAGCTACAAACAGTTTCATATAGGTTATTGGCTGGTGTTGGATCATAATTTTTTTAATTATGCCTGGTCGTCTCACCTATTTTTACATTTAAACTAAGTACTGTGATCTAACGCTAACTTCAAGTTATTCTTTAAAACACTAATCTTTATCTAAAAAAAAATATTTTTAATAATGTACACAATAATGTAATGGCTAAACAATTGTTTTCAGCTTTTAGTGTTTTATTTTTAATTTTAGACAAAATATTAAAGAATTAAATTTAACATGAAAATAATTCACTATTTATCAAATTGGTCAGAATTTAATATCAGCATCTCTAACAACACTGCCATTGTTGCAATACATGTGGTGAGAACTTGTTTATTCAAAAAGTCAATTACAAACAGATTCATAATGTAAGCTAATGCTCAACGTGCCCATTAAACGGAACAGACCAGGACTGATTTATACTATGGTACGGCTCATGAAAATGTTTATTCAGAATCCTATGTGTGATTTATCTACAGCTAATGTGCAGATGACACTGAATAAATACATTTCTTCTTTATTAGGTTTCCTCACCCCAAATGTATCTTACTGGTGGTGCTGTCAAAGCAGCAGTTGTTTGAATTAGGCAATAATGTTGTCCAAAGATAAATGCTCATCTCGGGTGGGCGGTAACCCAGGAATCGTGATGTACCAGTGTGCCCTGATGCCAAAAGCGCAGGAGGAGAGCTCAGCGCCCTGCTGCTCACTCTTAGGACCGGGCTTTTGTGCGGCACCAGCGCAAAGCTACGGTTGGCTTACCACCCTGTTTTTCTGGGGTTAAGGATTTGTCCACTAACTCGTTGGCACGTGCTGCGTGGTGTTTAATCATCAATAGTCTGTGCACAGTCATATTCAGGATTATTTTGTTCCACTGCATTAAATCATCATAAGCAATAAAGCTTTTGTACTGTATGTTATCTAGTTATTATAAAAGTGGGCCAGCAATCAGAAATCTTTTTGTGGTCGAAGAATAAGCTGTAGTTTGAAACAAGGCTTGTAGTTTGAACACTTTATCCAGCAAATTTGATGGCGGCAACACGCACCAGTAAATGCTTATTGCCTTTTTACAATTTCAATTGTTCATATTGTTACCTTGCTAAAGTTATTTCCATTGAGCCTGTACTGTCATTCTTATAGCTCACAATAATTTAATTCAAAATAACAGACTGAGAAAGTGAATAGATAGCACCTTGTTACATCTATGAAGGGCAGTTTACTGAACTGATTGTTCACGAAAAAATGGTGAGGTTGATTGAAAAATATTTATCTGCCGAGTCCAATAGCACTTGTTTACCTGCCAATTTGCATTCGCACAAGCTGCGATGGGAGTTACTAAATGTCCCTTTAGTGCAGTAATTTGTCTGTCAATTAGTATTAGTTCATTTGTCCGATTTGACCATGCTGGACATTTTCAGAAGCTTTTATGCAGCTCACATTTATTTCACTTTTCATTCACTAACTGAATGGATGTCAGACTGGTAGTTGTTTGAAAGAAGCATTGTAATTGCATTATAGTTCTGTGTACCATGATGTTGTCTTCTATTTTCTTTTCATATTTTTTTAAACCAATGCATGTTGTGGTTATTTCAAACATAAATCTAGCAACACACCTGCAGTCTTCTGTATAAAGGAATGTATTGAGCTGCTTCAACGTTTGCTCTCTTCATTTTTTTCCCCTTCACTGCAATTGATCTTGTGCAGTCTCTGCATCTTGAATTTCTACATGCGTGACGGATCAATCTGGTCACGCCTGTCAGTTTGCAGCTTAGCAAAATCATGAAACCTTTCACTGAAGATGAAGGCGGATTGAATATTCACTCGACGGGCACGGCATCAACGGCTCTTCCTCTTCCTCTTATTGCTAGGAAATACTCGCATGAAAACCGGAACGGCCTGACAAGAACACACGTTCTACCCTTTGAGCAGCCTCCTCCTGTGTCATGCCAGTCAAGCCGTGAGAGTTGAGATGGAGAGTGGGGCCTGATCAGACCTGTTTTACAAGTCTTATGGCAGTGCTGGCGGATCCGCACCACAGCACCATTCTCTGCTCCCACAGCGCCCGTCAGGATGGACCGATGTTGGAGAGAGCCATCTTTTCTCCACTGTTCAGGCATTTAACAAACAGGCTCCAGAGATTTGCATCATAGCTCTGCTTTTGAAAGCGCTCTCCTAGTTTCACTTGCTTTAAGTTTGTTTGAAATTTTCTCAGAAGTATTAAGGTATTAAGAGAGATTTAATTTATTTTTTTGTGTAAATTTTAAGAGGTTACAGGTACTGCTTACAGAGGCATAGTAGAATGTCAGTGCTGAGCCTATTTTTTTTTTTTTTTTCATGTGTGTAGCACTTCAATGAAGTGAATGGAAGTAAATGCTGAAATTAACTACATATATATTTATTCATTTAGCAGATAATCAAATAGTATGTTTGGGGGGATGAATCCAGATTACTTTTGATGAAGATTACATTACCATGTTATATTTATTGACAATCAAGTTTGTTGTATAATCTCTTTTAAATATCACACTTCCAATAAGCATTTAATTTAAAAATACTCCAATATAAATTAATGCTCCATTTACATTTAATGTTGACATGCTTTTTAGGATAAAGGAACTAACATAGCAATTACAAAAATACTCTCTTATAAATTTATGCTTCATTTACATGTATTGTTTAAATGTTTTTTAGGATAAAGGAACTAAATAAGGAATTTAAGAAAATACTCTCATGTAAATGGTTTTTGGAACAGAACTTTTGATGTTAGTTAACTTAAGATTAATTTTAGTATGCATTTAATTTTTTAAACCACATACCCCCGGTTTCACAGACAAGGCTAAAGCCTTGTACCAGACTAAAATGCACGCTTGAGCTGTTTTAACTGAAAGCAACTTTCATATCTTAAAATATATCAGTGTCATTGTTTTGTCTCAAGATGCACAACAGTAATATTTTTGTCTAAGGCATGTTTATAAAAGCCACTTAAATGTCATAATTGAACTAAGCCCAGTCTGTAAATCCAGGCCTTAATTGGTAAAATAATTTTTTTTTTTATAATACACTAAGAAATAAGAAATCTTTTTTTTTTGGTAATTTACTAAGAGCTCAATGAGAAGCTCAAGGGAGTCAAGAGACACTGCCTCACTCTGAAACTTCATCATCGACAAACAATGTTTTGTTTTATTGTTGTGCTGTAGATTTTCTTCTCTGAATTTCATGGCACCATTCCTTCCCTTGCCTTCTTGGACAAAATGCCCTATAGGCTTGCTGTGTGTAACAGGCCAAATATTGCAGTAGAGTGTCTGCAAAACCTGGGCTGGCATCCTTGTCAGAAAATTATGTGACCCACAGATCAAGCCCATAGGGCTTGTGCAAGTGAATCTAAAAGCACTGTATAAGAACTTTGCTGACACAAAAATTAAATATCATCCTATTACAGCAAAGGTCACCGGGTGTGAAACAAGCCAAATAAACAGAATGGGGCTGTTGACAAAAGGTGACCATAGACTAGTTTACTAGTTTTTACAGAATTCTCATAAAATCCACCACATGCTCCTGTCGGGGGAAATGCCTGGTATAATATGCATTATGCATGAGCGGTGCCTCTAAAGACAGCTCATTGTGTTCAGAGGGGAGCGTTAGTCCTGGACTTTATTGTATGTTTATTGTTCAGACAGATTTGAGTGTAATAAAATAAAATGCATGGGCAGACACATCCCAGGTGAAGTTGACGAAGTATGCAGATTAAAAGTTCATGCTAACAGCATGTACTCGGATGTCACAAATATTATTAAAGCTTTTCAGAATATTTAATCAATTCCGTTGACATCCATGCTTTTATTTTTATTTTTCATGCCTTTCACTGTATGTGCTAAACTAATCTGAGGAGAATCAAAACCTTGTTAAATAACAGCGGCAGCTTTGTAAATTTATATTTAACTGCAGATAATTATGATAAGTGAAGAACGAAGAGACATTTTTCGCTTGACTCTTCCTTTTGACGACTGTGGTAGGTAGTAATAAGTGGCTGAAGACTGTAGCCCGTGGACCATATCTTCTCTGTCTTGTTATCCCAGCTCTAAATCTCTAGTATGTTGGCAGTCCAGGAGATGTGTATTCCCAAACACGCTCCCTAACTACCTCCCCCAATGGTAACCATCATCATGGCACACTCTCTCAAGTACTCCTACACACACACACACACACACAGCCTCTCGGCTATATTTAGTAAGACTAATTGGGTGTGTTGGAAATCACTGTCGACCACGAGTGACACCGATGAAGTTGAAATGAATCTCGGGTGCATTGTTTTATTTTTGTTTTATTATTATGTTTTTTTTCTTCCCCTCGTTCTTTGTTGTGGATGTTTCGCTGCATGGGAAAGTTAGAGCAAATGAAGTGGTGGTTTATGTGACAGCTCATTTAAAGAAAAAAGGTGTGAGAAACTGAAGAAGAGATGAAACGATGTTTCTATAAATGACTTGCTTGTCCTTTTTTATCAAGAGGGCCCTGGGCAGCTTTAGTCCCATAAGGTGTCAGACAGGTGCGTCTCGCTCTTCATGTCGGAAATAAGTGACTTGTCACCAGGGAGGTAAACAAGCACAGCATCTCTCATGTGTGCGAGCCGCTGATTGTGTTGCGGGTCAACAGGCCGAGACGAAAGTGACTCTGATTGTGAGACCGTGATGTGTCATTGACAGCCATTTGCATGCAGGTCATCCCATTTATTGAGTTGCCTGTTTATCAAATAACTAAAGCGGCATTGTCATGCCTGTAAAAAAAAAAAAACAGATTAGGTTACGGTGAATGGTGAATAAATTATTTTTAGTGATTTGTTCTCTAGGTGTTCACAGGCAGTTGCTGTGTAACTGTAAAGATGTGTCTGTTAAATCATGTTTTCTTATTCCGAACAAGCAGTGCAGCAATATGCCAGTACAAATGAATGTGATTTTTGGCTTAATGAAATTTGGTATAGAGTTTCACGTGTTAATATGCTTCTATTATTTTTTTTTTTTTTTAACAAAAATATTTCTATAAGTTAAATTGGAAAAATTGGAGAAACATGAATTTCAGAATATTATTATATCAATACGTCTTAGTAACTCCACAAGTTTGTATAAAACCTGATCATGTTATCTAGTACTTCAGTGCTATCCTGTACTTCAGTAAAACAATTTTTGCAAAGGTAACATAGCCAATTTCACATTTATTTGTTTATTAAGTGATCTAGGAATAGGGAAGGGTCTTAAATATTTATTTTTCACTTTGTCAATATATATATATAAACCAGTTTATTTCAGTTTATTTCAAGTTATTTCAAGTAAATTATTATTTTTTAACCTGGCTGTATCTGTTTGGAATTGTACTACTAAATCTTTTTTATTTTATTTTATTTATTTAAATTTATCAATTTAAAGTTGCAGAGTTTGAATCATGCCTTGCAGTGAGCTGTTCCTTTCATATGGTCTTGTCATACAGCCAGGATTAGTGAGCGTATGTGTTCATACATGTTCACTTTAGTATGCATTTCATTGTATGTGGGTGCATAGTAAATTCTCCATGTGTTTTTACTGTGAAACACATGGAGTGAAACATCTCCCTTTTCTCCATGTGTTACTTCCACAATGCTGAGTTGAATGTAACCTTCCTCTATCCAGTAATGTGTCTGAGCCTCCTGATAAGTGCTGAGAGGCCTCTCTCCAATCATCATGGTGACAAGAGCAAACCTTACCCGTCCACAGAGACTTACTCACACACTCTTTACCTATCGTAATACCCATGGCCACAACCTTTTCTGCAATAAGAGCACATCATCCATGGTTTGAAATATGGTTTGCTGATTAGATGAGAGAATGTTCCTCCAGGCTCCAGGAGAGGGCACGAGAGGACATTCAAAAGTGTGATAATCATCAGCAGACTCAAGGAATCAAAAATGAGTCTCGCATTCCAATTCCATGCACACCCTTTGTTCGGATTTTAAAAGCAGTTTTAATGGTTTTGCATTTGTGTGGTGTTGCTTTACCTAGTTATTTTATAACTTTAAAAAATATATATTTTTAATTTTGTTCTTGCCTTTCAATTACGATAAACATCCTTTAAGTCTTAACATCCTTAAAAAAAGATCCTTTTATTTAGAGTAAAATTGCATAAGATAGGAATTATTTTTTCTTAAATCATTGGCATTTTTAAGCACTATTTTCTCACTATCTAAAAAAAAATGCAAATGGGGTATGAAAGGTAATCTTTAATTAAGTTTATTTATCTAAGATTTTTTAAATCTTTATTAAAGGATGTTTAAATATAATGTCTTAAGACACAATTTGCTGTAATCTTAATTTATTTTTAATATTAGAATTAGTTTTTTAAACAATGGAATAGAAGTTGCATTCAGATGCATAAAGATGTGTTCGAGTTACTGTGTTGGCTGTTTTTTAGAAACGTGTACTGTAATCTTAAAATTCCCTCGTACACTAAGTCAGCTTTTTTTTTTTTTTTTTTACCATATGTCAAACAACAAATATCAGTGAGAGTGTCCATCAATACACAAAGAGATATATGATGGGAGACGCATCCTTTACCAACACAGAAGTATATGTCAGCAGAGCAGAGATAGCTCATCTTGTCAGCCACTGAATCATAACGGGAAAAAAATCTGAAGAATATTTCTATTTTTCACTTCTCCGTGTATTTCTCTAAATAAGCTCTTCTCGTTTGGAATGCAGAGTTGGAGAAAACCAGGCCACACAAACTTTTTTTATTGGATGTTCCGTAACAAGGTATTGCTTGTAATCAAGAGTATCGGAGAACAAGAATGTCATTGTCTCTTCCCTCATTTCCCGTCCGGTTCATATGGTCAAAGTGAGGCAAATATTAGATCAACAAGATGTATGGAAATATATGATTACAAAGACAAGCTGTTACACTGTGGATACCTCCGCAAGTCAGGGCTGATGTTAGTTCTCCTGTTTCATTATTCATCTCACAAATACAATTTTACATCATATTTTATTCACAAGTTCCTCTGCGCTTAAAAACGAGACCGTAACATTTAATTGGAGTGAAGTTTTTGAAGAACGCTCACAAGGGCAAACGTGTGTTTATGGAAAACATCTTCAGTCTATTTTTTGCCTATTTGCTCTTTTTTTACAATATTGATCTGAATGAAAGATTATCAATAAAATGAGCATGGCCTTTTAAAATATAGCCTCATCCATCATAATGCCCTTTATAAGACATTCGTCGTGTTTCTCTTTCCTTTGTTCTTTGTGCGTCTCTCTTTTTTTTTAAAGTGTCTATTTTATCATCATTTGCCCCCCTTTTTAATGCCTGTCCTCACCATTAGCAAAACACTTGACACATCCTGCGTTTGTTATAAGACTGTCTGCAGGCTGTGAAAATGCTAAAGACAATTTTGTTTCTCACTAGTCCTGTGAGATTTGTGAACCGCTGCGGCAAAGAAAAGGACCTCTGGGGTCGAGGCGGACTAATATGTTAACTTATTTGGAGCAATAAATTTATTGCACATATAACTTTGAATTAGGTGAGCATATGTCTCTTTCTCTCTCTCTCTTTCTCTCTCACATACACAGGTGGCTGTACATTCACATCAAGGCATGTTTAATAACATGGGGAGACACGCAACTTCTGCCGCTCTCTGCCGTCCTAATTACATTCGTCTTTCTGACTTCTATGAAAGCCTCTCTGAAACTCATTTTACTGGAGACAAGGAAACACGAGCTGGCAGCTTTGACGGAGCTTTCATTTTGGCTGTCTATAAAGGGCAGAGGGGCCTCTTGTTTGAAACAAAGAGCACTAAATTACAGTGTGTCATCATCTCTCTCCAGAAATTCTTGATTGTGGCCAGGGTGGCTGTGGACGTTCAAGGCATTAATGGCAAAAATATATGCCATCAGCTCCCACTGACGAAGCAAGGAAGCTACCTGAATAGCCATTTACTGGAATAAAAGGAACTCCACGCCAATGAGTTGTGATTGCTTCCATAATAATGGGATGTTCCTGAATTGTTCTGATTGGCACAGCTATTGGATGCTCATTTAAGTGTGACCAATTACACCCATCATCCTGTCACATTATTTTTTATTTATTCATTTTCACATTTTTCTACCCCAAATTGCCAGATTAATTTGAAAGTTGAGTCCCCTTTTCAAAGTTTCCAAACTTGTTACAACTCGTAACAATAGTGGGAGTACTTTTGCAGACTTTGATAGCGGCACGCTTCTGCATGACGGCTGATACAGAGAAGTCATCTTCCGTCCACTTTGACTCTCCACACCATGGCATTAACAGCCACCTAAGCGTGGAAAGAGCTGTGCGCTTTGTGAAGGTTTCCCGTGTGGACAATTGCAGGTCATGGCTCAAAGCTCTCGCAGCCTGTCGGTCTGATGACGGGGGAGTATGAGGTTCTTGTGCGCCGTTTACAGAGCATTAGAACTGCTGGGCACTCGCCCGCTTACCTGACAACACCGACTGAGTCGCAACCACAAGGGCGGTGGCTCTGCTGTGCTCAGTAATACGGAATAAAATCCATGGCAAATTTTTGCAGCTTACGGCTTGTTGTAAGAGCGCCGAAGTTGCTTTGCTTTGTGTTTCAGAATTTTTTCCTTTATTTCTTTAAAACAAACAAAGACAATAATGTATTTTTGTTGTAGTGACATGAATGTTTATTACATTTGATATTTAATAAAGTAAGGAGAGTGACTCCTTATCTCACGCAGGTGAGTGATTATTTTTTCCCCTTCTCTTTGCCTTTAATTTCACCAAACTATTCACAATTGTTAAGTAATTTGGATTATTTGCAGCTCATTGTCGACTGTTATCCCCCTGCACTTCAATTTGTCTTTAATTAAGAAAAAATGTTTAGGCAGAAGGTGAATTGCAGATAATGAGCGGGAAGGTTGGCCTGTTTTTTCCCCTTTTCCTTCGTGCGCCCTGTAAACCGCTCTTTATTTTCGCTGTCAACGGTGGCTGCTCCTCCAGGACAGCTAGAAGCCTAATGAGCTACAGGGGAGACAATAAAAGACTTTCCTCCCTCCATATCTCTCTCTCTTTCCTTTTTCTTACTGTGTCTCTAGATGTGACAGTGGGCCAATGCCAGTCACTGGCTAGGAACCTGCTTCTGTAAAGGGGAGTTAAGACTAGTTATGAATTTAATTAAACCATGATTAGATGAGGATTTAACCTCCATTCTTGGAGAACCTTTTTTATTTCAGGTTGGTACAAGAGTTGTCAAAAGGTGCAATGGTTTTATTGTTTTTCTGAGTTCCTTGTTGTAAAGATGAGCTAGTAGCTGGTTTCTAAGCTGATAATTAGTTGGTTCAAACTGTTTTTAACTGGTGCATGGAAGCATGTCATGAGGTGGTTGACCAGTGTCCATGTTCTCAAATCCAGCTTGCCCACCTTAAGCTGGTGAGATCAGCTAGTAGCTAGGATTGGTCCTGGTCCAAGACACAGCTAGCAGCTTAACTATTTCCCCTGTTTTTTTGTTTTGTTTTTTAAAGTTGCCAGCTACTGCCAGCATTTTTGATCATTTTCACAAAAGTTTCATGCCATAATATTTTGTTGTATAAATATCTGAACATGCAATATATCAAAAGAAAGAACATACCCTCTGCTTTTTAAAGCAAACAAACAAACAAAAAAACTGTTTTATTCTAGCTTCATGCGTTCTTTTTTTATACATTTGAATGTGGGTAGGTTTCATTAAAAAACTTGTCAAAGATTACATCCAGATCGGATTCAGAACGATGATCAAAACACAGATGGAGTAGATAGAGACCAACACCCCTAAAGCTTGCACAGTCCTATACTTCTTCCTTCTTCTTCCTGTCGACATTTCATTCAGTAGCATTTGGTAGTTTTGATTTATATGCTGTTTAATATTGATGACCACATAAGCACACTAACTTTTGAGGTAGAAATGATGCCATAACTGTGGGGGAGAGCTGTATATATATATATGTTTATTTGACCCTTCAAATCGTCATTATATACACTGTATGTAATTGTTTTTGTAATATACTTTTTTTCATAACAGTAGCCAAACTCAAGTTTGGCTGTCACACTTGGATTCATTTAATTTAAAAATGTAGGTTGCTATGATTTTTCTTTTTCGTCCCAAATTCCATTTTATTTTTTTAACAATCCCTTTGCTTTCCATTTTAATGCTTTTTTAATCCGTTTTAATGCTTTATTTAAATAAGGGGTGCACTGAAGTATTAGCCAATAATTGATATTATTGGCTGATTAAAGCAATTATTTTCACTGTTGACCATCGGCCAATTGTTTAACCATCTGTTATTGTTCATTTGGGAGTCACACTTGGGTTGTTCTCGGTCAAAATTGACAGAACACCTGAAGTGTAACTTTTTATTTTGAGTAAAATCAATGTAAACATATTGCGATTTGATTAAGTACACAGTGCACTATTTATTCATCTATGACATTCCATGCAATACAGTAAATTCCATTTTTATGACTGCACTGTGCAATTCAGTCCGTGTTTTTTAGTGTACAAATCCTCATCCTGTTCCTGCTCTCGTGGAGACTTTGAAGCCAATCTCTGACTGAATTGCTAACCGCAAGATCAGGGAGGTTGTGGCAGTCTTGACCTTTTTGGTGATTAAGGTGTCATTCACAGAGCATGCGTTTGAGCAGTCAGGCTTGCCATGTCTGTATGGGAGAGAGAGATGTATGACACGCTGCAGCCGACAGTGTTAATATGTGTACGGACATGGAGATGTGGCTGGGTGTAAATGAGAATGAGTCTTCCTCTTGCTCCTTTTTCTCTCTGAATGATTACTGGTAGATCTGGCAGGAGAGATGTGGCTGATTGGGTCCATGTATCCTTCTTGATAAGGACTAGCTGTTTCATTGCCCTGCATATGGAAAGATTTCCTCCAGCCACAATGATTTTGCTCATCTGCGTTATGGGGTGCTTACACAACATAATTAAACTGAATCATCCATGTAATGAATCCTGTTTACCAAGTTTTGACATTTGTAAAAATATGCATATTTAGTTGATGAAATGATTGAATGATGAAATAGTGAGGTATGTCCGAGGGCTATTCTAGATATATATTTCGTTTGGACATTAGAGAACTATAATAGAGAGAAGAAAATTAAATGAATAGTTTAACAAATAATTTTAATTAGATTTTAGTTTTTCCTAACATGTATATATATATATATATATATATATATATCCCCCCTCCCCTCCCCTCAGAAGCATAACATTTTTTAAAAACTGTACACAACTCATTTACTCATCATGAAAAAGCTGTACAAACATACCTGATTTTGTGTTCCACATTTAAAAAAAAAAAAAAAGTGATGGATACAGATTAATTTGGGAACCTGAACTCCATTAAGTTGTCCTTGGATATTTTTGGCATTAAATTACCATCTAATGCACAAATGCCAATAAGTTCACTTCACTATTCACTGCAAATTTTTTTGTGAATATACAAATGAGGACAGACTGTATAAATGTACAAATTCTGATCAGTTGAGATAATCACACTGTGGGTGATTTTAAAGCTCTAAAGCAGGCGTATTCTACAGGGGGTCTGTGGCAGTGCTGCATGGGGCAACCAATTATTTTTTTATATCACACAAATTTTTGTGATAAATTGAAATAATTCAAAACTACCATATTAAGACAACTTCATCCAAAACTAAAGTTGCGATAAATGTTTAATTTGACCTCCCATGTTAAAATGTATTAAGTATAATGGAAATATACATGACTCTATACATATATTGATTAATAACTTAGCAATGTAGTCAATACATTAATGTACTACTGTATGTATTCATTTACCATAGACCCGACTTAAAATTCAATGCTCAATGCCTAATAAGGGCTCCCTGCAATGATCATTTTGATTATTTAGTCTGATGGGGTATGCCATTTTATGAGGGTCTAGGGAAGATGTATAAAATGTATTATCGATTAATATTTTGAAAACAAATTGAGCGAAACAAGTGTTTTGAGAACAAGTCTGCAAACTCAAGCAGTGATATAATTATTTGGCTGAATTTGTGCCGAAGCCGTGAGGACGTTGCATAAACAGCTATTTATTACAAAGTACCTAGCACTGAATAGTTGTAAATAATATAAATTATAATCAGTTCATGCATAGAACAGTTGATGACTACAACTTCTACATATTTATTACATCTTACAGAACCTGTCATGCATAAATGTTGTCAAATCTCCAAAATGAAAAACGAAATCAGTGGCATAAAATACTGTTAGAAATATTAAGCAGTTACAAGGTTTTCCACATATTGACCTGAATAAAATATGAAAAAAAAAAACAATCTTACTCTGTGCTGCTCAATGAATATGCATATTTTACGTGATTACTTGTCCAGATAGCACATACTTCCAGCTGTTGAGAATGATTTTCTCTGGTGGTCTCTCTACCTGTGCATTACAGATCTTCAGGCAGAAAGAGGCTCTGACTTCATTTTATCTATATTCATTCTTTTTTTTTTTCGTAGAGACCGTGCTAATGTTTATCCTCAGCTTAACGGCACGGTAATGTCGTGCTGTCAGAAAAGGAGGGCGTGAAAGGGCTCTGTCTCAATGATTTGCTAGAATAGAAATGCAATTAGCCTACCAGATCCACCACTAACTGCTTCCATCCAAATCTGCAATCCACGGCACACTATGACAACAGCGTTATATGCCATGACTACAAATGTGTCCCATGCTCTTCTCCCAGGCTCCATTTGTAATTGTAATGAATGTAATGTATCACAAGTAAGTGCTGGAGGTTAAGACATAAATCCACAAGCTGAAAAAAGAAAGAAAAGAAAAAAAAAAGAACAGTAAACATATCGAAGAGAGTGTTGCATGAATAATGCAGCTGCCTGCACTGAAATCAAAGCAATATCCAGTTTGTAAATTTGTGTCAGTGCAAGTCCTTTTAGCCAAAGTCTAGAAATCTGACATGCCATTCCATTTCTGCCTCCTTCACTTCAGAATAAGAAATGCTCTCAGAAAGGATAAAAAAAAATCATAAATGTTAATGAAACTTCTTGAGTGGAAACTTTTTGTACATTTGGTTTTTCTCACATCCTGCCTGCAGGCAGACAGCTTATTAAAATGACCCCCCACCTTCGCTTGTGACTTTGCCTGACTTGGTCATTGTGTGACTTTTCCTTCCCGACTTTGTGCCTGTGGCAATGTCATTAATGAAAAGACAGCCTTCAGAGAAGAAGAATTTTTTATTCATGTGTGTTGTTTACTAGAAGTTGAAAGGACATAAACTGTGGTTTGTGTAGTGGTGACCGCCGGGCACTCTTTTGTAACTCCTTTTGGCTGGTATGAGGTTTAATATCATTGCAGAGATGTTGTTCATAAACAGTGGGTTAGTGTTTTCATTTATACCAATATTCAAATCAAACCATGCTGCCTGGAGGCATACACAGTATCATAATGTGCACCCTAGGGCAACTTTGCTTCTCCTACAAGGAAAAATTCATCAAATATTCATAAAATCACCAAAATGACCTTAACAGAAGTGTAGTTGTTGGATAGGGACGGAGTTCGGGACATGTTAGACCTTCTAAGATTTGACAATAGTGAGAGGTGTGTGGGAATGTTGGCTCAGCATTGAGCATCTCAGGCATTTTCCTTCTCCAGTTCCTAATTTCTGACTATGGATTTATTTCCCATGCTCAGCATTTAGTTATTAAGAATTGTTTTGTTTTTGTTTGTTTGTTTTCTCAGCGTGCCTGGCATGCTCTTTTCTGTAAACCTTGGTGCTTGAGATGAAAAGAACACTGAATAACACATGTAATCCTTTCAGAAATCAGTGTTTGCGGGTTTTCTGTACCACCAACCAACCATACCACAATCACCCCCTCCAGTGCGAGATAAGAGATCTCATATGATGACATAACTATGTAAACACTATTCCCAGACCTTGTCAAGCAGTGCAGATGTTTCTGGAACGTCCATGGGTGGCTACTGATTTAATGACTGGACTTGTTCTAGAGGAGAGGCCCCAGTGTGGCATCTCAGAACTCAGCCTTGGTGACATTTAAGAAAGGTTGAAATAATTACTGGCATGAAAGCCTCCAAATCAGACAAATTTAACCCAGATGTTATGGAAAGGCTAAGTGGGAAATGCCAGCCCCTAATTAAGTGCTTAATCAGAGAGGTGTTGAAACAGATAGGCTAGTTTGATGTCTAAGCTGAAAAGCTCATTAAAGATGTGTCATTTGACCCCTGTACCTTTAATCTCCTTCAAGAATTACACCCCACTGTCCAATGAAGGAAGTAATAAAGCATCCAGTCTGATGAAAGGTACATCAAAATACCACCTCAGTTATACCACTGCTCATCAAATTATGCTTCAAATGCTGTGCATGGTGTTTAGGAACAAAATGTGTGTATGAGAGAAACTGATAACTTGAGATGTATCCTTATGTGCATACCACCTGTTTATTCACAGAACAAGAATGAGCATTGACTGGTCAATCAATCAATCAATCAATCATCCATCCATCCATTGGCTAGTAATTTTGGTAAAGGTCAAGTGTAGGGATGCACTGATCATGTTTTTTGATGATTCCATTTTTTACAAGCAAATTGGCCAATTCTGATACCAGTAGCTGAATTATTTTTTCTTTAGGTAAATTTATTTGCTGTTTATTTGCTCTATTGCAGGCCAAATGTAAACAAAGATGCTACACACATGTAGCATGAGCAGTTGTTTTTGATTTAAATAAGATTTGATAATTTCAAAATTGAAAGAAAAAACAGAGTGGTCTGACTCTGTGAAATTATGCTACATACATAAAACATACCTGCACAAAACAAAAACAGCACACATACTGAATGAAAATTGCAATTGCAATGCAGTTTGTGAACAAGTCTGGAATAGAGATTGGCCAAAATAAAACTAAAATCTGTTCCGATTTATGGCTGGTCGACTGGCGCATATCTAGTCAAGTTATTGAAGTAAGTAAAATCATTAATCAAGCAAAATCAAATGCACCCTATATTTAGTTTATTGAAAAGTGAAGTTTAAGCATTTGAGTCTCTTTGATTTCATTGTGAAATTTGATAAAATTTCTGGTATTTATACCTAATACATGGTGACATCCATCCATCCATCAAACCATTTTCAAAACTTGTCCTAAACTTGTCTGCTTGTCCTATATCTGGAGCATATCCCGCCATCTTAGGCTGTAGGCAGGGAAACACCCTGAATGGATGGATGAGAAGTGCTATTTAATGCCATATATGACATCTGCTGACATGAATTTCTCATACGATACTGTACTGTATTTTGAAGTGTGTCATCAAGTTTGTTTTCTTTACCATGGTAAAGATTGGCAAGTTTAACCATGTATTTGTCTCCAACATAATTTCCCCTTTCTCATTCTGTTTCCACCTCTCTGTCTTTTTTCTCTCCTCCGAGCATGTATTGTTTTCCATATGCCATCCACATGCCCCTGCTGGGCACGGAGCATTTTTTCCTCTCAGCACATTCAGCACAATCAGTTGCGTTTTCACCGCGCCACATGCAGCAAAACACACAAGCAAGACAATGAAGAAGAGAGAGGGGAATGGGTGCCATAAATGGGACCAATTTGCCTTCTCCTTCTGTCTTTGTTTTTTAATGAGCACATTTTCCCACCAGCAGGTTAAAAATATCAAGCCGCCCCTAAATGATCATATTCACCATTGCCTTGCCGTTCTAGCCCACTTTGCCAGGCTGGTGACATTTTCTCTAGACGTAAGGAGTGCTGCTGTCTTCCATACACACACATGCAGGGACACGAGCATGTAAAATGCTTATAAATGAGACATGTGTGCTGGCAGCTGTGTGCAGCTTTTCCTGTTTTGGAGATGAGAAACTCTAGGATTGCTCCAATGGCTCTGCCCACCTGCTCCTCTGTGTTGACTTGTCCTTCCACATTCCCAGTCTCTTTATTTCCTATTTCTCTCTCTTTTATCTTCACTTCTCACTCCTCCTTTTCTAAGTAATTTTTTGATCCGTTCTTAACTTCTCTTCTCTCTAACTGTCTTTTGGAATGTGGCAGTGCCGTAATCACCATAGACATTGAGAGGGACAAATCCCCCCTCCCCTAAATAATTAGCTATGGCCAAGTTATTCCCCCACACATTTGACATTCTTGATGCTGCATGCCATTATACACCACTCTGTCTGTTATTAAGTCTTAACAGCGTGTCAGTGTCAAAACAATTGAAATGGCAAATCAATTAAAAGAATCTTTACGGTTCACAGAAGCCGTGAATTTGAGTGCACTGCATCACTTTTAAAGGTAAAAGAGTGAGAGGTCAAATGTAAGTAGATAAGCATGGGCAACTGTCTTACAATAGAAAATACTGATAGTAATATACAAGTGATTCAAACAACTTGACCTTTTTATTAAATTTTGTTTTGAATTGGAATATATAGGCTATCATTAACATACCGGTAATTAATGTATTCATAATTGAATGTGATGAAACAAGAACCATGAACAGCTGTTTTCAGCATATGGAAATAACAAATTGATTACTTTACAATACATCTAGTACTTTTACTTTACTTTTTTTCTTTTTTGTCTCTTATTTACTTAAATCCCTTTAAATCCTTGAAATATTTAATTCCTTTAAATGAAAAGGACCATTACTACATTACTACCTACTTCAAAACAATTGGTTTGATAAATGTTCAAGACTTATGGCCTTGGAATGTGGTAGATGGTTTCTATCTAGCTAGTATACTATTTTAGACCACCAACAAACCATGTATCAGTTTATTTATATTAGCATAGGGCTGGATTTTCCAACAACCTTCACCAACCACAATTGTTCTTTTTTTCCCTCTATCAATCTTCCATTCTCTCTCACACTGCTCAAATTTTCTCTTATCGGAACAACAGTGAGGATGTTCAGTAAATTGTGAGGAACTGTCCTCTTGCTGAAGTGCATCTGACAGCCCATGATCACACACAAAGCCTGTTAATAATTCTGTTTGTCCTGATGCTCAGACATGATAATGCAGCCCTGATGTCTTTGCCCAGCTATTGGATTACTTAACAAGCAGATAGGATTTTTGACACGCAGGTTATAAAACAACACAATAAGAGACATGGTGCGGATAATTGATCTTGTTGAACCATTTGTTCCAGATGTCAAAAGTCTTGGGTGGACTTGTGCTGAAGAATACGTCTTAATACTTCAAAGTAGATCCAGCTCAGACATTACACAATAAAAGCAATATAAACTGAGTAAATGCCTTGTAAACTCTGTGCGACTGAGCTACTCATATCAGGGTCATTAAAGGGTATGAATGAGGTGCTGAATAGGTGCCTGTGCTGTTCTGCCACACGTCAGCAGCACTTATTTTCCCCTCGAGGCAGCAATATGACTCCTCTAAATCTATTTGCAACATCTGTTTTGATCAGCTTAAGAAATTTCACTGTAGCTCGCACTGAATATATCACAGCCTTCTATGAGGCAGCGTCATGGTTACAAGAAGCCCAATTAGAGTCACTAAAAGGCTTTTATGCCTTACGTAGAGTGAGATAAATGACACTGTGCATTTTAGATTTCTTTTATCACTATATCCATTCTGGAGTCACTCTCTGTCTCACAGCAGGATGCTGTGGTTCAGCGGCAGGGTCGAGTCATGTTGCCAGTATGTGAAACAGCTCCGCTCAGGTGTTGGTCTCATATATGCATTCTCACGCAGTGGTTGGCGTTATATCAACAGACTGGGACTTTTCTCTCTTTATCTGCACGCATCTTTGTGAATCCCCAAGGTTGGTGAGAAACGTCTAAGAGCCTTGTTACGCTGAGCAAATAGTCATTAAAAGCAAATGAAAAGCAACCGTGGAGGCCAGACATGGACCCGTGCATCAGTCATTGTGTGTGGTGTAGAATAACTTATACAAATACACAGGATGAATTGAGGAACTACAGTATGTTCATGAAATATGTCTTTTCAGTATTTCAGGCAAACTTGTCTGAGGCACAAACCAATTCAAATATACTGACAAAATGCAGCATTTTGGTGTGCCAAATATGAGTTTTATGGTTTCCATACACTCATGATAAATGTTTCTTTATTTTCACTAAGAATGGATTGTGCGGTCTATTGTACCAGATTTTCTTTTTCTTAATTGCTCGGTATCAGCTAAAACTGGATATTTGATTGTGCATGCTAATTTCCACTTTACATTTAGATTACTTTTGCCATCATCTAACACTCACTTCAACTTGATTTATTTAAACTAAATAGTATAACATTTGTATTTAGACTGTTGCTGACCAGAATCAGAATACCTGTGTATTACTGGACAATTGCAGCAGATAAATTACACTTTTTATTTGAAGTGATTTAGCAATTATTGCCTGCAAACTGAATTATGAATAGTTGATAAATATCATGCCGTGTTTTTGGTATTGAGTGAATTCTCCCTTTATGCTTTGTTTGCTTTGTTACAGTTTTTTACAATCACTTTGCTACTATTTTCAGAACCTTGATGTCATTTTTCAAAACTCTAGACACAAAACTCAAAACGGTTATCACTTGTAACACAGGTTGTCTAATGTTCAAAACATTGCATTGTGCATTCACATCTTTAAAGAAATCTTGCACTTGCACAATCATTGGTTCAAAAAACAAATTTACTGTGAAATACCATTGAAACACAACTATAGATCACCCACACACAAGCAACCGATAGTTTCACTCTGTCATTGTTCGTACAATCATTAACTATTGTAGAACAAAATAGGTGATACAGGTTTCATTATGGTACTACATGTACAGTAAATACCTCTGTTACTGTAAAGTACTGCAGTAGTAGAGAGAATACAGACAAAGTGGAATCATTGAACAAAGTTTGTAATATATTGATGCAAAACACTACAGTACAATCACAACATTGGTTTATTTTAATCAAAGCAAAAATACAGTAATTAGCTATGAAATAGAAAAGAAAAGACAGTACTGTAAACCATCAAATGCAATGAAATAGAAAAGAAAAGACAGTACTGTAAACCATCAAATGCAGTGTTCCTCAACTTGCTTGCACTGTAAGAAATAAAACAGCAGTGATTACTGTACTTCTACATTGTCATCAACTCTGTGTTGTGGATTTGGCCACAGGTTCTCATCTACATCACAATGGATGTTTTCATTAGCCAAACATCTTGGAAAAAACCTTCGGGCATGGCGAATCCAGGCCTGACACTGGTCTGCTGTGATGTCATTGCAGGCGTCATCCATGGCCTGGAGAAGAGTGACTTGTTCATGAGGGTGCCTATCATGAACCTTCCATCTCCATGCGGAGAAAAATTCCTCAATCGGGTTAAGGAAGGGGGAGTATGGGGGTAAATACAGGGTGGTAAATTGTGCATGGGCCTGAAACCATGCTTGCACCACATGAGCATGATGGAACCTGACATTGTCCCAGACAATGACATAGGTCACACCTTCAGCTCTACAAACCTGTTCGAGCTCATCAAGAAAGGTGACAAGGAGAGCTGCATTATATGGTCCAATATGAGGTCTGCGTCCCACCACACCATCTTCTGATATAGCCGCACACATGGTAATGTTGGCCCCACGTTGTCCAGGTACTTGGATGGTTGCCCGCTGGCCAATGAAATTCCGACCTCTCCTCCTTGTCTTGGCCAGATTAAAACCTGCCTCATCCAAATATATGAATTTGTGATGGTCGTCATCAGCATCCAGCTCCATCACCCTCTAAAAATACATTTTGGAAAGAGATTTAGAGATTACCGTACAATGTAGAATTTTTGGGAATGTTTTTACAACAGCCGTCTTGAAACTGAACTTACCTGAACATACTCAGTCCTCATTTGTTTCACTCTGTCTGCATTTCTTTCGAAAGGCACATGGTATAGTTGTTTTATAGATACCTGGTGCCTTTTCAGTATGCGTGCAATGGTCGGCAAACTTATGGATCCCACATTGTTGAACATGTCTTCATTGTCCAAGATATGCTGGCGAATTTCTGTAAGGCGAATATCATTTCTGGCCCGAACCAAATCGACCACAGCCTGCTCTTGCTGGTCAGTTAGAATTTTGCCTCTGCCTCCACTATTTGGCCTAGTCACAATTCTACAGGGAACATTAGAGTAAGAAGACACTTGGTCACATCACCTATTCTGTGATACACATTGGTATGCAGTCATTTGACAATTGAGAGTAGCATAATGTTTAGTGCATGCTGATAACTTACCGGTTCTCATTGCGGAAAGTTCTGATTATTGAGGCCACGGTTGACCTTCTCAGGTTTGGTTGTATCATTGTAGCCGCCTCAGTCATTGTCATGCCATGATTTATGACATGGTCTACAACTATTGCCCGAATTTCATTGGACACTCTATGCTGTTGCTGCCGCTGTCTTGGTCCGTGGCCTTGTCCTCTACCACGTTCCCCCACACCTCTCAAACGAGGCCCACGACCACCTCTCAGAAGGGGTGCCTGTCCTCTACCACGTTTCCCCACACCTCTCAAACGAGGCCCACGACCACCTCTCAGAAGGGCTGCCTGTCCCCTACCATTCCTTTGACCAACACGTCTTCCTCGTCTTCCTCCCACCACTGCTTGACCTCCATTGTGACCTGGATCACCTGCTGGCTCCATGTTACATATCACTATGCTCTTGCAATTGGATCCCAATCAACTCTTTATATACTCATTCCACAATGTGCCCTCAATCATCAGTAACGAGTTGGCAGAATTGGACAAGCAATTCCAAGGGCCTGCATCTCTACAGTGCAGTACTGTCAATACTTTAAATAGTCTGAAAAGGTGGTACAGTATTTGGGACCATAGACACAGTGTCTGATGAAGCATTACAGTATGATATAAAATATTAGGCTACATCCATGGATATTGTAGTCTAATTGGTTCATGCTCCACGCTAATTGGTGACAATGAATCTCGTTATCTTGAAACTTTCATGATTTACTGTAAACATGGAAGATTGTTTGTCTGTTTCCATACAACTATACATTAAGAGTAACGCAACAGTTACTTATCATTTTGAGCAGTTGTATCAATTGATAGTTAGATCAGTGTAAGGAAATGAATAGACATTCATTTGAAATGTAATGTGTGAATTGCCTTTTGAAATAGTAGTACTTTGATGTTAAGTTGTGTCATATTGAACAAGTGATTTTTGTTGAATGAACAAATGATCTAAGTTTTATGTGTATTGTATCCAAACAATTGAGAAAATGGTTAGAGTTTTGAAAAATGTGCATTTTGATAATTGGTTGTGAGTTTTGTGTCTAGAGTTGTGAAAAATGACATCAAGGTTCTGAAAATAGTAACAAAGTGATTGTAAAAAACTGTAATAAATAATGCTATTGGCAGAGGACTGTGTAAGAATTCCAGAAACAGGGTTTATTGTTTTGATTTCTTGTCAAAAGAGTAGTCGCGTTTTGATTACAGGTGCAAATGTGAGAAAGCAGTGGAAAAACTGCCGGGGTGTGTGTGTGTGTGTGTGTGTGTGTGTGTGTGTGTGTGTGTGTGTGTGTGTGTGTGTGTGTGTGTGTGTGTGTGTGTGTGTGTGTGTGTGTGTGTGTGTGTGTGTGTGAGTGAGAGGACAGTCAGACAGTACTTCCCTACGGGTTGTGGTTTCACCCCGTTCTGGAGTTAATAGCGGTCACTGCAGTGTGGTCAGGAGAATGAGCCTCCGTTTTCTTCCACTGAGGAGAAATGATAGCTGAAGCTCAAGTCACTACTGGATATGAACTCTGTCTCACCCTCACATGCTTCAAAATCAACATCCTCATCATCTTCACGGAGTAGTTATTAATTTGTATTTCCCATTAAAATTCCGTTATTTTATTATTTCACCCTATGTTAAATCACCCTTATGAATTTTCAAACCCATATTGTGACCATGTCTATAAAATTACATTAAAAAAACAAAAAAAAAAAAACAAACACATCAAAGCAGTCCATAAAGCAGTGTCATCCACTTACAGTAATTCTGTAAAAACAGGTCTTTGGTCGATATTACAAACTGGTATTTCTTACATGCTTTTAATTAATTGTCATAATTAAACACTCTGTGGTTGTTGTGCAAATAGTTCTACCATTTACTGCATTTAGATTTTTACCAATAGGGCTAACAAATAATATGTCTCGCATATTCACAGAAAATAGCTTTCTTCCACGTTGCTAAATGAGGTGGATAACACATAGTTCAAAATAGTTATATTTTATATATAGTTCATTTAAATCGGCAGCCATCTTTGAAATGCCTCTTGGGCAGCTCAAATTCTCCAAAGCTCTTCACCAACTTAAATCTCCTATTTGAAATCACCAATGATATCTGACAACAACTGTCTCATAAATGTTGTTTCTAAACGCATAAATCATGACAAAAATTGCATTTGTCAGGCTTGACCAAGCATGTGCAGTCATAAGCGCGCAACTCAGAACACTGACTGTTTCTATAGCAACCAAAGCTTCTACTGGCTGCTGCATTGACACAATGACTTTTGACAATTCGACGTTGATTGGCTTTTTTATTTAGAAGTCGGGACTTGTACATTTTCTTCCATTTTTAATATGACTGCACCATCTTTGTAGTATAGTCTTTGAAATCTAAAGCCTTGTGAACAGACCAAAATGTAGGTTGATATTTGTTAAATCGTTCTCCAGCTGTTGACTCAAGAACAGCTCTGACATTAAGTCAGTTAATCCTACAACCAGATCAGTCTGATTTGTTAATGAATCATTACTTTTGAGCTGATTCTTCAGTATTTCATCTGATTCACAATTTTTTCATTTTTGGTGTCTGACATGAACTGTTTTGAAAGAACAGTTTAATGAATGTTAAAAATTCTCCTTTTGCAAAAAAAAATAAAAAAAAAAACATCCATCACAAGGGTGAGGATGTAATGAGATTATTTTAATTATGTTTAATTAAAAGTAAATTAAAATACACAGAAAATACATGGCAAACTTTTTAAGTCATATATTTAGATATACAAATTGTGAAATAACTATTTTCTTTGCATGAGAATTGATCTCAGCAGCACTTTCTCAGGAGGTAATGAAATAATTGTCCATGTCTCACCAGACTGCTCCCGCTTCGTCCCTGAATGAACCTTTTCAGTCAGAAATTGTTTGTGGAGTATGTCTGTTATCTCGACTGCAGCCCCCTACCTTGAGGGACTCGTTGAGAGTGCTTTTGCCTGTCCGGATATTTGGTAATAGCATATTTCCTCTCCATTTTTTTGTTTTGTTTTGTTTTTTAAATAATTCACATACTCTTTGCAAATGAACTGTAATGAAGTCTCAGTTGTCTTGCATAATTAGTCCTGAATAGCCCTGCTGACATAAACTCATAATTAGTTTGAAAGCATAGAACCAACTGGTCACCCATTTCATTAGTTACAATATGATTTTTAAGCTCTAATTGCTTAAGAAAACTACACTGGTAATAGAGAGTCATTTAAAATCAATGCATTCATCTAATCAGTTATTTAAATAATATAAAATTGCTGTTGATAACAAGGGATTGAGTCATGTGTACACAATGCAGGGGGGGAAAAATCTTTCAGACTTGATGCATTAAGCCACAGCCAATTTTTAAACTTTGCAGTTTCTTTTGCAGATGGAAGAGTTTTTAAAGACCGTCTTCACCCCGTAGAGTCGCCTGCCCTCATTAAACACAACAATTACATTTGTGTATCAAATCAACACCCAATTCATGCAGTGTGACATTATCATCTGTATGAGGCTCGACGCTTTTACTGAGCAGGAAGCGAGTTAAAGAACAATTAGTGGCATGATGGGAGGAGATATTTAATGCCTAATCTTCCTTTTTTGCAAAACACAAAGAGATAACAGGGCCAACGATGGCAGCTGTGACTGCAGTTCTGCTGAGCTCGTAAAGGGATCACAGAGAGAAGGAAAGGGTTCTAGAATAAAAGATAAGCATGCAAAACCATGAAGCTGGGCCCAGCCCGCCGACTTGGGCTGAAATATATCAGTGTGTCTGACACAGATTTTGTTTACGGTAATTAACATTATTTCCTTTTCCCGTACAATTTATTTTTGGGCTTGAATATGGGCCGCCATCTGGGGAGTTCATTCAGCCTGTTGTATCTACCCATGCTTTCCCCATGTGAGCAGTACATGCATTTATGACTGTACAATATGGCCTGATTGAATGAAGGTGTATGAATGTGGTACAATGTGTATTATGAGTGATTACACCTGCCAGCTCTTACAATGGCAGCTTTGGAAAGCGCTGGATATCACAGGAGAGAGATTGTGAGGAAAAATAAAACTGATGGTTTCTAAGAAACTTACACATCTGTTTCTGATTTCTAAACTTTAGTGTAGACAAATGTTACCTATAGAATTTATTTAGATTCTTTTACAGATTTTCATCACGTGCCACATACAAACACTATCCTACATTATTTAGTCCATCTAAACTTTAAATGGATATTGTCTTTATTTATACTCATGAATATTCACATTATGACTCATTCAAAGTTAATATGTGGTTAGCGTAGACAAACACAGTGATCTCGTTCAAGGACACGGCAAAGAGTCTGGCACTGGTATCAGAACAGCTTCCTCTGTTTTAGGTGTGCCAATGAATCACGCTTTCAAAGGACGAAACTAGAAGGAAACCCTTACTGCAGATGAGAGAACTGCTCTAACAACTGTCTTCAAAACAGAGTGGCCTCTTTGGAGGATTCTCTGGGAAATGCGTATTTGAATATCGACTTTGAGATAGAGGCCCTCATACAGAACAATGAAAATGAAGCTTAACTTTGATAGCAATTTTGATGTTATTGTGGCCTCTCCAAACAATTCATTGTTTGCTAACTACAATTCTCAAATCCCAATTGAATTGAAAAAGTATATTTAAAGTCCAATTCAATTTGCAAATTTGAATTGAGGTAGCAAACAGGGTTAAAAATTTTACATTTTATTGAAAGGAAGTGGAATGAAAATGGATTGAAATTTCAAGAAATTCATAACTGTTTGTTTTAGTTAGAAAAGCAGTTTGTCGAAACAGAAAAGCTATACCCTCAAATTTGAACGTTCATTCAGTGGCTCAATAAAACAACATATTTGTTGTGAAATATTGTTTATAGCTGTTTTGATAAAAAAGCTAAAATTGTAAATTCAAAATAGAAATTCTGTGATTGATTACACACGTCGTGTCATTCCAGTTTTTTTTTCGGTGCCAAAAAGCTGCAAAAAGGACCAAAAAGCACTATAAAAGCTCAAAATAAGTGGTTATTTGCTTAAAATCACCCCTTCCACAGTAGACATAAAATTTTATTTAACACTCTTTGGAACAGATTTGACGACAGTAACGTAAAAAATCACAAGACAATAGCACCTTTCAGCTAAAAAAAAAAAAAGCATGTCATTTTTTTGTAGTTCATGGAAGGAAGAAAATCATATGAGTGTGGAAATGATGACTGAATTTTCAGCTTTGATTGAACTATTCCTATAATGAAGCTATTGATCCTTTGACCCTTATTTTTGGTCTGTCAAATTCCCAAGAGTAAAGAACATGACCTTCAAAGTAATGTTATTTTGCTTCTGTCCTGTAGATATGAGTTTCAGCCATATGTCATGGGCAGAATGCTTAAAGATGTGGGTAATATTCTCTAGGGTGGTATAACTGGTTTATGTTGGTGGTGAATTATTATTTGTGCGATAAGTATTTTTCTTTAAATGTTTCTTTTGAATTGTTTTATTCTTTTCTATTTTTTGAAAGACACCCAACTTTTTGAGGTAACATGTTCTCACTGACATTTATAGACATTTGTCCTACAATTTCAGGTGCCAAAAAAACATCTCTAACATAAAATTAGAAGATGTCATCTGCCCTTGTGACTTCCCAAAGATTCTTGTAGTGCCTTTGGCATTTCGGTAAAAAGTTTCTCGGTGTATTTTTAAACCTTCTTGTCAGGTTGACAAGTTTATTCCAAGTATACTTGGGCAACACCCCTTTGTGCTTTTATACTGTGATAAATATACCCCCTTCACTTAAATGAATTGTTGTGCCTTTTCCCAAGAAATTCCAAGTAAATTCAAGATGTTTTGGTTCTCATGCCATCTGTTCCTTAAAGACCACAGAGAGGTAACTTTTTTGTAACTCCTTGTTTTTGTCTCAGGTGTGTGCTTTAAAGAGAAACATGGTGTCCTTTCTCCTCAAGTTTCTAGAAAATAATGTTCCTACAGGATGTTCTTGATGGCATTTGCACTGAGGACGCTGAAGTTTAAAGTGGCAAATTGCAATTTAGAATGTCTTTTTTTTTGCGCGTGTGTGACAGTTTCCAAAGTGGTTATCCTTTTGGCAACACAGGCTCATTGCAAAAAACGTTCCTATGGCAACATTTTTGCAAAACGCAATATACGCAGATAAAATAAAGAAAATAAAGAAATGAACACTAGAGGCAGTAAAACAGCAAGCACTTTTAATTGTTTTCACGCACAATTATGATTACAGGGGCAGATTTTGGATTAATAATGACTAGTTTTCACACGGCTCCTTGCACAACTATGTTATGACCTCAAAACACTTTTTACCATAGTGCATGATTTGTAAACTGATATATTTTAGAGTTTACATCACTTAACCAGCTCCATAAGTTCAGTTTTATTGACTCATTAAGCTTACTCAGTAGCTCAGCTGGTACAGAATTGTATTTGTGATGCAGAAAGCTCGGGTACGAACCCTATGAAAGAAGAGTCTAAGAGACTTGTCATTAAGAGGGAGAGTTTTGATTTCTAAAGCAGAAGGTCTGTCCCGGTTAACTTATACAGCTATGGCTCTTCAGGTTGATGATAAAATATCGAGGGAGATTGATAAGATGCTTTTTGGTTTTGTTTGGAAAAATAGGATTCATTATATAAGAAAATCAGTATTAATGAACTCGTATGAAAATGGTGGTCTCAATTTCCTGAACTTTGTTACATTAAACAATACTTTCAAAATCAAGTGGATTAGACAACTTGTTAGGTATCCAAGCTCTATTTGGAATATTATTCCCCTACATATTTTATCTAGTCTGGGTGGCATAAATTTCTTCCTTGTTTCCAATTTTGATATTAACAAAATACCTGTGAAACTTTCTGCATTTCATCGTCAAGCTTTTCTGGCATGGAGTTTAATTTACAAACACAACTTTTCACCACACAAATACTTTATCTGGACTAATAAGGACATTCTTTTCAAACATAAACATCTTCTTTGAAAATTGGTTTCGAAATAATATTGTTTTGGTAGACCAATTATTTAATTCAGATGGCCTTCTTTTTACTTATAAGGAATTCATGCTCAAATATAATATTCCTATACCGCCAAGGGAATTTGCAATTGTTTTTGGAGCAATTTCTCCTAAAAATTGTATGTTATTTAAACAACAAAAAAGACTAGATTACCAGCAATTTCCACCCCTCTCACCAAATCAATCTCTTGTAGGTAAAATATGTTTCTCCTGTCATCATAATTATAACAGGTCAATAAGAGCCCTTTTCCAGAAAGATGTTGTTTCAAGACCAAATGTTATTGCGTACTGGAGTCAGTTTGTGAGTGATGTTGACTGGAAAAAAGTCTGGCTTCTACCCAATCGCTTTCTCTTAACAAACAAGGTTAAAGAAGTATCTTTTAAACTCCTTCATAGGATATACCCTGCTAAACACTACTTATCCAGATTTTAAAAAGATATTGATGAAAGTTGTAGTTTTTGCAAAAAGAAGCCAGAGACAGCTGTTCATTTTTTTTGGCACTGTCCTTATGTGTCTTTTTTTGGCAAAATGTTCTTTATTTCATTGTTGGAAATGTTGATGAAAATTTTACATTACTGTGGAAAGATGTTCTACTAGGTATTGTAAACTCAAAAGATAAAAAAACCCGCACTTATTTCATTAATTTTTTTATTTTGATGGCTAAATTTCATATTCATAAATGCAAATTTCAGGGAAAAAGCCATGTTTTGTTGCATTTAAAAATGAAGTGAAGCTTTATATTGAGTCAATATTGCCCTCCAAGAAACAAAAAGCTTTTTTACAAGCATGTACACTCTTTAAAGTATTCCTATAATACTATTTGTACCTTACGGAAGCGTATTGCATTCACTTGAAGAAAAAAATCTACTTTGTTTTTCTGAATTAATGAGTTAATTATCTCAGAATTACGAGATAATTTTTCATGGAAAAAACGTTTTTGCTCTGTTTTTCTGAATTAACGAGTTAATTATCTCAGAATTACAAGATAATTTTTCATGGACTTTTTTTTTTGCTCTGTTTTTCTGAATTAACGAGTTAATTATCTCAGAATTACGAGATAATTTTTCATGGAAAAAAAGTTTTTGCTCTGTTTTTCTGAATTTCTGAGTTTTGAGATAATCAAGTCATTAATTCAGAGCAAAAAAAAATTTCCATGAAAAATCATCTTGTAATTCTGAGATAGTTAACTCGTTAATTCAGGAAAAACAGAGCAAAAACTTTTTTTCCATGAAAAATTATCTTGTAATTCTGAGATAATTAACTCGTTAATTCAGAAAAACAGAGCAAAAACTTTTTTTCCATGAAAAATTATCTTGTAATTCTGAGATAATTAACTCATTAATTCAGAAAAACAGAGTAGATTTTTTTCTTCAAGTGAATGCAATACGCTTCCGTAATACCTACCCCTAGCATTTGAAATGTATTGTATTTCTATTGTTTGTTTTGATATTTTTTCAATAAAAAAAAAGAAAAAGAAAAAAAAAGAAAGAAAGAAGAGTCATGATACAAGAGCTCAAAGTTCAAAAACAAGCTAAAATGCCATGGTTAAGATTACGTTATGATGTCGCACATGCTTTTGTTAACACTATCGGGTAGGTTTAGGGTTTAGGTGTACATTATTTTAAAACGTGATGGAGCATTAAGATTTTAGCGCCACTCACCGGACATTTCAATTCAGAACTGCAGTGATATGCACAAACTTAGACGTAGTAATAAAACGTTGCCATATTCACATTCATCTGTCCTGGAAAAAAAACTAAACACGCTTTTAGCGCCACTCACTGGACATTTCACTTTGAAACTGTCGCGAAACATGCACAACGCAACGTATTTTGCAAAATGTTGCCACAGGCATGTTTTTCGAATAAGACTGGGTTGCATTTAATCATCCTCATATCATTCCAAATCCATAAGACCTTTATTCATCTTCAAAGCAGAAATTAAGATGTTAGTTTCTCTGAGCGAATAATTGAGTCATAATTCAACCGATTTGTTCAAACAGCTGATCATTTTAGAATTTTTAAAGTATAGTATATATGAAGTAGATGCTATATATATATATATATACAGGTCCTTCTCAAAAAATTAGCATATAGTGATAAAGTTCATTATTTTCCATAATGTAATGATAAAAATTAAACTTTCATATATTTTAGATTTATTGCACACCAACTGAAATATTTCAGGTCTTTTATTGTTTTAATACTGATGATTTTGGCATACAGCTCATGAAAACCCAAAATTCCTGTCTCAAAAAATTTGCATATTTCATCCGACCAATAAAATAAGTGTTTTTAATACAAAAAAAAAAGTCAACCTTCAAATAATTATGTTAAGTTATGCACTCAATAGTCAATACGTGGTCGGGAATCCTTTTGCAGAAATGACTGCTTCAATGCGGCGTGGCATGGAGGCAATCAGCCTGTGGCACTGCTGAGGTGTTATGGAGGCCCAGGATGCTTCGATAGCGGCCTTATGCTCATCCAGAGTGTTGGGTCTTGCGTCTCTCAACTTTCTCTTCACAATATCCCACAGATTCTCTATGGGGTTCAGGTCAGGAGAGTTGGCAGGCCAATTGAGCACAGTAATACCATGGTCAGTAAACCATTTACCAGTGGTTTTGGCACTGTGAGCAGGTGCCAGGTCGTGCTGAAAAATGAAATCTTCATCTCCATAAAGCTTTTCAGGAGGTGGAAGCATGAAGTGCTCCAAAATCTCCTGATAGCTAGCTGCATTGACCCTGCCCTTGATAAAACACAGTGGACCAACACCAGCAGCTGACATGGCACCCCAGACCATCACTGACTGTGGGTACTTGACACTGGACTTCAGGTATTTTGGCATTTCCTTCTCCCCAGTCTTCCTCCAGACTCTGGCACCTTGATTTCCGAATGACATGCAAAACTGAGCAACAGTCCAGTGCTGCTTCTCTGTAGCCCAGGTCAGGCGCTTCTGCCGCTGTTTCTGGTTCAAAAGTGGCTTGACCTGGGGAATGTGGCACCTGTAGCCCATTTCCTGCACACGCCTGTGCACGGTGGCTCTGGATGTTTCTACTCAAGACTCAGTCCACTGCTTCCGCAGGTCCCCCAAGGTCTGGAATCGGTCCTTCTCCACAATCTTCCTCAGGGTCCGGTCACCTCTTCTCGTTGTGCAGCGTTTTTTGCCACACTTTTTCCTTCCCACAGACTTCCCACTGAGGTGCCTTGAAACAGCTCTCTGGGAACAGCCTATTTGTTCAGAAATTTCTTTCTGTGTCTTACCCTCTTGCTTGAGGATCTCAATGATGGCCTTCTGGACAGCAGTCAGGTCGGCAGTCTTACCCAAGATTGCGGTTTTGAGTAATGAAACAGGCTGGGAGTTTTTAAAAGCCTCAGGAATCTTTTGCAGGTGTTTAGAGTTAGTTAGTTGATTCAGATGATTAGGTTAATAGCTCGTTTAGAGACCCTTTTCATAATATGCTAATTTTTTGAGACAGGAATTTTGGGTTTTCATGAGCTGTATGCCAAAATCATCAGTATTAAAACAATAAAAGACCTGAAATATTTCAGTTGGTGTGCAATAAATCTAAAATATATGAAAGTTTAATTTTTATCATTACATTATGGAAAATAATTAACTTTATCACAATATGCTAATTTTTTTAGAAGGACCTGTATATATATAATGTATAATAAAACATTTGTTTGAAATAATAAAAACATTTTGTTCCAAATTTTATAGATATTACATGTTATTTATTTTGCCTGCAGTCTGTGTAGTCATGGTGTGTAGCATCTACATCATATATATACTGTAATGTAAAAAAGCACAGTCCTTTGGACAAGACGTTAAACCGAGGTCCTGACTCTCTGTGGTCATTAAAAATCCCCATTAAAAAGTTGCCCATTGGCTTCTATACATCCTGGCCTCCTGGGCATGATGTGTCACATCTACATCAACTGAATTCTACAGTTGCATCAGTAACTGAAACCTTTTGCATTCCACTATAGGTTTCAGTATAAGTTCAAGACAATATCCATAATGGCAATGCAACAAATGCACTCAGTAATGATTAGTTTATTTAAGATTCAGGTAATATGAATCTGCAATGATCAGTAATGATTTGTTTATTTAAGATTTGCCTGCACTGAAATTAAAGGGCTTAGAAAGTGAGATATTTGATCTGCCTGCATGCTGACAAGACTGAAGCAACTCTTTAGAAAATGAACTCTGCATAGTCTCAGAGTTGATCCTTCCACAGTGATCCCCTCCTCTCCCTCCTCTGTTAAAGGTGCTGTGGGTGATTACAGCTCCTGGGGGTCTTCTGCTGGATGTTCCCCTGGGGACAGCTGTCCACAAGGGAGCAGCCTCTCTAGAGAGCCCAAATTAGAGGGTGTGTGACATGTGCAGCTAGGGGGGCATGACGGCCGCCAAATTCCTCTGTGCATCAGATGGATAGAGAGAGGGAGGGAGAGAGAAAGTGAGTGAGAGAGAGGGCTGAAATATTTATGATCAACGACTTCACAGGGCAGTGCAGGGCTTCAGCACTGTCCCCCTGGGGAGCAAGTGGACTTAGTCAGTGTGCCCGCCGGTCCAAGCTGACAGCCCCCCGATGGGTCATTAGTGAGCATTACCTGAATGTGCACACACACTCTTACACATTCTATATATATTCTGTATATATCTTGTTCACTCTCTGTCTTCTACGGTAATGCCGTTTTGCCCTCCGCTGGCATTAACAGTGCAGATAGACTTTTATAAATGCTGTTTGATTTTTATTGTGTCTGTCACATTGTGATGTTGATTAGCACACGGACCAGTGCCCAGAATGGCCAGAGGAGAAAGCGACAGCAACCTTATCTGACACGATTTAGTTGTACATTGCAAGATGGCTGGTGCCAGAGATAAAAGATTGGCCATGTTTATCCCATTGACAAGCTTCGATTTGTATTGAATAAATCTTTAATTTGTGTCCCCTTTTGACATGCTTTGATACAGGTATCTTTGCGATGTGGCTTTGTGACTAGGTTCCAAGAAATCCATTTACTCTTTTAAAATTGACACTGAAAAGGCTTGTTCACGCTAAACAACACATTCTTTGGACCAATCTAAAGATGAGGTGTGTGATCAGTCTCACGAAAAACACACATGCCCGCACATTCAAGCTCAGATTTTGTCCCTGCTGCCTGAGACTCCCTGCCAGCACTTGGCTGCATACTGTACCCATGCCATTTTCATCCAAAAGCTCATTCTCTTGCTGTGCATCAAACAACTTGGTGTGCAATTACACACAATTAAGTTCAAGATGCACTTGAGACCATTATGACGCCTAGCTGAACACATTTGAATCGCTGGGCTTGCGCCCACTACACCAGTTCAGCTCTGGATCCAATTACATTTTTTTAATTTGGCCCAAAACAATGGAATGGTGACCATTGGGTCCCACTATGAATTTTTCTGTTGACCATTGAATGCCATCTCAACAAATCTATTAAGGGGTTTTTCTTATTAAATTTGACTTTTATTTTATTTGAACATTAACATTTGGGTGCTTTATTGCAGCAGTTTTGAGGATAAATTATCTTTTTTTGGATATTGGATAAGTGATCTGTGATGTTTTTATGTTTATTTGTTATAATATTGTTTTTATTTTGAAGAGAACAGTTTAAAGTTAGACTTGAGTGGCATGATGTTACTGTTTTTTTTTAATAATTAAATGTAGCAATAATTATTATTCATGGAGTTATTATTCAGTGATTCCATTAATTCGATTTCAAACATTATTTCTCATGACCTATAGGACAGTTGAGCAAAATCATTCAATCTGAATGTATATGTTTATTGAAAATACCTTTTAATTCTGGGATTCTGTTTATTTTATTTGCATGCCATTCTTCAGTTGTTCAAACTAAACTTTAAAAATGACTGAAGGGCAAGTAGGACAAATTCTTGCTCTTCAATTAGATAAGAACTATGCTAAACTCATGTTTAAATATGTTAGAATTTAGCAGTGAATACACACTCACATACTCTTACCCTACATACCCTGCTTGAAAATAAATCCGGCATTCTTAATCTCTGCCTCAAACTGGTATTACTTGTTCAATGTGGCGCATGGGGATTTTTTATTTATTTATTTTTTGAATATGAGATGTCTCTGGGCTGTGTGGGCCACTGAATCCCTCTCCCTCTGGCCGTGCGTGTGCGCCAGTTGCACTCTTTAGCAAGTGACCCATAAAGTGTGCCAATCCCCATCAAATGCCCAGTCTCTCTCAGTGCTGTGCTGCCAGTTGGCACGCCTGGATGGAGGTAACATATTGCAGCACTGAATGTCCTCAAGTCGACTACGGTACATTGGACATTAATCAGACGGCTCTCTGCTTCACTGTCCGTATTTGGACGCCGAAGTGCCAAAAATCACAGCCAGACAGTTTAAAGTGAGAAGAATTGCTCTTCAGGGAGCCAAGAGCCAAGAGTATTTCATCCTGGCGGGAACTTGGTCCTATTGTGTCTTGATTGAGTAGTCGCTGTCCTCTCCCTAAATGTCCCTTAAGTAAGCAAAGGTTACAATAATGTGAGCTTGTACATCTGAATGATTGATTCTTCTGATTGAGGTCTCAAATTTGATTTTCCATTTTCGTGTGTTGGATTTTTTGAGAGCAAAACAATCAAGTTAAGCTGAATGAGAGGAAACATCCATATTAATATTTCAACTTAAAACGCTCGTAATGCACTCTCCAAACACACCCCATTCAGTAATGTCATATCGTAGGCGATCACTAGCTCATTTCTTTGTTCCTTCTGGGAGGAGGGAGGAGCAACCGCTGTATGTACATGGATAATATGATTGATTCGCATCGTCTACACCAATTTCCCTTTCAGTCCACAGTGCAATTCGTTCAGTGTGACCCCCCACCCCCTTCCCCCACTGCCAAATGATAAGTGAAGCCATTAGAGTAAAGAAGGCAATCTGCGCACAGGTTCGGTTAGCAGGGTCAAGCCACCTCGCGACTCATTTATAGGATTTATTCTTCTTATTTAGTTAAAAAAAATGAAAGAAGTCTCATTCTCTTTCTTTTAGCTATTTTTCTTTTTTACATCTGTAGGCTTTTTGTGAGATTTTGTGCACTATTTTCTCGCATTGACCCTTGATAGCCTATAGACATCTTAAAAATTTGATCTGAAAAACATATATTCTCTGCGGGCCTGTCTTTATTGAAACCCCACTGAAATTAATCAGATGCCGAAGATGAAATTGCAGCTGTCTTTGTTTAATGTTTTTTTCTAAAACATTGATGTGTTTTAAACCCTTCAACTTTTGAAAGTCTGTACTATGCAAATCAAACAGAAACGCATGAAAACTGAGACAATAAACCCATCAAATTCCGTCCAATGCCACATGGCTGTGTGTGTGTCCATGAAAGCGCTTGGCTTATTCTTGCACGGATTTTGTGCCGGGCCTCTCTAATCTAAGATTTATTGACCATTAGTGAACTCAGAAAGTCATTACAGTTCATTCTGCTTGGGGCCTGACGTTTTATTAGGACAAATTTCCCCGCTGAGAATGCGCACCAGCGCTGAACTGCTCACGCTTACCACCGCATGAGGTCACGTGACCCCCAGCTCTCCTTTCCTCCTCCTCCCCCCTCCCTTGCACACTAAAAGCACAATGTTACTGAACACCAGTCCATTACCAGGGTGCGGGACCCTCCATCAAGAGGGTGGGAAGAGATGCCATCTCATGCCCCATGACTAATTATGTGAGGATGCAAATCGTTTTGCCACACTCCCTTTCTCCCCAATCATTTTGTACGGGTTTGATTTGTGATTTTCAACCAAAGAGGTGACAAAAGTTGTGGAGTGAGCAAGACTGAAGTTCACTAAAAGATATGAATACTGTAAATGAGTATATTCAAGTTTTATCCTTGTTAGAATATATCAGTGTGTGAATACGATTACAGAGACAATTGGTATGTTTTTTGGTTCTACTTTGATTTTGCATTATTTAGTTTCTAGCAAACCTTGTTTTTTTATAAGATGCATGGGGAGTGACACAATTGGGAGATCATTTAGTTTGGACTGACTTTTACACAGTCTCTTCTTTTTTCAAAAGTTTTTCTTGAAATATAATTGCATCTAAGTGTCTCACAACTATGCAGAATATATCTGTGCCATACTGAGAAATTTTTTTTGATTACATTTGCTGTCAAATAAGGCCCTCTTAAAGTTAATCTTAAATCTCATTTCCACAAAATAGTGTAGAATTAAAAAAAAAACATTGTTGTTGTTTATCAGCCATTACATGGGAATAAGTTTTGGATAAACCAGTTTTGACTACAATTTTAAAATTGGTGCATCCCTATTCTGAATTTTTTTTTTTTTTATTCTATCAACTTTTTTTTTTTAGTTGCTTATAGATTTTCCTCAGACACAAATGGTCAGAGCAAGTGTACTGCTGTCATCTATTTATATTCATACAATTATATTCAAGCTCTTTTGCATCTCTTTTTATTTTTCATATGTGGTTCCATGGCTTTTTTTCCATTGAAGTCTGTTTGCAGAACTATTCTTAGAGATTCTAGGTCTGTCTTTTATATTGGACATGTCTACATACTGTGTGTAAGAGGGCAGCTTCAGTATAAATCAGGCTCTGTAAATTTACAATGTAACCAATGTGCATTGAGGCTCTCTGGTCTGTTATCGGCATTGATCGGACGACATGCTTGAATCGCAATCTGCACTTTCATGTACAGAGAACAGACATGAAAGATACAGGCAGGGTAATAGTGTTAAGTGTGTTCTGTTCAACGATCACAAACGAGGTCCTGCACCGTTAATGAAAATAGATGCCGAGGGGATTGGGCCCAATAGGGCTAAATGAGCAGCAGTGTGGTGTATTTTTTCCCTTTCTTTATGCGTGTGTGTGTGAGGAGCGGATTGAGTTACTGTCAGTGTCAGCTTGACTTTATGCCATCCTTCCTCTCCATTTGGGCAGACAGTTCACTTTATGAAACCATCATTCTGCCTCCTACCCTCTGTGTCTTTAGTGCCATAGGGGGAAAAGGGAGAATTCCATTTTACTCGTGTCACCCATTCCTCTTAGTGAAAGTGAGGGGGAGCGAGAGAGGATATGGAAGCTCCAAATGGGGCTCTTTTTCATTTGGAGTGATTCAGGGATGTTCTGGAAATATTACATGTGCATCTGCACTTTTATTTAGATGTTTGCATGCACAGCACACGGCCTCTCATCGACCCTTCGCATGCGGTCATACACGTCTGTGCCTTTGACGGCCCCTTGCCTGCTTTTTGTTTTTTTCCTCAGTTTCCAGTGGCACTTTGGGCCAATAAATTGGGATTTCCCTCCAATTAAAGGCCATCTGCCAGTGTGCCTCTGTAGAGGCATGGTGTGCCGTATCCTTCCATCCAGGGGCTAGTGTAACTGTCTTTTTTTCCTTCTCACACCCTGTCACCATCAGTCTGCTGTTTGCTCCTCTTAGGCAGCATTATACCAACATTTTGCCAGCATCCCCCTGATGTCTCCCACTCTCTCGCTTTCTGTTCACCACGCTTGGTTACTCTGGCCGTGCCCTCTGTTAGAAGTCTGACCTTGCTAATTGCTCTGGACCCCAGTGTGTGTGTGTGTGTGCGTGCATGCGTGTGGTCACTGTCAGAGCCATGACTAATAAGAGAGAGCAGATCGGAGCTGGGGAGATGGGCCAACAGCATAGTGTGTTCCTGTTATGGGGCTAGAACAGAAAAATAAAACATGGAAGGAAGGCTGAACTTGAAAGGCCACCAACTGCTCTTTTCAGCCACAAAAAAAGGCTATGTTGAATTACATTGTCTTGCACAAATGTCATCATTTACACAACATCATGTCATTCTAAACCTCCATACTTTCCTTTTTTGAATGCAACTGGAGAATATATGGATTCTTTGCTTTTTTCATTGCAATAATCAGAGACTGAATCTTTGATACTTCAAAAAGGAAACAAAAGCAACATAAAACTGTAGTACATGCACTATATTCTAGGTTGTTTAAAGTCATACGACATCTTTATGTGAGAGAAAGTTCTTGATTTGTTATTTAAGAGAAAATCTTTGTTCATAAGAATTCATTAGAAATGGCTTTATTCACATCGGCCATTTTTAAATTGTTGGTCCTTTTGAGTCCTTTATTGACTCTTGAAACATTCAGTTCCTGTTCATTGTTATTGGATGGAAAAGTGTCTTTAGAATTGCTCCGTTCAACATGAGAGTGAGTAAATAATGGTGTTGCTGTCCAGGAGTTGCTGTCATAGCAACAGGTCCGTAAGCTCAAATCTGCTCGCGAGCAGACTTATTTCATGTAAACAGGATTAGATATTTTTAAATGCGCAGTAAGCGATTCTGGTAAACGCTGTTGATATTTGAAATCACCAAAACAAACACGCCCCTACCCAAAAGGATCACACCCCTATCTTGATGCCTCCGATCCCACACTCTATGCAACACAGTCAACGACTATGGCTGAATCTGCTCTGCCTGCCACACAAGGGTATGATTTCGTCAATTAGTGAAAGCAATTTGTGTTCCCAAGTGAAAACTAAATATACTGTATTTGAAATACATTTATTTTATGCTAAGTATTGTACAAATACATTTAAATATTTATGTACTTAATATAAATATGTAAATGTATTTGTACTATACTTAGCATAAAATAAATGTATTTCAAATAACACGTTCGTGACAAACTTCGACTTGACAGAGACGCCGCTTTTGCATGTACTTTATTGGACAGGTGAGCAAATGTACATAACACTAATCAATGTTAAATAGCTCAACATGATGAAATGTTAGAATATTATCTGTATGTTATTCTAATGTTGATCTAGCTTACTGCTGGTCTCATACAGCCAACAAACTAACACACAGAATAACATTATAACTTTCAACACACTCAAATGCAGTTTAGTGTGATAGTGTAGACCAAGTGAAAAAGCACTGCGTTACCTCACAAGTTTCATTCGTCTAATAAACTGACCTGTGTGAGTAGTAATTCAGCACTTGCGGGTAGTTCGGTAGAATGAAATGTCCTCCGCGGTGCTCTCGGCATCTCGAAAACGCCACGCTGAAATTGATTCTCGTTTTAGTTCTCCTTTTGTCCCAAAGTCTGCTTGCCATGGTCCATAATGTTTGAACGAAACAACAACAGCGTGAGCATGCCGCTAGATGTTAAGCAGCTGTGGTTACTATGGCAGTACGAGTGGAAACCAGGGATAGGATATTACATCATTGACAGGCGACAATGACCAGGGACGAGATATTATTTAAAATAGGAATTTCTCTTAAATTAAAAATCTTTGGGAACTTTTGGGATATTGTAAGTACACAACTGCAGGAAATATATCACACTGTGCAAGTGATTTTTGGATATTTTATTATAAAAATCTTACATATTGTACCTTTAAATATCTTTAAGCATTTAAAGACTGATATTATACAGCAGAGATCATACTACCCTCCCTTACTAATAGTGATATTAAAACACATTTTAGCCTTAATATTAAGAAATATGTATTGTGCTATAAAGTAGTAATCTAAATAAAGTTAAATTATAATATTTATATCAGTAAGTCTCAAGCGATAGGTCAATAAATATGTTATTGGATTTGTAGTATACTTAGCAAGAAATAAATTTATTTTAAATACATTTTGGTATATTTGTTGTTGTTTTTTCACTGGGGGTACTTTATATGTCTAATTGTTATTTAGCTCCTCTATTCCAAAAAAAAAACACAGTTTTCATGAACAGCTACCTACATAGCACGATATTCTAATATATTACAAGTGTGACAAAATTAAGGGGTCATAGCGATCACTAAAAGGGGAACCAAAAGAAAAACCATGTATTAGGAGTGTTATCTCACTTTTCAGACACACTTTGGGAGCCACTACTTGAAACGGGCGGTGGAGGAGGTTTAGACGTTCCAGGACAGGCTTATAATAATAATGCAAATGAACAAACAAGCGAAGATGACACACGAGAGTATTCAAGCAAAAGACAGCATATCTTAGTTCGCTGTAACACAGCAAAACGTCTCAGTTAAGTATGTAACCCTCGTTCCCTGAGTAGGGACTGCTGGGCCATCAGACCCAGCAGTCTTTGAAACTGTTTTACAGTGAGTGACTTGCCTAGCTTTATCTCTTTTATGACTGTGAGGATCGAAGCGACACGAGCAGGCGATAGCACGGCCGTCATTGTCACTGAATCCCACACTACACCAAGAGAGGTGGTTCTCTGTGCTGGAGAAAGTACACTTTTCTTGGCATTCAGACTCAACCCCAAAATTTTCATGTGCGCGAGAACGACATCTCGATGCCGAATCGCCAACCATTCCGACTCTGCTAGGATAAGTAAGTCATCTATGTACTTCAGAATACGTATGACCTGCAGTCTGAGCGGTGCTAGAACTGCATCTACGCATTTCATGAATGTGTGGGGTGATAGAGCTAGACCGAATGGAAGAACCCGATACTGGTAAGCTTTGCTCCCAAAAGCGAACCTTAGGAACTTCCTGTATTGTGGAAGGATGGAGACATGGAGGAAAGCATCTTTCAGGTCTAACGTGACAAACCAGTCCTCAGATCTGACTTGAGTTACGATCTGTTCCAATGTCAGCATTATGAAATTCAATTTCTTGACTGAACGATTGAGCAGATGAAGATGTGCCGCAACACCCCATTCTTCTCTGGAACAATGAAGTACTGGCTGTAGAAACCTAAGTTTCTGTTGGCCGGAGAAACCCACTCTATAGCATCTTTCGCTAACAGTGCTTTCACCTCTTGTTCCATCACCAGAGCCTGCTCTGGATGTACTACTGAGAGTAACACCCTGTTGTAGCGTGGTGGACAGGGACCGAACTGGGTTCTGTACCCCTTTTCTACTATATGCAGGACCCACTGAGATATGTTTGGCAGAATCTTCTACTCTGGCAAAAATTATACTAAGGGAATCATCCTATCGAGGCTGACCTCTGGTGTAATAACAGTCTTCACTTCGGTGACCTGAAGCATATTGGCAGGAACTAACCGAACTGACTGGCTTTCGACCCTCCTCAGAGGGCACGAATCCGATACCTCGTCATTTAGTATGAGACGCTGGGTCGGGAATTCGCTGGAACCCCTGCGCCCCAAAGCACAGAGGGTGTCGGGGTTGGCAGAACGGTCTCCTGAGGGCACCGGGAGGGAGCAAGCACCGTGTAATGAGGTGAACACTGGTCCACCTGACACCGTAGGCGTCCGGACCTCTTTTTTGCAGAAGCCTTCTCTGGCTTGTTCCTCAGCAGAATGTTCCTCAGATCGGTCTGCGGCACGGAAGACTTTTACTGAGGGTGCCGTCCCGCACCCCACGGTTTTCGGGGTGGGGCGCGAGAAGCGACACTCTCCTTCTCTTGTGCCCTGTATGAGGAGCTTAACGGCTGGGGCTGCTCACGCCCAGCAGCCCCAGGGGCCTGTTGACAGCGAGGGAGACAGCGAGGGAGAGCGTTTGAACGCCTCTGTTTGCTTAATAGTTTCCTGTGCGTCACCAAAGAGGCCAGGAGGCGAAAGCGGGGCATCCAAATTATTTATCTTTATCTTTGATGTCTAATAAATTTAACCAAAGATGTCTTTCCGATACCACATTAGCTGCCATAGACTGCCCAATAACACGAGCGGTCTCCTTAGTGGCTCGGAGAAAAAGATCGGTGGACCGACGCAGTTCTCGAACCACGTCAAGCCCCGCTCCCTCACTTGTCTCCAGATCCTTCAGCAGATCAGCCTGGTATGCCTGTAATATAGCCATAGTATGAAGGCATGCACCAGCCTGACCTGCTGCCATATAAGCTTTACCCACTAACATAGATGATGTTTTTAACAGCTTAGTGGACAGCATAGGGGACTTCAGGGACGATGCCGATGCCAGGGAAAACTAACTGCCTAGTGGCTGTTCAACTTTAAGCATCATCCCATAACCATATTTTTTTAGCCCCCTAATATCTGAATAAACTTGCATTTGGGGGCTAAACACTCTGGATGAATAAGGTTTATTCCACGTTCTAGATATCTCTTTATGATGGTCATGAAAAAATGGAGGTCCCCTCTGTGGAGGTATTGTGCTTGGTGTAAAAAAGCGCTCGTCTAACAGACTCTTAGGATGAGCACTTTGTTTCTCGGCTGGCCATTCAATATTTAATTTAGATAAAGCACGAGATAATACCTCCACCAGCTCCTCATACGCTGGGGAAGAAGCTTCCCCCATTTCGATACTCAACGCATCTAGTTCCTCGAAACTAGACCGCTGAAGCATCGATGCCTCTTCCTGAGCGGAAGAAACCTCGGGGCGGGCTTCCGACTCGGGAAAGAGAGCACGGGATCTCACGGATAAGGAATGAGAAAGGGTGGGGCCCGTCTCAAACCTCGCCGTGAGATCCATCTGTGAACCCCACGATAAGAGC
This sequence comes from Gila orcuttii, assembly GCA_026230005.1. Taxonomy (NCBI): domain Eukaryota; kingdom Metazoa; phylum Chordata; class Actinopteri; order Cypriniformes; family Leuciscidae; genus Gila; species Gila orcuttii. Next base: position 24,712,552 of record JAPDVR010000002.1, on the reverse strand, counting down.
TTTCGTGCTGGCATGGCAGCAGCGGGGCCCGAACCGCGGGAAAAACTCACCTGAACACCCTCCTCAAAGAGTGACAGGCGAGAGTGGAGCGTGCGAAGCGGCAGCCTCTCACAATGCTCACAGTCAGCCCCCTCGAAGGCTGAAAGAGCATGCTCCGCTCCCAAACAAACCACACAAAGTTCATGTGTATCCCCACCCGTAAGAAAATGAGGGCAGGGAGAGACACACGACTTGTAAATTTGTTTGGACGCCATGATATATATATATTGAAGCTGATGGTTTTCGTGACAGACAACAATAAATATGACAGACAGTATTGAGCACTGCTGAGGCACAGAAGCTAGCGCGGTGCGATTCCGGATGTGCTTTATCCTTTCCTGGTCATGACATCACCTGCCCGTGACGCTCATTCTCGCCATTGGAATAGTTGACATGTGCTCAGATGCATTCACGCAGGAGCGTTCCCAAAGCGGCATTGACGCATCGCGAGTTCCCTCGAAAGGGAACTCAGTCCTGCTGAACACTGGCATCTTAACATTTATACTTCAACACTTAACATTTACTCTTTTACATTTGGTTAACAAACTGGCAAGATAAAACTCAGCCCAATTGGTCCGATCCACTTGTCAACAGAGTTTTTCAAAAATCGCTTACTGCACCTTTAAGCGGAGATGGTACTTAAAGTCTGTCCCAGGCTCCCAGCCATTTTTTTTACAAGAGTACCCCATTTAACCAGGGACAACAGTAATTTAAAATAATAATAGTTACAAAAAAAAAATAATAATAGTATAATGTCGTCTATCATAATATAAACAACCAGTTTTACTCACTGAGATATTTATTTGTGATGAAATAATTACCTAATATATTTTTTTTATGTTTTTTTTCATTAATTTGAATGGTGACAGCTATTATGGCTTGATGCAGCGCATGAGATACCAGTAACTTAGTTAGAAAATGCTGTCTGCTGTGCCATTTGAAAAATGTTCTTGACACTTAAGAAACTTTAATTAATACTGGCATGATACAAATCTGCTACATTGGTAAAATTAAATGAATTGCTAATTACAACATTGAAATAAGCCTGTACAAATACTAGAAATCGTGAAATGGAAATAATTGGGAATCATATAACAAACAGTACACATTTAATTTATCTTTTATAACTTTTATGTAATTTTGGCCGCTTGGCTGTTTCCTTATTAAGGTCCAGAAATTTGACTAGTTTTTTGTCAGGTGCGTGATGTTCTTTTTTTATATATGATGTCATTACGTTGCTGAAAATTCGTTTGAAGAACCCAATTAGTCAGAGATTAGTTATCATGATTAGAAGATCTGGCATCTGTCAAATCATCTCAGATGTATTAAGCGAGGTACAAAGAATAGACCCCTTGTTTCTTCGGGGATCTCCATGCATTTTGCATTGTTAAGCTCATATATATTCCTGCATCCTTTGATGCCCTAACACAAGTTTAATGATTACACAGATGGACTGGGATTGACAACTCTAAATGTGTTTCGTGGTTTGCACCCCACACAACTAGAGTGGGAAACACTGCTCTGGTGTTTGTCATCACACGTTATGCTCAGCTTCTCTTATGCTTAGTAATCAAGCATAAATCAGACTTGCAGCAGTTTGAACTTAACCCGTGCTCTGAAAGCAACTCCACCTCAGCTCATTTTCCTTCCCTCTTAGCCCACACTGTTCAGAAAAAAGAGTTTATGAAGCCTCAAAAATGCACCACTTTAAATAACTCTCCATCCTATGTGGCCTTGCTCTCATTAACATCAATATACAGAATGCGCCAAAGTGAAAGAGAGACATGTTGAGAAAAAAACAATCCAGACATGGAAAGATAACTTGTTTTGCTTTGGTTTTTTTCTTTTTCAATTTTCTCATCATATGCAAGATACATCAATGGCGACTTTGTAAGTTTGGAGACTGTAACGAGGAGGATAAGCCACCATCTGTGTTTCATCTCCAACGGCCACTTTTTCGATAATGAGCCACCCAGTATGTGTACCTCTGCTGCCAATTGACGGTATATGGACGTCTTTTAGTAAGGCTACTGCTTTTTGGGTGGGCGAAACCATACCCGAGTTTCTCCAATTACTGAGACCCTCCAGCACCAGTGGCTTCACTGCCATACTGGAGCAGCTCTTTTGACAGCATGTCAGTTATAATGCCACCCCATGTCACTGTCATTCCCATAACTAGGCCTGACACGCTCGCCTCGCCAAAACGGTTCTCGAATGTTCTCATCATCTAACATTCACCACAGCGGAAGCCTCAAATTGAACAGGTATATTCCATGCCTTTATGGAGCAAGCCTACCTGATTGGAGCATGGCAGCATGCAGCGACACGGTTATAATTGGCCGTATCTGTTCAGATAATGTTTTTACCCTCAGGCAGCATTCATATCGATTCAGATTGATTGAGCCATAGATTAACTTGTTATGACTCTTCGCCTATTACTGTGAATTGATTGCCAGCCCTGGTTGTAACTGGTCGGTAAAGTGTAATTGCGGAAGGTGTGCATTGTGTAATTGTGTCTCAGATTCCTTGAATGCGTTATTTTGCTGTTGCGCCATCTCCTCGGTTCTGAAAAGTATGTTTGGGTGCATTTGCGTGTATACAGTATGTGTCAGAAGTTCTGACTGTCAAAGATTAGTGCCCAACAACATTGAATATGGAATAAGCTCATAAGCTGATGGGCGGACATACTCGCCGATGTTGACTTGTGCATTGTCCGTTGCAAAAGCCATGCTATTATGTTTAATCCCCCTCGCTCCGTCGCCATTGATCTAACCCACCCACTTGCTCGGTGGGCATGACAATGTGACGAGAAGGTTTGCTCTCTCAGACGGTGTGGCTCTGATCCTGAGGAAACAATTCCATCTATCTTCAGTAAAGCACAAATCCCCCATCACATACCAGTCAAATTATCATCCATATCAAGAGGCTTTCTGTCAGATAATGTCATTTTCTGAGGCCAGACGCCAGTGAGTGAAAAGACATGAAAGGCTTCTGGTCCCTGCAGACAAGGGCAGCAAAGGATGACTCTTTCTGATATCTTTAGATCTTTTCTTTCCCGCTCTCTTTCTTTCCGTTCTAAAGGCATTCAAGAGGATCATGCAAATGTATCATTCTGGCCTCATTAAGGGTTACAATCCTGGCACTGTATCCATCTTTTTGAATAATGTTGATGTAACCATGCTGTTGGCAGATCCTTCGATTCTTCATATTGAGCTTGATAAAGAACTCTGGAATAGTGCTGACATTATTTTGAAAAATAAAAAACAACAACAACAACAACAACAACTTTTAATATTTTTTTTAAGACCCCATATAATCAAAATGGTTTTATTACTTTTAGTCCATATCTATTAGCTTTGAAGTAAGCTTTGCTTGTGAAAATTAACTTTATCCCTAAGTTTGAAGTTTGTTTCACATATTTGATTTTAACTCCTTCCACCCCAGCCTTTTTTTTTAAGTTGCCAGCCATCATTTTCATAAAACTTTCATGGCCCACAGAATATTTTGTTGCACAGAGCCTCTGCTTTTCAACAACAATAAAAAAAATTCTATCATGTTTTATCAACACTTGAACATGGGTAAGTTTCATAAACAAAACAACATTTTGAACAAAAAGCTAAGAAAATTGATTTTTTTTTTCCAAAATTACAACGTGCATAAGCAATGCTTTTTTCGCTTGTTTCTGTTCCTTTTTTGTATGTGTTTTGATCCAGAGATTCTGCACTCTTTCAGAATATGTGTAAAAGTGCCCTCTACCATATAACAGTGAAAGCACAGGGGAAAAAAGAAAATTCGGTCAATGGTGGGGAAGAGTTGTCTCATAAATGGTGAAAAATTCTGCCAATGGTGCAGAAAGGGGTACGCTGCATGTCCTTGGCTTGGATTTGTTTGTATTTTTCTTGCATAACTTGGTTAAAATTAAACTTAATACAGTGCTTATCATTTCTCATTTGAGCTTTGTTGAATGCCATGAATGCTAAATATCTTGCTGCCTGTTGCATCTTCATTATGGATTTAGTGCTTTTTTGCTAACTTCCTTGGTAAAACAAACTAAAGACCATTTGAGGAATCCAAGGCTATATGTGGAAAAAAAAGGACAAGGCCCTCGCACTAACAACTTGTTTTAAAAGGAAATGTCAGGAAAACTGCACAGGACAAGCGATTTCATTGGGTTACAATCATTTAATGTCACAATATAGGTTTATAATTATTATACTTTCTCAAATTAACAGGTTTAAAAATGGCATGATTAATGTAGTCTATATAAAGCTATGTTATGATGGTATACATTTTGCATCAATTTTATATTTAATGTAAGAAAACTCCATGGATTTTTTTTTAAATATGCAATTTTATTGTCAGAATGTGTTCTTCTGGTTAAGGACTTTTTACGTCAGCCTGCCAAGATGCAGACATATACTGCACCAGGTGTACTGTAGCACTTTTGGAGACAGGAAAAATAGTTTTGTTAGGTTTTTTTGTTTGTATTTGTTAGTATATTCATGGTTAAACCTTCCCCAGCCATAAACTGTCACAAGAGTAAGGTTTTTATATAAACTGACCCAGTATTTTTATGCCCTGTCTCTTTTTCTCATGTTCTGTTTCTTTTTCACTGTATACGAAGACACGATTACATTTGTGTGCTTGTTTTTCCTTTCATCTGTTGTACCGTTTTGGAATCTTAAAATAGGAAAGACACTCTTTATGAAATGACTGATGCTACTGTCAAACCATTTTCTATTGTATGCTGCAGAAAAGAGGAAGAATGGGACAATGAACTTTTTATTTGGGTTTAGTGACATTCAGAGTCTAAGGCTGTGAGGAATTAGAGCTGTGAATTAGTACACACCCCTGTTGCTTTGTCCTTGCAGAAATTATCCTCTAATTAGTTCTATTATTCTGTAATTGTCGCCTTAGTGCTGGTCAGCTAAGCTCAGACAGTATGAGAGCTAAAGCCAAAGCTAAAAGATTTGATCTCAGCCATTACTTGCACAGCTAATCTGCTTTTTCTTTCCTCCCAAGGGTTCTTTTGTATGCATTAAAGCAATAGTTCACCAAATCCCTAATATTTTTAAAATATTCCTCTTCGGCAGTTGGCAGTTGATTTCAATATGCGAAATCAATTTTCTAGTAGAGTTGCTGCAAAGCTTCGAGGGTCTTAAATATTCAATATGAATGCCTTTTGGAATGCCCATGCTTTTGCTAAAGATTGGTTTTAATCACAGTTTTTTTTCTTTGCTGTCAAAACAGACATAAAGTTTTGTAATATATAAATACCTGTAAATCAGTGGATACCTGTTACAGAGAAAATAAAATATAAAATATATTTAATTCTCAATTCTTTCTTCTTTTTTGCTAGGAATGAGAATAATTGGAGAGTAAAATTGGGGAGAGAGAGAGAGAGAGAGAGAGAGAGAGAGAGAGAGAGAGAGAGAGAGAGAGAGAGAGAGAGAGAGAGAGAGAGAGTCCACTACTGCTTAGATTTTTCTCCTGAGAAAAATAAGTGATTTTACAGCCCTACTATGAAAATATCTATGTTTTAACGATACCAAATTCTGCATTCGGATATATTTGAATGTTATTATGAATATTTTATATAAGATGAGAAATGTTTGCGATTTTAAAGATATTCCAAGACCAGATTATCTGAGCTTTATGCTTTTATTACATAATTTCATTTTAGTTTTATATTCTTATTGTGAATAAAAAGTCTCATTTATTTTTAAGCTTAAGGAGTTTTTAGGAGGAAACACAGAGACAAATTTTATAGGCAAATTTAGAATGACTAAAACTTCAACGGCCTTCAATTATCCAATTATCTAATTAACTTGATTTATCTCTTAAGCAATGATGTAGAAATCTCTTAGCAAAATTATTCCTCTGGATATCCATAGATGAGCACCTTCTACAAAAGTCTTCTTGAATGTTTTTTTTTTTGTTGTTGTTGTTGTTGTTGTTGTTGTTTTTTACTAGAATCTCAGCAATGGATAACCCTGTGCTCAGATTTACCAAGACATACATGTATACGATCAAATCAGTGATTTCAATTTTAATCAAAATCTTCTAAGATCAGAAAATATGTCATTCACATTTTTAGTTCTATACTTTTACCTCTTTCCCCGCCAAACACGGAAATTTCCGGGTTTTATGAAAAAACGCTTCCCCGCCAAACACGGAATTTTCCGGGTATCCGTGTTTTAGGTGGTATACGGTAAGGAAGACCCGTGCGCATGTTTTGAAAGAGCACGCAACTTTTTGATCAAAGAAACAGACTGCGATCGTCTCAAACTTGAAGGAGTGGAGTAGTGAGAATGTAGGTCAAAATATCAGACAGACAAATGCCGAGATATGGCTGATCACGTACTGGATGTGTTGATGGACTCGGAGTCCGATCACTCATTATTTGATCATTCTGAATCTGATCGGGACAAAGTCAGTGAGAGAGATGCACATGTTGTCACAGAAAGTTCTAGCCATGGACGTGCCGCAGATAGATCGTTCACCCGTCGATCTGGACGAAGACAAAGTTCACCTGTGTGTCGAAGATTGGTCAGTGACAATTCAGACTGTGATACTTTGGACAGTGAGTGGACGCATTCAAGGCCAAGATCTCATTCGTCATTCCAAGGTGCCAGAACGCATAGAGGTAAGACAAGATAAGAAAATATTTGAGAAAGTGTTCTATCTTTATGGGATTTTATATATATATATATATATATATATATATATATATATATATATATATATATATATATATATATATATATATATATATATATATATACAGACTGCGATCGTATATATAGCCTATATATATATATATAGAGCCTATATAAACACTATAATATTTGTGTGAGTGTGCACTGTGCAGGCGTTTATGTGTGGCTGTGTGCATAAATATGAGCGTGTAATGGCCAAATTGTTTCTCTCTTTGTGCACATTTACAACATTGTAATATGTATTTATATATATGTGTGTGTATCTAGGTCTGTTTATTGAAAGTAATTCAAATTATTCATATTATTATTCACAGGCAGAACACAGCGAGGCAGAGGCAGAACGCATAGAGGTAAGACAAGATAAGAACATATCTGAGAAAGTGTTATATCTTTATGGGATAAATATATATATAAAAACAATAAACACTATAATATTTGTGAATGAGTATGCATGCATTTATGTGTGGCTGTGTCTGTAAATATGAGCGTGTAATGGCCTGATTGTTTCTCTCTTTGTGCACATTTACCTCATTGTAATATGTATTTATATATGTGTGTGTATGTCTGTTTATTGAAAGAAATTTCAATTATTCATATAATTATTTACAGGAAGAACACAGCGAGGCAGAGGTCGGATGCGTCAAGTAGGCTACATCAACATGGTGGCGCTGTAGGGGTTGCGGAAGGAGACCTTGTTCTACTGCAAAAGTTGTGGTGTCCCCTTAGATCCTGGGAAATGTTACTCTGTGTACCATTCAAAAGCAAATTACAGTGCCTAAATTGGATATATTTTACATTTATTTATATTTTAAATTTCTTTTGGAAGCTTTTATATATGAAGGAAACGACATCTGAATGTATTCTGCTTGAAAATGCACGTGTTTGATAAAAATGCCCTTTTCTCAGCTTTTTGTCCAGAATGTTGTGTTTTTGACAAAACCTACCTCTGTTCAAGTGGCAATAAAAAAAGAACAAATGAAGATAAAATAAAATAGTTTTTTTTGTTTAAAAGCAGAGGCTCAGATCTTTATTTTGATATATATCTCCTCCATATATTCATGGAAGAAAATATTCTGCGGGCCATTAAATTTTAGCAAAAATCGTCAAAAACCCTGGCGGTGGCTGGCAACTTTTTAAAAAAACGCTGGCGGGGAAAGAGTTACTGTATATCAAAAATTCTTATTTCAGTTCGATTCAATTCAATTCAATTTTAAAAAAAAAACTCAACCAGTGATAGAAATTTGTCTTAGGTTAAAAGGCTCACATATACACAGTACAATCACACACATCACAAAACACAATTAATACAAAGAAAGTACCTTACAAATATGTAAATAAATAAAGGCTTAAACAAAATATACTAATAAAACTGTTTGGTCTTATTTAAAATAGAAATTACAGTAGGAATAAAAGAGTTCCTGTAAGCTTTCTTTTTGGCCAAAGGAGCTCAAAAGTGACAACCTGATGGCAGTAACTGAAAAGAGGGGTACAGAGGATGAGAGGGGTCAGTAACAATGCAGTATTTATGTATTTGTATTCTTCCTAAGGACTTTTAAGATACAATTGAGAGACTTTAAGTTTATAATTAAATGAAGAACAACTGAGTCGCCAGAGCAGTGAAAAGTAACTTGCATAAACATTTTCCTGTCTGTATGTGTTGGTTGGTTTAGTTCAGAGTGAGAGACAGAAACATCAAGTTCAGACTCCACACTTCTCACCTGTGTGTGTATGTGTGAAATATTTGTTTAAGAATGTTTGTGTGTATTTTTGCATGCATGCAGAGTAATGCTGTGTCCATTCATGCTTGGATGACTTCCTCAGGTTCAGAGCAGCAGCCCATGTTGGCAAGGGATTAATTGTTTTGTATTATGCAAAGGATGTGAATTCTTTTGTATGAAATGAAATATGCATATATCTCACTTTTTCCACTCTGTTTCACAATGTGCCCCGCGCAAAATTATTTATACTTTAGAAGCTGAGTGAACGACATCTACTTGAATGCTCCAAGCTTTATTTTGCTTTCGTTTTTTTTTTTACTTCTTACCAATCTCACAATTTTAAGCTCACTTCAAAACTCTCTGCAGCACTTTATTTAAAATACGAGGGCTTTTTGCAAGCACACACTTTTTCCTCCTTCAGAGTGTGGTGTTTGTGTGTTCCCCGAATTTGCCGGTTTTATTTACTTTCCTTACTCATCTCCCTGGCCTCTTGCCTCTCCGCTTGCCATCAGCTCTGTATATGAGCCGCCAGATTTATCTGTCCATAATGACTCCTGCATCCAGCGTTTGTAGAGAGTTTCAAATGAACGCATCAGCGAGCCGCTGCGAGCTGCTGGCTGCGTACCATGCAAGGGACCAAATTAAAGCGCCTGCTCTCTGCGGGGCAAGTTTGTCACGTCAGCTGATTATAAAAAGCTCACATCATACTCCTCACTTATTTCCTGGCCCTTAGGTCTCTGGAGCTCCAGGGGGAGGGGGGATGAAGGGAAACTGGGAGAGAGAGAGGTAGTGAAATGGCAGTGGTCCAAAACCAGACCGTTTTTTTAGGGACCCAGGCTGGTTGGGAAAGGTCACTGGGACTGAGATGAAGCAGGCTACGTAGAGAGGGGTTGCTGGGTAATTGGAGCTCTCAGCACACTGGCACTAGCCCATGTAACACTGTTGTCAGAGAGGTCTCACCAGCGCACGCTCTGCAGAGTGGATTCGGGGGGGAACGTTTGTCAAAGTAAGAGCCCAGTGACCATGACTGCTGTTTTTTAAGCATGCCATACATGACTCGAACTCACAGCGCTGCCCTTGGCTATGTGTGGACTCCAGGAGCGGGCCAGAACATAGATATGAACTATGATTTTTCTGTAGAGACTGGCAGGAAAAATAGTGTGGCTCTAGTTTGGGCTACTGAACTAGATTCTCCCGTGTATGTCGAGGTGTTGTCAAATCAGTCAGGCTTTTTTGCCCAATAATATGAATTAGTTGAAAGTGTGTAAAGTGTGTGAAACTCTTAATTTAACAATGCAATTGCAGAAGATAGACTGTCTGCTTGTTATTCTAAACTGAGCAATGGCTGTCTGTGTGTAACGGTGAAGGCAGAAGAAGTCAGTTTAGACTGCACGTTAATTTCTGTCAGCCATGAATAATCCCCTCTTCCAGACTAGTCCTCTGCCCACACAGCGGTCAAAATAGAAACAAGGCAAACTAAAAATTACCCACACTATTGTGTGTCTGTCTGTCTGTTTGTGTGCCCTGGTGAAGAAAATATGTAAACATCATTAATATATATACACCCTTATTCAGTCTATGAGAGCACAGGGGAAATAAATCAGGTGCTTAGACATGTTAGGTTTGTGATAACACTCTTATAATAATAATAATAATAATAATTTATACTTAAAAAAACAAATAAAAGACGGTCTTTCGACATAAGCCTATTATTTCAAATGGAAAGGGATAAATAGTTAAATGTCATTATTTCCTCACCCTCAATACATTCAGTCATTTTTTGTGAGGAAGACAAGACTTTTCAACATTTTAGTTCAACATCATTTATTATTATTATTGTTGTTGTTGTTATTCAAATGAAAAAAACATGCAGGTGGTTGGTTCATTTTGTGTTCTCTGTCAAAGCCTGGTTTAGGGACTGCTTCTTCATGTACACTTTAAACAGATGTGATTCCTACTGTATAGATTCACCCATATTCATTTAATATTGCATTACAAATGACAGCCTTTTGCTGTTAATCAATGTTCCAATAGTCCTTCTCCAAGTATAGATATTTTAAATAATAAATGTTTACACTATTGGCCTACAGCAAACCATGTACTGTATAAAAGTGCTCTCAGCATGTTCAAATTCATGTTTCGTTTAAAAATGTCTTTAGGCTCAAAGATTTTGAGAGAAAAAAACTACATACTGTACCCAAACTCTACATGTCAAGCAGTAATCTAATATTATGTATAATGAGATTACATTTTAATTCAAATCCAAAGATAATGTAATGAATAACATGGGACTAATGAAATTCCATAAATTCCTGAATTACAAAATGTTAATTGGTTGTCTACAGGTATCCCAACACTCTGATACAACCTTTACGGATACAGAAAGCTATGCGGATATCAATGCATTTTAAAACTGAAATGAACTAGATGACGTTTAATGTGAGCCAGAGAGATTTGTCTCTCTAATCTGTATATTTCTACATCCTCATTCATATTAAAAGATGCCTTAGGGATCCACACTGAGATTTGAATTCATAAAGAAAGTGCCACCGGGCCAGTGTTGGTCAGACCGTGTTTAAATCCTACTTTTCAACCAGATGTGAAATTATTAATTGCAGCTATTAGTCTCTTCCATCGTGTTATTTTGGTACACACTAGAGGCCTGTGGGTCTAAATATTGGGTGCATTTTGGGGGTGAAGTTCAAAAGAGGATGTATTTAATGAACTGAGTGAGGAAAAGTTAGTTAGTAAACACTGGAGAAATAGAATTCTCCTGTGGGAAAATAGAGTTTAGTAATTTTTTAATTATATAGGTCTGAGCCTAATTTTTCATATTTCCTTTGGGTGTTATTTATTTTTTTTTTTTACATTTTCACAGTGAACATGACTTGTTCCCTCAGAGGAAACTGAACTTTAGGGTGAATGACAACAAGTCTCATGGCAATTGTTTATTTTCTGCTTGTAGACAACCTCAAATACTCAAATTAATGTTATATGTAGCTCATTCACATTATTTCGTGGTGCCCTACTTAGAGAATGACTGATGGAACATTTAAACTAGACCTGACAAAGTACATAAGGGCTTTTGTGGTCATATAAGGAGAGGCAGGTAACACATCACTAGAGGGAGCTCTAAACAGTGGCGATTAAAGAGTGCATACAGAACGTCTCAGGTTACGTATGTAACCCTGGTTCCCTAAGAGGGAACGAGACGCTGCGTTAGAGACGCGATGGGAACGCTCTGCGTGATTACGTCGTGAAGCACGTGTAAAATCAGTCCAATGGAAGCCACTACGACATAGGTGACGTCATAGACCAGGAAACTATAAAGCAGCCCTGAAATCAGACCGCGACAGCTTCTGAAAAACCTGAAGCAAGTCGATCAGGGCATGCAGGAAGTATGGCAGGCAAACGCAGCGTCTCGTTCCCTCTCAGGGAACCAGGGTTGCATACGTAACCTGAGACGTTCCCTTTCAAGGGAACTCGAGCTGCGTTTGAGACGCGATGGGAACCCTATACCCACTACGCCATAGTGACAAATGCCCGTTCTGTGTGAAGTCCTTGCGCACACTAAGAAGCAAGCAACCTCGCCCCAGGAGTGGAGAGGTCAAGGTCATAAAACCTGACAAATGTATGCGGAGGGAACATCCTGCCACATTACACACGTCAAGGAGGGAAACTCCCAAAATTAAGGCCATAGAGGCCGCCATACTCAGAGTAGAATGGGCCCGCACAGCCATAGGTGAAGGCTGTCCGGCCGCTTCATAAGCCAATGAAATAGCCTCGACTATCCATTTACTCATCACCTGTTTAGATGCAGGGCACCCTCTCTTGAGTGACCCAAAACAAACAAATAATTGCTCAGATTTACGCCACAGAGCAGCTCTGTGAACGTAGGCATCTAAAGCCCGGACTGGACATAACAGGTTAAGCTGTTCCTGATCTGGGGTATTAAAGGGTAGAGGATAAAAGGCCTGCCGCACTATTGGGCCCCCAACATTTAGTGGGACCTTAGTAATATAACCCGGTCTAGGGTAGAGGAATGCTTTCACCATACCAGGTGCTAATTCCAGACATGAAGGAGCAACCGACAGAGCATGTAAATCACCAATTCTCTTGATAGACGAAATAGCAAGGAGAAATATAGTCTTTAGAGTGAGGAATTTTTCTGAAACCTCCTCGATGGGCTCGAAGGGAGCCAAGGCCAGACCCTCAAGTACAATGGCCATACCCAAGCCGGTGCTCTAGATTGCAGTGCAGGCCTGAGCCTCAATGTACCACGGAGAAAACAAATAATAAGAGGATCTCTCCCAAGAGAAGAAGCCCCGAGAGGGGTGATAAGCAGATATAGCCGCTACGGATTTGATTGAACAATCATTTCAGTGCCCTGAAGCGGCGAACCGGCAGGGAACAACCGAACTGACCGTTTTACAACCCTCCGCAGAGGATTGCACGGGGACGCTGACACCTCGGCGCCCTGAAGCGGCGAACCGGCAGGGACCAACCGAACTGGCAGCGCTGCGACCCTCTTCAGAGAGCTGCGACCCTCTTCAGAGAGTCGCACCCCAGCAGAACTCCCGGGAACATTGATATCGGGGGGAATGTGTACAGGTGCAGCCTCGGCCACACCTGCACCATAGCGTCCAGTCCGAGAGGAGCTGGATATGTGAGGGAAAACCATAGCGGACAATGGGTTGTATCGTATGATGCGAAAAGATCGACCTGAGCTTGACCAAAGATCTCCCATAGGAGCTCCACCACCTCGGGGTGAAGTCTCCATTCCCCGGGCCTCAGCCCCTGCCTCAACAGGATATCTGCTCTGATATACGAGATCGTCAGTGTGTTGTCCAGACCCTCCGCCGAGCGACCACTCATGATGACTCCCGACTTGTGAGGGAAGCATCCATCGATAGCATTATGCGTCGACAAGAAACCCCCAACACTGGGCCTGGGCGAGGAACCAAGGTTCTTCCACACGACCGAGGCACGAAGGCATAGCCGCGTGACCTTGATCATGCGAAAACGGATTTCCCTTCGGAGAAAACCCCTTGGTCCTGAGCCACCACTGCAGGGGTCTCATGTACAGAACGCCAAAACTAATTACGTTGGACGCAGCTGCCATGAGACCCACAGTCTGAAACTGTTTACAGTGAGTGACTGGCCTAGATAAACCCATATTACACCTAGAAAAGTGGTCCTCCGAGCTCGGAGGATCACACTCTTCTTGGCGTTGAGTGGCAACCCCAACATCTTTAAATGAGACAGAACGACATCTCGATGCCGAACAGCCATATGCTCAAATTGAGCTAGGATCAACCAATCGTCGATATAATATAATCCGCGAATGCCCTGGTCTCTCAAAGGAGCCAGAGCTGCATCCACGCATTTTGTAAAGGTGCGGGGTGATAAACCTAGGCCAAATGGAAGTACGCGTCCTTCAAGTCTATTGTGACAAACCAGTCCTCGGACTGAATCTGTGATACAATCTGTTTGAGTGTAAACATTCTGAACTTGAGTTTCTGAACTCTGCTGTTTAAATGAGATCTAGAATAGGACGCAACCCTCCATCCTTCTTTGGAACAATGAAGTAACGGCTGTAAAACCCTGACTCTCTGCTGGGAGGAGAAACCCTTTCTATAGCTCCTTTTTGAAGAAGTGTCAGTACTTCCTGCTCCATAACCAGAGCCTGCTGTGAGTCCACTACCGTAGGGAGGACCCCTGAAATCTGGGCGGACGAGAACCGAGCTGAATTCTGTAACCCTTTTCTATTATGTGCAGGACCCATAGAGAAATATTTCGCAGAAGTTTCCAAGCTGCCAGAAATTCCAATAAGGGAACCAGTCTCTCGAGACTGGCCTCTGGATTTGATTGAACAATCATTTCGGTGCCCTGAAGGGGCGAACCGGCAGGGAACAACCGAACTGACCTTTCTACAACCCTCCTCAGAGGATTGTACGGGGACGCTGACACCTCGGCGCCCTGAAGCGGCGAACCGGCAGGGAACAACCGAACTGGCAGCGCTGTGACCCTCCTCAGAGAGTCGCACCCCAGAGGGCGCCGAGGAGAAAGATTTCTCAAAACCGTCCCTACCCCGGAGGGGACCACCCTTAGAAGCCTGATAGCCTCGGCATCAGGTCTTCTTCTTTGCACTCTATGCCAGTTTCAGGAACATAGATTGGTGAGGAAGAAACCTCTGGAACGCCACTGAAAGATTTAGTTTTCTTGAAAGCGGAGCGTCCAGAAGAACAGACATTTTTATCTTTCTTTTTCTTTGTTTTTATATCAGAAAAACGTATACATATAAACATAGGCTATATATATATATATATATATATATATATATATATATATATACTCGAATATATTCTCGAATAGAGTCAATGCTGACATCCTCACATTCATCTATGTCCTTAAATACTTTACCCACCAGTACTGCCTAATAAAATTTATTTATTATTAAAGATGGCTGGTGGGTAACGTCGGGGTTAAAAATGATGACGCCGACTCGGGAGAGAGAAAGCTCGCAAGCGTCTCTATAATCCAAGGCACTGTCATACCATGATACTTAATACCCATAACATTACTAGTTAGACGTTTGGGTATTAAGTTACACATAAAATAGAAACCGGTTTATTCCACGATCTCGACACCTCAGTGTGGAGATAGGGAAAAACGACGCGGTTACTAACGTAACCTCGGTTCCCTGAGAGGAGGGAACGAGTATTGCGTAAGTAGCTTACACTATGGGAAAACTCCTTTTCTCGAGAATATTGAAGTCTTTATGTAAAACGCATTGCAGCTGCACAGCTGACAGCAATGAATGAAGGAGCTCGGTCATTGGCTGTGCTGCGGCAACTTGCTCGAACCAATGACGGGGCGACTCTGAATGCGTGACCAATGAGCGCACGTCAGAGCCCGCAAAGATGGGCGTGGCCAAGCTATATATTGGGCGCCCCGTCATGAGAGTTCTTTAGGTTAAAACGACTGAAGCGAACTAACCAAGCACAAGCACGGCAGCTTACGCAATACTCGTTCCCTCCTCTCAGGGAACCGAGGTTACGTTAGTAACCGAGTCGTTCCCTTTCGAGAGGTCTCTCCTATTGCGTAAGTAGCTTACGCTATGGGAACACCATGCAAAACGCCGTGCGTGCTGAACTTCGCCTTATGATAGCCAGAGGCAGGTGCCTGAGCTGAAAAGCAAAGTTATCATCCAACTAGCCGGCAGAGGCGAGCTTTATATGTGGGAAAAAATACAGAGCGGCTAGAAGGCGCTCAGTGTGACACAAGCACATACATAATCTAGATGCGAACTCGCAGTTCAACTAGCATCATGCTGATAGCATATTGGAATGCAATGTCGGGACCTGTAGGTTGTAGAACCTGATAAATGTGGACGGTGAGGCCCAGCCTGCCGCCGCACAAATATCCTCGATCGGTATCCCGCTCGACCATGCCCAGGAAGAAGCCACACTCCTGGTGGAGTGTGCTTTGACTCCCCAGGGGCATTGAAGTCCCTTAGCTTCGTAAACCAGCGCTATAGCTTAAACTATCCAGTGAGAGATTCTCTGCTTTGAAACGGCGGAACCTTTCGTACGGCTGCCAAAGCATACAAACAGTTGTTCTGTCTGTCTGAATTAGGGCAGAACGCTCCAAATACACTCTGAGAGCCCTAACGGGGCAGAGTAGATTAGCGTCGTGTTCGTCTGCTGAAGACGAAAGCGCAGTTAGGGAGATAACCTGTGCTCTGAAGGGAGTGGTGAGCACTTTAGGAATATACCCATGTTTCGGCCTAAAGACGACCCTGCAGTCGTTAGGACCGAATTCTAGGCAGGCAGCGCTTGTCGAAAGCGTGTGCAGGTCGCCCACTCTCTTGACCGAGGCGAGTGCCAGCAAGAGCGCAGTCTTGAGCGAGAGCTGTTTAAGGTGCACGGTTCGGAGTGGTTCGAACGGGGGCCCTTTAAGAGCGTCTAGGACAGTAGCTAGGTCCCAGATCGGCACTGAGGGGGGGCGTGAAGGGTTCATCCTCCTAGCGCCCTTTAGGAAACGAATAATTAGGTCGTTTCTTCCCAATGGACGTTCCATTACAGGGTCGTGTGACGCTGTGATGGCCGCCACATATACTTTGAGCGTGGAGGGGGTGTGGCCCACCTCCAGAAGCCCTTGTAGAAAAACGAGTACATTCGTAATCTCGCATGTCTCAGGGTTCAGGCCCTTGGCATTACACCAGTCACTGAACACTTTCCATTTCTGGGCATATAAGCGTCTCGTGGAGGGCGCCCGCGCCTCAGCGATGGTTTTTAGTGCTCCGCTCGCGAGGTTCCTGGGAACCCATTGAGGGGCCATGCATGAAGGGCCCACAGATCGGGGCGGGGATGAAATATCATCCCGCTGGCCTGACTGAGGAGGTCTGGCCTCAGTGGAATCGGCCGTGGTGCAGATTGCATTTGCATCAGATCTGGAAACCATGTTTGGTTCTTCCAGAGTGGGGCTATCAGCAGCACTGCGTTTTTCTCCTCTCTGACCCGACTGATGACCTGTGGCAGCATCGCGATCGGGGGAAAGGCACATAAGGGGCGGCTCGGCCAGCTCTGGCCAAGCGCGTCCGTGCTTTTCGTGAAGAAAAGAGAGCAGTGCGCGTTCTCCTTGGAGGCGAAGAGGTCGATCTCCGCTTTGCCAAAGGTTTTCCATAACCACTGAATCGTCAGCGGGTTGAGAGCCCATTCTCCTGGGAGAATCTTGTCTCTGGATAGCATGTCTGCCCCCTGGTTCAGGGCGCCTGGCACATGCGCTGCTCTCAGCAAGCGCAAGTTGTGCTGGGACCATAAAATGAGTCTCCTGGCCATTGAATGCGTGGAGCTCGACCTAAGTCCACCCTGGCGATTTATGTACGACACTACCTTCATGTTGTCCGTTCGGACCAGGACGTGTTCGTTTTTTAGATGTGGGAGCAGGGCTCTGAGAGCCAAAGCGACCGCTTTCATTTCCAGACAGTTTATGTGTAGGCGCTTCTCCGAGTTTGACCAAAAACCGGAGACAGGCCTGCCCTCATAAAGGGCCCCCCAACCTATTTTGGAGGCATCTGTCGTTATCATCTTTCTCCTTGTGTTCACACCCAGACTCACGCCTGACTGGTACTAGTCGGCGGCTTTCCAGTGCGTCAGGGCTTTTATACAGCCGTGGTTCGCTCTGAATAAAAAGTGGCCCGAACGCCACGCGTGAGTAGGGACGCGGCTCTTTGAGCCAGCGTTGGAGAGGGCGCATATGCAACAATCCTAGCTGGAGTACGGCCGATGCTGAGGCTATGAGACCGAGCATCCTCTGAAACCGTTTGACGGGGGCGCGCGCGCCCGCCCTGAATGATGTTGCAAGGCGCCGGATGGTGAGCGCGCGCTCTGATGAGAGACGCGCTGTCATTTGCATCGAGTCTAGAACTATTCCCAGGAAAGAAATCCTCTGGCTGGGAGATAGTATGATTTTTGCAAAATTGATTCTTAGACCCAGGCATTCTAAATGGCTGATAATCCAAGATCTGTGTGTTATTAACTGACTCTCTGATTGTGCTAGAACCAGCCAATCGTCGAGATAATTCAGTATTCGCACTCCCCTTCGTCTTAGGGGGGAAAGTGCTGCATCCATACATTTCGTGAATGTACGGGGAGCCAGGGACAGGCCGAACGGAAGTACTGTGTACTGGTATGACTGTCCCTCGAAAGCGAATCTCAGAAACGGCCTGTGATGAGGCGCTATTGGAATGTGAAAGTAAGCATCTTTCAGATCCACTGAGAGAAACCAATCTCCTGGGCGTACTTGCGCGAGGATATGCTTGGTTGTTAACATTCTGAACGAGCGAATCATTAGTGCTTTGTTCAGGTGTCTGAGATCTAGGATGGGGCGGAGACCGCCATCCTTTTTCGGGACGAGAAAATAGCGGCTGTAAAAACCTGTCCCGCTCAGAGAGGGGGAAAAACAGTTTCCACAGCGCCCTTTTCTATTAGTTTGCGCACCTCGGTGCGTAGAACATGTGAACACTCCTTTCTCACTTTCGTCTCGACCACAGTCGTAAAACGTGGTGGTCTGCGAGCGAACTGGAGCGAGTATCCGTGCTTTACTATATTCAATACCCATTTCGGCATATCTGGAATGTTTTCCCATGCCGCTGCGTGTACAGATATGGGCTGAATACAGGCTAGGGGCGGGCCGCTGTGACGTAGGGACCTGGCCAGCGAATCGCCTGAGCTCGTAGCTCTCAGAGGCGCGGGCGCTGTTTGTAAAACTCGCAGCCTGAGCTGAGGTTGTGTTTGACACTGTAAGGGCAGTGTTTATAAGTGGGGGTGCATAAACAGTGGTTGGCACACGCGTCACTTTTATAATGTTTCCCGCTTTTACTGGGGATGAATTTATAACTGTGTGAACAGTGCTTGTGTGTAGTGGTGCGTACATGACCGTAGGCGCGTGATCTACATTCATGGGAAGCGCAGCCTGAGCTGGGAATGAATTTGGCACTGTTTTGACACTATCTGGGAATGCACACTTTGTGGACATGTGAACCCTTAGTGACGCAGAAAGAAAAAGACTATTTTTTGTGTTTTCTGTGCGTCGCCATAAAAACGGCGTTTGTTTGCAGGTGAGCGAGCTCTGTGACTGGCCCATTGACTGCTGTATGGACATATCCAGCCGCCTGTAAGGGGACTGGGTAATGTTGGAGCTTTTTCTCATTTCTGTGGCTTGGACGGCTTTCGAGGCTCAGGGTTCAGCACAATCTTGGGCCGAGGACCCCGTCGCTCAGAAGGCGGCTTGTGGTTGTGAGAGCGCGAGCGGCGTCGAGCGTCAGCCTGAGGCGCGGGCTAAGAGGCGGTGGGAGCTGTTCTAGCCCGCTGCGGCTGTGGCAGTCTCTGTCTGCTCTGCGATGAGCTGGAGCGCTTTGGCAGGAAAAGACGCATAGCTTGTGAAGCGTTCTGGGCCTCAGTGAAGCGTTCGGCGAAACCTTTAACCGCCGGTCCAAACAGCCCGCTGGTGGAGATAGGCGCGTCGAGAAATGGCGCCTTATCCGCGTCCTTCATCTCAGTCAGAGTCAGCCACAGATGGCGCTCGAGAACAGTCAAATTAGTCATAGCACGGCCAATAGACTGGGCGGTGGCCTTCGTGGCTCGCAGAGCTATATCAGTTGCGCTGCGTAGGTCCCTGAAGGCTTCGGGTTCGGGGCCAGACTCGTCCATAGAGCGGAGAAGCTTGGCTTGGAACACTTGAAGTACCGCCATTGAGTGAAGCGCTGATGCAGCTTGGTCGGCGGCGGCGTAGGCGCGACCGGCGAGAGCAGAGGTAGTGCGGCAGGGCTTCGAGGGGTGGGAAGCTTTGGTTTTCCATCCGGTGGTGGAGGGCGGGCAGAGATGATTGGCCACGGCCTCCTCGAGGGGCGGCGTTCCCTCGTAGCCTCTTTCCTTCGCGCCGTCCACTGAGGAGAGCGAAGAAGAAAAAGAAGGCTTTAGGCGCGCAGAGTGGGGGGCTTTACATGACTTGGCGGAGAACACCAATCGAGCGCGAGGTCCTCCACGGCCTTCGAGAGGATGCGGATAATCTCCGTATCCATGGTGGAGACCGCACTCGTGCTAGCTAGTGTCGACAGGGCGGGGTCGAAAGTGGAGCCTGGCCAGTCGTCAGATGCAGCGTCGATGGACAGGCTGTCATCCACTCCCCCGTCGTCCTCGGACGCGCCGAAAGTCACAAGGCCCACCGCTCTGCTAGAGGGGTGTGGGTCCGGCTGAGTGAACTGAACCGGCGGTGGGGAAGGCAAGAGCGGCGGTGAAGCACGCGGAGACTGGCTCGGCGTGACGTCACTGAGCTCAGGTTCAGGAAGCCTCTGTGAGCGGCGTTTTTTTTTTATTTTTTATTTTTTAAAGCGCGGCTCAAACAGAGGGGTGGCGGCGATGGGCTCGCTCGCGGCGAAAGCGGCGAAGCGAGCCCGCAGTGTGGAGAGACCCAGGTCGTCACATTCCGGGCATCCGCCTTGGTCAAAGCAGCTTCTGCGTGGTCCCGGCCCAGGCAGCGAGCGCAGATGATGTGACGATCCCCGTCCGGGAGAAGGTCTCTGCACGACGCGCAGGAAGGCATTTGAAACAACGCCTCCGAAAAATTGCTCTTTTACAAATGTCGCGGGGCGAACAGATGTAAAATACTTGCGTGTGTGGCGCGCCAAATGGCTCAGTAGGATGGTGTTCGAAGGCGGCTGAAGGTGCCGACGTCCTCGTAGCAATCCCGCTGGTATGCTTTTCCACGGCGGCGAAGGCTTTCAATAATCCGGAGGATCCAGCGAAGAAGGTGTTCGCTGAAGGAGATTAAATCTAAAGAACTCTCATGATGGAGCGCCCAATATATAGCTTGGCCACGCCCATCTTGGCGGGCTCTGACGCGTGCGGGCTCGAAGCACGCTCATTGGTCGCGTATTCAGAGTCGCCCCGTCATTGGTTCGAGCAAGTTGCCGCAGCACAGCCAATGACCGAGCTCCTTCGTTCATTGCTGTCAGCTGTGCAGCTGCAATGCGTTTTACATAAAGACTTCAATATTCTCGAGAAAAGGAGTTTTCCCATAGCGTAAGCTACTTACGCAATAGGAGAGACCTCTCGAAAGGGAACCAGTAGTCCCCGACGAGGAGGCTGAGATACAGAGTTTTCCTGTTTTTTTAGATATATTTCATCTAATAAACTCTTTTTATTTTCACTCTTATAATGTTCAGCTGTCCAGTAAATATTTAACTAGCAACAGCATTAGAAAAACCTCCTTTTAAAAGCTCCTCTTTATTCAACAGAGTTATGAGCTGCCTATTTATTGAAAAATCAAACATCTGCCTTTTTCTTCATATTTTTATTTGTTTTGTTCACTTTTTCTTAACAAAACACTAACGATACCAATTCCTCGGAACTGAAAATCGCAGCACACTGGATCTGCAGGTGAAAGCTGAGATAGGGCGGGGGCGGGGCCCGTCCCAACCCACGTTGTCAGATCCGTTTTCGAACCCCAAAATGCGAGTCGCCGCCGTGTCTAGGCAACAGCGGGACCCGCGCGGGGAGCGCGAACCGAACCGTCCTCCTCAAAGAACGATCGGCGAGAGCGGAGCGTCTTTATAGATAGACTCATACAATGCTCACAATCAGCCCCCTCGAGGACTGACTGGGCATGCTCCACTCCCAAACAAGCAACACAAAGCTGATGTGTGTCCCCACCCGTAATATAACGAGGGCACGGAACAACACACCGTCTATAATCTTGCTTGCTCGCTATAATAATGATAGATATATTGGGCTTGACAGACAACAATAAATAGACAAGGACAGATATACAGAGAGCGCTTGCTGAAGGTACAGAAGCTGTCGAGGTCTGATTTCAGGGCTGCTTTATAGTTTTCTGGTCTATGACGTCACCTATGTCGTTGTGGGCTTCCATTGGACTGATTTTACACGTGCTTCACGACGTAATCACGCAGAGCGTTCCCATCGCGTCTCAAACGCAGCTCGAGTTCCCTTGAAAGGGAACCTTTATTAAAACTATTAGATACTTGTGTTGCATAAATCTGGCTCTAGTTTGAAGCTCCATGAAGATGTGATTATTAGTAAATTATTTATGAATACAAATTTATAACCCCAAAATATGTCAATGTAAAAACACCCACACACCTACACACGGACAAAAGAGACAGGGTAAAGGAATGAATGGTGTTCTGCACATCTTGCATTGCATGGAAAATTATTCCATTTCCTGGCAAGGCTAATATTTGCTCATTTGCAATAACCGAGAATGGATGAATCGGACATTCATTCATTTATAACAATTATCATTGTTTTGTTTTGCTTAGTTTTGGGTTTTTTTTCCCCACTCCAAATTTCATTGAGGCAATAATCAAAATGTTAAATTCAATAGCAGAGATAGTCATTTGTCTCTGGAATCATTACATCTGCTGAAAGTCTTTCAAATTTTTCATTTTAGGACTGTGATCATTATCCATTATAAATTAAACTTTAAATTTTCACAGCATTCCCAGAATGCCTGAGGCAACCATTATTGTAAAAAAAAATTTCCCCTCTCCCTGAAACCTTCTGTCAGTATTGCAAAGCAATAAAACATAATGTTTGTATTCTATTTTATATGTATATGTGCTCCCCTAGCTGTAATGAACTGTTACACAGTACTAATGTGTTGCATTATAATGGGATACTGGGATTCACTTTTTAAGAATACGATTTTTTTAACTTTATTTTTTGATGTCATTGTGTGGCACATCATTCTAATTGCATGTGACCCTGACATACATGACAGCCAAAATCTGCATGCTTTTTGGGTGAAGGAATGGGAGTATATTTATTAGCAGAATATAGTATAAGATCGAGCGGGCATTCTGATGAGTTCCCAGAATACCAACATGGCTGCGCTTACTCTACAAGTCAATAACGGGGTAAAAATGAGTTTGACAGTTCAAAGAAAGCACCTGCATACAGCAATGCAAATATTGTTCCCAGCTTCTCAGTGAACCTTAAAATGTATTCAGTGCGATTTCATATTCGGGTGTGGAGAGTTATAATTAGCCATAGAGGAAGGCTTTCGGTTCTTTCTCGCTATCGATGTAGTTCCTCATTGGAAAACACCTTTTTCCCTCCTCCATCATGGAGAGATGGCACTTCAGTGTCAGTTTATTTACCTCATCTGCAACATGATGACAGCACAGTTAAACAAAGATGGCATATACTCACGAATGGGAGAGAGTGATTAATAATGAATATGGAGATGATCGACGGAATGGGATTTTCCAACCATAGCCTGGCCATCAGGTTAGGATAACTTCAGATCTCATAAATATTTATTGCACTTTATAAGTTAAGTGTTGTTTTCGCCACAAATCACTTTGATTCAGTGGTGGTCCTTTCCAGTCCATCACCGAAGCACTGTCTTTATTGGTAACAATTTTAAATGTTTTACACCAGTTTCCAAACAAAAACACATTTTTTTCCCCCTGTTAGTTTGGCTTAATAGGATGTCGAGCGGTTCAGGACTTGCTCTCTGTGCTTTCGTCCCTCTGCGCTCTGTCTCGCCATTCTGAACACGATTGGATTTGCATATCTAATACGGTGTAAAGAAGACCCTGTCAATACTGACTGGCCTGCAGTTTTATGTTGACAACTTGTCCATTGTGGTCTGTTTTTCTATACAAACAGCACAGGAGTTCCCTCAAGGTCTTATTTCATGTGTTTGTTTTATCAGATTCCTCCATTTCTCCTTTTTTACACTCTTGAGTTTGACTCGGTTTCCCCCAATGTCCGACTCAAAATTGTCCTCACTTTGTGCATGGATCAAGATTCGCCATGTGGGAAAGACAATCCAAAACTATTTATATTGATTACACTGAGGTGCTGGGGTGCAAAAGATGTTTTGAATGCTTTGAATAATTCAGGACCGACATGCTGTAAATTTTAAACTGGTTAAGTCAGAGACGGGTAGCAATCGATAGAAAGACACGAGATAAAAAAGCAATGCAATGAAGAATATTGGTGTGTGAAGACTCAGAACAGGCCATAAAACAATATTACAACTTCCAAATGTCTTCAGCTGTGCTTTATTCAGGACAAGTGAGAGATATTGATTTGCAATCAGTCTCTGTTACTGAAAGCTTTGGCTTCGGCATGGTCTGTGGGAGATACCTCCCCATTATTATGTTTTCCCTATTTTATTCCTTATTTGATCTTTTTTCAAATCTTTTACTCATGAAGCATCGATCAACGCTGCCCTCATCAAACTGTGTTCATCTTTATGTGCTTTCTGGTGATCCCATGAATTATATTTGTTTAGACCAAAAGGTCTCAACTGGTGGTACATAATAAAGAACAATTAACTATATTATTTTACATAGTTAGGAGAGAAAAGTTCATAGACTTGAGAAAAGTTCATAGACTTAAAAAAAAAAAAAAAAAAAACTAGAAAATGCTTCCCATATCTTTTGGTTGTGACATCAAAAGCTGTGTGTCCAATCAAATGCTTTGCTATTTTGGCACAAATTCATCTGTCACTTAGTAGGAATTAGCCAAATTTAACAGATGCCAACATGGACAGGTTGTGTGACATGCCCTTGTCCTCATAAATCATGAGCAAACTTCACAAGGTAAAAGAAAGTGCAACCCATGCTAGATTAAATGCATGTTCATTCGCAGCGAAGATAAACATGGTTTGCGCCAAACTCAATTTGTTTTGTGTGGTGAATTATTGGCTGCAGATAGCTTGAAATCATCAAAGTTCAACAGACTGTTAGAAACCAAATTTTGTGTATTCAGTTGCTGTCATGTTCATGTTTTTTTTTTTTTTTTTTGGGGGGGGGGGGGTAGTTTATAGTGATTTTGTTAAATTACAAAAATTTAATTAAGGACATTTTCATTTAATTTTATATGAAAAAGCCACTTGATGTACATCGGGTCTTGATGCAAAACCAGTTGATAATCACAAGTATAGAGTAGATATTTATTACAAAATAAGCTTATTATATTTTATAATAATTAGTAGTTCCAGCATTACATAAAGAGAGAGATTACATGTTTTTGCATGTTCTTTTGCATCTTATTTCGCATCTTATTTCGCGTGTGTGTTGGTAACGGAGCAGGTGAAATTATAGTGAGTGGTCAATCTGGGACAGACAGGCTGTTAGTAGAGAGAGGCTTGTCCTGATTGGGACCCCTGCAGCGGAAGTGAAAGGGCAAAGAAAAGAGCAACAGACTTGAGAGAACAGAGACTGCCACAAATCAAAATCTGTTTTTTCTCCTCCTGCCACAGCGCTCACTATAGCTGATCATTTTTTAGGAGTGTTTCTTTCACATTATACAGCATATTTTCATATATTTAAATATGACACTGTTTCTTACTTCCTCTAAAATAAATTCATCTTACTGTACATTAGTCTATTTCAAGCTCAAATTATGCCCAAAAAAAAACACTTTGAAAAATAATTGTCTTGATGTAAAAATTAGCAAACACTTAAGCTTTATATTGAACAAAATAATAGAAACAACTATTCAAAAATGTATATAGCTAAATTGAATCTCTGACAAAGTTCTGGATAGATATCGGTCATAATTATGCTATTTGAATAAAACACTTATTTTACTACTGTGACAGACACTTCACTCCGGAGGGGAGTAAAGGTGCAGTGGCCCAGGGAAAGACTCTGAGCCTCAACCTCAAGGTTGAGAGAACGAGAGCGGGAAAGAGAGGGAAAAAGGAGTAGCTGTCAGTGGGTGGCATCAGAGGCAAGGCTAATGATTTGGGGACGAGAGTGACAGGCCCAGTTTTGGGGGAGAAAAGGGGAGAGGAGTGAAAGCAGCGAAAGATGACACACCGCCCCAGTGGCGCGCACACACAGGACATCTCTGACAGGCGCTGGAGGTCTTCCGACTCCTCTGGGCTGCACGGGCCTGACATCCACTGCTGAGAGGGACTTTGGAGTTCATAACCCCCCCCCCCACACACACACACACACACACACGCACGCACACACGCATGCACTTGTAACTCTCTCAACTCTCTCTCTCCCTCTCTCTCTCTCTCTCTCTCTCTCTCTCTCTCTATTTCTCTAGCCAGCAGTTCAGGTGCACATAGTATATGAGTGTATGGAAGACAGAGTAAGAGCATGTTTTGACAGCGCTTGACTGCTAAGAAGCAGGTAAGTGTGTGCAGATTGATGACTGGCGTTTGGGGGAGTGCAGACAACTCTTGCGCAGGTGTGACAGCCAGGAGGAGTGGAACTGGCAAGAGTGACATATCAGAGGCAGTTCAGAGCCATCGTGTCACTAATAGGAAATCAACAAAGGCCGTGGGAAAGTCTTCCCCCAACTGGCTATAAGTGACCAGCATAATTCAGCACTGGGACATGTAATTTTAATCATTAATCCCTAGGCAAGTGCAGGAAATGTCCAGTCAAATAAGTTGTGATGGGTACTTGCACTTGTCAGTAGGTTGCGGGAATTTTCTGAGATTCTGTAGTGTGTGAAATTGCACGGCAATGTTTTCCCTTAATAAATTAGTGTACGTGTTCAATATATTAATGCAACACAATTGATTGTATTGTCAATAATCATCAATAATAAATGTAGTATTATAATATAAAAAATGATGACTTTAACTGAATTGGGTTGCATTAATAATATACATTAATTATATTTGTTAAATTCTCTATTTTTAATA
This sequence comes from Gila orcuttii, assembly GCA_026230005.1. NCBI lineage: Eukaryota > Metazoa > Chordata > Actinopteri > Cypriniformes > Leuciscidae > Gila > Gila orcuttii. The sequence goes on along the minus strand of JAPDVR010000002.1, from coordinate 24,685,866 downwards.
TTATAATATTATCAAGGGCGTAGAATACGCGTGGGACACATGAGACGTGTCCCCAGCACTTTTAAAAAATAGTACATTCATCCTCTGCACTTTTTTCAGGCAAGTGTGTTCACGTACAGTAGATGTAATAGGCTAATGTGTATACATCTAGATTTAAATTTAAAGAGACTAGATGGTCTATAGATGACCTGACATTTTATTCTTATCCAAAATTAGGTGATGTGAACATTATGGAGTGCTAAACACTCTCATATGTTTCATTCATACTCAAAGCCGGAGGGCGCGCTCTCCCAGAAAGTCCAAAACGCACTCATAGAAGTCACAACCTATGTCATTACAGGAAATCCCTTATATGGACAAAGGCATCCAAAGTTCGCTGTGGCTGAATAAAAAGGAGAAACATTCTGACTGAATGAAATGCGAAGACAATAAACTCGCGATTGTGACAATATATGGTTTATGTGTGTTCCGGGGTATTTTTTTTATAACATTAAAGTATATGAGTGCTAAATGACAGCTTTATTACAGTTTGGAAACTAAATTAGCCCATTGTCTGACTTGTTCTGTGATAAAAAAAATATATTTATTTTTTTACATGGTATAAAATACATGACTTAATGCACAAATGTTTGTATTACATAAATCATTAGGAAAATATAGGGGAGAATATATTATAAAATACAAATTATTGGTTATCATTCAGCAGTGTATTTGATTTCTTATCCAATTAAAAGCTAGAGATAAAAAAAAGCAAAACCTGTTAATTAGACAAAGGTAAAAAAAAATCTGTATTACACCTTTAGTCCCCCTCACTCACTCAGCATTTAATACTATAATACTACGATAATTAAGTTGCATTCATATTACATTAATTTTGTGTAGCATATCGTATTAAAAATGATGAATTAAAAAATAAAATTAATGTAATATAATTAATACAACACAATTCAATGAATATACTATTAACAATTATGAATGAAAATATCCAATTAATGTGACAAAATAATGAGCCCTGTATCATAGTATTACATCACTAAAAAGTTAAAGTAAAATGAAAGATAATTTTTTTTTTATTAATATTTAAATATTATTAAAATATTAGTTCATTCAAATAATCAAAACATATTTTGATCAGCAATTTTTTAATGCTTTTATATCTAATGACATCAATTTAAATAGCTAATTTAGCTCAGGGTTGGAGATTGACTTAAAAACATTTTTATTTTTGTGCAAAACTGTTGTTATTAATTTAACATTATTTATATAGTATATATATATATAATTATTTAAATAATAGTGCTTTGTGCTTTTGAATTTTACCATCTGATCTTACAAGAGCTTTCGTGGCTTTTTTTCTCTCGCTTTATTGTTGCCACAAGAATTGATCTGCGGAAGGAGCCGATATGTTGGTTGTAAATTATTCACATGGTGCATGACTTTCATTGGAGAATGCACTATGGAAAACTGTGTATTTGCCGGGCTCGGCTGAGCAGCACCAGCGAACGCCGTCAAACCTCTAGCCTCTGCCCCCCACCTCTCTCCCTCTGACATCCACCCGGAGAGAGCAGCCATGATGTGGTCAAACAGCATAACATATGACCCTAAGGGAAGGCCAGAGGCAATGCTGCCTGCCTTCTCTATTTCACCCTCTCTTTTCTACACCCAGTGTACACACGCACTGGTCAGGCAGACAAGACGAGCACAGTTAGATAAACACAGGCACACACATGTTTGCCAGCCTGTCTGCAAACTGACATGCATATTCTTTGAGGCGAAAAAACAGATACTGCCAACGGTGTTATCTATAACAAGCCATTAATAAGTCAAATTGCCCAAATCAAACTATTTCCTTGACATGCCGAAGAGCAAATTAAAACTGTGGTGCGGCGAGGCTTATGAACCGCAAAAAAAAAACAAAAAAAAAAAAAACAATGGTAAAGAAAGGCACAAAAGATACCATTCAAGCAGTGTAAATGTCTGCTTGTACAGTCACTGTTTACGATGTGCTGTATCAATGTGAGGCTTGTTGCTTGTCTCACTTTTTTTCCACTTTTTATTTAGAGGACACGAGACATCACATCTAAATGCATCAACTGTTTTAATTACAGTTGTTGTAAAGTGCTGGTCTAGGGTCAGCTGCCAATTCTACAATGTTAAAACATTTTATGTGAACGTACAGTATATTCCATGTTAATAATTGCATTACTTTCACAGTAATTCCATAGTAGAACTTCTTTTGTGTCTAACTGCACTCTTTCTTGTAAAATTTCTTGTAAAATCTACAATAATCATACTGCAAAATATCATACAGTGCATATGTACTATGAAGGTACCCAACATGCAGTGTGGCATGAATAAATTATGTGTGTTTCTTGATTCTTGTTGGTTGTATCTGTGCTGCTGAACGTATTTTTGGTTAACTTTTAGCAGTTTGTGTTGGTTGTTTATTTTGTAATGTACAAAATGTATCTTTATTATTATTATTTGTCGAGTGTCACCATTGGTGTGTTTTGTATTTTCAGTATTGATGTCGGTGCATCATTAGGTGATGAAAGGAAAAAATCATGTGTTGCAAAAATGATGGCACACCTTTCAAAGATAAATCTCAGCAGCTGCATTACTATTGTGAAATATTAATCTACAAATAATTATGAATTTGAAATAAGATATTGGTAAATCTCTATGCTGAAATAACGCTAATAATAGTATAGTTTGATTAACTTAAAATCAGCCAATTCGCTTATTTTATATTCTAGCTTTTCATTGTTTTAACAAATGTTTTCATTTGTCACACTTCTGACTTGGCTAGATCAGAAATTTGAATATGAATATACTAGGTCCAAGATCCCAAGCAAATGGAACACTAATTACTATTATGTTGTCTTCCAAACAATTACAGTATACTTAACAATATAATTTCTTACAGTGGCATGGTTAAAGACAACTTTATAATGTGATTTCACAGTGAAACGAGCAGTAAATTACTGTGATGCCAGCATCATTTTGCTGTTGATTAAGCATGCGTTAATTTACTGTACATTTCTGACTATAGTAATTTATTGTAAAATAATAGGCTACTCTTTAATCCTGTAAATTCCTGGCAATTTTTTTTACATTGTATTTGTAACTCAGTAAAATTAAAGGGACAATTTGTATTCAGGTGAAATGAAATCTCTACAGAATTGTATCTATCATTAATCTCTAGCCAATAGTGTGTGTATATATATATATATATATATATATAATTGTTTATTAAATATTAATCTCTAGTCAAGAGCAGATATGCAAATTGTGTATACATCATTATTAAACATGCATCATATAAAGTCCAGGACTGTATATTTGTATGGACAGGACTGCCTGTATTGTGTGAATATATAGTTAATATAATTAGTGGCTACCTACAGTGACTGAAGAATATCATGTTTGTTGGATATTTACCTGCTCTGTTGCTTTTAGCCTTTCTAAATTATAATTATTATATTACTCATGTAGAATAATAGATTCCTTCCTGAAAAGTATTGGTTTGGATGCTTTTTGAAAGACCATAGAGTGGGAGGGTTTTGGGGGTAACTTGATGAGAAATATTTTCTGTATGCTCAATATATGAACTATTAATTCTACCACTGTTTACTTGTATTTCTGTGCGCATGAAAATGAGATCAAGCGTTCACAAAGTCTAAATTCCTGCTCAGTTTGTCCGGAGCAGGTGTACAGCCTTGTATTAGGGATCTGCTGCATTTCTAAGCCTGATTCCATTGTTAGTGCCGCAGGCAAGCTTATGTTTCACCTCAAGCCATATCCTAATGCTAATTTATACCTTAATTTAAAGCCAACATATATCTGAAAAGCCAAACAAACAGAAAGGATAGAGGTATACAGTACAAATCTCAGTACAAATTTCTCAGCTTTGATGATTTTTGGTAAATAGTGAGTGATTTAATATATGATTTTAGTGTAGGCCTAGATCAATATCTGAGCATACATATTACTTTTAATTTCACCAACAGAATTATGTATTTATTTGACACATCGCAAACTGCATACTAGCAACAAATCAGTGAGGGAAAACTCCCCTCTGATTAGGATGAGACTTGCTTCTATTTGGGCAGTTAAAGGAGCATACAAGTCTTAATCACAAGACCCAATCAATGAATGCAAATATCTAAATTTACAAAAGCCAATATGTTTAACTATGTACAACTGCTTTTTTCCCCTCCAAAGTATCATAGTCATTCTCCTTTTTCCATTGCCATTTAATCATGTTTATTACTGTCTCTCTCTCTCTCTGCCTCCCTGTCTTTTTTAAAAGTCTCACCTGCAGTTGCCTGACATGTTGCAGTAATTGTCACCTTCTGAGTGTGTTCGCAGGTGCAAGAGATTGTCTGTTTACCGTCTCTCATCTGTATAATCTAGCACCTTTGCCAAATTAGGTCTTCTGTTCAGCAGGGGTTTCCGCTTTGGAGGCAGAGCTGCAGCATGTTAGGTCAGGAAATCAGCTCCCTAATGAGGACCAATGGCAGCCATATGTTGGGTTACAGTGGAGCAAAGACCCAGTTCATACACTAACTCATTTCCATCTTGCATCTTGTTTGACCCAGTACATATTTATCATTCTTTATTGCTGTGATTTCCCTATTAATGAAAGATACTTTCACTGTTGTGCAGTGTTTATGCGCATATACTGTGTTATGCTTATGAAAGTAGAAATATGCTTGTTTGATTACTCCTCAACAGGCTTTTAATAGGCACTCAGGTGAAAAATTAGTCTGAAATGCTTTGGGGACAATAGACACATATGTCTTGGATGCTGACCTATGCATTTTTTTCTGAATACTGAAGAGGTGCATTATTGTGTGCCAAGTTCCAAAGGTCTGAGTGAAATAAAAAATAATGGCTATGAATTCAGAAGCTTTAAGAAATGTAAATGTAACATGTCAGCAATCTTTATTGGGGGACATGCTTTATTCTATTAGTTCTGTGACTAAGCAACAGTTTTAGTTTGAAAACCTATTTAAATGTCTTCCACTTGGTAGCTTTGATTTTTGCAAATCTATGGACCAGTTTTTAACCTACTGGGACGAATTTTAAAAAGCAAAATTCTTCTAAAGTTTGACCAAAGCTATTGTCTTCATTCTAAGCATCCTTTTATTACAGATAACATGTCAAAGACTAATAAACTATACTCTATTTTTGTCATTTGTGGTGTTTAAAGTGCGTCATATTTCATTGTCTCTTACAGTTTTTTTTTCTAACCAGATTATTATTGGGATATTGACAACCTTGTCAAAGTAATATATATATATATATATATATATATATATATATATATATATATATATATATATATATATATATATATATATGTTTTTTTTTTTATTTTAATTTTTTCATGTAGCCTATTGTAGAAAGACAGGAGTGTGACAGGAGCATGTTCTTTTAATGCTGTCAAAGAGAATGCAAGGCTGTTTGAATTGTGTTCAACCCCTACATCACGGACAACAAGCTAAATATTTTCATCTGTTTAATGAATACTGCATTGAAACATTTCCTCTGAAACCATGGGCCCTACCATACACCTGGCACAAAGTAATGCTGGCATTAGCCAGCAACCCCACTTTTGAAAAATCTCCAGAAATGGCATACCCAAACTAAAACAGATACAGTTCATGAACCCTTTGCACTAAAAACACAAGTATTGTCTCATTTGAAAGCTGAAACTTGGCAGTTTATTGTAAGTTTAGAATTACTTATTGTCATAATGAAAAAAAAATTATAAATAGCTTTTGTTTAAATAAGTTTTGTAAAGTTATTAGAATTTTTTTTTTATGAAATATCTTCATAAAAATATTGAAGTAGGCATTGTATTAATCTAGAAATACACTGCTGCTAAAACCACATGTCTGACCATGTTATATTTAAAATCTGAGGATGATAAGTCTAAAACTCTGAATTTAATTAAATGTTTTTAAAAATCATGTAATATGACTTTATTTTGATTAGACTCTAAAATGCAAATTGATGTTTATTGTCATCTTCTAAGGATCCATTCAGTCTATTCTCTCTATTGTTTTGTGGTGCAAACTACAAACGAACCCCATTCAGTCTCAGTCTCCCCGGCACACATTCACACCTCTGGTTATGGCTCTAAATATGTTTTTCTTTTGTCTTCATTATAATTACTAACGACTGGCTATTCACGCTGTTTCAATCCTAATTTCTTTTTCAAAGTTCTCACTTCACAAAATTACTTTATAACGCAAGTCGAGTGTTTTAAATAACCTTCTGTGATATGATTTGGCTTCGGATAAAAAAATCAGACAGAAAATATATTATTTTATAGTTTTCTGCACAATGATAAAGTCTTCAGAAATTAGCATTACATTATAAATATAATTTATTATTATGAAAATACCTGACATGGATCGAAGAACACAGATAAATCATATATCGTTGCAATTATGTTCATTGTCTCCAAAACTTATCTACATGTTACAGTGATCTCTGGAAGCTTTGTTTATGTCAGGGACTTCCTGGAATGTCACATGATATGGCTCTTCTTCATGTGTTCCATATATGGACTAAATGTGCACAGGGTGCCCTCAGGCTGCCAGTATGGATTGAAAATACAGTACATCTGAGTATCCAGCGCTCGTAATGATTACATCGGCACATTTGGGTATAAATTCAATAATTATTATTCATCTCTATAGAAATCTGACGTAAACATCAAATCTATCAATATTTCTCCAAATCTTCACATTTTTGAGCTACAAGAAGGGACGCTGTTTGGTCAAGCGCTTTCATGACGACCTCACAGAAGTTTTTTTTTTTTTTAATGGGAGCGGATGACGCTCAAAATTTATATTAAAGGTATCGACTCATTTTTTATTACATAACTCCTGACACAAATTAAGACATAACTGTCACTATAAGTTTCTGAGAATAAAATAGTTGTCAAATACTGAAACTTGAGTCTTATATCTTTTTAATGATGTATAGTTTGTTAAGGTAATAACATTATTCTAATAGTAACTTCTATTTTACAAAGAATGATTCAGTGCGTCCTCGTCCTGCTGAAGCTTAACAGGTTTTAAAAAAGTGAGGAAACCTTGCATTAAAATTATGAAGTATAATTATTAACTATTAACTTTATTATTGATAAAGTATATTAAATTATTGAACTTGTCAATTTTACATAACTTATTTTTTTCAATTACGCATGAAGTTTATTTACTTAATTTTAAAGCAACGGGTTTCCTCACTTTTAAAGTTAAGTCAACTAATATAAAAAGTAATTAGATGTCAAAAAGACTATCATCGTCACGTCAAACTCTTCCACTTGACCTGAACTTTTCGAGAAGCTGGAGTAACTCCTCAGGAAGATGCCCTATTTCATCTTTTTGTTGCAAGTGGGTGATTGTCTATAAATATAAATAAATATAAATGTTATATTTATTATCATTAATACATTACTACTAGTTTTTGGGTCTATACATCACTTTATTAAGACAACATTCTGCCCAAATGTAGGCAACCCAACAAATCCCCCCCAAGTCTTGAAAGGCCTAAGAGATTTATATTTTTGAAATATTTGCAAAGTACTGACAGAATTAAGCAAGTATTATTCTTATCAATCTCAACCCCATGACAGATTCCAATAAACCAGTGACCTTTCAATTTGCCATTGATGTATAGCCCAGGATGTGAGTTATAACCTCTGATCTGGGTCAGCGATAGGTAGCGGCGTCAGATATTCATTCATCAAGCCTGAATATATTTATCATCAATCTGTGCAAATGATCTGTGGAATTATTGCTCTCTGCCAAAGCGAGGCAAGGAGGTTCATTTCAACTGGCTGATAAAGTCAATAAACGGAGAATGTGTTTCAACACAGTTTTTTGCTGTGTTTAGATGGGAATTTTGGAGTTGACATTCCAGCACTGTGGGAGTGGAGTGAGGAAACAAATTTAGGTTTATTCTTCCAGTGGAGCTCAATCAGTTTGACCCTTGCTGTTTACAAGAACAAGCTTTTGATGTGTCTCATTTTAGTTTGAGACGGATACCCTCTCTGCCACTGGCTGTGAGGCTCCATATGTGCCTCACGGCAGGAGATGAACTTTGTTTTCAAAGAGGTGATGATGGCAGAAAGGTAGAGGTGGTGGCATGTATCGCCTCTGCCTTCTCTTTTGTTTTTCTTTCCATTTCTGCATTCTGCTCTTGTTTTCATTTTCTGCTCCATACTTTATGCAACCTCTAGGTTCATGCCTATAGATGTTTAATTTTTTGCTTTTGTATTTGTTCATTGAGCCACCAAAATGTTTTTTTTTTTTTTTGCTGAAAACTGAAACCGAAATTAAAGTATAATAATCAACTAATTTGTCAAGTTTATTTAATAATCAACACTCTTTGAGTTTTATTCAAGTATTTAAATTGCACATAACATTTTTTATATAAACTTTTAAATGTTTAAAAAACTTTTCTACTCTAATTAGCTTTTGAAATAGAAACATTTAAACGTTTCTCCCAAACTGTTTTGGCTCTAGCCAAAAATTCATTTTCGGTTGCTGAAACTAATTTTCGGTGCATGTTTTGTTTTGTATTCTTTTCTTTTCTTTTGCATAGATAATCATTTTAGTTTGTTCTTTTTTCTTGTGAGAGGGTAAAATAATTCTAATTTGGTTGAACTTTAAAACTTTCTTCAAAATTTAAAATCATTAAACTGATAAAATCATATACAGGTCCCTCTGAAAAAATTAGCATATTGTGATAAAGTTAATTATTTTCCATAATGTAATGATAAAAATTAAACTTTCATATATTTTAGATTCATTGCACACCAACTGAAATATTTCAGGTCTTTTATTGTTTTAATACTGATGATTTTGGCATACAGCTCATGAAAACCCAAAATTCCTATCTAAAAAAATTAGCATATTTCATCCGACCAATAAAAGAAGTGTTTTTAATACAAAAAAAGTCAACCTTCAAATAATTATGTTCAGTGCACTCAATACTTGGTCGGGAATCCTTTTGCAGAAATGACTGCTTCAATGCGGCGTGGCATGGAGGCAATCAGCCTGTGGCACTGCTGAGGTGTTATGGAGGCCCAGGATGCTTCGATAGCGGCCTTAAGCTCATCCAGAGTGTTGGGTCTTGCGTCTCTCAACTTTCTCTTCACAATATCCCACAGATTCTCTATGGGGTTCAGGTCAGGAGAGTTGGCAGGCCAATTGAGCACAGTAATACCATGGTCAGTAAACCATTTACCAGTGGTTTTGGCACTGTGAGCAGGTGCCAGGTCGTGCTGAAAAATGAAATCAGATGGAAGCATGAAGTGCTCCAAAATCTCCTGATAGCTAGCTGCATTGACCCTGCCCTTGATAAAACACAGTGGACCAACACCAGCAGCTGACATGGCACCCCAGACCATCACTGACTGTGGGTACTTGACACTGGACTTCAGGCATTTTGGCATTTCCTTCTCCCCAGTCTTCCTCCAGACTCTGGCACCTTGATTTCCGAATGACACGCAAAATTTGCTTTCATCCGAAAAAAGTACTTTGGACCACTGAGCAACACTCCAGTGCTGCTTCTCTGTAGCCCAGGTCAGGCGCTTCTGCCGCTGTTTCTGGTTCAAAAGTGGCTTGACCTGGGAAATGCGGCACCTGTAGCCCATTTCCTGCACACGCCTGTGCACGGTGGCTCTGGATGTTTCTACTCCAGACTCAGTCCACTGCTTCCGCAGGTCCCCCAAGGTCTGGAATCGGTCCTTCTCCACAGTCTTCCTCAGGGTCCGGTCACCTCTTCTCGTTGTGCAGCGTTTTTTGCCACACTTTTTCCTTCCCACAGACTTCCCACTGAGGTGCCTTGATACAGCACTCTGGGAACAGCCTATTTGTTCAGAAATTTCTTTCTGTGTCTTACCCTCTTGCTTGAGGGTGTCAATGATGGCCTTCTGGACAGCAGTCAGGTCGGCAGTCTTACCCATGATTGCGGTTTTGAGTAATGAAACAGGCTGGGAGTTTTTAAAAGCCTCAGGAATCTTTTGCAGGTGTTTAGAGTTAATTAGTTGATTCAGATGATTAGGTTAATAGCTCGTTTAGAGACCCTTTTCATGATATGCTAATTTTTTGAGATAGGAACTTTGGGTTTTCATGAGCTGTATGCCAAAATCATCAGTATTAAAACAATAAAAGACCTGAAATATTTCAGTTGGTGTGCAATGAATCTAAAATATATGAAAGTTTAATTTTTATCATTACATTATGGAAAATAATGAACTTTATCACAATATGCTAATTTTTTGAGAAGGACCTGTAGTGTTATTAGTATTGTTTTTTTTTTTTTTTTTTTTTTTATATATTTTTGTGCTGTTAGCTAAGATAACATAAAAATCCACAAATCGTGTTCAGCGATATTAACTGCTTGTATTTTATGAGGTTACATGCTGGTTAGGATGCCGCCTTAGAAGCTCCCTAGGACTTAGCACACTAGTTTTTCAGCTGGCATTTAGATTCAGAGCCAGAAGTGCTCTTTACAATCTTGACCACCTCTCTGAGCACATTGTTCGCAAAAGTGTCATTCCTTTGTGTTGTGCTGAGACAGAATGCATTAATTTGTGCTTGCTGTGAGAGGTACAGGTGAATATGTACATTCAGGTGTGTGTTGTTGGCCAGAATCATTGAAGTCACAGTTCATTCTCATCTAATTGTATAGCATCTCAGATTCAGTCTTGTCTTACACTTCACTTCATCTTATCTTAGTTGTTCCATAGGAATAGTCTATTCCAGTAGGATCTGTGGAAAGCTTGTGCAATCTGTCAACCACAGTCTGTTATCATGAAACGGCAACCTGAGTAACATGATCACCATGCACAGAGAGAGAGACAGAGTGTTGAGAGAACGAAAAGGCTTTGAGCGTCTGTCCTGTTCCCATGAGCGGCTGCGTATGTATGTTCAGTCTGGGCTTTTGTTCGTTTGTGTCAGAGTGATCTCTGCTGTCATGTAACACAGCCATGGCCCAGAGACCTGCCATCACTGCCTCTGCTCACTCTCTCTCTCTCTCTCTCTCTCTCTCTCTCTCTCTCTCTCTCTCTCTCTCTCTCTCTGTCTCTCTCTCTCTCTCTCTCTCTCTCTCTCTCTCTCTCTCTCTTCTCTCTCTTTCTCTCGCTCTCTCTCTCTCTCTCTCTCTCTCTCTCTCTCTCTCTCTCTCTCTCTCTCTCTCTCTCTCTCTCTCTCAGAACAGTCTGACAGAGAAACAGGATAGCTCTGACAGCTTCTTATGATTCATGTCTTCTTATCATAACCACAGGCCTCCAATAATCAAGCCTCACACCACTACCACGGTATACCTTGAGGATGCCAGTCTCTTTATATTTCTCTCCTTTTTTAATTTGAAACCAAATCATTTCATTTTCAGGTCTACAGGTAGCCACACACATTTTTTTTGTCTCGTTCCACAGAATTATTCAGACTCTTTTTATATTTAAATTTACATGTTAAAAAATGCATGAAAGGAGTAAGTGGCAATTACGACAGGAAGTTAAGAAAACAGCACTGTGCTACGCATAGGCCTCATATGTCTGAATTGGAGATCCGGCCGTCAATAATTTTTTATACTGCCCTCCGATTGATTTTAATGAAATCGCTGTACTGCGTGATACATCAGAGCGCTTTCTGCACAAAACTCAGTGGTGTGTTTAACTTCAGAAGTGTACAACTAGCAATCCATAGTCCATATTCAGAGCGCGTTTAAGCTTTTATACCCATAATTCAGTTACACTCATTTCCTAAACATAAACCAGCAATTTAGCCATAAATTCTTACATAAAAAAGACATGGGGCACAGCAGTTGAAATGTCAGAATATGGGGACAATACTGTCTTATTCAGTACAAGAGATAGAAATGGAACCTTCAAAGATAAAAGGACAAAAACCTATTTTACTCTCCCTCCCTGCTTGATTTATTAAACTGATGTTTCTGTTTTGGTCACTGCTAATTATAATGAAATAGTACGAAGAATAAGCTTTGAATTTATTTCAGATGTAAATTGATAGTTCTTTATTCGTTTTTTATTTATGGAATATTGTCAAATATGTATTTAGCATATATTTAAAAAGTTTAAAATTGTACATAATCTTTCTGTAGGAAGTAATGGCGGGAGCTTGAAATCTTTATTTCAATACCCCATATGATTCAATGTAAATAGTCACACAGAATTAAGAGTATTTAGTTTTGTTTTTCCTGTTACTTGCATTAAAAGTGTTAGGATTTAATAATTACAACCATGAAAAATGTTTAAAAGAAAATAGTTAAAGTCCTATTACTGTATATACCAATACAAATAAAACTTAATATAAAGTGTAGGTTAGCAGGACAATTGTGGAGGTCATAAGTCTTATTACCTCTATTATTGTTATTTGAAATGATAATCTGCATTTTACACCCCATAATCACTGTACACTGTGCCATGTCTATTTCTATCCCCGTCATCTGCACTCTAACTGTTCTCTTGCCTGTACCCATAACATTTGCACTTGCACTCTATTTAACATTATGGCATTATTTAAATAATATATTGCTATTTAGTTTACATAATAATATAAAAAATTCCTGGTTAGATGGAAACTATTTCATTGGCTCTGTATTTGTACTCTGCACAATGACAATAAAGTTGAATCTAATTTAGAGTAGCTTCAAATGAAGTGAATGTGAGTCAGGATATAAACAGAATATTGTGATAGAGTTAGTTGACTACATCATTGAGAGGCAATCTTGAGAGGAGGTTGTTGAAAATGCACTATTTTCTGAATTAGAAAATAGACAAAAGAAGTCATTCTCTCTCCTTTCAGGTTTAAAAAGGAGCTTTACAGAAGGAAAAAAAATAATTTGCTATATGATCTTTCAAAAGGCACACTGTCACGGTTCATGAATTCACTGTCTCTTCCCGTGTGTTTGTGTGTGAGTGTGGGTGTGGCCGCTTATTTCCTTAATTATCATCGGCACCAGCTGCGGTCTATCAGCCATGCCTATATATGCTCATTGCCTGCTGTCTTGTGTTGTCAGATCGTTGTTTGATGTCCTGGTGTTGTGTCCCGCTACCTGACCTCTTAGCCACCTGCCTTTCTGGACTTGGACTTTGTTCCTGAGATTTCCTGGATTCCTTTCCTGGATTATTCCTTCTGGAAGATCTGTATATTGCACCTGGCGATCGTTGGATTCAGCTCATGTCTTCACCTTCACCAGTGACTGGGTTGCCTATCAACGTCCCTGTGTCACCCAGTTGCTGTTATATTCACCTTTCACTTGGAACTGTTTTCACTTGTGGTCAATAGACATTCTCGCTATTGCATATCTTGCTTATTTGTACGTTACAGAACGATCTGACCAAACATGGATGCAGCGAGTATCCATTTAATTCAACCGAATTAAGTGAGTTTTTGTCCCAGAGCGTCGCGAGGATGGATCAGCAAGAGGAACACCTAGCGAACACAGGTCGTGCGGTGCAAGCCCTGATGGCTCAGGTTTCCGTGCTCACCCAACAGATCCAACAACTCAACAATCCCACTGCGCCACCCACACTGCCTGTCCATCCCACGCCTCCGGAGCCCAGTCGCCAGTTGGAACCACGTTTACCCACCCCAGAGACATACACTGGAGAACCTAATTACTGCAGAGCGTGTTGACTAAATGCTCAATGTTTTTCGCCTTACAACCCCTAACATTCAACAGCGAACAGTCTAAGGTGGCTTTTGTTCTTACCCTGCTGATGGGACGGGCGGCTCTGTGGGGAACCCTGCGCCTCGTTCCAGACACTCTCGGAGGATATGAGGAGGGTCTTCGACCGTGCGGTGACGGGGCGAGAGGCGGCCAGGCTACTCGCCGATCTTTGACAAGGAGACAGATCAGTGTCGGAATTTTCCATCACATTTCGCAAACTAGCCACTAGGGGTGTTACGATTACCATTATCATGTCATCGATTCAGTTCAATTCGATATCACGATGCATTGACGATGACTCAATTCTCAATTTTACTTCACCCCCTGCATATTTTATTTGTGCATGACATGATTTACACACAGTGTGTGTCTTCCCCAGGTCGTGCTTACCAGGTTGTTCATAAAAGCCTAAATGTGCCCAGATGTCTGCTTTTAAAGTAGTTGGAGTTAGAGACCTGCACCCACGGGAGCCAACGCAACAGAGTGCGGCGCAGGACTAGATTTGATGGCCGAGTGCGAGCGCGGGCGGTAATGCACTCACTCTGTGTGTGCAGGTTGCAGGAGAATAAAACGATTCGCTGGGACTCCCGCAAAATAGAAATATGAATTTCGCACATCTAAAGACTGTCACAGTCCTCGTCTGCACCTGTCTGTCCTTGTCTGCACTACACTCCCCAGAATCCTCCTTGTCTCCACACCTGATCTCACTCCCTCAATCACCCACCTGTTCATCGTCTTCATCATCTGTGTCACCTGTCTTCACCTCGTTAGTGTTCATTTGTACTTGTATTTAGTTCCCTCTGTTCAGTCAGTCTTGGTCCGTTCTCGTCAATGTTACCTGGTGTTTGCATCCGCTACCCATCTGTCTGCCTGTACCTGGTTATTGATTTGATTTATAGTAAAGTTTATTGTTTGTTGGAATTCCTCGTCTCCTCGTGCTTCCTGCAATACACTACCCGTGACAGAAGAACGGACCAAAAATCATGAGCTGGGAGCTTGCGGGACAGATCACGGCTTTGGCTCTGGATAGCCGTGATCTGTTCCATTACACCTGGGGTTTTATTCCCCTCGCTACCTCCTGCTCGCTGGACGACGAAATAATTAAGGCGTGTTACTGGCTGGGGGCTAAAACTGTTGATCCGAGGGAGCTCCCAGAACTCTCCGGTCGGGACTGGAGAGAGGCACTCTCCAGTTGTCTGGAGAGCTTCCTCCCTTGGCACGCCATGTCATCAGCCTCCATCAACATCTGTCCAGAGCCCTCTTCGCCGCTGGTTCCGTCCAGCACCAAGCCCTCTTCACCGCTGGTTCCGTCCAGCACCAAGCCCTCTTCGCCGCTGGTTCCGTCCAGCACCAAGCCCTCTTCACCGCTGGTCCCGTCCAGCACCAAACCCTCTTCGCCGCTGGTTCCGTCCAGCACCAAGCCCTCTTCACCGCTGGTCCCGTCCAGCACCAAGCCCTCTTCGCTGCTGGTTCCGTCCAGCACCAAGCCCTCTTCACCGCTGGTCCCGTCCAGTCCAGAGTCTTCACCGCTGGTCCTCGTCCAGAATCCGAGGGAGTTGGATTTAATGGACTTTTTCACTGAGCCTTTACAGTTGATCCCGTCCAGCACAGAGCTTCCTTCGCCGCTGGTCCCGTCCAGCACAGAGCTTTCTTCGCCGCTGGTCCCGTCCAGCACAGAGCTTCCTTCGCCGCTGGTCCCGTCCAGCACAGAGCTTCCTTCGCCGCTGGTCCCGTCCAGCACAGAGCTTCCTTCGCCGCTGACGCCGAGCAGCCCAGAGCCCTCGCCGCTGACGCCGTGCAGCCCAGAGCCCTCGCCGCTGACGCCGTGCAGCCCAGAGCCCTCGCCGCTGACGCCGTGCAGCCCAGAGCCCTCGCCTGCTGACGCCGTCCAGCCCAGAGACTTTTTCCCCGCTGGCGCCGTCCAGCCCAGTCACTCTCCCCATTAATTTTTTTTGGGGGGGCCATAGACCCTTGCCGTGGACGCCCAAGGGCCCACGGCCACCAGAAGGGTCGTCACCGCCATGGCCGCCCGAAGGGTCTCCGCCATGGCCGCCCGAAGGGTCTTCTCCGCCATGGCCGCCCGAAGGGTCGTCTGCGCCATGGCCGCCCGAAGGGTCTTCTCCGCCATGGCCGCCCGAAGGGTCTTCTCCCCCATGGCCACCCGAAGGGTCTTCTCCGCCATGGCCGCCCGAAGGGTCGTCTCCGCCATGGCCGCCCGAAGGGTCTTCTCCGCCATGGCCACCCGAATGGTCTTCTCCGCCATGGCCACCCGAAGGGTCTTCTCCGCCATGGCCACCCGAAGGGTCCTCACCGCCGTGGACGCCCGAGGGTCCAACAGCTCCGCCCTGGAGGCCCGAGGGTTCGTCTGCTCCGTCACTCCCTCAATCACCCACCTGTTCATCGTCTTCATCATCTGTGTCACCTGTCTTCACCTCGTTAGTGTTCATTTGTACTTGTATTTAGTTCCCTCTGTTCAGTCAGTCTTGGTCCGTTCTCGTCAATGTTACCTGGTGTTTGCATCCGCTACCCATCTGTCTGCCTGTACCTGGTTATTGATTTGATTTATAGTAAAGTTTATTGTTTGTTGGAATTCCTCGTCTCCTCGTGCTTCCTGCAATACACTACCCGTGACAGAAGAACGGACCAAAAATCATGAGCTGGGAGCTTGCGGGACAGATCACGGCTTTGGCTCTGGATAGCCGTGATCTGTTCCATTACACCCTGGGTTTTATTCCCCTCGCTACCTCCTGCTCGCTGGACGACGAAATAATTAAGGCGTGTTACTGGCTGGGGGCTAAAACTGTCGATCCGAGGGAGCTCCCAGAACTCTCCGGTCGGGACTGGAGAGAGGCACTCTCCAGTTGTCTGGAGAGCTTCCTCCCTTGGCACGCCATGTCATCAGCCTCCATCAACATCTGTCCAGAGCCCTCTTCGCCGCTGGTTCCGTCCAGCACCAAGCCCTCTTCACCGCTGGTTCCGTCCAGCACCAAGCCCTCTTCGCCGCTGGTTCCGTCCAGCACCAAGCCCTCTTCACCGCTGGTCCCGTCCAGCACCAAACCCTCTTCGCCGCTGGTTCCGTCCAGTACCAAGCCCTCTTCACTGCTGGTCCCGTCCAGCACCAAGCCCTCTTTGCTGCTGGTTCCGTCCAGCACCAAGCCCTCTTCACCGCTGGTCCCGTCCAGTCCAGAGTCTTCACCGCTGGTCCTCGTCCAGAATCCGAGGGAGTTGGATTTAATGGACTTTTTCACTGAGCCTTTACAGTTGATCCCGTCCAGCACAGAGCTTCCTTCGCCGCTGGTCCCGTCCAGCACAGAGCTTTCTTCGCCGCTGGTCCCGTCCAGCACAGAGCTTCCTTCGCCGCTGGTCCCGTCCAGCACAGAGCTTCCTTCGCCGCTGGTCCCGTCCAGCACAGAGCTTCCTTCGCCGCTGACGCCGAGCAGCCCAGAGCCCTCGCCGCTGACGCCGTGCAGCCCAGAGCCCTCGCCGCTGACGCCGTGCAGCCCAGAGCCCTCGCCGCTGACGCCGTCCAGCCCAGAGACTTTTTCCCCGCTGGCGCCGTCCAGCCCAGTCACTCTCCCCATTAATTTTTTTGGGGGGGCCATAGACCCTTGCCGTGGACGCCCAAGGGCCCACGGCCACCAGAAGGGTCGTCACCGCCATGGCCGCCCGAAGGGTCTCCGCCATGGCCGCCCGAAGGGTCTTCTCCGCCATGGCCGCCCGAAGGGTCGTCTGCGCCATGGCCGCCCGAAGGGTCTTCTCCGCCATGGCCGCCCGAAGGGTCTTCTCCCCCATGGCCACCCGAAGGGTCTTCTCCGCCATGGCCGCCCGAAGGGTCGTCTCCGCCATGGCCGCCCGAAGGGTCTTCTCCGCCATGGCCACCCGAATGGTCTTCTCCGCCATGGCCACCCGAAGGGTCTTCTCCGCCATGGCCACCCGAAGGGTCTTCTCCGCCATGGCCGCCCGAAGGGTCCTCACCGCCGTGGACGCCCGAGGGTCCAACAGCTCCGCCCTGGAGGCCCGAGGGTTCGTCTGCTCCGCCCTGGCCTCGCCCACGTCCTGCTCCGCCATGGCCGCCTGGTCCATCCTGGAGTCCGTCCTCCTGCACCCGGTCCGCCTTCCCGTCACAGACTCCAGGATAAATGTTCTGTCTTGTACGGCGCGGGTCGCGCCTAGCGGGAGGGGGGAGTAATGTCACAGTCCTCGTCTGCACCTGTCTGTCCTTGTCTGCACTACACTCCCCAGAATCCTCCTTGTCTCCACACCTGATCTCACTCCCTCAATCACCCACCTGTTCATCGTCTTCATCATCTGTGTCACCTGTCTTCACCTCGTTAGTGTTCATTTGTACTTGTATTTAGTTCCCTCTGTTCAGTCAGTCTTGGTCCGTTCTCGTCAATGTTACCTGGTGTTTGCATCCGCTACCCATCTGTCTGCCTGTACCTGGTTATTGATTTGATTTATAGTAAAGTTTATTGTTGGTAACGCCTCTGCCCGGTGGTCCACTGAGTCGGTTGTTTGTGCCGGAGGGGTTACGGTCCGACGTCATTTGATGGGGTCATTGTTCCAACGTGGCTTGTCATCCAGAAGTAAACTGCACCAGTTTTTTGGTAAAACAACGAATCTGGTGGCCATTAATGGCTCGCAATATTCACAGTTTTGTCTTGGCTTGCTACTGGTAAGACTACCAATCGACCCCCAGATGGGTTACTCAAACCACTGTCTTTCCCTTCGAGACCCTGGTCCCACATAGCGCTAGATTTTATCACCGCCCTCTCAAGGCAGGAGGGTCATTTTGACCGTAGTGGACCGGTTCTCGAAGGCGGTGCATTTTATTCCCTTGCCCAAATTACCATCCGCCAAGGAGACAGCGGTGACTGTCGTAGATCACGTCTTTCGCTTACATGGCCCCCCGACGAGATGGAGGGGATGCGAATTTCAGTACCTGGTGGACTGGGAAGGCTACGGTCCGGAGGAGAGAAGTTGGGTACCTGCTAGAGACATTCTGGATCACTCCCTTATCGATGATTACAATCGACAGGTAGGTTCGTCTGGTAGCACCAGGAGGCGCTCCTAGGGGGAGGGGTAACTGTCACGGTTCATGAATTCACTGTCTCTTCCCATGTGTTTGTGTGTGAGTGTGGGTGTGGCCGCTGATAACCAACGTCCCTGCGTCACTCAGTTGCTGTTATCTTCACCTCTCACTTGGAACTGTTTTCACTTGTGGTCAATAAACACTTTATTGTCGCTATTGCATCTTGCTTATTTGTACGTTACACGCACATGGTTTTAATCTATTTTCAGATTTAACCTTGAATGTCTTGAATGGAGGAAATTGTCTAATTCCACATACTGTAGAGGCAAACCATTCTGTTTCCTGACTCTGATAATTCAGATATAAGCAATTATACAATATATAATTTAGATCTATTTCCATTGATTCAGATATGAGTTAATGCTATTTTATAGTTTTGGGGAGAATGCAAACATAATTTAATATCAATTCATTTTAATGTTGTCTCTTAAAAGATTCATAATCCTGTGTGTTTGTTATTAATTATACTGTATATCTAATTTGTAATTTCATTTGACAATGATCTATGGAGCAAACAGTGATGATGATGACAGACATTTAAAATCATTTTTTAACCTACACTTAGTTGATTATTATTTGCAAAGAAACACAACGGAAAATGTTTCAAGTAGTATGACAAAAAAAATCCATCTGCTGTCCACTTTCCCACAATTTCCCTAGCCATGATAGTGATTTTCATTCAATCACTGTAATCGTCTCTCAATTTGTCACACACAAAACTCTCATGAGTTTCTGAACATTATTGCTTTACATCCCTATTATAATGACACAGCAGACACAAGGGGATCCATTCGCAGCTTTTATTAGAGTAGTCAAACAGGCAGGAATCAACAACAGCAAACAGGGCAACGGAGACAAGGCAGAGACAAACCAGATAACAGGCAATGGTCGGGGTAGGCAGCGAGAAGCAAGGTCCAGTAATAATCCAAGTCGGGGCGGGCAGAGAACAAGCAGAAACGGGATACACAGTCCAAGGTCAAGGTAAATAATAAATCCACAGGAAGAAACGCTCGGTAATGACAGCCAGGAAAGTCAAGACTTTGCACCGGTGTGGTGCGTGGAAGTGGTTTATATATGTGTGTGTGTGTGTGTGTGTGTGTGTGTGTGTGTGTGTGTGTGTGTGTGTGTAATCAGCGTAGTGCAGGTGAATGGTGTATGGTGTAATCAGTCCAGGGAGATTCATGAAGGGAAATGGAGTCTGTGATCACCCAGGGAGTGCGTGGCTAATCGTGACATCTATCAATTCACTTTTAGCCCTCACATAAAGGCTCAGAGAGTGTGTCTTCTTTCATCTGATATGTGACAGAGCCCAGCAAGGACCTATCTTACCTGATGTGACAAAAACGGTGCCATGACATTTCCTAATTCAATCCATTAATCTCTATCAAAGTACTGTAGAGTGCAACACCTACCCATTTTATAAGTGACTAGAACAGTTATTTGTAATTCAAATGCAAGGCCGGATTATACAATAGGTCAGTGATTCATATACAACAAATAACTGTGTTTAATTGTATGGATGCAGATAAACAGCTACATTCCAAATTTAAAATGTCCTTGAAATATAATTGCGTTCAAACATATATTGTTAAATGGTTTCCTTTTGTCATCAAAGAACAAGGTCATGCAGCAGACAAAAGACAGACCTATACGGTGTGGCTGTATAAATGCATGTGTGTTTAAAACACTTTTCTAAGCGCGATGGTAGAGATGATGAGGTTTTACATTACTTTAGAATACTTCCTGAATTCTTTAGAAAAACAATTAAAGCTTGCCGGTACATTTTGTACATAGGAGATGAGAACCATCACAAAGTGTGCCATTGCAGAAAACAGATCAATATGTAATTAATCGTGGTGTTTGAACTATGTGGGCCTATTATTGAGGATTTGCAAAGTCGCCTACTGCAGTGTTTAGAACTTGACTCTAACTGTGATCTCTAACTGAGATGCAAGGCCGGATTATACAATAGGTCAGTGATTCATATACAACTAAATTTTTTATGTTATATACAGATATAACCTGTATTTATTATTATGATTAATTTCTTATTAGCTGACTGGGTACGTTTGTAAAAAGTAAGGAGAACATGTTGCACTTGGGAGAATATCATTCTCAACCAGGAATTTGTTATTTTTGTTTTGTTTTGTTTTGTGCTTATCATTTTACTTCCCTTCTCTGCTTTTGAATTTGCATGATGCAATGACAACTGCATTATCATAAACCTTTTATAAATGTCACATTTTTGGAAAGCTGTTACAAATATCTGCTCTCATTATTCAAATACAGCATTAGCATCTTGTCTCTCACTAATATGCGCTACACTTGCCAAGGCAAGTGAATGAACTTGTCATTGTTGGGAGCTAATTTGTTGGGAAAAAAACGTTGCCAGGTGAAGCAGTTCACAGCTGAAGGGCGATAATTCAATCGGCTGTTAAATCAACTATCATTGCTTGACATTGTGCCTGAGTACAATTAGGTTTAGTTTGGGATGTGATGTGCTTGCAGAAAAGCTCGCAGGACATGGCCATGCTAATAAAACAGAGCCGGTACAACTGGTGGGAGCTGCCAGTGAGAGCTTCACTATAGTAATCACATATCAG
This sequence comes from Gila orcuttii, assembly GCA_026230005.1. Classification (NCBI taxonomy): domain Eukaryota; kingdom Metazoa; phylum Chordata; class Actinopteri; order Cypriniformes; family Leuciscidae; genus Gila; species Gila orcuttii. The sequence goes on along the minus strand of JAPDVR010000002.1, from coordinate 24,664,449 downwards.
TTCCACAGTGTGGACTGTATGCTTATAATGTAAATTGCCTCTGTAGGGACACAACTGGAATGATGCTATGATATTAACATGGTGGGGAAATTTATTTCGTATTTGTCATCTCATTCTCTTTTTTAAACACTAAGCACATGGAATGTTCAAGTCTGATGAAAAGCATGTAGCTCAATGTTTTTTTTTTTGTTTTTTTTTTGATGAGCTGAAATTACTTGGAGCATTAAAAAAATGTGCTGACTTTCTTACACGCAATGTACAAAAAGGTAGTTCTAAAAATATGAGACTATTTTGTAAATTTTGGATTCAAAATATAGTTTAAATCTGCCGATAGCCTCGTGGGCAAGTTTGTTGATGTGTAGCACTGTTGTACTTTGGGCGAGCTGAGTTCGAGTCCCAGCTCGTGGACCTTTCCCGTCAAAGCCTGAATATCCTTGAAGCCCACACAAGTGGATGTTGTATAGCTAGGATAATTTAAATTTAAAATCAGGCAGTTCAGGATAATTCAAATTCAATTTAATGACTTCGCAGACCAGAAAAACTTTTATTTGAATTCATTTCTTGGGCTCGGTTCACAGTTCACACCCAGAATTAGCGGAAGTGAAAGTCTACACACCCCAGCCCTGAACGTTAAGTTTATTGGTTATTCTTTAACTGGCTATTTTGTTATTAGATATTCAGGCTTTAAATAGCACATATCTGGGCCTCTGCTGTTTCACTTGCATAATCTGCCCTGACTTTTCTCTACTCTCCCTGAGTGCAGAGTCTTAGTATAGGGCAAAATAATGAATTAGGTTCGCCAATGTTTCACATTCATTGCTTATAAAAGAGAGCTCTTAAAAATGACCAACAGCTCCATATAGGCAACTGCTAACCAAATTTGTGAAATTTCAAAGATTCAATGGCTGTTTATAGGCAAGCTGACACATGGCATAGTCATCAATAAATATGCTGAAGTGTTAAAAGTTTCATGCAGGATGGCTCAGTGATAACAAAAGCATTGTCAACGTGAGCTGGTAAGATTTACGTGTACGTGTGTGGTGAATTATTGAGTGCTACCACAGGCTTTCTATGAATTATTGGTCTAAGACACCAGCTGACAGCACTATGTCAACCACAGAGAATCCAAATGCAGACAGTGCTCTTAAACCCCCCTCCCACAAAAACACCAACTATGTCATGGGCAGGTGTTCTCTTCCCACAGTTAACCCGCAACAGAGCCTTCAGATGTTCTCTCACCCGCTCACGTAAGCTCTTCTCTATACCAAACACATTTTAACAGGATAAATTTCATGTTTTATATACTTTGAACAAAGTTCCAAGAAATGTCCTGGGGAGCTCTGAATCTCTAAGAATGTATAGGAAAGACTTGCACACCAAGCATATTTGTATATGCTTCTAACTTTTGTTTTGCAAACTTTGCTCAAAGAAACATTCGAGGATTTCAGGCATGTTGGGTCGAGATGTAGATGCCTGCGTTCTTGCTCACTATATATTTGAAGTCAGGTACAGCAGCATGTTCAGGGTATCAAACTAAGAGTACATTTGAAAAATCTGGTTATCTTATGGATCTGAGCACTTTTCTTGCAGCTTAGCTTTTCTTTAGTCTCATTTGAAACTTGTGCAATGTGAACGCTCAACATCACTGCATGTAACTGAGATGTAAGTGAAGTGCTACATTCATACAGTAGCTAATAGCATCCTTGACATTTTGTTTGTTTTAAATATGGAAACCATTTGGTGTGACCTTGAGCTCAGGTTTGGTATAAACACTTGAAAATATTAGCTTTTTAAAACTATTATGTCTAATATTTAGAATTTGATCATTACATTCTATAATGACCTTGTCACAAAGTTACCCCTGGAGATCCGCTTTGGAAAGTTGAGAGGAATTTTTTTTTTCCTTTTTAGTGAGAGGAAAAAAAATATGGCGCTACCCATTAATGCACGAATCCACGAGTGAAAGATATGTATATACAGTGTAAACACCCAAACACCAGAAAATAACAAATATTTTTTTTTTTTATTAGATAAAATTAACTGAGAATATCTTGTGCTTTTTTATGAGTGCATGGCCATTTCCAACCGACCTGGAGGATATGCTCCAGAATATTGGTTGAAAAAAAAAAAATGTTCAGGTTAGAGAGACTGTGGGTACGTTTACACAACAACAATGTACTAAAAACAGAAATGTTTTTCCTTTGCGTTTTCCGCATACAGGCGACAATATTGTCAAAACAATCCTCATACACACAGATCCACAGAAAATGACTAAAAACGCTGTATTATGTATGCCAGGCCAGTAAACCCTAAACATCACCATTTTCACAAATTCAATTGTTTGTTTTTTTGTTTGCACAGAGACAATAACTCTATTGTTGTAAAAAAAAAAAAAAAACGCTGTTGTTGTGTAAATGAATGGCCAAAACGCATAAAAAAGTTTTCTATTTCTAGTTGAAAACGTTGTAATGTAAACGGACCTTGTAGAAGAGAGAGAAAAATTAAAAAGTTACTTCGGCACAAATGCAATGGTAAAATCACCTATGTGGCTAAGAGTTTATACAAATAAGATAGATTTCATTTCCCAGTACCAGGCAGGCTTTTTTTTTTTCTTCTTTGTTTTTTTTTACTTCCCACTTTTGCTGGAGGCAGTATTTATTGGTAAACAGTGTTGATTTTTTTTTAATGTTGCTCATATCTGCAGCATTAAGACTTTATTCTTTTAACTTCGCCGCCATTGATTTGTATGGTACTTGTTTGATTATAAGAAGATACTTGCACAATGTGCAGTTTGTGTGAGGGCTCAGCATGATCCAACAATATCTGTTCACTGTGGTGTTGGACTCAACAGGCAAGAGAGAAATCCAGGATGGATGATGCTGTTTTCAGCTGCAGGGGAGAGCAAAGTTAAAGTTTGTTTGAAAACTGCCTATGGCTGGGACTTACTTGTCTCTCCATACGTACAGTATTCCTCTGTTGCCGTAGCATATTTAACCACAAGGCACTGGGGCAGTAGCTGAAGTCTTTCTCTGTAAGCCTTATGCTGCGATTCTTAGAGGTAAATGTTGTTAGTTCTAGTATTAGTTCTAGATCTAGTATTAGTTCAATTAGTTCATGTATAATTCTTACGGGAATAATCTTTGCCTTTCAAGTCCTGACATAGAAAAGCTTAGAAAAATGAAATTCTAATGAGTGTGAAATTAAATTAGCACTATAATGAAACACATTTTACAACACTGTGTCTTGTGAAATGTAGTATTTATTATTTTAATGTAATCTTTCCCACTATTTAGCAGTTATATAGAGGGATATGATTCTGTTTTCGTTCTGGGCATTAATTTGCAAGATTTTTAGTTTCCTGCATGGAACATTTTGGTTTTCTACATTTCTTCAATTTTACCAGTCCAAAGAAACTAATACCATCAAAAAACCACCCAGCGTGTTGAATATAAATGCTTAATCTGACATTTATTTGCAGTCCAGTGGGTTTCATTTGAATGATGTAAATCTGCTGAAGTGTTTACTCTCAGCCCAAGTTGTCAACAGCCGTTGAATTTTACAGTCCATGGAGGAGAGCAAGCTCTCACTTTCACCAACAGTTCACATGCTTGAGATAAGCTACTGTTGCTTAATACAGAGGAAAACAAGATGCATATTAAATGCTGTGAGAATTTAGTCTGTTTAGTCTTGGCATTTCTTATTACAAATTATTATGCATAATAATCTAATTTTAATTAAAAAAAAGTTATTTAGTATTAAGTTAGTTATTTACCTTATTTATTTGAAAAACAGTATTAGTTAAGTATATATATATATATATATATATATATATATATATATATATATATATATATATATATATATATATATATATATATATATATTTGACCAATTAATTCATGTTCTAGCAATTTCCCAGATGGCAAAACAGAAACATTTTTTAATTTTGTATTTCTTGTTTTAAATTAACATTAAAAAAAAAAAACTCTATAGCCTATAGTTTATATAGCCACAAATATCATCAGGTCAAACTCAGCTAGCTGAAGACAATGTTGTCTTAATGATAAAAAATGTGAGTTGCTTCACCACTGTCATGTGGCCAGCCGAGAATTTCAGAAAGAACAGAGGTGGTTTGCCAAGCAGAACTAACGAAGGGCCTGTGGACAAGGCCGACTGCTGAACATGAGGAACGGGGAAGGAGTGAAGACATATAGATTCTGAAGTCTGCGGAGCATAATTCTCACATATGATTTGGCAAGAGACCAACTAGACATAAAATTCATTTATCCACAATGAATAACCTTGATTGTTGCACAGAAAGAATTGGGAATTTCAATAAAGCTTAAGCCATACTTTATTTTCTCTGTTTGAAATGTGTTGACTCGCTAGTCCCTTGTGGGTGGTTTCACAGGCATGCAGGCAATCTTTCGAGTTATTATTTCTTCTTCTGTTTTCCTTGTTACTGTAAGTTTATGAGGATAGTGCCCATATATTCCCAAAATGCTATGGAGAAGGGAAAATGAAACTCACCCTAGTGTAATAAACAATTTGATTTTTAATAAGCGCAGCATGACTCAAACATCGGGATGCTTTTAAACATGTACTGTCACGGTAATGACTATGTTTCATACGGGACAGTTAAAAGGATATTATTGGGAGAGCTGGTGTGGGTTAGTCTCCTGCATTGTATTGTTCGCTCATATGCAATCGTACATGCTCGCAAAGTATAATTTAACTGCCCTGCAGTTTACCCCTCAGATGAGCAGGAAAATGAATGAAAGCTGATTAAAATACTCAACCACAGTTTTGTCCCTGTTCCCAACTACATTCAAATACAGAAATGCATGCGAGTGTGAGATTTTATGATTACTTCTGTAGACTACAAAAGCAGCATCTTAGATATTCATTGGACTTTTGCTCAAAGCTGTACTAGTGAAACAGCCAAAAAAATCCTCTTTATTTATCCAAAAGTTTTATCAAACCTTCTCTACAGTATATACTGTAAATATTTATTTTATTCTTATTACGTGTTTATTTGTTTTAACACCAAGCACCTATAAAACTCACTGCAATAAAACTGTATTTCTTTAGACTCTTGGCTGAGTTTCATAAAGTAATATATATTATATACAAATATATATATATATATAATAACAACAACAACTAACAAATAAAACATAATTATTTTAAAAAGGCTGTCCAAAAGATCTACAATATAAAAGCATATTTGTGTAATGAACATGGTTTACATCAAGTGAATTGTCTGTTTTAATTTTCATAGACCCACCGAAGCAATATTGCAACAATTTTTTTTATTTTATTTTACTAAATATATGTAAACAATACATATTACAGTAGCACTCTCAAGTGTATCACAGCAACAATTTTGACATCAGTGTATCCTAATTTCATGTTCCAAGCTTGCTGGGAAGACTTGTCAAGCATATAGGCTACATTTATGTACACTGTAAAGAATTTCATGATTTGTTATCACAATTTTTTTTCTTTTGTCAAATCAACTTAGACAATTTATGTGGTTCAGATAACAAAATATGTTGAGTTTCTGTTGATTAAAGCAATTGCCTTCATAATTCCTTTTTTATTTCAATATAGGCTACTTGAAATTTTAAGGCATCCAGTTTTGTTTAAGTTAAACCAAAAACATATATTTTTACAGTGGTAAAATACCCCCCCCCCCAAAAAAAAAATAAAATAAAAAAATTATAAAAGCAAAAATGCTTAAAATCGTGTTTTTTATTTTATTATATTTATTTATAACGGCATCATAAAAGCTATTTTAAAGTGGGGAGATAATAAAATAGATAAACAGTACCAATGGCTGTCCAAGGGTTAAAGATGCATGGGCATTTGATAATCCAGGGTTAACCTGTCACGAGACACGTGTGTGATGTACAGGGGTTAAAACAAAGATGCGCACGAGAGAGTCGCTGTTTCCCTCCATAGACACGTTGCACTCCACACAGTGCACTCGCTCATCTTTGTAGGACCTCAGTCAGTGGTCAGTGTACACACACTTTGCATCGTCTTCTCCCCACGGAGGCTGCTCTTCAGCACCCGGCGCGAGAACAATTCCATAACTTCACTTCACGTACGCTTGAGCCGCCACGCGCTCACGTTCACATTCTGTCACATTCATCGACGCCGGTAAGCTCACGCAAGACAACCTCTGCCTGACTGACTGTCTCTGAGGTGGAGAATTAGAGAGAGAGAGAGAGAGAGAGAGAGAGAGAGAGAGAGAGAGAGAGAGAGAGAGAGAGAAAAATAAAGAGAAAGAGAATTTCTCCTCACCGAGCTGCTTATTTTCTCTGTCAAGCGTGTATCATCCGCTGTGTGGTGAAAAGCGCAGACCTGCGTGGGACCGATTTCCCGCCGCTGCAAGGAGACACCAACCATCCTCTGAAAGGTAAAAGTTACCCCACACCTCTTCAATATGATTTCTTTGTAGGTTATGCCTGTTTGTTGTTCTTTCTTTTTTCATTTGTTTACATAAAGACACATTTATGTAAAGTGACAAACTCATAGTCACACGGGTGGTAGGTGTGCGTAATTCATGTTTTCAACGTTTACGAACACCAGTGTTAAATTCGTGTTTACCTGCAGAAAATGGTCATATTTGAAGTAATTATTTGAGAATTTCATTAGATATAATTTATCAATCCCATATGTATTACTCTGTAGCTGTAGCTCAATCTGGTAATTTACCTGTTGATTCCCCTCATAACACTCATTAAACTAGCCTATTTGTACAGGTATACCTAGAACCTTCCTAGAAAGAAAGAAACAAACGAAAAATGTTTTACATTCCTGAAACAAAACATAATTGCAAATAATAGTCTTTGCCCAAGTCGAAATACCTGGTAAAGGGCAAAGAAAACAGGTGCCAAACAACACAATTAAGGGATCAATAGGGTGATGAGACCGCTGGGAAGAGAAAGTGAGAGAGAAAGATTGGGTTGGGGGATCAGGTGGTAGAGAGGGGCAGAGAAACCAAAAGAGATGTTGTAATTAAGGCTAAATGGGGGTGAAGAGACACCAGAGAATGCATCCAAGCGGTAATTTGTTTTTTATTGAATATATTTATCAACATTAAATGACTTTTTTATTTTGGAAACAGGAAAGTAACTTTAGCTTGGGCTGGCCGCATACATAAATCTGATGATTCAACATAGCAGCGAGCAGCTGTTGTGCTCATGAGGGCAGGGGTAGTTGATGGATCATGGCCGCACCACACTCATTGAAATTGATTATCAATATGCATCATTTGTTTTCTTTATTGCACCTTTCCTCATTTAGAAAGAAACTCAAGAATTTAATAACATCAGTCACTCACTATGAGTTCTGGGATATATTACGGCTTACAAATAATTACCATTTGAAATTCAGTTTTATTATTACGTTGTTTGTTTAGAATCAGTTGCGCTTTACTTTTCAAATACAGCTCATCACTGTGACCGCTCAACTGCTGCTAAAAAGCATTATAGCGTGTTGGAAAAAATATGATGAAAAGCATTGATTATTGCTCTCGACACACTCTAGTCAATACCTTCTGTATCTTATGTAGGCAGCAAGTATGTTTAGAGTCAGATCACACTGTTTTAGACTGTACCCTTAAAAATTGCATTGCAAACCATGCTGCATGTTACTACTGAATGCGTTCTAGAGCAGCATTTGTATTCTGAGCGTGTGTGACCAAAGACCCTTTCATGACCCTTGCAGTAGCCATAAGTTCACAAGAGATAGTGGTCTGATCCCTTCCTCTGAAGTTACAGACATTCACACAGATCTCTTGAGTGTTGCTCAAGATTGAAGCTTTATCAACTGTTCTGGTGTGCCAGCCTGCTGGAGGACCTCTGAAATTTGTTTAATTGCAGCTGGAGATACCTATAAGGCAGAGACAGCAGATCACTTATTCGCTCCAGCAGTGTGCTGATTTAGGGGTGTAATTTCTTAATTACACTTCTTTAATTAAAGCACGGAAGGAGGTTATTGCATTGTTCGACTTAATTCTCTGTAAGTCTTTTCATTCAAAATATAACTCAATACCTCGGGATGGTGCCTGAGTTTTTTTAATGTCAGTTTTGACATTCAATTGTCAGTAACTCTTCAGAATAATGGTCCGTCATTAACAGGGAACTGTACAGGAAGTAATGCAGGACAAATGAGTAGTCCTACATTAACACTACAAGTACTACTATTAACTAATAAGGGAAAAAAGCTTAACTAATCAGTTTTAGGAGACAATTGTTTACGTCTCAGACACAGGTTAGTGTTGTGATTAATAAATAATTGGTAATTCTTTATAATTTGTCGTAGTTGGTTAATAGTTCTTAATGAGGCTAATCTCATTTAGTAATTATTGATTACATAATAAGGAACTTTCTCAGTCCTACATTTGATATCACATACTGATTAGTTAATCTTGCTTACAAATTAGTTAATAGTTGTAGTTAAAGTGTTAATGTTGTACTACTCATTTGTCCTGCATTATTTCCTGCGGTAACATTACAATAAGGTTTCATTAGTTAACAGTTAACATTAATTAATAATGAACTGCACTTCTACAGCATTTATTAATCTTAGTTAGTTAATTTCAATATTTACTAATACATGTTTAAAATCAAAAGTTGTTTGTCAACATTAGTTAATGCACTGTGAACTAACATGAATGAACAAGGAACAGCTGGATTTATTATTTACTAACATTAACAAAGATTAATAAATACTGTACTCCTAGTTAGTTAATACATTAACTAATGATAACAAATGAAACCTTATTGTAAAGTGTTACCCTTCCTGCATAGTTACCTAATAACAGAGCATTAGTCTAAAGTGTTACTATCTTTCATTCTGATATAATGATACAATAGACAATTGAGAATAACACACAATGCATCAGTTTTCCGCAATCAAGCTGTCTCGATGAAAACGACAGGTCTCTCTCTGAACTGTATCAGGGAGGTTTGTTTTAGACAAAGCAAAATCTGCCAGATGTATTCGACTTCGGTGACCTCACGCCTCTGGTTTTCTACAGCCCTCTTGTTCTATCCTGTTTGTACGCGTTTGATTTTTTTTATACTGCTTTTTTTATACTGTCTTTCCTGAAAACTCAATAAATTCTTGAAATTAAATTCATTTCTATAGTTATCAAGTGGTTTAAATTTTTTAAGTCTGTTCTCTAGTACATGTCGAAGTGTATTATTAAGTTTATTCAAAACTGAAGCTGGACATAGTAAGTGAATGGACATATTTAGCGCTTAATATTATATTTTTCTACTTTTCTCAAAGTTTCTATACTGCTGAAAGTGACTGTCCAAGATTCCAACGTTAACTTTTAAGTCAATGGAAGTTCAGAGGTCCTATTGAATTGCCTTGTTAAGGTTTGCAGTGATGTGAATTTGTTATTATTATTAGCTTTTTAGCAGACACATCAAGCCAGAGACAAATTATTCATTGTAATTCTTGCTTGTTTATCATCAGGTCTTATGCATTTAGATCAATTAACTGAGCTCAAGGAGAAGAGCCGAGCAAAGCTTTACATTTGCGGGACTGAGAAAAAAAGAAAACATTGCGGTTTCATTTTCTGTAGTTGAGGTGAATGGACTGAGATATGGCACAATTCGGTTCATAGGTGACATAGGTGATTCTGCACTGGCTGTGGCACTTTTATGAAGATGTATGAAGCTGTGTTTTTTTTTTTAAAGGATCAAAAGCAATTGAAAGGTGCCGTACAAGGTCAGACTAGCAATAGATAAATTGGAACATTATGTACACATTCCTCTTAATTGAATTAGTTATTCTTGGAAATTCAGGTTTAGTTCAATTTCATGTTATCTTCATGGCCAAAAAAAGGAGGAGGAAAAATATTTAATTTTCTTCTCAACGGAGGCTTCATATCGACAAGTTCACAGGTGTTAAACTTGCCCGGAATGGCAGAGCATAGGTGGCTAACCTTGATAAAATGATGGAGAAGGGGGAGTGTGAAATGAAAGTTTATGTGGCAGACTACTGAAGAGCTCTTATTCCATTAAAAGTCCAACATAGATTTGAAACATTATTCAGTAGAAGGTCACATAGGATAGTGACCTGACATTTCTTCAGTGCCGGAGGTCACCTCAGCTTTAATATCTGTACAATGAAGTGTCCAATGTTTTCACAAGCTGCTTGTGACTCCAAATTGACACTACACTAGGTCCCCAACAGGTGGCTGTGGCAAATCTCGGAGGGAAAGTGAAAGGACTCCTGGAAGGTCAAACCAAAACACTTACCAAGTACGAGTAAAAATAGGCTTTGTCAGTAATACATGATTTAATCTAAATAATGCACATTACTTGCATCAACAAAGGTCAGGAAGTCATTCAGATTAAGTTAAAGGCATTCAAACCGTATGCTAAAGAAAATAATGTTGATTTTGTCTGTATATTGTTTTTGTGACAGGTGCAGTTTTACCATGAGACGGAAACAGTCATCTCGTATATTATACTACGAGTAACCAGTGCTGTTTCTTATTTATAATAATAATAATAATAATAATAATAATTTAAAAAAGGTTAACACTTTGCAGTTCACAATTAATACAAATGTTCATCTTCACGGTGCATTAACTAATGTTAACAAATACAGCTTTTGATTTAAAAAATGTATTAGTAAATGTGGAAATTAACATTAAAATGTATACATTCTGTAGAAGTATTGATCATTCTTAGTTCATGTAACTAATGTAGTTAACTAATGTTAACAAATTAAACCTTATTGTAAAGTGTTACCAAAATTGAAATAAGAGGCAAAAATTATAATTTTGTTATAAGGACAAAAATATAATAAAAAAATGGCTAGTAAGAAATGTTCTCAATTCACTTGCCATTGCCTAACAATTCTGGACCATAACTTAAACACTTTAGTCAGATAAAGTTAGAATATATTAAATATTTAATTCTGATAACATACCAAAACATTTTTTTTATTTAAAAATAAACAAACAAAGTTTTTGATGCAATATACTGGGATTTTAATAAGGTCTTCCCATGAGGATTTTCACAAGATAAAGAAAACATTTTTCTGTGTTTTGCGGCCTGACCTCCAAGTGATGAGTAGAAACAATGGAGCTGTTATAATTGTTCTTATTCATTTATTGCTTTGGTTTTCTCTCTGAGCATTCTAAAGGTTCCTGTTGATTTGTAATTGCTCAACTTCCTTTGTAATTACTACTTGGTTGCACAAATTCAAAAGAAGGCAGAGAACATTCCGATTTCTCTGTGTGTGACTGGCATGCCTGCAAACTAAAATCAATACGGCAGTGTATTGCTCATCCCCTACTCTTCCCAGAATTTCTAATGGTGGATTTTCTGGCTGTGATTTTATTTTTCCAGCTGCAGAAAACTTTATTTTATTGTTACATGGTAGCTTTTAGACTGAAGAACAGATGACACATTGATTGATGTCTAAATTGTTGATTCCCCCCTCGTTCCCTTCACTTACAATTAAGGGCATCAGAAAGAATAAAAGCCGGATAGCAAAAGAGTGGCATCTGTGATGGAACTGGGAAGTGAGAAATGACCGGCAAAGTGAAGTGGGATTGACTAGGAGGCTCAGAAAGATAGCGTTACTGATTTGAAACAGTCTTTGGTGGTTTTGAAGAACATATATTTGTGTGCTGTAGCTATCAATTTATCTTTTTTAATAATACACAGTTTTATTTTATTATGTTTTTAAGTATTTTTTTGTATCAGGGAATATCATTGTATATTTTGGTAATTTTAAGCTACTCGAATACCCGACAAATAAATATATAATGCTGGAGTGGGTTCTGTATTATAGTTCTGTTGTGCTATTTTATTTTTTAAATGTTTGTGTAATTGTCACAATCATATGGCTTGATATTGTAGTAATCTGATAAAAAAAAAAAAAAAAAAATCCTTGTAGAAAGGTGAGAGAGGACATTCTGGGAAAGCACGCTTGATACAGTTGGTCATCTGTGCTCCTGTGTAGACATGGTTCACAAAATACATAGTATAACTGATTATGAATACTAATAAAGAATAATAATACTGGAAATAATATTAAACAATACAATTTTTGTCTTCATCCTGCTTGCTCTTTATGTACATTTACACAGTAGTCTGCCAGCAGAACAGTGGGTGAATATTGTTGATGAATTTATGTCATAGACCTCATTAATCTGGTAATATCTTCTGTCTGCTGACATTATATTCTGCTGCTGGTGTTCTTCATGTGACAATGCTTAAATGCAATGAATACTGTGTGTATTATGCTTGGTATTGGAACATTTTACCAGTATGATAACATCCGTGCCATGTAGTACTGTATCTGACACTGATACTATGTTGGTATCAGTACATCTTGGTGTCAGTACACATTTTTATGTACATCGGTACATCATAATTTGTAGGCTAGAACCACATTTTCAGGTTTAATTAATTCTAAAATAATATTTATCGAATTTTTTTAGATGAGGAAGACGTCAGGTTTACACTTGATGAAATGCTCACATGTCTGTTTGTGAAGCGAGACTTGTGGCGAAATCCAAATAAGATTTGAGCGGAACTGCACTACAAACCCTATGAAGTCTGTATGGTAAAAATTCAAATGCAGTTGCAAATTCAATTTCTGTTTGTATCTTAGTTGTGCATTAAAGAGCCCATACAAAGAAGCAGATGAGCATATATTAGACAAAACATTATTTTGAAATGTGCAGATATTTGTAGTATTCTCAATAGTTACAGTATTGTTTAGTAATAAGCAAAACCTCTATTTGGGAAATTGATTCTGGTAACACTTAACAAAAAGGTTTCATTAGTTAACTACTTCAGTTAACATGAACTAAGAATTAACAATACTTCTACAGCATGTATTTATCTTATTTAATGCTAATTTCAACATTTACCAATAAATTATTAACATCAAATGTTGTATTTGTTAACATTAGTTAATGCACTGTGAACTAACATGAACAAACAATGAAGAGCTGGATTTGTATTAACTAAATTTAACAAAGATTAATAAATACTGTAACAAATGTATTGCTCATTGTTAGTTCATGTTAGTTAATACATTAACTAATGTTTTAATTTTTGGTGCAATACCAAAATGAATATTGTTAAAACATTGTATATGTTGTAGAAGTGTCTTTCATGTTGTAGTTTAAATGACAGTTTTGCAAGTTTCGTCATGCTCTCACAACCGCATTAAACTTCTCCAACAGCAATCTGTTGCCCATTCTGTAGGGACTACGGAGTTAGTAGGGGTGAAAATTGCCCTTTCTCTGGGTGATAATTTGTTGAAAGCCTCTCCGTTTGACATTATAGGTAGATATGAAGTCAGCACTGGCTCTCTGGGCTTTGTATATTTGTCTCCTGACCTGTGGTGGCAGTGCAGGGTGATGCTTCCTCCCCCCTAGACACAATGGTTTTTCAGAGAGGTGAAAACCAGCTGTCTGTCACCATCTGCCTTTCTATAAAACCTTAGTCTCTCCCAGCTGTGTGCCATGTGACATTCAAAATGTTTTTGGTACCTTTTAATGGGAAGCAGCGCAGGAACTATGTGTATGGATTGGAACTGTCTTCTTTTCTTGTTTTCAGCCATATGGATTCAAAGGGATTTTTCCAGAGACTTTTCCAGTATGCCACCAATAATCAGAACTGGAGAATAGAGAGATTGCTTATTAAGATGAGGGGGTTCCAATCATGCTTTTAAACAATGAACAATTTCAAGACGTTTTGCAGACGCTTTGTATATTATGCTTTTGAATGAAGTGATTTGAAATGTAATAGGTTTTAATCTGACATGTCAGGAAATTGTGCAGTCAGGCTTTACCGCTCTAACAGAATTGAGGTCAACAGAGTATTTGAAATTCTGAAGTCAGAAACAATATAGCGGCGTTGTATATAGATATGGACTATGGAGAAATATTAACCTTCTTTGAAAGGCATGATGGCATCAGGATATTTGATGAGTGGCCACTAAAATGAGAAATATAGCTGGAAGCTTTTCTGCTTAACAGTTTCAATTGCTCTGAAGGCTTCCTTGTGGACTAGAATTTTAATTAAGTTTGGGACTTACAACAGTTCAGTCAGATATCTTTTTGGGATGTGCACGAGTACTCGGACGTTCCAGCGACGATCAATCATGAAACGATGATCACAGTGGCTTTAAAACATATGTTCCTTTTTTTCCTGATTGGTTATTGTGGCATTTTGAGCGGTACCTGAGGATTGATTGGTTAGTGTTAGGACAGCATGCAGTCCAGACTGACAAAATGAAGTGAAACTATGGATTTGAAAGTGCAATCATGAAAATACAGTTAAGTGCAAGATGTGCAGTGCAAATCTGCCATATACATAACATTATAATAAGAATATTATTTTAATAGTTTATTCAGACAAGCACAGTCAATTTCACGTATACTTTTGCATCCTTTTGTGCAGATATAAGTTGTAATATTACTTTTATCTTTATATGTATATATTAATCATATATAGGATGCAGGAAGGAGTTTATTAACCCGCTAGCAAAGCGCTTCATTTTACCAGTGTTCATTCACTCTCAAACGGCAATGCCCAACATTATTGACTATAGTTATTTGAGACAGTCATATTCCTTTTAGATGTTTATTTTTCAAACATATTGATGATATTATTAATAATCCAGCAGTGTTTTTTTCTTTCTTGTCATATTTTTTCAACAGTAGGCCTATGTTGAAATTAAAATCTTTTCTCATCATGGCTTTGAAAATGCTCAGGGATGTCTGGAATCACTTGATAAAGTAGATGAACATACAGTTAAGTGCAAGATGTGCAGTGCCAATATCTGCCATATACATTATAATGAGAACACTATAGAATGTTGTCAATTCTTTGTGCTTTAGTTGCCTGTGTTTCAGCCTGTTATTACGGGAATACCGCATCCCCAACCGGAGTAACACTTTCTGGCTATTGCAAGTAACTTAGTTAGTTTGCGTCCTATTCTGTGGATACTTGTAATGTTATGTTTTTGTTGTGTATTAAAGATATCGGATTAATATCATATATAGGATGTGTCTACAGTTTAAAACATTGATACATTGTTTATAATCTAGCAGTGTTTTTTTTCTAGTCATATTTTCATATTTTGATTGACATATTTTCATGTAATATTTTTATTATTCAACTTTAATTTTCGTAACCGTGTTTGAATTAAAATATTTTCATTATCGCCCCCCGAGTACTCGAGGTTTTGAGACCTATCAGGTCATGAAAATAAAAATTGTCAAAAATGCCCATCCCAAATATCTTTAACTGTAGCAGCTTTATTTACATACAATAGAAAGTATTTGTGTTATCACATCAGTATATTTGTGAAATAGCAGACACAAATTTTGATAAAATGGGTAAGGAACTCACCGTTGATTTTGTCCTATTTGGTTGGACATGCACTTTAATGTACAGACCGACTGAGAAAAATTGCATTCATACAAATGACTGTACTGTATTTATCACTTGTATGTCAGTCCTTGAGTGGGTTTGAAGTTCACCTATGAACCTAGCTTCATGTTGAAACGAATAGAATTGTCTCCCCGAGAATATTAATTTATAGGATACACACAAAAAAGTTTACTTATTTCTTAAGTTTACCCCCCCCCCCCCCGCCCCCAAGTATCCCACAGTCCATGAAATTGATCTGCCTTGAATATTTAAACACCTTTCCTTTATTATCCTCCTGACACAAAGGTCAAATGTGCTTTTAAAGACCAAATTTTCATGAAACGCTATCTGCTGCTTTATCATTGAAAAGGCATTGAGTTACATGCTTAGTGTGGCTTGTAGTTTTTAGCAGTACATTAAAGCATTCCTGGTGTGAGTTTACACGAGCATCGGCAAGGTGGAGATGGCATTGCATCAAGATCACAAAACTGAGGAGCAAGCGTCCATTGGCACTCTGACCCCCTTAATTGTGTCCTCTCGTCTTTCCGCTGTGTTCTCCTTTTCTCTTTTCCTTTCTCTCTCCAGCTCACAGCCGCTTGTAATTACAGCATCTCTCACTTTGCTCCCCAGAGGCACATCAGCAGTGTTCTTACAACAAGGCAGAACATGTCGTGCCACAGTTAAGTGCTGAAGCCTGTTACTTGCACTGTTTAGCAAAGACTGTAAAACTATGGGATCAGTGCTTGTCTCAACCGGACGCCCCAGCACTTCAGTGATGGTCACTGTTGTTACTGGCATTGGACTTTTTCTAAATATAAATTGGCAGGTAAAGATTAACATCAGATGAGAGTCAACCCAAGCTATGACAGCTTTTATATTGATGATGAAAGGGTGTGTGATTGTGACAGTAATTGTTATTATAGAAATGAGGAAAAACCCATTAATCATCATCAAGCATTTGCATTTGGGTGTTAATTCCAATTGGCTAGAATGATGCCCCGCAGCTCTTGGGAAAGTGTCATTCATTATCAAGTTTAATTCTCATTGCCCTCTGACTGCCAGTTAAGTAAGAGGCTGTCTCATTCATATTAGCCATTGAGCCTAATGTTTATAGAGCCTTTAGCCTGCTGAATAGGTTGTGCCACTTTTCCTTCACTTCCTCTTTTTCCTGTTTGATATGTTAAACACATTGCTTACAGATCATGACCTTGGTAAAATGCTTCAATACAATGGAAAAAAAGTTGAATTATTTGATGTCTTTGAAACTCAAGGAAATTGTGAACAATAGCTGAAATTAGAACCTGAAAATATAGTATGGCCAGATGATGACTATCCCTTTGTTATATATGTGGTTCCTCTTGACAGGATGTCGTTTTTCTAATTCAGACATGAGTAATTACAGCTGGACTTGCCTAGCTAATAGTGACCTACAAACAGCTGAAATTGGAGCAGTATAAATGAAGTGGCCATCTAACGGAGCCCTCAATTATGCTCTCCATAAATAGACGCTTGAATACATTGATCTCTTTTTCAAAGTATGTTGAAAAGAAGCAGCACATTGCTAAGCAAAATGTTATCAGCATCATCACAGAGCTGTCTGACAGGTGTCCGATCAGCAGTATTTTTGACATGCACGCAATTTTAAATTAATTATTGTGTAAATTGTTTATTTTTATTTTTGCTATTTTCTGCATTGTTTGCTTTTTGAGTTTTTTGTCATATGATGATAACCTGAAATTATTCTTTATTTTTAATGTGTTTTTGAGTGTCACTGTCATTGTTTTGTGTAAAGAAATTTAAGGATAATTTTTTTCATCCATGTTCATAGACATTGTTGTCTTATTTTTCAGAGATCCTCGTTTTAAACAGTGCTCGCAGTAACATTATCCTCAATTTTACACAGAATTATTCTTAGAGCAGAAAGGCACACAAGAAAAGAACAAACTACATCAAACGGCCAGTGCATATTCTAAAATATTCACAACATTTCTAAAATATACAAAATTAATACATTTAAACAATTGTTCTTTTTGCTTATGTTCTGTGGTAGATTTTCCCCTACACACCTGACTTAAGTTAAACCTGGATCGTCTCCTAATCAATGCTAATCGAACTTCGGCTGAGTCAGTCAACGTCTTGACCCCTATGAACACTATCACTTGGGATTAAGATCTCTAGTGTTCCACTAGCCTGCTAAGCAGCAGTAACCAGACAGACTCCAGACAATGATATAATTGGTTTTTCATATGTATAATTCAGCAAACCCTTCTGTTACTAGGTAAAAGCAAATCTGGATTTCTTGATTACTCTAAAATCATGAGTTAATTTATAAACTCATGATTTTAGAGTAATCAAGAAATCCAGATTTTCTTTTACCATAGATATCTGTCTAGTTTCATTTCCCCTTTTTTCTATATTCGGACATGATTCAGACACACACTCACACTGACTTTGACCAAAGTGTTGGGGACATTTAGGTTTCTAAAGCACATAATTGTTAATCCTGCAAGAAAACTAAATGTTAGTTATGATTCATTAAAAAGTCCTTCACAGTTCGGTTCATTACCTCCTTATGTCAATAGTGACGCTGTACCTAAGGATTATGTTTGGCTGCATTTTTGTTTTGTAACCCCCTGCTTTTGGATGTCTGACATTTTCTTCTTTTTTTCACCCATAGTCATTTTACTGGATTTGTTATAAACTGGGGAAATAATCACAAAATAAATCGCCAGACATTTTTCATTAATCTTGTGAAATGACACAGTATGTGCCTGGTGAAAGTAGAGCACATTTTACTAGAAATTGATTAGGTTAATATACTGTTTATAGTATAATGTACAATAGTACAATAAGCAGTGCAGTTCTTGCATGGGCACTACGGCTTAATCATTGCAGGGAGGAAGCATTATTTATGAAAAATTATATTTCACCTTTGACACAAAAAACACTAAAATGTAAAAGAGTATAAATTAGGATAAAAAGCTCATAAGAAAAAAAAAAAAATAGTAGAGGCATTGATTGCAAGAAATGCCAGAGCTTATTATTTAGCTAGAACTTGGCATGCAGAACAGGTTTTCTTGCCAAATTTGACAGTCTAAAAATGAATTTAGTGTTTGATTTCGACTTGGAAAAGTTTTTTTTTCTTTTTCTTCTTTTTTATTTTTTATTTGTCTGAACCTTTGATACTAAGGATACCTTGACATTCTTGATAGAAAAAAAATAAGAAAAACACACCTTTCTGTGGTTCATGTTCTAAATGCATTCAGGCATGACACGCTGCACGTGTCATAACCAGCCAGGAAGATTATTGTGCTAAATGAGCGGCATTAACGTCTTTGATAAATTGTTTTTAAATCAGCTTGTAATTTCATTGGCAGTAAATTTCCACAACTCAGAGGGCAGTCATCTATTCCTCAATATCAGCTTACATGACCCCTCCCAACTCGGCTTCTAACTGTGTTAGCTCCAAAACTAAAGTGGTCATTAGGTGCTTTTTTTTCCTCTACGGCTCGGCAAGTAATGTTGGTAAAATGCTAATGCTTAATAATGATCCCTTCGTCCATTTCTGGATTACTTTTCAGCTGAATGGCAATGCATCAAAACATAAAGCATTTTGAGGCTCATTAAGGAGGCATTATACGATGAGGTCTGCGGAGCGGTCACACGGGCCTGGTGATGGATGTGAAAGCGATCCGCTGCTGAAACCCGGTTAGGTTGAGTCTCTGCGGTAAAGAGAGCTGCTCTCTGACATGAGGAGGAGGAGGAGGACGGCCCGCCACCGGACCCGGCCCATCAGAGCATCATTAGTGTCCACTTTGAGCCAGTGACAGGAATTCCATTCCAGATTGAACTCCAGACCTGAGTGTGGGGTGGTGATAGCTTGCAGAATCACACGCATGGGAGTAATAAAGGGCTTTATGCAGTGTTGATGCTGTCTTCCAGCATATATGTAGAATATATATTTTCAAAATCGATGGGTTGCCTGAACTGCATTGTTAAATAGCTGATATATGTTGAGTGACTGCACATCATGTTAAATGCCATTATTATCTGTAAAACAATATACAGTTATACTTTGCTTACACCTAACATGGGTGACATGGCATGACGTCAAAAATAAACCGCTCCCATTATAATTAACAAAGCGGTCTATACTGGAAGCGTACTCTGCTCAGTCTGCAGAGTATCGTATAGTTTGCTGTCTAGTGTCAGGTTTCACGCTGTAAATTTACCACAGTCTAAAAGGTATAACACCAGCAATTTCAAACTGCAACTGTCTTTGGTTCACTGCAGTTTTAAGGAGAAAATACTCAGCAATGGTGTTGACTTATGAATTTGCACATGGTTTGTCTTAAAGCATATTCAAAACACCACATAAACATATAAACAACATTAAAAGCTTGATTTTCACCACAGGGGAGCTGATTTGAATTTTAGAAATTGATAATGTGTTATGTGTATGCCAGGTTAAGGAGATGTGTTTTTAGTCTAGATTTAAACTGACAAAGTGTGTCTGCTTCCCGTACAATGTTAGGAAGACTGTTCCAGAGTTAAGGTTGATTTTGATATTGTATGTATTATCAACTGGCCAGAATTTTGAGATCACAATAGGACTATAATGTGTTAAGCGCTTTTAAGTTCTGGGGAGCTAAACCATTTAGAGCTTTAAGTATTTAGCTAAAATTTATACAATGTTTCATAGCCAATGCAGTGTTGACAGAACCAGGATAATATGGTCATACATCCTCGTTCAAGTAAGAACTCTAGCTGCTGCGTTTTGGACCACCAGCTGGAGTTTGTTTATTAAGCATGCAGGGCAACCACCCAGTAGAGCATTACAATAATCTAGCCTTGAGGTCACGAACGCATAAACTAACTTTTCCGCATTTATCATTGAGAGCATATGTTGTAATTTAGATGCATTTTTAAGATGGAAGAATGCGTTTTTACAGATGCTATAAATGAAGCTTTCTAAATAAATAATTGGTATTAAAGAGCACGCCCAGGTTCCTAACTTATGACAAAGACTTGACTAATGACAAGCAGAGCAGCCATCAAGTGTTAGACAGTATTCTGGGTGTGCGGAGGTTTTTGGTCCAATAATTAAAACATCTGTTTGTTTTTTTCAGAATGAAGTAGTAGGAAATTACTAGTCGTCATTTTTTTATATCAGCTCTACCATTATGCACCAGTTAACATTTCTACTTTTGCAAAGTATATACTGTCATACTGCCATTAGTACTATACTGGACTGAGTCAGCTGTTGTTTAATTGGTGGGTTTCATTGATTTATTTAAATTTTGGATTAAACCCAATTTCCTTTAAATTTATCTGGTCTTGAAGAGGCCTTACAGTCCCTCTCTATAGATTTATTGTTTACTTAACAAACTTGTGCGTTTGTTTCATTGATCAACATTAGAGCTGAATCCTCCCATGGACTGCTGTAGGCTTAAAAAACTCTTTGCTGGACACAGCATAATCAGTCCGCATGCCTTTGACGATTGATTTTCAGATTCTCTATTCTTAGACTTGTGATTATCTATCTGAGGTTAATGCTGAAACAAACATTAGCTTGCTCTTCTGTTGAGTCAGGGTGGTTTGTTTTGCCACTGAAGAAAACCAAGAGTGTGCTTTTTAACATATCTGTCAGGGCTCTGCTTTAGTCATGGGAGCACAATAGCAGAAATATGCATAATTACCTCGACTCCTTTTTCTCTGACCTCTCAGAAGTCTCTGCTAAAAGACAGTCTCTTCCTGGAGTGTCATATCCAGCACTTCCCATCTCTTTTAATTTTCTGTATCAGGATCACATTGCGACTGTGACAGAATCTGCTTTTTATTATAGCATGAAAGGCCTTTATGGTGATTAAAAAATTGCCTCTTTATAGTATCTCAATTTTTTTTATCAACATCATTGTTCTGACAGGTCTGTTATTCCGCATTGGCACATCCGCCTCATTACTATAACCTCTTAATTGATGAATGCTCCCCCATTAGGCATGAAACATTTGGTTCGATTTCAGTTGTTAAACAAATATAGGCTGTAGACCGTAAGAGGAATAAGTCCATGTCGGTATGGCTTGGTGATTGTAGTTCTGTTCTTAGTTTCTGAATCATGAATTGCAGTATTTGTATTGACCCAAAGCTGGCCAATATGGCTCATTTGCCCATGTATTTGGATCCAACTTATGTCCCTTGTATCCAATTTTAAGGGATTGTTTATTCCTTGTGATGTGGGAGCACTAATTTACATTGCAGTCATCTATAGCCCCTTTCACACAGCGGGTTGATTCCGGGAAATTGTCGTAAAATTGCTAGAGTGCCTTCTGTGTGAACGCAAACACGTCCTGGGATCGATGCCGGGATGGGGACCTAGTAACATTGCCGGGATCAGTCCTGGAACGCGACCAACGTTTTGTGTGAACAAAAGCCATGACCAATGCCTTAAGGACCAATGCCAATGCCATAGTGATGACACACATGCCATCGCACGGGCCTTTCTATAACCTATGCTACAGCATATGGGAAACGAGTCACTTGGCAAACCCAATGGCGCTATACTGGGGAGTATGGACTTGTCTTCGTGTAGAAATGACAAAGAGGAGTTATCAGCAGAACTTACATCTGACAGGAGTTATCACATCCTGACGTCGCGTGTCTTTACGGGATGTGTGTGAACGCACTCACAGATTCCGGAAAATCAGTGGCAGTGTGAATTCACCAAAATCAAACGACCCCGGGACAAATCCCGGGACACACTATTTGTGTATTTTCTGGAATCTTTGTGTGAAAGCGGCTTATGTCAGTTGAGTGTTAAAGAGAAGACTGGGCTTGGACTCTGGTGAGAAAACACTACTCTGAAACCCTGCTCACCCGCTTGTTTTACGATGCTTCATAAAAGTGTCATCATTGGTGTCAATGCGATGGTCTCCTCTGTTCCCTTTCTGCAATTTGTGACAGCTTATATTGCTCAAAACCACACGGCTTCAATGAAAGCCTCAAGGCCTACACCCCCTCGGCCCCGTAACTGGTTGTCCTAGGTTTGTTCTTGATTGGTGTGCTCAAAATGATTTAAACTCCCAAAATGCCCAACTTGTAAGATAAGGGAGTATTAAACCTCCTTTTATTTATGGTTGGTTACAAAAATACATGAATTCTTCCTGCTCAACATCAAGATAAAAGATGTGTGCCTCACTTCCCTTGTTATCATTTGCACAGCATCATCCAGTCATCTTTTTATTCAAACCTAATAAAAGCGTAGAGCTTTTTTGTGTAAGAAAAGAATGTGGATAAAGGCCAAAATATTGATCTATGTGATTTTTCATGTATTGTTAAGGAGAGCAGACTGTTTCATTCTTTGACCATATAACAATGGTTTGTTCTTTGTGTATTTGATAGCTTAATAATGCGGTGATGCTGTGCATGTGGAAAATTTGAGCAAAAAATTGATACTGTAAACCACACTATGCATTTTTAGATGCTTACCGTAAGGTCTATATTTTCCCTTTAAAGATTTTGTATTTCTGTAAACCATGAAAGAAATTGAATAACAATAATTTTGTTTTACTGATGGTGATGAGGCCTTTATTTCGTTTTTTAATACCCTTTAAGATCGCATCATATTTAAGACAGTTGATGAGACTTATATGTGACTTACAATAACTGTCCCAAATAAATGTGTAGTTTATGCATGTATAATTGTGTAATATTGACTTTTTATTGAAAATAAAAATATTGATTTATTAAAAGAATAAAAATTATTTAAATGTTATTTTTCAAACTTTTTTGAGATTTGTATGATGTGCAAAAGATAACACCATGTTTTTTGGATTATAAAATAAGCACATTTGCGCCAAACAGTGTATTACATTAGATATTAGTCTTTCACTGTCTGTATTAAACATAGAGTTCGGATACACTAAGATGGAATTTTTGGCTGATATTGATAATTTAAAAGCCGATAACCAATATATTGGCCGATAAATCTAAATCCAAATTTTGATATAACTTTTTGAGAGCCTGATTTAATCTGAATCAAATATATACAGTACAGTAGCCTAGTTTGAACCTTTGTAAGATTCATTTACTTGTAATAAAAACAAATTTTACACTCAGATGGACAAATTTCTATTGCCTTACAAAGAAATTAAATTGGACTACACGTCAACAATAAAAATGCATGTGACATACATAAATAATGTGCTGCCCACACTGAAGCTAAAGATAATCAACAAACAGGCACGCTTTAAGTGGTCGACCAATCTCAACAGACTAGGCCATCTGACCAATCAGAGCAGAGTTGTCTTGCGAAAAGGAGGGGTCTCTTTTATCTTGCTGAGTATGTCATTTTAATTAGTAATTTTAAATTTATAAATTTAATTAATCAAATGCAATGTAAATTGTTTTGATTTATTGGCATTTAAAAGTCATAGTTTGCATTTGAAAAGATGATTTTGTTACTATGTGTTGTTTGCACTGGAGACTGACTGAATGCTTGTTACAAAGATGCAGTTGAAAACCAAAAATTGAGCAAATATGTTATTGAAAATATTTCTTGAGTGTAATAAGATTTAGTGGTCTGTATCTATGGCTTTATAAGGAGCAGTGCCTTTTGAAAAGCTTATAGCTTTTTAAATTATTTTTGTATGTTTATCTTTTATATACATCATTAACAAACATAACTGAATTATTTAACATTTTATTAGTTAAAAATGTCATATTTAATGTTCCTGTTAACCATAAAATAAAAAAATAAAAAAATCTAATTTAATTAAAATCAGGTTTTGACAAAACATTCAATGAGTGTTAAGATGATTCTTTAATTGTATACTCACTTTATTGGAAGACTGTTTAATTATGTATAAGAAAACATGTAAAATTTAGATTTAGGCAAGCTTATGGTCACTTTCCTCAAATGTGCCAGATGAAAGAGTTTTGTTGTGTAAATTATTTAAAAGAGGGTAGCCAAAAGTTTTCACGGTATTTATGTGTGACAGTTTCCAGAAAAGCGTGTTTAAAAGACTCAACAACGGATGTTTTTACTATGCGAGAAATACGCAGTGACAACACAATGGCGATGCATATGGGGCTTATTCAAACTACTGTTTAATTGGTTGCCCTTGTCATGGAAACAACATATTACTAGTCTGTGTGCTACACTAATACAGAGATTTACAGATGGTACAATACTCTGTTTTGTGACAGTGCTTCTTGCCAAGGTGATTTAGAAGTGTAACTGAAGTGACAGAAACGGTAAACAGGTTCAGCAGCAAAGTACTCTCAGCCGTACTGTATCACATCAGTATCTATTGAAAAGAACAAATCTAATCTCATTTACAGTCTTTATTTGCCTTGACAAATGTGTGATGCTTATCTGTAGTATTCGAGACGTTAAGCTGTTTGCAAAAGCAGTGCCTTATTCCCTTAGGATATTGTCAATCGTATAGATGTCAGGTCAGTTCAGTGAACACAAAAGGCAGTAAGCGCTCGTTGCAGTCCGTGTCAGTAGGAAAACACAAGACGCTGCTGCTCATGCAGTATAATACTGAAGACTTTGGGAAAATGGATTGATTTGTCATGAAGCCTGGAGCAGAGCCTGGGC
Organism: Gila orcuttii; assembly: GCA_026230005.1. Lineage (NCBI taxonomy): Eukaryota > Metazoa > Chordata > Actinopteri > Cypriniformes > Leuciscidae > Gila > Gila orcuttii. Next base: position 24,639,411 of record JAPDVR010000002.1, on the reverse strand, counting down.
TTTTTCTGGAACCTGTGCATTTATCTCATCAGTAGCCGATTGATCAGAGGTCATGGCATTCATCTGGGTCACTGACAGGCAGTTTGATCAATTCTGGTGGGTGTCTGAATAGAAAATGTCCAAGGAAGGAAGTTGATGTTCTGTGAGTACATTTAATCATTATTAGTGAAGAGGGAGATGTTTTACATAGACCTATATAGTTTGCTCTCCCTTTAAACCTTGTTTCTCTATTAATTTACATGCTGTAAAGCCCAAATCTGCAGTGCAATTATTTTATTAATTTTTCTGTAGACCTTAATTGTAAACATTTTTGTGGGCTACTAAATATGCTTCTAGATTTTTTTGGTATTGATTAACTGTAGTTTTTGAGTGATACTAAATGTTTAAACAACAGCGCGCATCTGTGCCGTTTATTCACACATAGACACGCGATTCATATTTAAACAGTAGTTTTGCAGTTTACAGACACTATTCCATATCTCGATTAGAACAAAGAACTTAAGAATAGAACTTACTATTCACAATCCTCAGCTGGATCCGTTGCTCCTCGAAGTGAAACTGAAACCAGCACTTCTGAGGTAAATTTATCCAGGATTATATTACTATTACGCTATTATTATTCTTCACAGCATCACAAGATTACGTAAAGTACATGAATCTGATTAAACTTGATGTGTTTTATCCAGCTGATGTGGGCGTTGACAGGTTTGCATGGATCACCTCAGATCATTTGTGTTTCAATAGCGCGCACTCTCTGTTTGCATTTTCACATTAGCAGATAATGAGTTGCCATGAGAATGACTGACATCTCTCTCTCTTCATACAGATTACATTAACAGAGAATATTTGTTTTCGTTTTGAATTAGATCATTTAAATGTAGACTCTTAAATGTTAATAAATATATATTTCACTAGTTCACTGGTATTTGCTGAGTTTTATTTCATTTTAGAGACGTGCTTCGGAAAAAGAGAGAGGCAGAAAGCATACCGTGTTTATTTTCTCTATTTTACAAAAGCACAATGTTTTGTTTCGATTGTAAGTGGACACATAAAAAAGTAAACATTTTACAGTTTATTTTTTAACATTTCTTATGCCCGTATAACCATAAATGACAGTATTTTAAGTCTATTTTGCTGCTATTTGAAGAAAATCTAGCAAAATGCGCCGGCCTGTTTGTCGACCCCAGAGGGTTAAACTGAGGTGAGTAAAAATCAACTGAAATAAAATGTCTTCGTAAACTACGTATTAAACTGCAAATTAACATTTAAATGCCCTATATTAATACATCATAAAAAAATATATATTACAGGCGAAATATGAATGTTTAGACAGGATTTAGTTGACTAGTTTTGGATAGATTATAAAGTTTTTACATTTACATTTATTCATTTAGCTGACGCTTTTATCCAAAGCGACTTACAATTGCTATGTATGTCAGAGGTCGCACGCCTCTGGAGCAATTAGGGGTTAAGTGTCTTGCTCAGGGACACACTGGTGTCTCACAGTGGATTCGAACCCGGGTCTCTCACACCACAGGCATGTGTCTTATCCACTGCGCCATCACCCCCCCACTATTTTGTTAGTGGGGGGTGTAAAATAGTAAAATAGTAAACTGTACTATTTTACAGTTTTTACTGTAAAATAGACTACTGCCACATCAATTAAGATTTATTCGCCAATTTCTGCTCATATGTTAAATATATAGTTCAATTCAATTCAAATTTATTTGTATAGCGCTTTTCACAATACATATTGTTTCAGAGCAGCTTTACAGAAAGTGCATTTCAGAAATGTACATAGAAAAATACAGTTAGATAACCCTCTGAGGTCTGCTATCGCGCCCGCGCGATAGTCTCGCTTTTTTTCTTATCAGTGCAAAAGAGACTCAAAATACATCATTCGATCCTGTGAAGTGTCTTAATTTTTAATTATTTTTTTTTGTGTATACTCACAATAAAAACAAAGTATTGTGCTTTTTGTCAAATAAAGAAAAATAGATGATGCGAGTTTTGCGTTCTCTCTGTCAGTGAAGTCCATTCTGAAACGCGTCCGAAAATTAACTGTAACTCCGCGAATACTTGTCACATAGGCACGAGTGTTTTTCCATAATGAAGCTTGAACTCTCTTCTTTTAAATTAATTCATTTATATAAAAAACTAATATTCTCAGTTTATGTAATCTGTATGAAAAGAGAGAGATGTCAGTCTTTTTCTTTTCAGCTCATTAAACCTGATTACGTGTTAATGTGCCACGCCCACGGAGAGCGCGCCGGTATTCAAACGCAAATGATCTTAGGCAAGCCATGCAAACATGCTAACGCCCACTCAGGTGGATTATAAAACACATCATGTTTAAAAATAATCTTGCACTTTACCTCGTCTTGCTACGCTGTGAGGAATAATACTATCTAATAATCCTGGAAAATGTACCAGAAGTGCTGGTAGTTTCATTTCGAGGAGCGACGGATCTAGCTGATCTAGTTAGTTATTTATTTTTAAGTGCTTTGTTCTAATCACGATATCGAATAGTGTCTGTAAACCGCAAAAAGACTGTTTAAATATGAATTGCGTGTCTGTGTGTGAATGATGAATTATGAACGGCACAGGCGCGCGCACTGTTGTTTACTACAGTTATACAGCGTGTGTCTGTGTCATTCATTCACTCTCGCACCTACATTAGTAAACATGTTATTTTTACATGAACACGTCCAAACTATATTGCTATAGCCTACTGAGATGAGTAAAAATAGACTGAAATATGTTGAAATAAAATGTCTGTATAAGCAACAAACCGCAAATGAACATGTATATGCCAATATATCATAAACACGATATGTTACAGACTAAATATGAATGTTTAGACAAGATTTCGTTGATTAGTTTTGGATAGATTATAAAGTTTTGACTGTAAAAAAAAGACTACTGTCACATTAAATATGTAAGCTTTTGTTCGACAATTTCTGCTCATACTTTAAATATACTATAGTATGATTTTTGTCAAAAATAAAGTAGGTGTATTGAATTATCAACTAAGATGTAATTATAGTGTTTGTTCCAATATTTAAACTAATGAATCCTTACCTTTTTAAGTATGTATGATCAAATGTATACTTTTTACAAAGAAAGAATACACTTGAAATATTCTTAAAATTGTAATTGTAACCTATTTGTAATTGGTTACAATTTCTAATTGTAATATATATATATATATTCTTTTGTCCTTGCATTTTTTGGTACCCAGTGACACAGCTGTGTGAAAGGCTCATTAATATGCAGATCATTATACGGCTCATTATCCGGCCATTGTCTTCTCAGGTGTGAACACGCCTCCACGCATATTGCCTTTCCAAACAAAAAGTGTCTTATAAAATTTAAATCAATGTATTGTTTTATGTGAATGATTAGGCAGGATGATTTTCAGATCATTTTGAAGCAAAAATTCTAGGCGACAACATCCATTAGTCAAAAGTATTGTGGACACATATTTAGTATGTGTTTTGTGGACTTATTTCAGAGGCTTTAAGTTCTGTTTTTTTCAATAACCATCAAACGTGTACATACATGTTGCTCACATATTATGGTAGCCCTGTTTGTGCTAAATAGAGTGCAATGACAACTTTGCCATTAATATGTTTATAAGCAACTGAAAAAAGCACAAATGTCAGGGCATGTCAAAACATCTCAAGGACCCCAAAAACACCTCAGACCCAAACAGGGTTAATCATGTATTAATTTAGGGCATAACATTTCGCCGGCGTTGAGTCGTCTCTTCACAGGCGTCGAGTCGTCTCTTCGCAGGCGTTAGTCATCTCATCGCAGGTGTTGGGGCATCTGAAGTCTCCGTGAGAGGCTGGATACAAACTGGAGCTGACGAACGCTCTTTACCTCGGGACTAGCGTCCCGAGATAACAGCAGAAAAGCAGATGGGAAATAATTAGCATAGCTGCTGTTCATAATATGAATGCATTCGATTTGATTCAACAGTAGTATAAAAGGTTAGCATTATGTGAATTCTTGGCTAAAGAGATGTGTCTTTAATCTAGTTTTAAACTGGGACAGCGAGTCTGAGCCTCGAACAATATCAGGAAGGCTATTCCAGAGTTTAGGAGCTAAATGTGAGAACGCCCTCCCTCCTTTAGTGGACTTAGATATCCTAGGAATGACCAGAAGCCTTGAATTTAGTGATCTTAAAGAACGCGATGGATTGTAGGGCGATAGAAGGTCCATTAAATACACCGGAGCTAAACCATTTAGGGCTTTACAGGTCAATAGTAATACTTTGTAATTGATACGGAACTTAAAGGGTAACTAAACCCCTGGTCAGAGCCTGACTCCACCCACTGGCAATATTTGAAAAATGCTGGAAAAGTGGGCAGAGCCCAGCGGAGGGGGGCGTGCACCTGAGAGGCATCTGTCTGTATGGAACTTGCCTACGTCACCAACAACCCCTTACGTCACGAACCACCCCAAACATCCAATAGGAAAATTCAACTGCAGTAGCCACCGTTCAACCTGAAGAGGGCATCACTCAGACGTTTTTACACCATATATTTTAGAATTAAAACACTTTATACACAAATGTCAAAAAAGTTACTCGAATCAATGAACAATAATAATAAAGGCCCATTCTTACAGATCATTAACTAAAAAAAGTTGGTTTAGGGTTTAGTTACCCTTTAATAGGTAACCAGTGTAGAGATGATAAAATTGGAGTTATATGATCATATTTTCTTGACCTAGTAAGAACTCTAGCAGCTGCATTTTGCACTAACTCTAGCTTGTTTATTGAGGATGCAGGACAGCCAGCTAATAAAGCATTACAGTAATCTAGTCTCGAGGTCATTAATGCATGAATTAACTTTTCTGCATCAGAAACAGATAGCATGTTACGTAGCTTAACAATGTTTCTAAGGTGGAAAAAGGCTGTTCTCGTAACATATGAAATATGATTTTCGAAAGACAAGTTGTGGTCTAGTATAACACCCAGGTCTTTTACTGTAGTGGATAAAGTAACAGGACATCCTTCTAAATTAAAGTTGTATTGTACGAGGTTTTGTGGGTAGTTTTTTTTACCAATAAGTAATACCTCCGTTTTATCTGAATTTAATAGCAGGAAATTACATGTCATCCAGCATTTTATATCTTTAAGACACTCTGTCAATTTACTCTGTCAATTTTATAAGTTAGTGTTTTCATCTGGTATAGTATGGGATGTTTTGTCAAAAATAAAGTAGGTATATTGAATTATATATTGAACTAATATGTTATTATTGTGTTTTTTCCAATGTATATACAAACTAATAAATCATTAGCTTTAAAATACGTATGATACAATGTATGCTTTTTACAAAGAAAGATTACACTTGAAATATTAAAATTTTGTTCCCCCCATCTGGAGAGAACCGAGGTTACGTTTAGTAACCGAGAGCGTTCTCTTAGGAGAGTACTCTCGTGTTGCGTAAGCTAGCTTACGCTACGGGAACCCAATGTAAAACGCCATGCGTGCTGAAGTCATCCACACTCATGGCCCCAAGGGCGTGTGCCCGGGGTGCACATTATAGTGGGTAATATCTAGACCGACGAGTAGTGGGCCTAAGAATATAACCTAGTCATACAACTGACTAATGGGATGGGTGCTTAGCACAGTATAACAGTCAGAGTGGACAAAGTCAGCCTGAGCTGCATGACAATAGAATACTACAGCCTGTCAGACAGACATATTAGACTGAAAACAGAATAGCCTGCAGGGCAGGAACTTCCAGGTTATAAAACCTTATAAATGTAGACGGGGAGGCCCAGCCTGCCGCCATACACATGTCTTGGAGAGAAACCCCACTGGACCAAGCCCACGACGAGGCCATGCCTCTTGTGGAGTGGGCTCTGATGCCCAAAGGGCACTGAAGGCCCTTAGACTTATAGGCCAGAGCAATAGCGCCCACTATCCATCTGGAAAGGCTCTGTCTCGAGGCGGCTAGCCCCTTAGTGCGGCCACCGAACGAAATAAAAAGCTGTTCTGACTGCCTGAAGGCAGCAGACCGTTCAACATATATCCTTAACGCCTTGACCCGGCAAAGGAGATTTACGTCGTTCTCACTATCAGACCCTGGGAGGGCTGACAAGGAAATGACTTGCGCTCTGAATGGAGTGGAGAGCACTTTGGGGACATAGCCGTGTCTTGGCTTGAGAATGACCTTAGAGTCATTCTCAATGCATGCAGCAACCACAGAGAGCGCATACAGGTCACCCACTCGCTTGACTGAAGCGAGCGCCATGAGAAAAACGGTTTTGAATGAGAGACACCGTAGATCCACAGAATGTAGTGGTTCAAAGGGGCCCTTCATGGCATCTAGGACCGTGGAAAGGTCCCAGACCGGAACCAGAGAGGGTCGAGGAGGGTTTAGTCTCCTAGCGCCATCTAAGGAAGCGGATGATAAGATCGTTCCTTCCCAGTGACCGGCCATGCAAAGGTCTTGTAAACGCTGCAATGGCTGCAATATACACTTTGAGCGTGGAGGGGGACCTGCCCTCGTCCAGAAGCTCTTGTAGGAAGGAGAGAATCTCCGTGATGCCACATTTTTGTGGATCTAGGTTTTGAGCCGAGCACCAATCGGAAAACACTGACCACTTAGAAGCATAGAGCTGTCTGGTAGAGGGTGCTCTAGCCTGTATAATAGTGTTCAGCACTTCTGCTGGGAGACCAACGGGTACCCGTTGATGGCCCATACGTGCAGGGCCCATAAGTCGGGGCGCGTCTGCCAGATCGCGCCCTTGGCCTGAGAGAGGAGATCCTTCCTCACAGGAGTAGGCCACGGGGCTGTGCTCGCTAACTGCATCAGCTCCGGGAACCAGCCTTGGTTCCTCCAGAGCGGTGCTGCGAGGAGCACAGCACGTCCGCTCTCCCTGATTCGCTTGATTACCTGTGGTAACAGCACGATCGGAGGAAACGCATAGAGCGGGAGGCTGGGCCAGTTGTGGGCCAGTGCGTCCCTGTCTTTTGCGAAAAACACTGGGCAGTGCGCGTTCTCTGATGACGACGCGAAGAGATCGACTTCGGCTCTGCCGAACGTGTCCCATAAGAACTGAACCACTCGAGGGTGCAGGGACCATTCCCCTGGGGGAACGTTGCTCCTGGACAGCATGTCCGGACCCACGTTTTGACAGCCCGGCACGTGCGCCGCCGTTAGCGAGCGCAGAGTTTGCTGAGACCACACTAGGAGGTGTTCTGCCAATGCGTGGAGCTTCTTTAATCTGAGAACGCCCTGACGGTTTATGTAGGATGCCACCGCCATGTTGTCTGTGCGGACTAGGACATTGTGGCCCTTTAAGAAGGGGAGGAAATGCCCCTATGCGTTCTCGACCGCTTTCAACTCCAGACAGTTTGTGTAAGCGCCCTTCCTGGGCTCCCCACTGGCCCCCCCAGCGCTGCAACACAGTTCTGGGTCACCTTGAGGCGAATACGGCCGGAGGTCCATGCTTGAAGCGGGACCCGCGTCTTCAGCCAGTGCTGGAGCGGGCACATGTAAAGCAAGCCCAGTCTAAGCACCGCCGAGGCCATAAGGCCTAGCATCCTCTGAAAATTTTGAGAGGGAGAAAACTGCCGACCTTGAAAGACGCTGCTGAGTGCTGAATCTGCAGTGCGCGCTGTGACGTCAGCCGCGCTGTCATTGACACCAAATCTAAGTCTGTTCCCAGAAAGGAAATTTTCTGGCTGGGAGACAGCAAGCTCTTGGTCCAGTTGACTTGGAGGCCCAAGTCCTGTAAGTGGCTGAGTAATAAAGCTCTGTGTGCTAACAGCTCCGTCTCTGACTGTGCTAGAATCAGCCAGTCGTCCAAATAGTTCAGTATTCGCATCCCCTGCATTATCAGGGGGGCGAGCGCCGCGTCCATGCACTTCGTGAATGTACGAGGTGCTAAAGATAGACCGAATGGCAGGACGGTGTACTGATAGCTCTGGCCCTCAAAGGCGAATCGTAAGAAAAGCCTGTGATGGGGTGTTATCTGAATCTGAAAATAAGCATCCTTCAGATCCACTGAGATAAACCAGTCCCTCGGGCTAATTTGCGCATGGATTTGTCTGGTCGTGAGCATTCTGAACGATCTCTGCATGAGGGCTCTGTTCAAGCGCCTGAGATCTAGGATGGGTCTGAGACCGCCATCCTTTTTGGGGACAAGGAAACATCTGCTGTAGAAGCCTGATCTGCTCTGTATTAGAGGGACGGTTTCTATAGCCCCTTTTTCCAGCAGTTTCAATCTCGGCATGAAGTAGGTGTGCTACTTCGTCTTTCACCGTAGTTTCGACCCTGGCTCGAAAGTGTGGGGGTCTGCGAGCGAACTGCAGCGAGTAACCTCGCTTTACAGTGTTTAGTACCCATTGTGACACGCCCGGGATCATTCCCCATGCTTTCAAATTTAAAGCTAGAGGGGGAATGGCGTGTAACACACAGCGCGCCGAGTTTGCATGCAGGCGTGTGCTCTGAGAGGCGCGCGCGCTCTCTGAAAACTGAACACAATTCACAGGCTTTGAGTGTGTGTGTGTCATAGAACGGGCCGTGCTTATGTGTGAGGGTGAGCACTGGGAAGTGGGCACCTTTCCTAGCTTTAAAGCACTCTCGGCGTGAGGCGGATAGTGTGTCATAGGGCATACAGTGTTTGTGAGTAGGGGTGGGCACTGCATAGTGGGCACCTTTTCTACATTTAGAACACACGCGGCCCGAGCCGGTTTCATTGATGTGGGGCGTGACTGTGTGTGTGACACTGAACGGGCCGTGCTTATGTGTAGGGGTGAGCACTGGGAAGTGGGCACATTTCCTACATTTATAACACCTTCGGCGAGAGCCGGACAAACAGACATAATGCTCTTTTTGAGACATATATGGGTAGCCGTGAAAACAGCCTTTGTGTACAGGCGAGCAGGTCGTGTGACGGGCTCGTTGGCTGTAAAATACACTTCTCCAGTCACCTCTGTTGAGGGAACTTAGAGAGCGAAGCGCGGTGTCTTTGATGGTGGTCCAGCCGCGGCGGGTCTCAGCCATCTTCGTCTTCTCTGCACTGTCAGGAAGACTTTGAGGGCTCGGGTTTCAGCGCAATCTTGGGCCTGGGCCCCCGGGGGGAGGTGGCCTGTGGCGGCTCGATGAGCGCGAGCGCTGCTGAGGGTCCCTCTGGTAACAGCGCTGTGAAGTTGGCGGCGGAGGCGCTGTGTTCCGGTTGGGCGGCTGCTTTTTCGAGGAACTGGAGCGCCTCAGAATGAAGTGTCGCATGGCTTGCGACGTTTTCTGAACCTCAGAAAAGCGTTCCGTGAAGCCCTTGACCGCCGGGCCGAAGAGCCCGGATGGGGAGATGGGCGCGTCCAGAAAAGTGGCTCTGTCGGACTCTTTCATGTTGGACAACGTTAGCCACAAGTGTCTCTTGGTGACGGAGAGAGACACTTGTTTCTCCCAATGGCCTGTGCAGCGGACTTGGTGGCTCGTAGAGCTAAATCCGTGGCGCTCCTGAGATCAGTTAAGTTCTCAGGATTCGGGCCCGCCTCGTCCATAGTGCAGAGAAGGTCGGCCTGATAAATTTGTAGCACAGCCATGGAGTGAAGCGCCGAAGTGGCCTGACCGGGGGCGGCGTAAGTGCGGCCGATGAGAGCCGACGTAGTCCTGCAGGCTTTCGAGGGCAGAGTGAGTTTGGACCGCCATCCAGCCGGGGGGGGGCACAAGTGCGTGGCAACTGCTTCCTCGACCAGAGGGATAGAGAGGTAGCCCTTGTCTTTTGTGCCGTCAACAATGGAGAGCGTTGAAGAGACTGAAGAAGGGTCGCAGGGTCGAAATAGCCATGTCTTCACATTCCGGGCAGCCGCCTTGGGAAAGCGCGAGTTCGGCGTGGTTCTGTCCCAGGCAGGAAACGCACAGGATATGGCGGTCCCCGTCACTGAGAGGGGCTCGGCAAGAGCCGCATTTCGTGAAGCGAGGCATTTGCAACAACGCCTCGGCTCTTTTAGGAGAAGTGAGTTTGCGGGCAAACACACGGCTCGTAGCTGTAAGATTGCATGAAAAGGATATGAGCGCCGGATAGCGCAGCAGGAACGGCGGTGAAGTGGCGAGGAAATGGCCGTCTTCTCTTCTGCGAAGCAGATGGCTCGTCCCGCTGTAGAGCTCTTCGACGGCGCAGGCTTCTCCTGAGAGTCAGCGAAGCAGCTATGCGTTTTAAATTAATGCAAAATTATGGATAATTTTTGGCTTCAGTATTCTCAAGAAAAGAGGTTTTCCCGTAGCGTAAGCTAGCTTACGCAACATGAGAGTACTCTCGTAAGAGAACTGCACAATTACTAGAAATGTTTTCCTTGGATATTATACAATTTGTATTGCAAAATTGACATGCACCCACATTAAAGTGTTGATTAAAAAAGAATGAATGAAGCCCTGCAGGGAATGGTCCCTGCAGGGACCCCCTGACAGGACATGTTTTTGTTTTAACCCTGAAATGGCACACCTGATTCAATTAATTAAAGGCTCAAAGGCTTAATGTGTAGCTGACTAATTGAATCAGGTGTGGCATTTCAGGGTTAAAACAAAAACATGTCCTGTCAGGGGGTCCCTGCAGGAGAGGTTGAGAAACACTGCCCTAAAGGGACGTGGTGGTTTCCCCGATAAACTTTACAATCCCTCGCAAATATATTTGCGTTCTCTCACAAAACTTTTGCGTTCCCTCTCAAAGATATTTGCGTTCCCACACAACACTTTTGCATTCCCTCACAAAACTTTTGTGTTCGCTCGCAAAGATATTTGCTTTCCCTCGCAAAGATATTTGTTCCCATGCAAAACTTGCGTTCCCACGCAAAAACTGTTGTGAGCTCAGACAGACCCTTCCTGTTTAATGTCGGCTAGCAGTGTTTAGACAGCTCCGCATGTTAACAATGGAGCGTTTCATAGTGTTTAAACTTGGATTTAAATATAAAGGAATGCGGTCAGTGAGTGCTTCAAAGAGTTCATTGAAGTTGGCAATATATTCACAGATTCGAACTTCCCGGATCAATACTCGTGAGCTAAACAAAACTCACGAATACTTGTCACACAGACATGAGCAATATATCTTATATAAACCTTTAAGTGTCTATCGAATTCAAAACAAAATCAAATATTCTCAGTTTAAGTAATCAGTATGAAATCAATGAGAGGTACAGTTTCTCAAGCGAGTGCTCATTATTTCTAATGTGACCACACCCACGCGCACAAAAGCGATTCACATGCTAATAGTCCACGTGAAGGAACACGAACCTGTAAACGCCCCCGTTACCTCAAAACAAAGCAGAAAACTTCTTCATTCCTCTGCTTTTCATCGAGTTTGGAAGACACGTTGTGAGTTTACCTTGGATTTACCTCAGAAGAAGGCGATTTTAAGATGAGAAAGATTTTAAGGTAAGACATGTATTTTCACTTATAATAGTTAGCGTGTTATTGTTGCATAAACTTCATATTGTACTAGTTGAACTGTTGCTAGACTAATATGTATGAAATCTACGGAAACATTACAAGTATATTCCTACAAGATACAACAACCCTGGTGTTCTTTATATATATTGTTGTGAATTTTAAATCTAAATATCAACCAGAAAAATCACAATTAGATTTTCTTCCCCCAGTCGTGCATCCCTATTGTTTACATCGTGCATCCCTATCAGCATGTTCACAGTTTTTTTTTTTTTTTTTTACAGGGACCAGATGCCACTGATGAGTCCTGGTGACTTGAACATCGTACAATGAAAAAGCAAACAACTTGGAAATGACAGGTATTTTGAACAGGAACTGTTTTGGAATGGCACAAAGGTGTGTGACTGTTCAAGTCTCTCTGTTTAGATAAGTGTGCTCAATAATGTGCCCTTTTGTCCTTCGAATGCATCTTTGGATTATGTTGTGTTGTAAATAAATCCAAACAATCAAAAAGCCAGTATTTAATCTCTCCTCACATTCTTTGTGCAAGTACCCTCACAGTCCCACCTGACAGGGCCATTAGGGGAGGGGGGTTGTCTTCCCTGGTGTGAAACACATTCATCATGGTTCACGCCTACAACTTTCTTCCACAAAACATGTCTAAAAAATTTTAAAGCAATATATTGTTTTATGTGAATGAGTGGACAGGATGATTTTCACATCGTTTTGAAGCAAATATTCTAGGATACATGATACAATTAAAAAATATTGTGAACAAATAGTCAGTAGGGGTTTTATGGCCTTATTTCAGTTACTTTTTTTTTCCACAAACCACACATAAATGGAATTTTCTCAAAACTACAAACTTTTACATACATGCTGATCACATATTATTGTAGCAGAGTTTGTGCTGAATACAGTGTAATTCAACTTTAACCATAAAAGTGTTACACGTAACAGAAATAATCACAAATGTCAGGGCATGTCAGAACACCTCCAGGGCCCAGAAAACACCTCAGACCCCAGAGGGTTAAAAGTATTAAAAATTGTTTTATCAAATTTATTAAGTTCATAAAAAATCTTAAATATCTTAAATGGTATTAGAAAAGTCTTAATTTCAAGAGGTCTTAAATTTGGGGACACAAAATCAGAAATCACAATTTTAATGCTATAATTAAACTTATGACAGTCGGCATGGTAAAACTCTCTTCAAGGTGTATCAATTTTCCCTTCAGAGCCCCAAACACATCTGATGTATTCAGAAAAGGCCAGTGGAATTGCCATGTGGAATTTGCATGCCAGGCCACACCACCGTACATATGAGTATATAAGGCATGCTGGCTGCACACAGCCGAGTTTGTTCTGAGAAGCCGAGACAGCATCTCAACGCCTCAGAGGCAGTTCAAGTTGTCAAGTCAAGTCAAGTCACCTTCATTTATAAAGCGCTTTTAACAGTATAGATTGTTTCAAATCAGCTTTACAGTGATAATAGAAATTACCGTAACAGATTGTTTATGCTTTACCACAGCTCTAGGATAAAGTTATTGTCCAGCTAAAGATAGTCTTGATTGATTCACTTCCGTTAAGATCATTAGTTATTAACTTAGGGTCCGCTAACATGACACCGTTCTAACAGAAAAACCCTTAACGTGATCCGGCTGCCCATCCGCACAAAACAGTACCTGGTGTCTTGAGAACGCACTTCCTGAAATAGGTTCAAAGGTGCAAACGATTATCCGTTTTCTCTGTAATACATACATTTTTGTCATGTCTGCGTAGCCACGCGAACCGGAATTATCCCAACAACGTTTTATCTGTACAGAGGTAAAGGGAAGGAGGCCTTTGCATGGGAGAGACTAGTTGGTACTTCAGGACTGCGTTGTCGTCGTGTCCAGGCGCTGGTCCTTCCTCAGATCTGAATACGGCCTGGATCAGGCGGACTGCGGTAAACCTCAGGATAAACAGAGAGACTAATTTTAGCATAGACGACATCATTCTTATGATGTACCAAGTACATCAGGATTTTTGGGAAGTGTTCCCGGCTGATCTAAACTAAGTTGTGGCTGGAGAAACACAATGGCTCACCTGGGAAGGGGCATACCACGAGTAATGGGCCTGGTAGTGAGTTCCTCCGCCAAACTCATTTATTGCAATAGTGCTTAAGTGATGGAGAAGGGTGGCCCAGGGTTCACCATTCAATGGAAACTAAATGGACCTAAAAAACAAACGTTGTCACCTCAGAGAGGGGAAAGGTACTAATGGAAGCACTGCATTCAACAAGCTTGTCCGAGGTTTACCTGTTATTACCTAAGACTCGAGACAAAACTGTTTCCATACGTAGATTATAAAATCTTGCAAAAGTGTTGGGTGTAGCCCAGCCCACAGCTCTACATATGTCTGCCAATGGAGCACCGTTCGTTAGAGCCGACATGGCTGCGATACCCCTGGTGGAGTGAGCTCTCACTCCCTGTAGGCACGGTACATCATGGGTCTGATAAGCCATTGTAGGGGATTTTCCCTAAACCTAACCTACCCTACAATAACTTCTACTCCAGCGCGCCTTTACATTGACGTTAGCTGAGTTCACACTTCCGCGAGTCTACAGACGACTACAGCTTCAGCTCCCTACCTATACTTCAGCGAGTCTACAATCGACTACAGCATCCGTCTAATCCTATACTTCAGCGAGTCTACAATCGACTACAGCATCCGTCTAATCCTATACTCCAGCGAGTCTACAGTCGACTACAGCCGAGTTTAACCGTATAATTCTAACTTGTTTTCTAACTTACCCTAAACTGTTTCTGCTGTGCAGCAGTAATATCAGACAGACTCCAGCAAATGTCCTTTAAATGCTTTTAATTACGGCCAGGAGAGTTCTCGAGCAATACTCAGAGAATCTCCCAAGTAAAAACAAGGCCGGTGGATCTCAGACAAATTCCATTGAGAATTCCCCAGTAAACACTAATACAACAGTTTTAAACAATGGGGAGGTGTGTCAAATGACATTAATATGATTGGTTCTTCATATGCAAACCTTTCTGTAACTAGGTAAAGCAAACTTTGTTTTAATGATTACTTCATTGATTACAAGTTCGAACTTAGTCATCTGTCTAGTTTCATTTTCCATATATGTTATTTTTACACACAGTCAGGTGTTTGACACACGTACATTCATCTAAAGTACAGGATGTCTTAGTACATTGTAACAGAGATTTAGCAGGTTAAATAAGGTCAAATGTTAAAACATGGTTAGTTTAATATTTAGTTTAAAATTTCTATGACACCATCCACAATCCAGTGGGCCATTCTTTGTTTGGAGACAACCTTCCCTTTCTGCTGACCTCAAAAGTAGAGAAAGAGTTTCTCAGGTCATCTAGAGCTCTGCGTCCGGTCTAGATATGAAGATCGGGACCAGATAGAGGATAGGGAAGATGGGAATTCTTCAGCAGGGACCAGATATGGTCCTTGTTGAAAAAAAAAAAGCACAGACCTGACGCCACAACTCCGTGGGTCTTCACTTTGGGAAGCACACCATGTAATGAAGAAGCACCACTTCAAGGCATAGAGCCGCCTGGTAGAGGGGGCTCTAACTTGAGTGATGGTATCTATCACAACTGGTGATAGTCCTCTGAATTCCTCCTCGTCTCAGCCAGGGACCAGACATGGAGGTTCCAGAGGTCTGGGCATGGGTGCCAGATTGTGTCCTGCCCCTTTGAAAGAAGGTCCTTTCTCAAGTGAATCAACCAGGGAGGAGATGACTCTATCAGCGTGAGCTCCGAGAAACAAGTCTGGGTGAGCCAGTAGGGTGTGAGCATTAGGACCTATGCTCTTCCTCCCTGACTATGCACAGAGTCTGTGCAATCCGGCTCACCGGGAGAAATGCATACTTGCACAGGCCCTGGGGCCATCTATGTGTCAGTGTGTCTGTGCTGAGGGGGGCCTCAGTCAGGGAATACCACAGTGCACATTGGGAAGATTCCTGGGAAGTGAACAGGTCTACCTGTGCTTCGTCGAATCGATTCCATATCAGCTGGAATGTCATGCCCGGAATGTGAGTGGTGCACAGTGACTACAGTTGTGACATATGATAAGAGCGGATGCCGCCCTGATGATTTTATATATGCCACTGTCGCTGTGTTTTCTGTCCGGACCAACACGTGCTTGCCCTGAATCAACAGTCGAAACCTCCTTATAGCTAGTAGCACTGCCAACAACTGAAAGCAGTTTATATGCCAGTGCAGTCTGGGCCCTGTTCAGCATCCCAAGGCTGCATGCCTGTTGTCTCGGAGGTGTCTGTTGTGATTTCAGCGATCTCAACCCAAAGGACAGGAGCGTTCTCAAGTCGTACTGAGGTGGCGAGCACTCCACTGTACCTGGTTGGGCACCTAAGAATTAAATTGGCAGCATTTTGTGGGCATAAATGCACCGCAATAGCACGCTCCACTGTGAAACAACCGAGTGTTCCCCTCTGCCCTGTCCTGAGGATACTCTCGGCCTCTTGAATTATGAGAGCCCCAACTGCAACTTCCCAATGGGCATGCTCTCGCAGTGAGAGCATGATGCGTCCACGAACGCTGTTTCAGTATGGACACCGCCCAAACAGTGCAGACAGCGATTGTGCCCATCTGAGGGTGTGCAAAATTGCCCTTATCCAGAAGGACATCTTTAAAAGATGTGATCCACTGTGCAGCTCTTTTAGAGGAATGCTCTTAAATAGGGAAATTTTACTTTTTCAGAACGCCACTGATGCACCCAGGGGAACTCTCTGCGCTTCTCTGTGCACTCTGGAGAGAGACCGCTGATCTCTGCTGTGAAATCCAGCAACAAAGCTCTTTTAGAGGTGAATGGAAAATTAGCTTCTCTTGCAATGATGAAGAGATTCTGTGCTTAGGCTCCGAAGAACAAAGCTGAAGTGTATGTGCAGCCGTCCTGCCTTGTATACTAGGGCTGCACAATTAATACAATTTCTAATCGTGATTACGATTACAGATGCCATGATTACGTAATCGTTCAAAGCCGCGATTACAAAAAAAGTCCACTTATATTATTATGCGTGCTTAACCCTCTGGGGTCTGAGGTGTTTTCTGGGTCCTGGAGGTGTTCTGACATGCTCTGACATGTGCTTATTTCTGTTACTTGTGACATTTTCATGGCTAAAGTCTGATTACACTGTATTCAGCACAAACTCTGCTACAGTAATGTGTCAGCAGCATGTATGTAAAAGTTTTTAGTTTTGAGATAATGACGTTTATGTGTGGTTCGTGAAAAAACAAAAAAACAAATGTCACTGAAATAAGGTCATAAAACCCATACTGATTATTTCTTCACAAGACTTTTGAAAATTGTATCACATGGTCTAGAATATTTGCTTCAAAACAATGTGAAAATCATCCTGACTACTCATTCAGATAAGACAATATATTGATTTAAAATTTTTGTGTAAGAAAGCTTTATGCGAGGAGGCGTAAACCATCCATTAATATATAGTTTTTCACACCTGAGAAAGACAAAGACCCTCCCCTAATGGCCCTATAAGGTGCTATCAGGCCCAATCATTATGAGGAGCCTTGCACAAAGAATGAGGAGAAATTTTAAAAAGAATGGCTTTTAGATTGTTTGGATTTATTTACAACACAACATAATCCAAAGATACACAACAAATGACAAAAGAGCACATTAGTAAACACACTGATCTAAAGACAGAGACTTGGACAGTCACACACCTTTGTGCCATTCCTAAAACATAGTAGGCTACATACCTGTCATCTCCAAGGTGTTTTATTTTTCACTTTACCATGTTCATGTACAGAGACTCATGTGAATGTTGAAGTCAGCAGGACTCATCAGTGGCATCTGGTCCCTGTAAAAAAAAAATGTAGAAAGAAAAAAACACATGTGAACAAGAGAAACTATAGGGTTGCACGATTTTGGGAGTACATTTTAGATTTTTCTGGTTACAATTATGAAATTTACTAAATACACACACACACACACACACACACACACACACACACACACACACACACACACACATATATATATATATATATTAGGGCTGGGCAAGTTAACGCGTTATTATCGCGTTAATGCATTTATTAATTAATGCCGAAATTTTTGTTATCGCACGTTAACGCAGTTTTTTTTATTATTATTATTTTGAAAGTCCGTTGCTCACTGGCTCTGAATACACATAGGCCTACAGTCAAACCATGATCACAGGAGGGGTGGGATGTTGGTCAGCCAGCAAATAACCCACCCAAACAATCAGTGGAGAGAGGCAGGTTCTCTCTGGTGAACAGTTAAAGGGTTGCGCTCCGCGAGTGAATGACAGGCGCTCTATGGATAGTACCTATAAAACCTATAGATAATAACTATTTAGATTCTGGAAACTCACTAACAGCGAGCCGAGGATCAGTCTCTTTTCTAATGATTTGTGCTGCGCGTCCTTTATAAAAAGTTATAGACAATTCAACTTCGGCAACGAGCGGGCGCGGGCGCGTGCTTGAGGCGAGCATGACCGCAACGGTTTCACAGGAACGCACCCACTTGTCGCTGCACCTTGTGCTCGACCACTTCACCTCACTCTTGGCTGATTTATACTTCTGCGTCGGACTTACGCCGAAGACAATACGCTATAGACTACGCGTTGGTTTTCATTTATATCTCTGCGTCGTTGTCCGCGTTGACGCGCAATTACACATGCAGATGGAGCATGTGAAACCCGGGGAGCGGTTGTAGCAATCACAGTGCTTGCGGTACGCCTAGAATTGACGTTACATTTTTGGAGAGGTGCATGTCAGGGTACGCCGAAGTGTACACGCGCTACACAGCAACAGCGTGAGTATAAAGTATAAATTGATTTTTTTACTCTGTTTAATGTAATCTTACGTGGGAAACCATGGCATGACCAAACCTAAGCTACTATAAGTAATGTTGGTCGACTTATATAGTAGTGATCATGACCTCTGACTACTACATAGACTGTTTCTGCTGCTCCCTGATAAAAGATACCTGTTGATACCTGTTCAGAAAAAAAACAAGAAAACTGGACTCGTTTTAACAAACTAGATAAAAGGTAATGCCCTGGCAGTGGCAAATAGCTTTGTTTAAATATTTGATTTGATTACATTAATGTTTAAGTTGAGATTTGAGATTACTGTGTAAAGGGAATCCTGCTGGTATAAAAGCACCTTATTTGTTTAAAGTTATTGCACTTTTGTGTATATAGCAGTACATTTAAATCAAAAGTGCGCAATACACTACTTTAGAAGTCATTATTCAATTTTGCGCATAACAATGCGATTAATCGCGATTAATCGCAAGAAAACCATGCGATTAATCGCGATTAAAAATTTTAATCGTTGCCCAGCACTAATATATATATATATATATATATATATATATATATATATATATATATATATATATATATATATATATATATATGAACACCAAGTTGTTCAATAGCCTAGATAGCAGGCAGACTGTAAATCGTTAACAAGGAACACTTCAGAAACATTACACTAGAGAAAAATATATGGATTATCATGTTACTTCAAACGTTTCCATTCGTTATGACGTTATGAAATGAGATTGGAGTAAAAACATGAAGCCTAATGTTTGGTGTTTTGTTTTTTGCTTTTCAAAGGCACAGCGCGACTCAAACTCAGCGCGTGCAGAGGACATTTACTGAAGCGATCGAGCCGCTCCAAACTATGAAACATTATTTTTACCATTATCTACTTGTGAGCAGATATCCACAAACACAGTATTTAACAGTAAACACTGGTCTAAACATTATAATATTCACCATATTAGAATAAACACTCATAGGCATACGAGCCTAGCTGTTATATCGTGCTGTGTTTAATTATCAAACATAAAAAAAAACATTCTCGTGTCGTACATGTATATACATTTAGCATGTTTTTACTCCAATCTCATTTCATAACGTACATTTTAGTCTGGCACCAGTTTAACTAGTAGCTACAATGTAAAGTTTATGCAACAATAACATGCTACTATTAGTGTCTTACCTTAAAAATCGTTCTCATAATCAAATCGTGTACTTCTAATTCTTCTGAGGTAAATCCAAGGTAAACAGCACAGCACAAACACTCGACGAAAAGCAGGACTGAAGTCGCTTTGGAGGTGATGAGGGCATTGCGTTCCTTCACGTGGCTCATTTGCATGTGAACAGCTCTTGTGCGCGTGGGTGTGGGCACATTAGTGTTAATGAGCTCGGGCTGGAGAAACTGTACATGTCGTTGCTTTCATACGAATTACTTAAACAGAGAATATTTGTTTTTGATATGATTTACATCATAAAAATGGAGACTTCAAGCGTTGTAAAGACATGTTTCATGTCACAGTGACAAGTATTCGCTGAGTTACAGGTCACTTTCTGTCGCGTTTCAGAATGAACTTCACATTAAGAGAGAGACGGTAGAACGCGCATCATGTTAAATTGATTTATTTTACGAAAAACACAACATTTTGTTTTTATTATTAGTGTACACAAATAAAAAGACATTTAACAGTTTTGAATGATGCCTGTATGACAAAAATAGACGGAGTTATTTGAGTCTATTTTGCACTGATAAGAAAAAAAGCGAGACAATCGAGCTGGCGCGATAGCCGACCTCAGAGGGTTAATAAGAGGTGTGTTTAAAGCATGTTACGTTGTGGGAGGCAAATCAAGTCTAATAGCAGCCATATTACCCTGTAGCCCAAGATTGATTCCCTACTAAATCTAAGCAGGGCTGATCCTGGTCAGTACCTGGATGGGAGACCTCCTGGGAAAACCAGGTTGCTGCTGGAAGAGGTCTTAGTGAGGCCAGTAAGGGCTGCTCAGCCTGTCGCAGATATATCGGCATCGGTGTATATGACAGATATTCAGCCGATATGTGGTTTTTTTTTTTTTTTTTACAGAACATATAACGTGGATAAAGTCCTTGTAAATTGTGTAACTACGTAGTTTGTCCAGCAGAGCACGCTCCATTGTTTGCTACTGGCGACCCATGTCACTGTAGTCAGTGTAGTGACACCAGCCAACCCTTTCACTTCAGTAAAAGTAGGTCTTTTCTTCAAACACGGTGTAAGATGCGCACACATTAGCTTCCACTCCATTGACAAGGTATGAAACATGGCTAGCTAGCTAATGTAGCAAACGAGTATGATAAGCTCGTTGTGAGAGTAAAAGATGGGGACATTGTTTATTTACTTTATAGCATTGCATCTCACCAGGTGACAACATAGCTCAGCACCATTCAACAGACCCAAGCCACCACCGCACTGGTAACTAGTTAGCAACTTACCTTAAAGACACCGCTGCCTGAACAAGACACTGGACGCGAGAGGCCCGATGCGACAAAAGACAGTTGAACCCATTATAATCAGTGATGTGTTCTACACTGGATGTGGATCGATGCAAGCGATAATTCTCCGACAGTTAAACTGATGCCTCATTCTATTTATGATGTCCTGACACGAAGTACAAATATGTCGTAACGGGCGCTTTGTCCGTCCAGGGTAAACAGCTGTTGTGACGCGAGCAACAACGGCCGTGTCCGGTGTAGACACAGTGTCAGCCCATTCTGCCTATAACACTACGTTACAACATAAAACAATATTCCAATAATTTATATAATTATGACACTTTATATAGGGCCATTTTGCATAATGAGTAGTTTCACGTTAAGTACATTTTGCTGACTAATTTAAAATAGTATTTAAGTAAAAGTACTGTACATATGTAATTAAACATGTTTTCATTATGGTATTATTACTTTTACTTTAGTAAAAAGATCTGATTACTTCTTCCACCACTGGTAGAGACTAGAAGAATTAAGACCAATAATAGAAGATAACAAGGTTTTGCCAGTGACACTTTTGATATATTTATTGATATGTTATTTTTTATATAGCGTGACTAAATAAAAAGACAAAGTCATTAGTGAAGATTATGCAACAGTATTTAGAATATAATATAGAATAGAACATGCAATGCAATGCAACCAAAACTAGTTTGGTTCCAGCTCAAATGTATCATACTCATTCTATCATTCACCCTGTCTCCATTACATATCTTTGTCACACAAGTGTTTGATCACCACAATTACGTGATCATTGCAAAAAAAGTTTTTTTATATATATATATATATATATATTCTGTTTATGTATACTGTGTTCTAGATACAGTACCAGTCAAAAGTTTGTACACACGAATGGAAAAGTGTCTCCAAACTTTTGACTGGTACTATACTATAATATACACATAAATAATATTGCAACTGTATTATAATATATACATAAATAAGATCGGCCGATATATCGATATCTGGCTTTTTTACTCCCTAATATCGGCCTTGGCATCGGCCCCCAAAAATCCATATCGGTCGGGCTCTACTGTCTACTTTGTATAACAGTTCAATCTAATAACGTATTAGATAGGACTGTTAAACAGATCGTAAACTAATGAACACAGAGAATGGGACCGCTGAGAACGGCAGGGCCTGAGCACACAGTGATGTCAAAATGAAAGGCCACCGTGCCGTCAAAATAAAAATAACAACAACAAGCGTTGCTTACGTCTTCCTACTGGTGGTGCAAATGCAACTTGGAAAATGGCCCTAGGGAAACATTAGTTTTCGGGGGACCACCCTGGTGGCTAGTTTCTAGAACTAACTTCCTAGAACTACCCAGTGCAAAAGCAACTATTATTATACCATGCATATTTTCACTTGTTTTTTTGTTTTTGTTTTTTAAGAAACCAAACCAATGTACAGTATAGTTGACATTTGATGCTTGTTTTCAGTGTTTTCAGCTTGTTTTTTATTTTTATATAAAAATATGGCATGCAGTTGCTTCAAACAATGGTATAAAGCTACTCAAAACATAATTAAATGTGATAATTGTAATTAATAATCACATTAACAATTTAAAGGGAATAATCAACAATTATGATTTTTGCCATAATCATGCAGCCCAATTATATACCCGTATGTCCGGGGGCATGGCCTGGCATGCAGATTCCACATCCTAATTCCATTGGCCTTTGAATAGGTCCGAGGGGATTGGGGCTCTCATGGGCATCCCCTAGTGTCTGTATTTTGTCACAATGTCGAAAGTGACGGATAGAAAGGGAACTAGAATTTTAAACTTGGATGAGAAATGGCTTAGTAAATAAATGGTATGTAAATCATGCACAGTAATACGCTAGGTGTTGCTCGGGGTGCTGTGTTTTCATTTTTGCACTCATGCGTACTCTTTATTGAACTATAATTTGTGGGCATCAGTGATCTGCTATCAATATGCAGGTAATGAAATCACTTTTGAATGCATGCTTGCTTTTCAGCTTGCTTTTGAATTTGCAATCATGCATACTCTGTGTATATGGAGCGACGGTACTGACTGCACATTTTAAAAGATAAGATATTTGTCACTTAGGTTCTGTTGCACATCATATTCACCATAGTCTTGTCAGTCATTTCTCCTTACTCTCATCATGTGAGTTTTGAAATCTGATTTATGCTGCACTGTGCTGCGTGTATATAGTAAAAGTTCTGTTGTCCTATTTAAAAGCTGCACCATTCCAAAATATTTTTTTATAGAGTATGTATATTATATAGCCCTAAACCTAACCATCACGCACATACATTCCAAAATGATTCTCAATACATCTGAGGTTTTTTCAGCAAGAGTCCATCCTTGGCTCCGAAGACATGGCATTTTTAAGACATGGGACAGTCTTGCACATTTACTTCCTGTCGCGTGCACATGCTCTCAAGTGGCCAAGACTGCAAGTGTGGGTATTTGGGCTTGATCCCAAATGGCACACTCCGTGCCTTGTGGACTTCCTTCGAGTTCACACTTGGTGATGTCAGGAAGTGCAGACCTAAGGGGCGCTGGCCTCGAGTCCACATGAGAGTGTATTTTGGGACAGGCTTGATTACATCATGCCACCGAAAGTCAAACAGCCACAAAACTCCTCTCCTCATTTATCTGATTGGGCGTTCACAATGATTCCTGGGTAGGTAACTCGTGTGGGGGGTGCGAAAGTGTGGGCTTCGCGGAAGTCCGCATCGAGGGCACAAAGACAGACAAACTTCTGAGCGAAGAAATGCCGAAAGGGACACCCTATGGACTTGTACACTTGGCGAGCACGCACAATTTAAGGCCACAAGACCATGAGTCCACATGAAGTATGCCATTTGGGATCCAGCCTTGGACAAGGCACTTGTTTAATGTCATGTGATGCCCTTGCCCTCATGTGATCATGTCATTTGCTTCCATAGTCTCATGTGTTATGTTCCTATTGGTTGGTTTAGTCATGTGTCCTGTGTTTTCATTGGTTCATTGTTTGATTGTGCACAGGTGTTCTTTGTTTGTCATTAGACTTTTTTGTGTATATATGTGACCCTGGACCACAAAACCAGTCACATGGGTACATTTTTTGCAATTGAGATTTATACTGCCGTGCAAAGGCAAAAGACCGTAACGTTCGTTTTTGGTCGAAAATGAGTTATTGATATTTTTGGCACATTCAAGACCTCTTTTATCATGTGGATAAGTATCTTGAGTCAATTCCGTTGTTTTTTCAAGAAAATAATGGGTTGTCTTAACAGTAACTTCCAAAAGCCCATGAGAAACCAAGGCAGAACACCGTAACACCAGTTACCGCTCTTTGGCTTTGTTTTGGAATGCTCATATTGAGTTACGATACTCTGCCTTTGTTTAGCCTTGCGTCAATATGAAGTTCTCTTACGAGAGGTTCTCTCGTACTGCGTAAGATCTTACGCTAGTGGGAAACCTCTTTTCCACGAGATATTGAAGCCAAAAATTATCCTTAATTTTGAATTCATGTAAAATGCGTTGCAGCAGCAATGCAGACATAGGCGAGACTGCTTGCGTGCCTATTGGCTGCCCGGCAGCAACTGCAGCAGCCTATCGAGAGAGGCCCCATGTGATGTCAGATCCAATGGGGGCGCTTCACGCCCACTGTGTCACGCCCCGCCGAAACGGCGTGGTCCGGGCCTATAAATATAGCTCGATGGCTGATACAATCTGATTTTCATCTCTTCAACGAAGCTCACGCATCGTTGGATCCAGAGTGAGAAGCCGCGCCGTCTGAGAATAAGCCTTCTGCGGGACGAGCCTTTGCATCTGAAGCCGCTGGCCTTCATCTCGCCGCCTTCAGTCGCCGTACCTGCTACGCTTTCCGGCATATATATCCTTTTACTCTGCCGAGTGTGTGTTTGCCGCCGCGACTCACACTCTCTCTCTCTTATCTAAAAGAGCAAGCGTCTTTTTAAAAATGCCTCATTCCTGTGGCTCGTGCCGTGCCGCACTCAGCGACGGGGACCGCCATGTCATCTGCGTTTCCTGCCTGGGTGAGGATCATGCAGCTCTCGTGCTCGCTGACGGCGGCTGCCATCATTGCGAGCTGTTGCCATGGCGACTCTGAGGACTCGCCTGGCATTTTTTCTCCGAGTCTGCACTCCCACCCGCCATAGTGCCGCGCCATATAAACCACCATACTCAACGGGTCCCCGAGCCTTCTCCAGCCTGCGAAAGCTCGCCGGTTCGCCAAACAGCTTCACTCGAGCCTTTTCGAGAGCCCTTTCGCGGCGAGCCTCGGCCTTGAGTGGAAGGCGCCCGCGCAGCCCGCTCTCGCTCTGCCGGACGCCGCCCTCCTCCGCGTGGGCCCCGGCCGAAGATTGAGATAAGGCTTCAAAGTCTTCCTAGCCCTCCTAGGTAAG
This sequence comes from Gila orcuttii, assembly GCA_026230005.1. Classification (NCBI taxonomy): domain Eukaryota; kingdom Metazoa; phylum Chordata; class Actinopteri; order Cypriniformes; family Leuciscidae; genus Gila; species Gila orcuttii. The sequence continues at coordinate 24,614,237 of JAPDVR010000002.1, read as the reverse complement.
CAGCGGTGTTTAAGTCTCGCCGCGGCCAGACTCTCACCGAAAATGTTCGCTCGTTCAGTTCCAGAAAATTCGACTGTTCCAGTGTATTCTGCAGTAAACAAGCCTGTACCACGGCCCGCTTGCCTGCACACAAAAGCCGTTTTTATGGCGATCCAGATAAATCACGCTGTCCCGCGCCCACGTTCTCTCACAGACACGTTGAACCCCACGGGGTTTTGTCCCGCTCGCTCTCTCTACGCAAACTGCCATAGAAAAATCGATCGTGGCCAGCGACTCCTGTCGATTGTGCATTACATGTAGTGTATGTGCCCACATCTCAGTGCCCACAAACACTACATAATGCATGTTCCACGTTTTCTGTGAAAACGAAACCAACACACACATTCAGTCAGCTCAGGCCGACGGTGTTTTCAGTACAGTAAATGTGCCCGCTGTCCTGCACCCACATTATCTCACAGACATGTTGAACCCCACGGGGTTTTGTCCCGCTTGCTCTCTCTCCGCAAACTGCCTTAGAGAAATCGAGCGCGGACAGCGACTCATGTCGATTGTGCTTTACATGTAGTGAATGTGCTCACAACCTAGTGCCCACAAACACTACACTATGCATGTCCCGCGGTTTCCGTAAAAACGAAACCAACACACATTCAGTCAGCTCAAGCAGACGGTGTTTTGAGTGTAGTAAATGTGCCCGCTGTCACGCGCCCACATTCACTCACAGACATGTTAAAACCTACGGGTTTCACCCCGCTCATTTCCTCTTCGCAAACTGCCATAGAGAAATCGAGCGTGGCCAGACCGCCCGCTGTGATCAGCGTGCTCCCCGCCTCAGATGCTGCAAGCACAGTGTTCACTTTACAGCACACCGGAGCTCTCCGGCCGCCACTCAGTTGCGGCCAGAGCCCAGATCTCATTTTACCCCTAGCTATTCATGCAAATGCGTGGGCAAAACTCCCCGGGGTATCAGAATGGGTGCTGAACACTATAGAGAGAGGCTATACGCTGCAGTTCGCTCGACGCCCCTGCCGTTACATGGCACGGGTCGAAACTACGGTAAAAAGCGAAGTAGCTCATCTACTTCAAGCCGAAATAGTGAAACTATTGAGCAAAGGGGCCATAGAGCCTTTATCTCAAGCTCAGAGCGAAGGGGGTCTATACAGCAGATACTTTCTGGTACCGAAAAAAGACGGGGGTCTCAGACCCATTCTAGATCTGAGACAGCTGAACAAAGTGCTTGTGAAATGCCAGTTCAGAATGCTCACGACCAGGAAAATCCTCGCGCAGATTTGTCAAGGGGACTGGTTTCTGTCAATAGATCTGAAAGAGGCGTATTTTCAAATACAAATCGCGTCACATCACAGGCGATTCTTGAGATTCGCCTTCGAGGCCAGGCATATCAATACACAGTCCTGCCGTTCGGCCTGTCCCTGGCACCCCATACATTTACGATGTGCATGGACATGGCTCTCACGCCCCTGAAACTTTGGGGCATGCGAGTATTGAACTACTTGGACGATTGGCTGATTCTAGCTTGATCACACTCAGAGCTCATAGAACACAGGACCATATTACTCGAACACCTCGAGAATCTAGGTCTCACAGTCAATTGGGCGAAAAGTTCGCTGTCTCCCAGTCAGAGAATATCTTTTCTGGGCACAGAGCTGGACTCGCTGTCCATGACAGTGCGCCTGTCGCCGGAGCGCAGACTGAACATTCAGCGCGCCGCAAAATCCTTCCGCTGCGGCACTATAGTTCCGCTCAAAAGGTTTCAGAAAGTGCTGGGTCTCATGGACTCAGCATCTTCAGTACTCCAGCTGGGTCTGCTTCGCATGCGCCCGCTGCAGTTGTGGCTAAAAGCGCGAGTACCGCCTCGGGCATGGGCCTCTGGTCTGTTTCGCCTCAAGGTCGATCAGAAATGCATCCTAGCCCTGAAACTGTGGAAAGCAACCGACTGGTATCAGTCGGGTGTAAACCTGGGAACTCCCTCGAGCGTAAAGGTGGTGTCCACGGACTCCTCCACCTCAGGATAAGGAGCACTGCTCGAGGGCAGACCGTTCTTTGGCCAGTGGTCAGAACGAGAGAAGCTCCTACACATAAACTGTCTGGAAATGATGGCAGTGGACAACGCGCTAAAGCGTTTTTGTCCCCAGATAAAGGGTCACCATGTCTTGGTCCGTTCAGACAACATGTCAGTGGTGGCCTATATAAATCGCCAGGGTGGCATCAGGTCCCGAAACCTTCACAGGCTGACAGAACGCCTCCTAATCTGGGCTCAGCACAATCTGCTCTAACTAAGAGCAGCACACGTGCCTGGTCACCTCAATCTGGGACCAGACAGACTGTCCAGAAACAATATTCCAGCAGGGGAATGGTCTCTGCATCCGCAGACGATCCTGCTGCTGTGGGAGACATTCGGCAGATCGCAGGTAGACCTGTTCGCGTTCCAAGAAAACGCTCATTGTCCGAAGTTTTTCTCCAAGAGCAGAGATTCTCTGGCCCACGTCTGGCCCCGCTGCCCGCTCTATGCTTTTCCCCCGTCTCACTCCTGCCTCAGGTGTTGGACCGAATCAGGGAAAACGGATTCTCAGTGCTGCTTCTGGCTCCGCTCTGGAAAAAACAGGCCTGGTTTCCAGTTCTGATGCAGTTGACCAGCACTGCCCCATGGCCAATACCGTTGAGGAAAGACCTCCTCTCCCAGGCCAAGGGCTCGATTTGGCATCCTCGCCCAGAGCTGTGGTCCCTACATGCATGGGCCATCAACGGGTACCCGTTAACCTCCCGGAGAAAGTGTTAAACACGATCACACAGGCTAGAGCACCGTCTACTAGGCGACTCTACTCTTCAAAATGGTCTGTGTTCTCTGGCTGTGGAGTTACGGAAGTACTCTCCTTCCTTCAAGAGCTTCTGGATAAGGGAAGAACCCCATCCACGCTCAAGGTTTATGTGGCGGCCATAGCAGCGTTTACTAAACCAGCCACTGGCTTGTCACTGGGGAAGGACGATCTGGTCATCCGCTTCCTTAAAGGAGCTAAGAGGCTAAACCCTCCCAGACACCATTCAGTCCCCATGTGGGACCTTTCTACGGTGTTGGAGGCCATGAAAGGTGCCCCGTTCGAGCCAATCCATCCGTCAGACATGAAACATTTGTCGTTCAAGACAGCGTTTCTGGTGGCTCTCGCTTCAGTGAAGCGCGTAGGGGATTTACAAGCGCTCTCAGTAAGCGCAACGTGTATGGAGTTTGGGCCAAATGACTCGAAAGTCATACTCAAACCCAGGCATGGATACGTGCCTAAGTCTCTCAACACACCATTCAGGGCTCAGGTTATCTCCCTGTCTCCCCTGCCGGTGTACAACGAGGAAGAGGATGCGGGCTTCCTTTGCCCTTTCAAGGCATTAAGAGGTTACGTGTCCCGCTCGTCTGTTTTCAGACAGACTGAGCAGCGTTTCGTTTCATTCAGTGGACGTGCCAAAGGGCTGGCAGCTTCGAAACAGAGCCTATCCAGGTGGATAGTTGATGCCATAGCGTTGGCTTACACTTCCAAGGGCCTGCAGTGTCCTTTGGGTGTCAGAGCGCACTCCACAAGAGGCATGGCCTCGTCGTGGGCGTGGTCTAGCGGGATTACCTTGCAGGATATATGTATGGTGGCTGGCTGGGCCTCGCGTCTACATTTATAAGGTTTTATAACCTAGAGGTTCTCGCCTTACAGGCTAAACTTTTGTCGGTCTAAAAATCAGTACTGTCTGCCCCGTTGCTTCGGCTCAGAATACTGAAACCGCTTGAGCATCGCTCGCTGATCGTTAAAATTGCCCCAGGGGCATTTAATAAGACCCATACTGTTACTCAGTTCAGGCTGAATAAATTTTCACCCTGACTGTGTGGAACACTGTTGATGGAGTTAGCTCCTTGAGGATGCTACTTGTGGAGAATGACGCTTCTAGCTTCTCTTCTCAGAGTCTCTGTGAGTCCCTGGTGATTATGCACTATATGTGCCCCGGGCACTTGCCCTTGGGACTTTGGTGTGGATCCCAGCACGCATGGCGTTTTACATAGTGTTCCCCTAGCGTAAGATATTACGCAGTATGAGAGAACCTCTCGTAAGAGAACATACTCGGTTACTAACGTAACCTCGGTTCTCTCTAGAAGAGGGAACGAGTACTGCATATCTTTGCCGTGCCTGCAACAAGCTGGTTCGCTTCAGCGATGAAAACCAAATTGTATCAGCCATCAACCTATATTTATAGGCCCGGACCACGGCCGTTTCGGCGGGACGTGACGCAGTGGCCGCGAATCGCCCCCATTGGATCTGACGTCACATGGGGCCTCTCTCGATAGGCTGCTGCAGTTGCCGCAGGGCAGCCAATAGGCACGCAATCCTTCTCGCCTATGTCTGCATTGCTGCCGCAACGCATTTACATTAATTCAAAATGAAGGATAATTTTTGGCTTCAATATCTCATGGAAAAGAGGTTTTCCTCTAGCGTAAGATATTACGCAGTACTCGTTCCCTCTTCTAGAGAGAACCGAGGTTATGTTAGTAACTGAGTACGTTACTGTGCCGGCGTTCTATCAAATAATGCTACCTATCAGATTTTACAGTGTTCTGCCTTTGTTTTACCATTAAAATTGAAATTACGGTGTTGCCTGTGTACTTTGTACAGCTGCCATCAGTCTCTGAAACTTCAGATGTCCTCACAGCTCCATCGACAAACGTGCGATATCGATCGCGAAGGATTATGCAGAGTTGACAGAAAAATGTTACACATGCTGTAGCAGGTGAATGGTAGCCTACAACAAAGAACTAAAGCCCCACCTCACCCAGTTCGAGTACCGGATCATGCAATTAGCTGGCAGAGTGACAAAACTTTGCCCGGTGCCTTCAGCACCGCCCTGAACACTGTCGAGCCGACGCGGGACTAATATATCAGAAGGAGTGAGAATAATTAAGCAACAAGGGTATATTGGTGCATACAACATAATGAAGCAAGAAGTGCTAGTGCATACAACATCAGACCAGTTGTTACAAGCGGGTTATACAATCACGAGCGAAGTGCACAAGCACAATAATAGGGCAGACAGCTGAAACCACCGCATACTGAAAAGACGCCGAACACAGAAGGTTGTGCTATAAATGCGTTAGTCGTCTAGGTCTCAATGGGGAAAGGACTGCATTCATACTTCGTAGGCTACTTTTCGTGAATGTATGAGGAGCGTGACACCTTCGAACATGAATACTATATTCCAGTCCCCGGGTCGAATGTGCGCGAGGATCTGTTTTATCGTGATAATTTTGAACGTGCGTTAAGCAAGTCTTATGCCACTCGGTACCAATTGAATATACTCTTTACCACTATGGAGGTATTTTGTCATGTATTAATAGGGCCACCAGAATGCAACCAAAGCACAGAATATCAATAAGTAGATGTCTATAAGTAATTGTAAATCATACAAAATAAATTCCATGATCACTAGATTTTATACATGTGTTACTATAATGATTTTGTTAATGGTGATCAGCAACCAAATATTGATAATGTGGAAGTTACTGCCTTTTGCCTTGGCATGACTTCTCACTTTTTGCTGACAATACAAAACTTTAAAATAGTGGTCAAAAGTCAAGTTTGAGCTCAATATTAGGGCTGGGACGATTACCGCATTACCGCAATACCGCGGTCACGTGACTCCAACCGCGGGTCTGAGCTCGTCACCGTCATCACCGCAAAAAAAAAAAAAAACATTGGCCTGGACATGTGTGCATGTTGTGTGTAATGACATGGATTCATTGATTCTAATGACATGGATTATGTTTAATGATATTGTGTCTTACATGGATTCAAGGTTTTCTAAACAAAACTTATCATCAAAAGATGGAGCAAATCCGACCTTTCGCGAGTTGAGGAGCGCAATGTTCCACGACACATAATAACATTCCATTCGTATTAGAGATGCGCGGATGGGCTATTATTATTTCATCCGCAACCGCATCACAAAACTCATCATCTGTCCGCCATCTACCCGCACCAACGATTTTTGATAAATTTTCGAAACCGCATCCGTGGCGCTGACTGTATTAAGGTCTATGAGCAATGCAAGGCGCTGCTGCCGCGAGGCTAGAAAGCTCTTGGCTGCTCTAGAAAGATCCAATGCAGCAAAGATATTTAAAGGCTAAAGTCCCTAGTATATTGGCTATGTGGTGTCCCCAGAATATCAGCAGTGAACTCCGTCTCCGATCGGCGCACAGGGATAAATATAAATAAGTAAAGCCTATAACGCACATCGGCAAACCTGACCTTACCTGACTAGGCTACTGTAGCCTAAAATTGTATCATTTCGTTTTGAATTTTGTTTAAAAGTAGACATTTAGGCCTACGCCGAGTTTCGGTTCATTTATAAGACGAGCTCCAGTTCACGCGCAAGAGATCGCACCGGCGCTTCCACGTCCTCCTGATTATATGTCTGCTATATTTGCTTCTTATTTTCTTAATTCCAGGCAATTAGTTAATGAAACAGTGATTAAAATTAAGGTACAATTTATACAAAACGAAATTTAATTTAAAGAAAGGCTTTCTACAAAACAAAACTTAATAAAGTGGTCAAAATCGTGTCTGAACCATCTTATGATCCTATCTTACTCATGCTGTTCACTTTTCATATAATCGACATAGATTAAATAAAAAATAACACTGTATTATGTAAACATAAATATGGAGTATAATATTTGTAACTAAGACATGTTGCAAAAGGTGTTCATCTTTCATTTCCTATGTGAACATCATAATGTAGGCTAAATCTCCTGAAAATGATGAATTCAATGCGAATGTATCTGAGAATATTCTTAAATAAGGAAATCTATTCAGTGATTGGTTCATGCCAGATTACTGCTTGATGAAACTTTGACTATTTCAAATTGTGCTAGTTTTTTTTTCGGATGTAGGTGACAATATTTAACAAAGTCTGTCTAGCAAAAACAACTTCTGGTGCGTGCGCGAAAGTCTGTTTTGGGGGTGTGGGGGGGTGGGGGGAGGGGGGGTGTATTTAAAGCGGTTTACCGCCATACCACAGGAAAATCTTGCTTTTCAACCGCGGTTAGAAAAAATCCCTACCGCCCCAGCCCTACTCAATATTGAGCTCATATATTTTATGTAGATAATTTTACTAAAACATCTAATTGCCAGATTTCCAGTGTTCTACTTGTAATTAATTTGGCGGGACAACTACAAATCTTTAAAGTCATTTTTCTCAGTTCCACACTCTGGCGAGTTAAGGTAGGGCAGTATACAAAATCTGAAAGCTGAATAAATAAGCTTTCTATTGATGTATGGTTTGTTAGGATAGGACAATATTTGGCCGAGATACAACTCTTTGAAAATATGGAATCTGAGGGTGCAAAAAAATCGAAACATTGAGAAAATCGCCTTTAACATTGAGAAAATCACCTTTAAAGTTGTCAATTTATGTTAACAATTGTGCTGCATTCACTCACAAAAATAAATGTTTTATATATTTACGGTAGGAATGGTACAAAATATGTTCATGGAACATGATCTTTACTTAATATCCTAATGATTTTTGGCATAAAAGAATAATCGATAATTTTGACCCGTACAATGTATTGTGGTATTTGTTGGGTAGCCTCCCTAACCTCCCCTCTTGCATTTTTGGACTGAAAGGGATCCTAAGGTACACGTGGACAGAGGACAGATGAGGTCATATATAAAACATCAATTCCAGTTCTCTGAAGAATAGAACACAACATAACTCTGGTTGGTGATTATTGCCTGAGCTTGCATAAGACAGAAGAGTTTGCTAGAGCTTACACTATCCTGAAAAGGTCAGAGGCTTCCTAACTAACTATCTCAGGGTTATTGTCAGGTAATGTGAATCTTGGGGATATGTCCCTGAATGATTTATTGTGACATTTTTGGAGGGCTTGATTGTGTGACTCTCAGCACGGTCTAATTAATCTTGTTGATATTTTGAATTTATGTGGGTGAAGCTTTTGGGTTTTCTGTAATCCTCTTGATTTATAAAACAATCACACTTGTCAAGCTCTCCCATGAGTCAGGCTTCTTAATGCTATCACTGTCTCTTGTAAATGTAATTAAATGATTATATTTGTCTCTGTTGTAAATAAACTGACAAATTAGAGGTCGAGAGATAATGACAATAATAGATGTGCAACCAAAACATGCTCTCTTATTGAATGAGAGCACTGGGCATGCAGTAATTACACACTTGTCCATTTACGTGTTTTGACAAATCTGATTGTGTGTTTGTAGTCTTAAACTGAATGCATTTAAGATGCTGCTGTGAGCGAGGACATGTACTGTACAGCGTGAGTTGTGATGTGTCTTTTGATGGCGTTAATTACATTCCTGTGTCATTCAGTCGGGCTAGAGACAGGGCTTTCTGTATCTCTTTGACAATCTGTGATTATCATGTTTGATGCCATCTCTCTTTGCTCTCAATTCTGTTTCTCTACCTAACGGAGCATTTGATTCCAGTCTTTCTGTTCTAATTTTCAGTTGTGCGGCTCAGTCATTTTGTATGTAAATCCAACCTCTCTTGCTCTCATTTTTTGTTTTGTTGTTAGCAGTCGAAATTGCAACATGTACTGTAGCTTCTCAGCTTTGCAGTCTTTGGTACTTATTTTTATTATGTATTACTAGCAATGCACTTTTTGAATACAAGTATTCTTTTTGGTTGTGTTTTTCAGGGTTACCATATGACCTTAAATAGTGTTAAAATATCTTAAATAAACTTTCAACGTTTAGGGGCATAAAAAGTCTAAAACATCCTAAATAAATGTCTGTATTATCTTTAGCAAAAGTTGTAATTTGGGGGATGAACACCCCAGGGATGATGAGGTGTCCTAAGGAAGTTATGAGCATAGTATAGTGTGGAAGGACAGCAATCTGTAATCAATCCGTTCCAGTTTGGGATTTTCATTTACCGCTCTTCACTTACTCCCGTCTCACTGTGTGTTCTCTCCGTAGCAGAAAATGCACCCAGCTATGTTCCCCTATAAAGGTTTTGGGTAACACTTTACTTAAAGCATTTATGTATAATGCAATATAAATGTATTTATATTTATAATGTATGTCATAATGCATTATATATTTTTATGAATAATTGTAACCAAAGTTAAAATGCATTATATTATTCTGAGTAGGGGTGGGCGATTATGTCCAAAATCTTTTACTATATGAGTAATTTTGTTTCACAATATATATCACAATATAGTTCATTTTGCTTTAAATAAGGTTTTTATGATATCAAAAGTTTTGATACCATTGAAATTTCAGAATTCGTATTACCATTTTCAATATCATTTAAAAAACTATTACTAGCCTAAAAAACTTAGTAGTAAAAAAAGGAGTAGTTCACTTTAACCCTCTGGGGTCGGCGATATTGCCGGCGATACCAGCTCACTTTTTTTCTTATCAGTGCAAAAGAGACTCAAAATACTCAAAATATCGATAATTATCATGAAAAATGTCAATTTTTTATTTCTTTCAAGTTTAAAGGCAGATTTTTGCTCCTAAGTGAAAGTTGTAGAAGCCAGAGTGTTAATTGTGGTTTTAAACTAGTCTTCATTGTCAGAACATTTCACAAATCTCAGGTAGAACATTCAAACATTTGTCATTTTTCTTTAACAAAATAAATATCTTAATAGAAAAATAAATTTCTTAGTTTCTGCATGTGCTAATTGGGGATATTGTTTCAAGTCTTGAAACAGGTTTGTGTTGCCTGACTTTGATGGCACGTATCTTCAGAACAGTTTGCAGTGCAGGCTTCAATATTAATATTACATGTTTTGTCTCGAAACGCATAGGCCTATTTGACAGTGAGTTGACAGTAGTATTAGCTTATGTTAGGATGCAGATTTACTATGTTAAATTTATGTTCATTAACAAAAACAGTAACATCTGTTAAAAAAAAAATTAACGACCTCAATTTTATTTGGTAAAATGTAATATTCTGACTGAGTTTTATTAAAATTAACCATTGGTCATCCAGTATCATGCATTTAGATCATAACCACATATAAAACCAGGCATAGCCTATCCGGTTGTTAAGTCGTGACGTAACCACTCTCCGATAATACTGTTTCCGGGTCCAAAGGCCGGGTCCTCTCTACCTACCTACCGCTTTCGCCCGAGTTTTAACGTGTTCCCATGTTGTTTAAATAGTTCGGAGTTAAAAAAACAAGTGACATTCAACTGTCATTCTACCGCTTTCCCTGTGACGAGAAAGATAAGAGTAAAATGGCTGCAGTTGATAAGGTAAGTTACAAATCTTAAACGAATGAAGAAACTTTGGCGCCAGTGGGTGCTATCCCTTAATTCCTAGTAACACCCACTGGCACTGAAGCGAAAAAAGCCCTTTAAGAAAAGGGTTTATTTAGTCTAGGATCTGGAGTGGACGAGCGGAGCGCTTGGGCCCGGAAGAGGCTAAACGTCACGCGTGACGTCAGACTTAACAACCGAATAGCACCTCACTATCATGGCAAAATGTAACTTTATGGTTTCTATGGTATTTGTATGAAAAACAGTAGCCTAAATACATTATTAAATACTGTAATTATATTCCATTAGTCCTTTAATACATTGTCTACATTAATAATATAATACACTTCAATATGTACAGGTCCTTCTCAAAAAATTTGCATATTGTGATAAAGTTCATTATTTTCCATAATGTAATGATAAAAATTAAACTTTCATATATTTTAGGTGCATTGCACACCAACTGAAATATTTCAGGTCTTTTATTGTTTTAATACTGATGATTTTGGCATACAGTTCATGAAAACCCAAAATTCCTATCTCACAAAATTTGCATATTTCATCCGACCAATAAAAGAAGTGTTTTTAATACAAAAAAAGTCAACCTTCAAATAATTATGTTCAGTTATGCACTCAATACTTCGTCGGGAATCCTTTTGCAGAAATGACTGCTTCAATGCGGCGTGGCATGGAGGCAATCAGCCTGTGGCACTGCTGAGGTGTTATGGAGGCCCAGGATGCTTCGATAGCGGCCTTAAGCTCATCCAGAGTGTTGGGTCTTGCGTCTCTCAACTTTCTCTTCACAATATCCCACAGATTCTCTATGGGGTTCAGGTCAGGAGAGTTGGCAGGCCAATTGAGCACAGTAATACCATGGTCAGTAAACCATTTACCAGTGGTTTTGGTACTGTGAGCAGGTGCCAGGTCGTGCTGAAAAATGAAATCAGATGGAAGCATGAAGTGCTCCAAAATCTCCTGATAGCTAGCTGCATTGACCCTGCCCTTGATAAAACACAGTGGACCAACACCAGCAGCTGACATGGCACCCCAGACCATCACTGACTGTGGGTACTTGACACTGGACTACAGGCATTTTGGCATTTCCTTCTCCCCAGTCTTCCTCCAGACTCTGGCACCTTTATTTCCGAATGACATGCAAAATTTGCTTTCATCCGAAAAAGTACTTTGGACCACTGAGCAACAGTCCAGTGCTGCTTCTCTGTAGCCCAGGTCAGGCGCTTCTGCCGCTGTTTCTGGTTCAAAAGTGGCTTGACCTAGGGAATGCAGCACCTGTAGCCCATTTCCTGCACACGCCTGTGCACGGTGGCTCTGGATGTTTCTACTCCAGACTCAGTCCACTGCTTCCGCAGGTCCCCCAGGATCTGGAATCGGTCCTTCTCCACAATCTTCCTCAGGGTCCGGTCACCTCTTCTCGTTGTGCAGCATTTTTTGCCACACTTTTTCCTTCCCACAGACTTCCCACTGAGGTGCCTTGATACAGCACTCTGGGAACAGCCTATTTGTTCAGAAATTTCTTTCTGTGTCTTACCCTCTTGCTTGAGGGTGTCAATGATGGCCTTCTGGACAGCAGTCAGGTCGGCAGTCTTACCCATGATTGCGGTTTTGAGTAATGAAACAGGCTGGCATTTTTTAAAAGCCTCAGGAATCTTTTGCAGGTGTTTAGAGTTAATTAGTTGATTCAGATGATTAGGTTAATTGCTCGTTTAGAGACCCTTTTCATGATATGCTAATTTTTTGAGATTTTGGGTTTTCATGAGCTGTATGCCAAAATCATCGGTATTCAAACAATAGAAGACCTGAAATATTTCAGTTGGTGTGCAATGAATCTAAAATATATGAAAGTTTAATTTTTATCATTACATTATGGAAAATAATGAACTTTATCACAATATGCTAATGTTTTGAGAAGGACCTGTATATCCCACATTTCATGGTGCAGTTAATATTACTAGGCTAACGTTACAGTAAATCCATGGTAAATGATGGGAATTTGTAGACGGAAAAGCCTTCTGACTCTATCGTTGCACACAGTGTTTCTCCTGTTTGTCCGTGCCGTTTCATCTGCCTTTTAAACTGGTTTAAATCACTGAGACATTTGTGTTCTTCGCTGAATTTAAGCTCTTCTCCCTGGATCTTGTGACCGAGACCGATCAAAGTAAGTGATCAAAGTTGAGCCGAGCGGATAAATGGTCCGTGTGGCGCGCGGTTCAATTGAGTTTCGTTCCGCTTTTGGCGCATAAACATTATTGAACATTTGTCGAACTCTTGATATCGTTTTATCGAGAAAAATTATATCGCGATAATTATCGTTATCGTTTTATCGCCCAGCCCTAGTGAAGTCCATTCTGAAACGCATCCGAAAACGAACTGTAACTCAGCGTATACTTTCACACAGACACGAGAGATTTTTGTTTATGAAGCTTGAATTCTCTACTTTTAAATGAAGTAATTTATATAAAAAACAAATATTCTTAGTTTATGTAATCTGTATGAAAAGAGAGATGTCAGCTTTTTCTTTTCAGCTCATTATAGCTTAAGTGTTAATGTGACCACGCCCACGCAGAGAGCGCGCTATTCAAACGCAAATGATCTGAGGCAAGCCATGCAAACCTGCTAAGACCCACATCAGCTGGATAAAACACATCAAGTTTAATACGAATCTTGTACTGTACCTCATCTTGCTACACTGTGAGGAATAATACTATCGTGATTTCCTGGAAAATTTACCTCAGAAGTGCTGGTAGTTTCACTTCGAGGAGCAACCGATCCAGCTGATGTAGTAAGTTATTTTTTCTTAAGTGCTTTGTTCTAATCGCGATATTGAATAGTGTCTGTAAACCGCAAAAAAACTGTTTAAATAAGAATTGCGTGTCTGTGTGTGAATGAACGAATGGCACAGACGCCCGCGCACTGTTGTTTACTACAGCTGTACAGCGCGCATCTGTGCCGTTCATTCACTCTCGCACCTACATTAGTAAACATGTTATTTTTACATGAACACATCCAAACTATATTGCTATAGCCTACTGAGATGAGTAAAAATAGACTGAAATATGTTGAAATAAAATGTCTTTGTATAAGCAACAAACTGCAAATTAACATTTATGCTAATATATCATAAACACGATATGTTAAAGACTAAATATGAATGTTTAGACAAAGATTATGTTGATTAGTTTTAGATAGATTATAAAGTTTTTACTGTTAAAAAAAAGACTACTGCCACATCAAATAAGCCAATTTCTGCTCATATGTTAAATATATAGAATGGGATGTTTTGTCAAAAATAAAGTAGGTATATTGAATCATCAATAGTGTTTGTTCCAATATTCGAACTAATGAATCCTTACCTTTGAAATACGTATGATAAAATGTATACTTTTTACAAAGAAAGATTACACTTTAAATATTGTTAAAATTGTAATTGTTGTTGTAATTGTAACCTATTTGTAATTGGTTACAATTTCTAATTGTAAAATATATATATAATTTATTTTGTCCTCGCATTCTTTGGTACCCAGTGACACACCTGTGTGAAAGGCTCATTATGCAGCTCATTATGCGACTCATTATGCGGTCATTGTCTTCTCAGGTGTGAATCACGCCCCTCGGCATATTGCCTTTCCAAACAAAAAGTGTCTTACAAAATTTAAATCAATGTATTGTTTTATGTGAATGATTAGGCAGGATGATTTTCAGATCATTTTGGAGCAAAAACTCTAGGCAACAACATCTATTAGTCAAAAGTCTTGTGGACACATATTTAGTATGTGTTTTGTGGCCTTATTTCAGAAACTTTAGTTTTAGTTTTTTTCAATAACCATGCAAAAACAATATTATCTCAAAAATACAAACATGTACATACATGTTGCTCATATATTATGGTAGCCCTTTTTGTGCTAAATAGAGTGTTATGACAAATTTGCCATTAATATGTTTATAAGCAACTGAAAAAAGCACAAATGTCAGGGCATGTCAAAACATCTCAAGGACCCCAAAATACCTTAGACCCAGAGGGTTAAAATGAAAATTAGCCCATGATTTACTCACCCTCAAGCCATCCTATGACTTTCTTCTTCAGACGAATACCAATCGGAGTTACAGTGCTGGTCAGAATTATTTACCCCCTTGGTAAATATGATCAAAGATGGCTGTAAAACATAAATCAGCATTGTTTATCCTTTTGACATTTTATAAAAAAAATCTAAAAAAAAACGAACGTTTTTTTGAAGTAAAAGAATTGAAAGTGGGGGGGAAATCACATTATGAAATAAATGTTTTTCTCCAAAACACATTGGGAACAATTATTTGCCCCCTTTTAGCAACCTCCTTTTTCCAAGATAACAGCTCTGGGTCTTCTTCTATAATGCCTGATGAGTTTGGAGAACACCTGACAAGAGATCAGAGAACATTCCTCCATACAGAATCTCTCCAGATCCTTCAGATTCATGTTGACGCTTCTTCTCTTCAGTTCAGCCCGCTCAGTGACCCATTTTTGTTTTGATTTTGATGTTTGTTTTTGGATCACTGTCCTGTTGGAAGATCCAAACATGGCCCGTTATAAGATTCTAGCACAGGCTGTCAGGTTTTGATTTTTATCTGTTGGTATTTGATTGAATCCATGATGCCATGTATCTGAACAAGATGTCCAGGACCTCTGGCAAAAAATAGTCCCACAGCATTAAAGATACAGCAGAGTATTTCATTTTACACATGGGGTACTTTTTTATCCCTGTACTAACCAAACCCATGTTAAGTGTTTGCTGCCAAAAAGCTTTTTTTGTTTGTTTCATCTGTCCATAGAACATTTGAAAAGTAATTACACTACTGGAACTTCAAACGGGATGGGTTCTATGGTCAGATGAAACAAACAAAAAAAAAAGAAGCTTTTTTGGCAGGAAACACTTAATATGAAATACTCTGCTGTATCTTTAATGCTGTGGGCCTACTTTTTTGCCAGAGGTCCTGGACATCTTGTTCAGATACATGGCATCATGGATTCAATCAAATACCAACAGATAAAAAATCGAAACCTGACAACCTCTGCTAGAAATCGTATAATGGGCCGTGTTTGGATCTTCCAATAGGACAGTGATCCAAAAACAAACATCAAAATCAAAACAAAAATGGGTCACTGAGCACACAACCAAGCATCTGCAATGGCCATCCCAGTCCCCAGACCTGAACCTTATAAAAAATGAGTGGGCTGAACTGAAGAGAAGAAGCGCCAACATGAATCTGGGAATCTGAAGGATCTGGAGAGATTCTGTATGGAGGATTGTTCTCTGATCTCTTGTCAGGTGTTCTCCAAACTCATCAGGCATTATAGGCGTAAACTCAGAGCTGTTATCTTGGAAAAAGGAGGTTGCAAAAAGTATTTAATAAAAGGGGGGAAATAATTGTTCCCAACGTGTTTTGGAGAAAAACATTTATTTCATAATGTGATTTCCCCCACTTTCAATTCTTTTACTTCAATGAAAGGTTAGATTTTTGCTAATTGTTTTATTAGTTATACATTAATAATGCAGATTTATTTTTTACAGCCATCTTTGATCATATTTACCAAGGGGGCAAATAATTCTGACCAGCACTGTATATTAATAAACACCATGACGCTTCCAAGCTTTATAATGGCAGTGGATTGCAACCATTGCAACCAACAGATTGAAACTCAAAAAAGTGCATCAGTCCATTATAAAAGAACTCCACACGGCTCTGGGAGGTTAATAAAGGGTTAGTTTCTTTACAGTTATTGAGGGAGCTAAACATGCCTAAATTACCGAAAAAAGGTACCGTTGGGTACCGGCAACGAATTTCAGATTAAAACCTTAATGACTTAACCACTCCCTGTGGATTTTTTTTCTGTAACTAACCTTACACAATTTTGCTTACACAATTTTGGTCGACTAAGCCTCTTCTTATCGGCTAACGTTTAGTCGACTACTTGGGGGCAGTCCTACAAACCTCCTAGCAGTGCTTAAGAGACATTCTATGAAAACAAACTTCATACCCTCGCTAGTTTGTCCCATTGTGTACATAAAGATCAATGGTATCAGAGTGTTTTAACAATAATTGTAACAAAATACTTTAATTATTGACTTGACAATTGTGAGATACTTTGTGCTATTGAGTTTAAGTTATTTATCAAGCTTTCCAATAACAGCAATAAGAGAAATTTTGCTAATACAAACATGTAGTTGTCAAATGTCCATTCAAAACCTTATCTTTTGTACAACAGTAGTTGCTGCTGGGGTATAAACAAGAGTTCCGACAAAGCCTTTACATTTATCATTCACACACAGCTGACAGGGTTAGCTTGTCACCAATTTGCGCACCCCATTCATCCTCACTTAAATGTGCTACCCAAATTGAACTGCGTAGAATGGCAGCTTGACTGTGGAGGATGTATCATTACTAGCGGATTTGTTGTAGGTTTGTGGATTGTTCATCTGCAGCTGCATATGAATAAATGAGATAAGCAAACCTAACAGGCTGGTGGTACACATGGAGGCCATGTCTGCTCAAAAAGGAGGGGTATCTTTGGTAGAGTTACGGAAATGCATCAAGGCTACAAACTCAGACAAACAAAAGCAAAGAAATTGAAGTGGCCTTAAGGCCAAACTTATCAGGCTTCTACATTCCAGATGCTTGTGTTGAGCGGTTATCATCTGTAATGAATTATCTACAACTGAGAGATTATATCACCTGAACGATGTGCATTGCCTCAAGAGGAGCAATCAGCATCTAAACGTTAGGTGTGTGATTTTACAAACTGGTTGAAACGCTGTGTTTACATGTAAAATATTAATTATGTGTTTATTGTAATGCAATAAGAGTGAAGCCGACATGTCCAGTCAGGAATAAAGGAATTTTCAAATTGATTTGATCCATTTATGTTTATTATAACCATAGCCCAGTAAACATAGAACATTCTCCTAAAGTTCCCCTTTTCTTGTAACCAAGTAATAATGTTCTAGGAACGTCTCTTTAGGTTATTTTTTTTGTAACCAAAAACTAACCTGAGAATGTTCCCTGCTGGTTATTTTAAGGTTTTATATATAAATAAATAATTGTTTATTCATTTTTTAATGTCCATGAATAAATTTAATATTTAAAAAAGAATTGTGTGCTGAAGATTGTGTTGAAGTCATTGCTATTTGGTGCTGAAGAAATGTAATCTTATTTAATCCTGGATCATTACTGACATACAGCAGGGTAAATGATATCGGAGTAAAGAGGTTAGGGGAACGTACTGAGAATGTTCCAAGAATGTAATGGGAACGTTCTGAGAGGTTACTGGGAAGGTTAGGGGAATGTTCTCCAAACCAGCAGGGAACATTCTAATTGTGTAAAGAACTTTCCTGGCTAACCAACAGATAATGTTAGGATGTCTGTTCTGGGAACCAAAAATTGTTAGCTAGCTGCGAATGTTCTGATTTTGTGTACATTTACTATTAGCATTCTTCTTCCATGCTTTGGAAGTCATTATGTTTCCCTCTTCATAGCTTATATTACTTCATTGAACATATTAGTGTAAAAGCTTGTATGGAAATAATTTACAGGAATTTAATTAATCCTTCTTGCAAAACTATACTGTAGTTGAAACAAAAATAAAGCAGTGAACTGTTTTCAAAGATAAATATTAAATAGCCAAGGGTAACTACAGTAAATATATTTTTCCTGTTCTGGTGGTTTGTTATAAAGTAAAAACAAAGGAAAGGGTCCCCTCTAGAACTAGACAGGATAGTGTAAGTGTATTTGAAGTAGGGAGATATATTATTATTCTGTAGATAAGCTGTTTTACCTCTCCATGAAGAAGTGTCCATTCACAGTGCCCTGTGGTACCCACCTCAGGGCTCTCAAGTCTCACGCATTGAGCGTGAGACACACGCATTTCAACCCGTTCACACGCTCACACGCCACACCTTGTATTTCTCACGCTGAGGAGTAAGGGAACTTGCCCCGCTATACAATTAATGGACGAGGCTCAGGCAAACAGAGGGAAGTTCTCTGCCGAGTTCATAGCATCTGTCTCGAGTTATACAGAGTTAAATGCTAGCTACCAGCCAATCAGAAATTAGAATTAGTTGTTTCCGGGTAAATTATGTGTTCCCGCTGCAAGCACGTTCGTTACTAGACAACACGCGCACACACGGAGTGGAAGTTGAAAGAGCACGATCTGATGAATGCGGTTTGTGGACATCTTCATTTATTTTTTATTTTTTTTAGCATTTTGATTTTACGATTCCTGGACGATATCTCTTGCCTGTGATCAAAGACAGTGAGAGCTGATGTTGAGGAGTATAGCCAAATTCGTGCTAAATTATTTTTGATGCATTCAAAAACTCTCCAACTGCTTTTAAAGGGGTCATCGGATGCAAAATACACTTTTATATGGTATTTGCAAATAAATGTGTCTTTGCAATGTGTGGACACAATCACCATGCAATGAAAAAAATCCATTCACTTTTTTTTAATCCTCAAAAAGCCAAAAAGTTGTTGCTCATTATCATTTAAAGAGACATGCACCGAAACGGGTCACTGTGAACAGAGCTGTTTTTGAAGAGGTAAAAAGGGTGTTGTTTTACACAACCATTGAGAAATTTTAACCAAAGTATGTTACAAACTTTACATGAAGACCCAAAAGAATCATACCAACTTGTGGAAAATGTGAATTTACATACATGCTCAGGGCAAGTTGTTATATGACACAATGTTATGTACATTGAGCACTGATGTTCAGTTGGCTTGTTTGGGGTCAAATTTATTTTTATTTTTCAATAAATTTTTATTTTTTAAATATCACTATTTATTTTATTTGGATGAATTTGTCTTTTTATCAGATTTAACAATTGTTATAATTTCCATTTGTGCTGGTCAATTATGAACAATAGGCAAAATTGAACTGCTAGCAAAAATTGAAGCGAATTTGGTTGGGTCGAGGGACCGCTGCTGCAAATATTTGGGTGGCTCCTCCCCTAAATCTCACTCTAAACTTTTGATAAAACTTGAGAGCCCTGCCACCTTTTCCAGCTCACCCAATGAAACACTGGCTTTCTGTTGAATCATAATGCTCCTTCTTACAAGACTATGCTTAGAATGATGACCTTTTGCAACTACGTTCCTGCCTCTCAAAGCCCAAAACAATTTATAAACCACACCCAGAGGCCTAGACGCACACATGCTTGCCAACTTAATCGGAACCATCCCCAAAACAAAAACCCTAAAATAGGACTGGGCGATAAAATGCTAATTATCGCGATATAATTTTTTCTCGATAAAACAATATCAAGAGTTCGATGAATGTTCGATAATGTTTATGCGCCAAAAGCGGAACGAAACTCATTTGAACCGCGCGCCACACGGACCATTTATCCGCTCGGCTCAAAGTCCAAACGGCAGCGCAGCGCGAGCTCAGTAGAGCAGATGCGTTTACTTTGATCGGTCTCGGTCAGAAGATCCAGTGAGAAGAGCTTGAATTCAGCGAAGAACACAAATGTCTCAGTGATTTAAACCAGTTTAAAGGCAGATGAAACGGCACAGACAAACAGGAGAAACACTGTGTGCAACGATACAGTCAGAAGGCTTTTCCGTCTACAAATTCCCATCATTTACCATGGATTTAACATTACTGTAACGTTAGTCTAGTAATATTAACTGCACCATGAAATGTGGGATATACATATTGAATTGTATTATATTATTAATGTAGACAATGTATTAAATGACTAATGGAATATAATTACAGTATTTAATAATGTATTTAGGCTACTGTTTTTCATACAAATACCATAGAAACCATAAAGTTAACGTTACATTTTGCCATGATAGTGAGGTGCTATAGGCTATGCCTGGTTTTATCTGTGGTTATCATGATCTAAATGCATGATACTGGATGACCAATGGTTAATTTGAATAAAACATTCAGAATATTACATTTTACCAAATAAAATTGAGGTTGTTAAATTGTTTTAACAGATGTTACTGTTTTTATTAATGAACATAAATTTAAATCTGCATCCTAACATAAGCTAATACTACTGTCAACTCACTGTCAAATATGCGTTTCGAGACAACACATGTAATATTAATATTGCAGCCTGCACTGCAAACTGTTCTGAAGATACATGCCATCAAAGTCAGGCAACACAAACCTGTTTCAAGACTTGAAACAATATCCCCAATTAGCACATGCAGAAACAAAGAAATACATTTTTCTATTAAGATATTTATTTTGTTGAGGAAAAATGACAAATGTTTGAATGTTAGGGGAACGTACTGAAAATGTTCCAAGAATGTAATGGGAACATTCTGAGAGGTTACTGGGAAGTTTCTGGGAACCAAAAATTGTTAGCTGCGAGTGTTCTGATTTTGTGTACATTTACTATTAGCATTCTTCTTCCATGCTTTGGAAGTCATTATGTTTCCCTCTTCATAGCTTATATTACTTCATTGAAGATATTAGTGTAAAAGCTTGTATGGAAATAATTTACAGGAATTTAATTAATCCTTCTTGCAAAACTATACTGTAGTTGAAACAAAAATAAAGCAGTGAACTGTTTTCAAAGATAAATATTAAATAGCCAAGGGTAACTACAGTAAATATATTATTCCTGTTCTGGTGGTTTTTTATTAAGTAAAAACAAAGGAAAGGGTCCCCTCTAGAACTAGACAGGATAGTGTAAGTGTATTTGACATACAAATTTGACATTTATCGTGATAATTATCGATATCGACTGATATAAAACAATTATCGTGATAATTTTTTTTGGCCATAACCTAAACTTTTTAACATGGCCCTTATTCGAGGGTCATTCTTTTTTTTTTTCTGTGGAAATGTTAAGCTCTCACTCCCTCATCTCCACTAGAAGTACGTTATGTATGCAACATACCATCCAGATAATTTGTCATTTAGGGTATGCTCAATCCATCTTTATATCAACAGGTAGACTCTTAAGAAAATTGGTTCTAAACAGTACCAAATATGGTTCTTTGGCTTGTAACAATAGCAGAACCTTTTCTGGTTCTTTCCATAAAGAACCGTGCTTTGAAAGTGTTATATAGGGCCTTAATAGTGTTAAATAACCTTTTTAATAATAGTTTATTTTCATTAATATTACTATATTAGTGTCTTTATATTATTAATATTGTATAATATCTTGTTGCCTCTATTTGGGTTTTACAAAAACAAACAAACAAAAAGCATGTGGTGTCAATTAGTTACTGTTATTTTATTATTGACATGGCAAATTGTAGCAAAAAATGACAGTGCTCTAACAACATTTGTTAGCTGAAAACATTAATAAATAACAATTGACATTGAACATGATATAGATGTAATAAAGACCAAGTTCCAGTGAAATATCGTCACAATCCTCTTTGCGTCCTTCATTATGTGTGTATTCTGAATGGCAGTTTCTCTCTGCAGATGATACGGTTATGGTACACTGTAAACCCGGATAAGTAGAATCTACTTAAAAAAAACAAAGGTAACTCGCCTTAATTTAATTAAGTAAGCATAACTTAATTGCATCAAGTTTTCTTACTTAATCCATTTAAGTTTTGTCAACTTAATTCTATCTGTGATCTGAGGAAGTGTACTCCCAGAGTGCATTGCGGCAGTAATAAATTAATTGCTTTGTTTTACTATTTTTGACTTTATTTTACCATTACAATTGTATTTGCTATCGTTATTGGGGTTATACTGACAAGAGACAGCAAATAAAATTGTAATGATCTAATTAATTAAATTAATTTTAAAAAAAACTTGTTACCATTGTTGTGGTTTGCATGCTGAATGTTGAAGTCTGTGTGTGACTCAAGCAAAATTGCTAGATATTGTCACAAATATAGAGGGGTTATATCAACCCAATTAAAAGTTTATGCCATAAGTGTTAGCAATAAAATGTTAAAAGATCATTATTATACATAAAATATGGTTATGATATATATATCATTAATAAATTCATTCAAAACATGGAAATAATTTAAGTATAAAAATATATAATATTTATTACTTCACTTCCTTTGAAATCATATAACTGATTTCATGTTGCATCACTGCAACAATTGGAAGAAAATTACAATAATATAAATTAAGTTTCCAGTGCCCAACCAAAGGGAACACTTATCACAATAATGATGAGAAATTTTAGGAAATCAACATGAATTTATGAAGTCAACTTATGTGACGTTCTCCCAAAATTGTTAGTTGTTTTGACAATAACATTCAAGATGACTGGAAAATGAGCAAATGCAACTAAGAAGAATGATGACTGCAGAAGTCGAAGAAATGAGTAAAAAGTCTATTAAGGTTTACCCCGCCTCAAAAACTATTTACCCACCTGTGTTTTTTTTTTTTGTTTTGTTTTTTGCAAAATGGTACTCAAACCAGTCAAGTAATGTTTAATAGGGTTTTCTGAGTAAAGAAGGCATAGCATGCAAACAGTACAGATTACTAAATTGTTTTAAGTAAGTTCAACTAATTATTCAACATTAAGTAAAGTTAACTAAAAAGTGTTAGTTAGAACAACTGTTTGATTTTACAGTGTACATGACAACATCTGAAATTGATCTGAGAAAATACACAATTGAGTTTTAAGGTAACAGTGTGTCTCTTCCAGTTGATTATGTGAAAACAATTATGTTTATGAAGGCCAAAATTAGCAAAAATGGACAGTATGTGAGCCCTGTACCATGTTAAAAGGGAAAAAAAAGAAGAATATAAAGTCATGGGATAGGTTTGATTGTTTTTGTGACTTGGTTTGTTTAGGCATAAAGTAATAATTAAAGAAAAATCTAACAATATGTAATTATGTATCATAAATTCAATATCTCTGTTACTTATTTTGTGGAGAAGAGAAAATTGAACAAAAACTGAACAAAACTGCTCAATTGCATGTTCTGTTAAATTAAAAAGAGAAAGAGACATGATTGGTAGGAAACCAGTTACAATTTTTTTATACAATTTATCTTATTTATTTATTTAGCTTATTTATCTTAAGTTATATAATCACATTTTATGAAAAAAGTCATTAACCTGTTGAGAGTGTGTTGACGGTCTGTGTAGTTGTAAAGCTGAGCTCCCGGAAAATCAGTAATAATGAGGTGGCTTTGACTTCCATATTTGAAAAAACAAAAAGGCGAGAATAAAGAACCCTAAACTCTAACTCAAAGAACCATTACAGCATATAAAGAGTTCTTCAGGAAGATGTTCTAAATAGAACAGTTACTATGCTTCATTAAGACAGAATTTCAATTTTGTTGAGCACACCCTAAGCGTACTCCAATCTCAGCAAAATTTGGTTTGTTTCCATTTCTCATGAAGGAGAGTTGATTGGGTGGGTGAGAGTAGAAGATTTAAAAAGTCCAAAAATAAGGGCCACTCTACCTTGCAGTGAGAGACCACACTGAAACTGTACTAAGTGCAAATCTGCACAGTTTATTTTCCTTCAGATCTATTATCTGTTTTTTGATCATACAAAGCTGATTTTGAACATTTGGATTCAGAAATGAGTAGTGTAAAAATGTATTAAAAGTAAATGTAGGGCTTAAAATTTGCTTTTAACATAAATATTTGTAATTTTATGAGACCCTGTGTGTGGAGACGACATTGATAGTTCGCTAGCTCTGTGTATTTTCAGTGTTTGAAGAAAACCTTTAATAACTCCCACACCTAGTAATAGAGCACAGCAAGGCTAAACGACTTGGGCAACATTATGAAGATGATCTTTTTCAATGATCTTAAGTAGATGTATCAGAGATGTGGGAATGCTCTTTCTGACTGACCTCCTGTGACCCCACAAATGAATATCTCAAGAATGATGTATTCATTCTTGTAGTTGAAAGTATATAAGGAAGAATACAAATGCACATATTTTCTAAATGCATGTTATTGATATTGTTTAATTTCATATCAATTCATGTGTGCATATGAGTATTTTTTTTTAACCTCAGATTATTTTTAATCAAAATCTCATGAACTCTTTCTTTTACTTCTCCAATTATTTTTGTCAGCTAAAAACTCTTTCTACCAATATACTGCAAGGTCAATCTGCCTCAAAACAACAACTAACTTATTGAACCAACTTTTTCCCCCCCAAGGAGAACATGTGCTCATAACTTGAAAAATCATAACTCATAACTTGAGCGCATTAAAAAAAAACTTTAGGGGCACAATGCAAATTTGTCAAATAATGTGTTTTACCTTAATAAAGGGATTATTAAGACATTTACAAGCAAAATTATTTAATTTGTTAAACAACAAAAAGTACACAAGGTTTTAAAATAGTTCTGCTTCAATTCAAGTAGTTAATTTAATAATTATGCAATTATTTAGGCCTAAACTGTATAAAAACTTAAATCGTATATGCCTTTAGGCATGTGATGGTGTAAAATTTCCATATCACGATAATTGCTAAAGCTTTTATCATGGTATATGTCATTAAGATAATTAATACATGATTTAGAAGTATTTTTCATTGTTAGTTAACTAGTTAGTTAACAATGTTAGTTTACTAATGAATTAACTAATGTTAACGTCTATGGTTACGTATGTAACCCTCGTTCCCTGAGTAGGGAATGGAGACGTTACGTCGGATGACGACGAATGGGGTTTCGCTTAGAAAGCCTATCAACTTCGAGTATTACAAAACGAGCCAATGGCAAAGAAATGCCATGGGTCTGCGGAATTTGCATAGCGTATCTCCGCCCTACCTCGTGGGTATAAAAGGAGGACGCCAGCAACATGCAGATATGTTTCTTCGCTGAGGAGCCAAGACTGAGCTCAGGCGATCCCCGCGGTACAGCGGAAAGTGGCAGGCAGACGTAACGTCTCCGTTCCCTACTCAGGGAACGAGGGTTACATACGTAACCATAGACGTTCCCTTTCGTTGTCACTCCGAGTTACGTCGGATGATGACGAATGGTGTTATCAGTCTAATCATGCCACCTTCTCAGCTGTCTTCCAGTGCCCTGTGTAAATCGAGGTCCCTGTCATAGACTGGACGAAGGACTCCATTTATCACAGGAATACCAAGGTACACTGGGAAGCATATCCCAAGCTAAGGGGAAGTATGCAAATAATGCCAACCCGGAGGGGGGGGGGGGGGGGGGGTTGGCTTAGAGAATACACATATGACCCGGAGGGATGCATATGGAAACCAATGGCGTCCACTATCCAGTGAGACAACCTTTGCTTGGAGAGAGCCCTTCCCTTCAGCTTCCCACCATAACAGACAAAGAGCTGGACAGAGGTCCTGAAACACTGCGCTCTGTCTACATAGGCGCGGAGAGCGCGTACTGGACAGAGCAGTGTCAAGGCTGGGTCTGCCTCCTCCGGGGGCAGCGCTTGCAGGTTCACCACCTAGTCCTGGAAGGGAGTGGTAGGAACCTTGGGCACATATCCAGGCCAGGGTCTCAGGACCACGTGAGAGTGAGCCGGCCCGAACTCCAGGCACACTTCGTCAACGGAGAATGCAGGCAGGTCCCCTACCCTCTTGATGGAGGCAAGTGCAACCAGGAGCGCTGTCTTCATTGACAGGAACTTAAGCTCGACTGATTGCAGAGGCTCAAAGGGAGCACTCTGCAGGGCAGTTAGAACCACTGAGAGGTCCCAAGAGGGAACGAGAGGAGGGCGAGGAGGATTTAGTCTCCTCGCTCCTCTCAGGGAGGTCAAGGAGGTCCTTCCTCAGAGGAATGGGCCAAGGAGGTGCTGTCGCGAGGAGTACAAGTTCGGGGAACCAGGTCCGGGTGGGCCAGTACGGCGCGACCAGAATGACCTGCTCCTCGTCCTCCCTGACCTTGCGCAGAGTCTGCACAAAAAGGCTCACTGGGGGAACGCATATTTGCGGCCCAGCGGCCTGCTGTGCGCCAGTGCATCCGTGCCGAGAGTGCCCTCGGTCAGGGAAAAATACAGGGCGCAAGGGTCGAGTCGTGAGAGGCAAACAGATCTATCTGTGCGTCCCTGAACTGGTCCCAATCAGCTGAACCGACTGGGGATGGAGTCGCCATTCTCCAGGGAGGGGCTGAAACCGTGAGAGCTCGTCGGCTGCACAGTTCAGAGCTCCGGGAATGAAAATGGCTCGAAGCGACCTCAGATGCTTCTGACTCCATAGGAGGAGGTGGCGAGCGAGTTGTGACATACGGCAGGAGCGTAGACCACCTTGACGGTTGATGTACGCTACAGTAGCGGTATTGTCTGATCGGACTAGTACGTGTTGACCCAAGAGAAACGCCCGGAAGCGGTGCAAGGCAAGGCGTACTGCCAACAACTCGAGGCAATTGACATGCCATAGCCGCTGGGGTCCTGTCCAGGAGCCCGCAGCAGCATGTCCATTGCACATGGCGCCCCAGCCTGTGGTGGAGGCATCTGTTGAGACAACATGCCGGGAAGCTTGTTTGAGAAAACTGAGGTTCGACCACGGGATGAAAAACTGAAGGCAGGTCAGAGTAACTGGTACTCGGAGCATGCCTTTTTGCCATGCCCACCTCGGGACTCGGTCGCGAAGCCCAGCTGAAGCGGTCTCATATGAAGCAATCATATGGACGGCATAGCGGTCCGGTGTGGGGGCACATTTAGCAACCGCGCCCTGGCAGAGGGGGCCAGGGGAGGAACAGGCTGGTCGTCCCGCGGGGGCCTGCTCTGCCAGGGGTCTGGTGATAGAGGGGGACAGGGGCGACCACCTCTGGGACAGAGGGGGACGAGGAGAGCACGGCTTGTGGGCGGCGCTCTGTGTCGTCCGAGAACTCTGTGTGCTCAGAGACGGGAGAGTCAGTTCTTTGGAGAATAAGGATTCTTCCCCAGCCCTCCTCGGCGGTGGGCAGACCGAGGGATCTGAGCGGACGGCGGGGCCGTCGGGACAGAGTCAACCTCAGTCTGCTCCATCCCCGAGGAGCCCGTCTCAAGAGCGCCGCTTAACCCGGCGTGTAGTGGGGGGCGGGGCTGGAGAGGGGTGGGCAGACCGAGGGATCTGAGCGGACGGCGGGGCCGTCGGGACAGAATCAACGTCAGTCTGCTCATGGGCGGCTGAAAGCTGTTGCGCAAGCCCTCAACCGCACCGCCGAAGAGGCCGACCTGGGATATGGGAATGTCGGACAGACGGGTCCGCGCGACATCCAGCACATCAGACAGGTTCAGCCACAGAATACTGAGCATCACCTGACCCAGGGAGCGTACGGCCACTTTCGTCGCTCGGAGAGCAAGGTCAGTGGCGGCGCGCAGCTCAGTGAAGAGCCCTGGGTCAGTCCCGCCCTCGTGCAGGTCCATGAGCATCTGGGTCAGGTAGACCAGCAGAATGACCATGGCATGCAGTGAGGCGGCTGCCAGTCCCATGGTGCTATAGGATCTCGCCACAAGCGTAGACGAAAAACTACAGGCCACGGACGGGTGCTTAGGATTGCGCAGAGAAGAAGCACTCTGAGGACACATAGCATCGCAACAGAGCGTTCAGCCGGGGGGACCCAGTGTACCCATGGGCAGCGGCCCCATCGAGGGGAGGAAAGGCGGATGAGATCAGCGAGCGGTCCCGAGAAGACAAGGGGGTCTTACCCAAAAACCAATCGTCCTGGGAAAGCATGGCCGTCATCTCCGGATCAGACTCAGGCACAGTCGTATGCACCAGAAGGTGGCAGCTGTGACGAGTCGTCACTTCCAGGAAGATCAAACCCACCTTGTGAAGCTGCTACAAACATAGTATCATCCTCTGTAGCTTCAAATGAAACACACGGGCCACCAGAGGGTAGACCCGTGGGAATCACCTTTTCACTAGCGGGCACCGTCATTGAAGAGGGGGGCTGGGGTCGCGCACACATAGTCGGCGCCTTGTTCCAGACCGTAACCCTCAGATCACCTTGGCCACCAGCCGAAGATCGGGGGGTGAATGAGGGGACTCTCACTCATGTGAGTTCACCGAGTCTCGACCTTAATGACGCGATGGTCATGTTCCCACGGAGAAAACATGAGTCATCCACGAGCGCTGCTCTAGCATGATCAAGCCCAAACATACTAGACAACGCTCGTGCCCATCAGGGTCCGATACCAAGCTGCCGCACCATTCTTTTTTTTTTTTTTTGAAATGCACGGGCGAGCCGTCTTTAAAAAGACGTGCCGCGTGCAAGCTCTTTTTGTGAGAGAAAACTCAAGTGTTGAGGCACACGGGGAGACACGCACTGTCTGACAAACCACTGCAGAGATAAGCAGGAAGCACGTGCTCGCCGGAGATCGCCGTCACACCAACACTCCAGGTACTCGTTTGTAAAGCTGACAATTCCGAGATGGCTTGTGGAGAGAAGAATAAATTTGGCTCCGAAGCGAAAACATATCTGCATGTTGCCGGCGTCCTCCTTTTATACCCACGAGGTAGGGCGGAGATACGCTATGCAAATTCCGCAGACCCATGGCATTTCTTTGCCATTGGCTCGTTTTGTAATACTCGAAGTTGATAGGCTTTCTAAGCGAAACCCCATTCGTGTGACAACGAAAGGGAACTAGTGTTACCAAGCACTAATAAAGAATCTGAACATTTCAGACAAGTAATCTCGGGCATGTTTTATGTAAAATTTTTTAGGTTTAAGTAAAAAAAAAGCCTATTAAGTAATTAATTTGGTGCTGAAATATGAATAGCTGTTTGAAACAAATACTAGCTGTGTCTCATTTCGAAGGCTGCATTCTCCAGAGGGTGGTCAGTAAACTGACCACTACATTCCAAAGTCATAAAGAAATTACAACAATTTACAGATCACTATGAGTAATGGTGAATTTTATAATGGTTACTTTTCTGAAATCAGACATCCTTTTTGTTGTATGCGGCCGACAAATGTGACCTCCTGAGGCCACAGCCTTCAAAATGAGACACAAGCAGAAACAGAAAGTATCTGCTTTATTTATGGATTTACCGCGGTTACGGCTTGCATTTCTGCTGTTCCATCAGTGCCATTTACTGTCAGATAGAGATAATGTGCATTTTCATTTAGCGCGTCTCCTTCACTCATTCCGCCATGCTTCTCATCTTTGTTATTTAATTAAATCACCACCTTTTGAAGTGCATTATGCATCGCTGTTTTTTCATTGAAGACCTCTGATAATCAATACATTTGTTAGACCATTTAAGACATTTTTTTGCACTCGTGCTCCTAAATAGCTACATTTTACAGTTTGCATACATTTATTTTTAGTTACAAATGCGAGTGAACGGCTCACACTGTTGAGCCCTGCCCTATTATAGATTATTATTTTTTTTTTATTTAAATACATTTGATTCAGATGTACAACACAGATCAAAAGATTTGTCGCTACTTCCGTTTCATTTTGGCTTTAAGGGGTAGACTGGATTCTGTAGACGCTTTATATATTTTTGGCTACTCTTCCTTTACTTTCCACCTAAGTTACCATTGTCACATTCAGCAGCGCAAACCCATTGTTTTGGTCTTTATTGGCGAGCATTTGTGTGCACAATCTACACAGTCCCTCTTTGTCCTTGTTAGGCCTTGTCAAGTTTCTTTACAATCAGTGATGACATTTGAATGAATACATTCGAAGAGTGAATCCTTGCAGTGGTTCATATCAAATCTCCCACTAGCATATTACGTGATTTCTCCTGTCGTACAAAGTCTATTTTCACTGAAAGGAAGCTCTGAGTGCTCACCGTTTGTGCAATACAACCTTAAATGAAAGTGAAGCCTAATTTATTATAGAATGAAAGCGCTTTGTTGTTTTTATAAAGGGTAATGTAATTACCTCGTACTTCAATTTAAGATTACAGATTGAGGGATAGACCAAACACTAACATTATAATGGACCCTTCACAATAGAACCACCCACTCCACCTGTCCTGAGCTCTCTTCTTTTCAATGTATAACTGCTTTTTTCATGTTTAAACAAATGATACGACTTGAGCTGACATTTTAACTAAACTAAACAAACCAATAATGATTTCAGCAGGACTGAATGAATAGTCAACACCTGATTTAGGAAAGGTAGATTTAATAGTAGACTATTTGAAATACAACCCTTGTTATAAGTAGTGTCAAGTGCCATTTCATGTCATTTCAGCTGGATAAGAATGATTTGTATCTGTAATATACAAAAGAGTGCTCATAAGGTCCTCCAGCAATTTTGGCAATATTATAAAAACAATAAAAGACAGTTCATAATATTCTTGGGTGCACTTTGCATTGCTTTGGGGTTGTTTCTGTTTATGCACACATGCCTGTAAATGACTGATTTTACCACAGGTAGAAAGCGCTCTAACACTTTCTCACTGCGCACATGGACCTGAGACAGGCACCTACATGTATACACGGGCCACTCTGCTGAGAGCTGTTTGGGGCGAGAGAGCATGTTCATCCTCTTCTTGTTTATCCCTTAATCCTCTCTGGGGTTTCTGTTGCATTGATAAATTTTCTTGTTTCCACCAGCTTTGTGTCTCACTGCTCAATAGTGTTGCAGACAGCCGGGGACCCCACCTGCATCAGAGCCATCACAGACTTGGATCAATGCTCACACATGTACACACACCCTTCTCAGTCTCCAGAAGCCTCATGCATGTCAACTACCTTTTCTGTCCAAGATATCACTCATCCTTCAGTGCTGTCAGTGCAGTTCAGAGATTTCAGTAAACTATTTGCTGAATACGATTCTCTAAATTTGTAGAACATGCCATTTGGAAACTTTTTCCCCCTTTCCATCTGTCACCCAAACAGAGAGAATGGAGACTGTCATTGGTCCTGACCCCAGACTGAGGATAAATTCTGATTAGGTTGATTTGTGCAGTGTTGTTCTGCTCCAGATGGGCTGTGTGTTATGCAGAGTAAACACAAGCAGGCTGTGCTGATGAGAGTCAGAGAGTCCTCGTACGTGGCCGCGAGGCCGTGCAAAAGAGCTTGGGCTTAGACACGCACGCTGACAGAGTGACTGCATGTCACACATGCTCAGCTCTCTCGGAAAGACACAGGCCAATGGTTATCTGCTGTAATTAGGAAAAGCCAAAACTTCTTTCTGTGTGCAATAGAGAGGGTTAAGCGGGACTTTATTTGTTATTATTTTGTTTCACAGAATTTATATCTATATGTCAGAGATATAATGAGCCTTAAGCTGTTTGATGTTTTTTTAGTTTCTGGTAGTTAAACAACACATTCAGTGATGATCTGTAATCTAGGGTATCACATCTATTTCATAATATTGTGCTTTTTAAATAATGACTTTTATGCTCACACCACTTTCATAGTAACATAGTGTGTTTGATCATTACTATAATCAGACCTTTTTTGTTTTTTAAACACCTCTACAAAATACCCAATTAACAACAGCTATGCATTTAACAGTAAAACAATGGTGTTAATAGGTAAATTAGGATTTCATTGCAATGTTTGCATATACTATATTACCCTACTGTTGTGTGTTTGTCTGAAATCTATGCAGGTTATATAATTATTATTTTGAATTGTTATTACTGCCACTACTCCTACTATTTTCCTCATTATGCATGTTTTTATGTAGTATAATGCTTATTAATAATTAAAACCATTTCTGAATTTGGCTATAGGACAAGTAACAGGAGGAAAAATCACCGGCCTCAGTAGTAAAAAATGAAATATCAGCTTCTTATAAAATGAGTGGTTACCTTTTAATTTAAGGTGTCCTTGTTATAATGTAATTACACAAATAAGTACTGAATAATATTAATTAACAATTGACCCTTCGCTAAGCCACGCCCGAAAACCGCCACTGGCCAATCGTGTCTTAGCAACCGTAACTAGGCGCGGGAGGTCTGGCAAGCTTTCAAGCGAGGGAAACATGCCGAAGCGTTGTGCATATGGATTGTGCAAATCTGATACCCGGTATCCTAAAAGTTTGGACGGGGGAGTGTAATTTTTTTCCTTCCCGAAAATCTAAAAGCCAAGGTGAGAAATTATGTGCGTGCATCAAGCAGTGTGGTAGACCCCATTCACAACTAAGTGTCGACAGGATTAACAATAACACATTTTGCTTGGAAGTTGGAAATAATGACGGTTCTTTGTTCATAATGCACGTTTTAACGTAAAATAAGACGTTTAAAGACAAGAGGGAGGCTCACTGACATACTTTAAAATATATTTCAGCATTTTGTTAATCGACGGCCTACTACACCTGACTGAGTAACTTTAACCCAATCCGATCGCGGCTCTCCCGGTGTTAGTGTTATTCCACAAGATTTATGGATAAACTGTTTGATTTATAATTATTAGATTAGTTTCACATTTCACTTACCCTGCTGTGCACGAACATAGCTGTTCCTCGATTTATGTGTTTCCCATGTGAATGGTCAGCGTATGAGGCGCTGCTGCTGCGACTATAGGCTTTAGCTTCAATTTGTATTAAATTATTCTCTAATCGGTTGCATATTATGTCGTGGATATATCCCCCGAATGCATACTGCAGCCCCTTTTGTCTTGCTCTCTCAGATATTTCACATGTTCGCCAAAAATTACTAATTATCTCATTGGGAATGTCTGACACCGGTGCATACACACTGTAATAGATGTGCTAGACGCGAAAGCTTGACAGGCGTAGCAACAGTAACTAAGGAGGGCGGGGCTTAGCGAAGGGTCAATTATACTTGTAATGCAGAGTGCTCTCAGATATGAGTGAAGGCAGGATCAATGTGCAGGAGAACATTATTTAAATAATAACAATAACAACCTTATTGTAAACCAAAATAAACATGAAAAAACCAGGGTGCAGAACTGAGAACCTTAACGAAACATCCAACAAAGGACAATGCCAGACAAGGAACATGTGACACACTGGGGTTTAAATACACAAGGGGTAATTGGCAAATAAGACACACCTTTGAACAATCAAAGAACTAATCAACAAGAAAGAAACTACAAAGGACTACAAAACATGGCACAGAACAGGACATATTCAATAAACACCTTTTTTGCTGAACTCTACCATCAGATTGATTTCTCTCAACATTTGTATTTAATTTAACCCACTGTGTGTGTGTGTGTGTGTGTGTGTGTGTGTGTGTGTGTGTGTGTGTGTTTTCGTCCATTACTGCTTCCTAGAGGAATGCAGAAGATACGATATCATGGCGATTGATCAAACTCTCCTTGCCTAGCACTGCAGTCATTAATCAAGTGAATGCTAATTGTGATCTGAGCAGGGAGTCCAAGATTGCCCTTTGTCAGGCCCCACAGCTGGAGTGATGGAATAGTCCGGCCGTAGCTCACTGCAGGAATGCCTGTTAGAGGAAGATGCATTATGCAACTCCTCCTAAGATTGATAGCCAGCATGAAACTCTAGCATTTGTTTTCTTTTGTTAGCAATAAAGGTCAATCAAATTATACAATGCAGTCTGATCTAGTCACATCAGTTCTAGATGAATGTAATCCTTATGGCTGACTATTTAAGAAATTGCACTTCTGACATTCTCAATCTCTCTCTACAGCAGTCACACAGGGAGTATGTTCATCTTCTGGGTTACCTGAATCTAGACTAATCTTAGTTTCAAAGCTGTGTATAAGTCATTTTTGTTATGCAGATTGTAATTTATTTCTGTTATAAATTACAATCTTTGGTTTGAGCCGATGTTGCAATTTTTGTCATGTACAAGAAATATGTATTAGGAAATATTCATGGTGTTTCCTCAGTTTTTACTTTCTCAAATTATGCTTCAAAAATCAAATCAAAATATTGTTTTAATGGGTAATCAGTTGGTTTTCCTTGTACTTGATTTATCTTTTGTAATATTGTAAAAGTAGGAAAATTTCCTACATTTACTTAAGGAAGTGGCATTATTCTTGTTTGGAAAATAACAGCACAAACATAAGTTCTGTGATTACAGTTTACAATGTTTTGTTGTATTAATTGACTTGAAGTATTGCATATAGAGTTGTCAGCCCTGCTCTCTCTGCTCAGTGTCGGTTATTTTATGGCCAAAATATCGCCATATAACAGGTAGAATTTTTTCTGGCCACCAGTTCAGTGTCCGTCTGCTCGGCATCATCTTCGCCTGTTCTCCGTGCTGCACACCGGAGAAACTCACGACATGACCATACACGCCACTGCCTAAACTGAAACTGTCTGGTCTTCTTTTTATTAGCGGTGTAGAAAATGTGCAAACAGTTCTCAGAGAGAATGGGTTGTCATGTCCAAACATGCATTTATTTATTTCATAAAATCGCAGCATTTTGCGTCGTATAATCGCATAGTCTTAACATTGCGATTGCGATATGATTAACCGTGCAGCTCTATTAAGAAGCTGTCATACTCCTAATAGAGTGCGCTGTGGCAGCCATTGGTGAAGGCTGACCGCATGTCTCATACACAAGAGAGATAGCATCGGCTATCCACTTGCTTCTTGGGCGAACCAAAACAGACAAACATGATTTCCTCCACAGGGCACCTCGGTGGACATCTGACTGAAAACAACAGATTCAGCTTCTCCTGGTCTGCTTGCAAGATGATCGATCGTGCAACATTGGTCGGAACATTAGACACGTAACCCGGTCTAGGGTGCAGAAAAGCTTTAACCCTTTCGCACATACGATCACACCGGTGTGATCAGTCTTGGCTGGTCACTGGAGCGTACGATCACACCGGTGTGATTAGAACGGTCAGTACATCACGTGATCAACTGCTAAATTCAATCGTGCTTTTGTGCGTTGGCTTGCACTGAGCCAGACACACTCAGTGCTGTCTTATATCACAACTATTGAGTGTTTTCAACCACATAATGTTTATTTATGTATAAATACACATAAGTACTAGCAAAACAATGATTTTGAGTTTGTAAAATACACACTGATGTCTATGGAATAGGCAATAATAATCCTTTCATCATAATATGACGACACGTTTTATTCATATCAGATACACATTGTTTAAGTAGCTTTACATGTTACCCTATTCTTCTCCCAGTTCACCGGCCACTTACTTTCATGTATTTCGTGAGAAGTGGAGGAATTGACGTGTTGTAAATCCAACAGATCCGATTCTCTGAACTGTGAAACAAACTAACATGGCGACGCCCATCGCGCATACAGCTCAACTAACGCGATCGTTATAAAGGTGTTTAAACAACAAAACACATCCACTTGCACATATTTGACAATTGGAATATCAGTGTTTCATGCTATAGTTAATACATTTGTGAATATTTTTAATAAAAAAGGAAAAAATACATAAAAGCAGATCATCATTCATTCGGTGGTGTGTTGTGGTTGCGCGGAGTCACGTGACAAGCAATGACGCGTCACCATGGAAACATTAAAGTGACAAGTTCTAAATAACGGTCGCCTTGAAAAACTCACTCTGGGGGGTCAGTTAGAATATTTTAAACTTACATGTGAAAGGGTTAAAAGGCTCAAAAATCTCCCGAGCACGGTCACTGCCTTCCGCCAATCCTCCTTCCGCCTGCGTCAGACTGTTGCTGACTGGATGGTATTTATAGTGAGTTATTAAAATCGCGATAATCAAACACGGTTTTAATGATAATTGAATTTTAGACGATAATACTAACCGTCATTACATTTTATCGTGGTTTATAGTGAAACCGGTAATCGTCCCATCCCTATAGTGCAGAGGTCTCAGGCTCTAATTGTTTGGCTGTAGTTTTCTTCAGAATGTGCCACACAGGAGCGCTGAAGGCAGACGCAGTGCTAGCATACCATTTGCTAACTCTCCTGCTAATTCCTGGAACACTTGGCATGGTTGATTATCTCAGGCCCGTGGGTTCTGTGGCAGCAGAAACAATGCTGGTCATTACAAGCCAGACTCTGATAGTCTTGAGCTCACTATGGTGCTGTAGGGGGTGAAAGGTTGTTCCATCTGTGGCCAAACTGCACTGCCCAGGCAGCATTTTAAAGTAAGAGCTAAAACTTACTTATAAAACATAGTAGCTCATGAAGAGTCTTTTTATTTTACATTTGTGATGCTCTAGTATGCCTAGAAGTGTGGACATCTTGGTCACTTCACAGTATTATAGCATCAGATATTATTATACTATTGGCGGAGGTGTTTTTAGGAATGTGAAACAGGAATATGGGTAAAACTGTGGTATTATGATATCTGATACAATATGTTTTACTGTAGCACTAATGTGCAGGGTGACCTGAGTTTGAATTCTGTTCGGGCAGGGCTTTACAGTGTGAGCATTACACTTGCATTTGCAAGTGAAAATTACTGTGCGTGAATGTGGAAAATTATTTGGATGCACTGGTGCAAGTGACATCTGACATCCGATTGAGGTCATGAATTTCATACCCATTTGAATAAAAAATCCCCAATGCAATGGACCTTAAGAGCAAATTATGTTTCATGGTGATTGGATGATTTTAGTTGATTTCCATACAAATAAATAGAGAATGTGTAAAAATGGGCTAGTCTTTGAGGTTTGCACATAAAAAACATTCTTGTGTTCTGTTTTTTAACTAGCTGGTCAATATACACTATAACATCAATCAGGTCTTTGATTGTTGCATCAATTTAAAAAAAAAAAATAACAGCTTTTCATGCCATAATTGCTTAATTTTAAGATGGTGTGTTAAGTTAGAAAATTGTTCAACTTTTAAAAACTGTTTTTGGTTAAAAAAAAATATATCTGTGATATATAGGATATATATATATATATATATATATATATATATATATATATATATATATATATATATATATATATATATATATATATATATATATATATTCCTGCTTGTGTATTTATTTCAGTTATTTATCTACTGTCCAATTAAAGACAGAAGCCTATTACATATAATTTAAAAAAATAATAATAATAATAAAAAAAAATAATAAACAACTGGAATACCCATACCCTGAAACATGTTAAAATATTTCACATTGATTTTTCATATATCATTCAAATATGCTGATTTAGTGTTCAAGAAAAAAACATCTTGTAAGCTGTATACTCCCGATTTTTAAGCAATAGACTTAGTATATCATGAATATCCATAGTATCCACAAATCATTGTGCTAAAATAGGATCATATATTTGATATGAGTTGGGTGCATCAGAATGGGATTGAAGCAATTTTTGAGCAGCTGATAATTAATAAAAACTTTATACACATTTTCACAGGTTTTTTTTTTTTTTCATGTAAAATTACAAATACCAGACTTTTCACTAGTCGGATTCTGTCCAGCAGATGTTAACATTATGTTTTTATGGAACTGAACCCTAACAGTGTATTATTAAAGTGAAAGGTTTTTAACCTGCTCGATGCTTCAAAGATGAATGTACTGTAGCAGAACACCTTCCCCCCTCCGTGGTCCCACCACCTCAGTCAAGACTTCATCAGTGTTACTCTGAGCTGCGGAGGATCCCTGATCCTTCCTGCATTCCAAGAGGATGCGGCCATGTTTGGCGTCTCCGCTGTCATGTTTCATAATTTCACGCTTGCCTGAACAAAAGGCTCTCACAGTTCAGCTGGAGCGTGTCAACTGCACTCCGACAAGAGAATCTCACTTCTGCCTGTCTGATTGGTCACTCCAACAAGCAAAAAAAAAAAAAAAAGGAAAAAAGAGTGGACCTTTCTGTGTTTCTCTCCACTAAATTTGCTCGTGTGCACCTCTTTCTTGGCTTTCCATCAGTGAAGGTTAATGAAAGGGAGCGGGATAGTTTGGAGCGAAAACATTGGAAATCTTTGTCCGAGTTCATTGCTTTTTGACAAGGTACAGCGAGCCACTTTATGGTCACATAAACTACAGGGCAGACACCGTCACCAGGACATATCCCACCATGCCTGCAGTTATGAGACCTGTTATTTACAGAGGCCTTCAGCAAGTTATGCCTGAGCAACTTTCACACTGGTCTGAATTTGTCCATCCAAACTTCTTTGGGGAGTGGATTGTTGTGAGCGAACAGTGTGACTCCCTGCAAATGAGTTTGGGACAAGGCCGGTAGCCTCTGTTAGATTAACTAAACCTTCTGAGTGCACAGTGATTTTAAGGATTTTAAATGTGGTGCACTGAAGTCAACTTTACAATATGAAGTCCTAGATGTTATATCAGGAAAATAAATTTTGGCAGAAGTTGAACTATTTTTTTTTTCTTACTGTATTGGCAGCAATCGTAATATTTAGGGCCCGAGCACCGATGGTGTGAGGACCCTCTTGGAATTGCTCTGTTTATTATTATTATTATTATTATTATTCTCCGCAATGAATCGCATTTTTGAGGGTCTAAACATGCACGAAAACTCACAAAAATTTGCACACGCGTCAGAACTGGCGAAAATTTACATCTGATATGCGTATCTGAATTGGGCGGGGCAAAATGGCTCTATAGCGCCACCTATAAAGGTTCAACGGAGTGCGCCTCCCGCTGCGTTTCACGTACGTGTACGAAATTCGGTACATACATGTAATGGCCCAATACCTACAAAAAAGTCTCTTGGAGGATAGCCCTAAACACAACAGGAAGTCAGCCATTTTGAACTTCCTCTCCGATTTTTGTGCAGTTTTTGCCATTTTCAGGCCTCGTACTTTAACGAACTCCTCCTACAGTTTTATTCTGATCATCTTCAAATTTGGTGAGTGTAATCTTAAGGCCTTTGCGACATTAAATTGCGAAGATCTTGAGTTTTCGTCGAAGGGCGTGTCCTCGGCGGCCTGACAAATTTCGATGTTTCGCCATGAAACAGGAAGTTGCTCTAACTCAGGCAAACAATGTCCAATCTGCCCCAA
Source organism: Gila orcuttii (assembly GCA_026230005.1). NCBI lineage: Eukaryota > Metazoa > Chordata > Actinopteri > Cypriniformes > Leuciscidae > Gila > Gila orcuttii. The sequence goes on along the minus strand of JAPDVR010000002.1, from coordinate 24,575,244 downwards.
ACTTCACACGTTTGATAAGAGTTCTGTCCTGAACACATGTCCATGCTCATATTCAGTTACAGTCATAGCGCCACCTACTGGCAACAGGAAGTGACATGTTTAACACTGTTGTGGACTCCTAATAACATGTAAAAAAGTGCCAGCAAGTGCTAAACTGGCTAGCAACATACTAGAAACATGCTAAAACATGCTAGCAAACACTTAGCTAAGTGCTAAAGCATGCTATTACTGCAATTAAATAGGAATTTGCTGTAACTCAGGCATGGAATATCAAATATTCCCCAAACTTAACACGTTTGATAAGAGTCATGGCCTGAACACATCTACATGAGAATATTCAGTTATAGTAATAGCGCCACCTACTGGCAACAGGAAGTGACATGTTTAAAACTGTGATGCAGTACTAGCAACATATTAAATATGCCATTGGATTATAAACATGCTATAAACATGTTAAAACATGCTAGCAATTCATAGCTAAGTGCTAAAGCATGCTAATGCAATGAAGCAGGAAGTTGTTGTTACTTAAGAAGGCAATGTCCAATCTGCCCCAAAGTTCACACGTTTGATAAGAGTTCTGCCCTGAACACACCTACATGACAATTTTCAGTTAAAGTAATAGCGCCACCTACTGGCAACAGGAAGCAACATGTTTAACAGTGTGATGCAGTACTAGCAACATAGTAAATATGCCTTTGAATTATAAACATGTTAAGACATGCTAGCAATTCTTAGCTAAGTGCTAAAGCATGCTAATGCAATGAAGCAGGAAGTTGTTGTTACTTAAGAAGGCAATGTCCAATATGCCCCAAACTTCACACGTTTGATAAGAGTCATGGCCTGAACACATCTACATGAGAATATTCAGTCATAGTAATAGCGCCACCTACTGGCAACAGGAAGTGACATGTTTACCAGTGTGATGCAGTACTAGCAGCATATTAAATATGCCATTGAGTTATAAACATGTTATAAACATGTTAAAACATGGTAGCAATACTTAGCTAAGTGCTAAAGCATGCTAATGCAATGAAACAGGAAGTTGTTGTTACTGAAGAAGGCAATGTCCAATCTGCCCTGAACACATCTACATGACAATTAAGTTAAAGTAATAGCGCCATCTACTGTCGACAGGAAGTGACATGTTTTACACTGTGATGCAGTAGGCTACTAGCAACATATTAAATATGCCATTGAGTTCTAAACATGCTAGAAACATGCTAAAACATGCTAGCAACACTTATCTGAGTGATAACATGCTATTATCCCCATAATAAAGGACATTTTTGTAACTGACTTTGACATACTCCTCCTATATTTACCTACTTAAATGCACATTGCCCACCGTGCTCTGTCTTCCTAAAGCCACCGGGTGGCGGTGGCATGGGTGCGAGGGCCCTTTCAATGCTGCTTGCAGCTTTAATCACAATTGAAATCTGTTAAAAATTTAAAATGAATAAAACAACCAATAATAACGAGTAGTCTGATATTATTATTTTATTATAATGCATTAAATCGTGAGTATAACACACACACACACACACACACACACACAAACACACACACACACATAGGTTCATGTTGTGAAAGTCAAAGTAAACTTTGAAAATACACACTGTGAATCAACAGCTTATTTTATTTTAAAACATATTTTTCAATGCCTCCATATGCCGATGTAGCTTTCCTCACCCCTCAGATTCTCCTTCACAGTAAACATGCCTTCAAAAACAAGCCCTCTTTTGTCCCATTAAATGTCACCAAATTGTGAGGTCCAGGCTTCATTTGTCTATCTGATTTTAGCATCATTCTTCTGCTGACCCCATCTTGCTGAGTCAATTATATCAAATTAACTGGCATTAAAAATAGTATATTTGATGGTGCCCCTTGTTCTGTTATGCTGTTTCTATGGGAACCACAAAATAAATCTGCCTAAAGTGAACTGCTAGGTTCTTCTTTCATTGTATGTGTTAAAGAAAACTGTGCACTGGGTTTATTGGCTAATGTGCATGTCAACAGGGTTTCTAAACAGAAAAGAAACCCTTCAGTATGAAGAAACCCTTCTGATGTGTTTCTCATCAGTTTCAAGCCATTTCACTTTTGATTCAGTCCAACTTCCTGTACTTTATTCTAATTTTAAACTTAACTCAGCCTGTTTAGAAGTAGGTGCACTGCCTGAGTGAAACAATGTAGTTCAGAGCATGGCATACATGCATATATTTCTTATCTGTTTACACATTGAGGAGCAGTAGTCCCCCATCTTTTATTTACAACTTTTTTGCACTTCCTCTCTCTAACTTTTCTTTCTCCCTCTCTGCACTATATATTTTTTTAACCTATAGTCATCAAGTAAATGATGATTGCACCCCTGTACCCTATACTTCAGCCTAAAACGGAGATAACACTTTGATCAGTGCTTTTGCGCTTAACTAAAGGATATCATAACTAAAGGACACATGGATCTGTGGCATAAAAATAAACTAATGTCAGGGCCATTTACATGACACTAGAAACGGTAAACGTTTTATGCATTTTGGCGGCCTAAAAATGCAAATGTTTGAAAACGGGTTTCAAAGTCCAAGTTTTTTAGAATGATACCAGTCTACAGGAATTGCTCATCAACAGTACCATTTTTTTTGTTTTGTTTTTTTACAGTTGCGGTTACAAACTCTCTCTCTACCTTTGTGGATTTCTGTTTGATTTCGACCTTTGACCTTCAAAGTGTGAAATTGGAACATCAGTATGAGGTGACTCAGCATGAATACTACATTGCTTAAAATATTGGCATTAGCATCATCCTGCCCTCTTATGCCCTTGGCTTTCCCAGAGGCCCTGCTCTAGCAATTGTAATTTGAGATGCATTACTTGTTTGGTTATGGAAGAGCAGTTTTATACTCTTGACAGTTTTATATGAATTGTCCTCAGGCATTTCATAAGTGAGCTGAGTGGGTGGCAAGTCTTAACGGTCAACAGTCTGTATCAGGACTGCACGCTTCACATGGAGCACTTATCTTTTATTAATATCATCACTTCATTAAAAGTTTTGCTTTTCTGCTTTTCTTTTGCTTCATTCCTTATTTCCCTCCTAAAAAGACATTGTTAATTAATCAACAGAAAAACAAAAACACTATGAGCCAAATGGGAAAAAGTCAGATGGCAAGGTTCAGTGCTCTAGTGTGAGACAATTAAAGCATGCAACAAACAACAGACGCTGAACACACCCCAATGTGCTAATTGTAACTCCAGCTGAGGGGACTTGTGGGTGCGATTGAGCGGGACCTTTTCATTGTCACCTTCCTTCAACCCAGCTTGACCGCCCCCTCTCAGTGCCAGTCTGCCCCCTTTCCAATTATCAAACTTTATTGAGACATTTGGTTTCTAGAGATGGCCTTTGCACTTTTTGGTGAGCTCTGGATGATAGGATGTTGTTTTGTGTTTGACTAATTGAATCCTGCTAGGTGATTAGAATGTTCTCTTGTAATGAAATGAAGTTTACTTGCATGCCTGTGTGAAATGTGTTATCTGCCACTTTGTGACAGAACAATGTGAACAGAACAGAAATGAAGCTGAAGATTTTTTTTTTTTTTTGTAACAATTATAATCTTCTAACTTTGTTATTATGTGTTCACATTATCATTTGAACAGTTTTTCATAAGGTGGTCTGTGTCAGTGGTTCTCTACTGGCTTTGCTTCAGGGGATCAAGTGGTGACCAAGCACACTACCAAAATTGTTTATTATAAAAGAGTAAACAAAAACATAAATTTATTTGTTAAATTTAGTAATAATTTAGTAGATTTAGTAATTTATTTTGTAATTTTGCCAAAAACTTGAAACATTATTAAAATGACATTAACATGTTAGTGTTATTTACCAACCTAACACGCAACAAAAACTGGGCCAAAATACTGAATTAATGTCAGCCTTATTACCAAGTACCATGAATTTACATGAAAATACAGTAAAGTAAATGAGCAGCCTTGGACATCAACAAAAGATGTGTGTACCATTTTCTCCTCCATTTCACTCCTCAAATTATTATTGGCATTTAGCTTTTTTTTTCACCTGCTGTCCTGCATCCCAACAAGAACAGATCTGCGACCCATTTGAGAACCACTGGTATACATCTGTCTTTTCCACTTTCGACAAAAAACAAAAACAAAAAACAAAGGCCGTTTAAATTTCTTGTCACACCCCAAATATCATATTTTAAAATAATTTAAAACCTTGTTTCCAAATTGCAATCAGCTCTGCCATCAAAGCCAAGCATCAGGCTGCAGTCTGAGCCTCGCTGCCTCGCCTCAGTATCTCTAAGCTCTCGGCGAGGCCACTGACTTTAATGTCTCAGTGTTAAATGGAGAACTATAAGACCACGGGCAGAAGGAGCGCCAGCCGTAGCCTGAAGCCACGCTTTACAGGTTACCTCCCTAATGGAGCTCCCAGGCCTTGAAGTGCAGTTGAGGAGCGGAAGGGGGAAAAATGTCAAACGCTCATCTGAGACCCATTATTAAGGACTTTATCTGACTGGAGATTAGGAAAGTGGATGGGTAACACAAAAGAAGAGACAGTGGTAATTGACTACTTTTACTGCAATGGGACTAATTCACAATGAAGTACACACACCTAGTCATGTGAAGACCTGAGTGATCTTCTAAATAATGGGAGTTCGAAATCTAGCACTGTTATCCAGGTGACTGAAGGTAGCGACTTTACAGGGAGTTGGATTTATCAAATGTGGCAGACATGTATCGCCAAAACCGGATTTGGATTGGCTTCTTATTATCAATGGTTGGGACAGAGTGTAGTATAATGTTGTGGCTATAATATCATAAGCCCAGTTTTCAACCAGCTCAGACCCTGGAGTTTGCATTTTAAGCTGAACCTCTAGTTCTCATCTTGCCATTCCTTCTAGGCTCACTGAAGTGGTCTGACCTTGGTGTAGCTTGAATTAATCTGCTGTGCTCTATTTTCACATGTGAAGATGGCCATCATGGCAAATAATTTTTTCATATTTGATTGCGGTATCCACTTCCCCAAGGCAACTATGTACCGGGTTAATTGAATTTCAGAGACCATCCTCAGTTGGTCAGCAAAGATTGAAGTGCATGTAATCGTAATTTCGGCAAGCACTGCTCTTGTGCGCTTGGCCAAATGAATGGTGACATTACAATTTAATATATATATATCTTTGAAATTGTGATCCTCTCAACAGCTGAGAACACATGCCAGAGGGTCTGTGCATTTGTAGTTGAGAAACTAAGGTTTTTCTTTTTCCCTCTACGAACATTAGAACTAAGAGCTGGGTGCTGAAGAGTCAAAAGTCGTCATGACATCCAAATTGACACTATTTACATTCTACATTTACTCTGATGTCACTAGGCAGTGTGGTCTATTGGTTAATGTTAATAAATACTTTTTTATTAACCAATCTGGTTCTTAGTCCAATCCAATTCTTTATTTTTTTTTTGCATGCTGTTTTACTCAGAAATACACCACATTACATCACAGCCTCTTTTGCAATGTCACTTTACTTTAGTGCTCCTTTTTTTATTTTTAATATCTATTTATCGGCTGTCTTGCGCAGATGTCATATCTCACTGTTTTTTTTTTTTTTCAGAATATTGCACTATGAGCAATGTTCTTAAAGGTGCGGTATGTAATATTGACAGCTGGCTGTTAAAATTGGTACTGCAGCTCAAATTCAAAATATTGGAGAGAGTTGTTTTCACCTGCCTCCTCCTCCTCAGACACGATGTTCACGCGGATTGGAAGATTGAGGACACAAAACAGGATCAAGCACAATTGACTACTTGTACTGAGCCTCGTGACGCAGTTCCGTTTTAAAATTGTACATCTCACTTATTTCTGGTTATGTATATTTAATAAGGGTGTCAAATCGAAATCGATCGAAATTAATTCACAATCTCAAAAATCGAAATAAAAAATGGAATCGTCGATGCTGCCACGCCCCCATGTCGCGCCCGTGATGGAAAGTTCGGATCGTTTTACTGACTCTATTGTTCAATCTCGTTCATCAAAATGAACTAATATTTTTTCTAGTCATTTCAGGGGCTTTAAATGTTATACTTTTAACAGGCAAATTCCCCGAACACATCCACCTACGCAATCTTGATCATATTCTGAATCATTATAATGCAGTCAAAAATAATTTACAGGGAACATTAATAATTACTTGACCTTCCGAGTCTTTTGTTCATTTGTCGCGTGACAGAGGCAATGAACGGATCGTTCATGAACGACTCATCACGGCGCGGAAAAAAAAAACACACGTGTTGAAAGGCTGTGAGTCCTCTAACTTAGATTCTATGCCCGAGCCCGAACTTGGCCCAACCCGGGCCGATATTTCCCGTCACTATCCTCGGGCCGGGCTCTTGATCTATAGACGTGCACTCCCAACGCAATAGAGTGCGGCGCGGGACTAGATTTGATGGCCAAGTGCGAGCGCGGGCGGTAATGCACTCACTCTGTGTGTGCGTAAGAATAAAACGATTCGCGGGACTCCCGCAAACTAGAAATATCTATCTATATCTAATTGTTTTATAAAACATATAAAAACTAATACATTTTTATTTATCTGTTGCAGAAAAGCAACAAGAACAACTAAAACAAAATAGATACGATTTACAGGCCAGATTTTCTATTTATAACATGTTTGCAGCGTTGAGCGATTTAGCCAATCACAGACATATGTGTTGTTTTCTTGAACGCAATGGCCAATCAGAAGCATTTAAGATAGACTCTCCTCACCGCTCAAAACTGATTTTTTGTTCAGTGCTGAATTCTGTAAGCTGGCAAGTCCTCTAATTATAACAAACAAAGTGTAGGCTATATATTATGAAAGATTCATTGTGCAGTCAGCTTCATTGATAATAACAGAGATGTGTGAGATTGCGATGAACTGATGTCAGCTTTTTAGGAGCAACAGCAACCTGTGCTTAAAAAAAAAAAAGTAAAAATCGAGAATCGAATCGAACCGTGACCTTAGAATCGAAAATGTAATCGAATCGAGGATTTGGAGAATCGTGACACCCCTAGTATTTAATGTTAACGCAGAGAACATGATTCATTATTTTTAATCATTTGACAGCAATAAAAACATAGTAATAATCTGCTTTCTAATGTATGTAGGTGAGCTGAATGATGTTACCAGAAATTCCCGAGTTGTAATAAATAGAACGCAGAAGTAGTACATCTCAGCCTATGTAGCACCTATGTACACCAAACTTTCCAGTTATAAACTTAGAAGTACTCTAAAGATATTTTCTGAGGGATTTGTTAATAAATCATTCCTGGCCTGATTTATGTGACATTTTAATTAAAAAAAATATGCCGAAAATCTTTTTTTTTTATGGCTGTGGACAGTATATTTAATGAAAGCATATATCCTGAAATCCCTCTGAAATTTTGTGTAAAATTTTGTGTAAACAAAATGAAAAAGAATTTTGCACCTGGCTTTATCATATGTTCAGATCTATCTACAGAAAATATATGCAAAATCGCGCATATTTAATGAGATAATGAATAATTTGCATAATTAAACATATAAATTTCAAAAACGTGTAATACATTTGTTTATATACTTGTGTAAGTAATCAACAGAGGAAGTTTCATGGTGATATCTATTATTTTAAAATTTTACCCTATTCACCTGTAATGTCTCGCCTTAAGCTAATGCTATGGTGTGACATGACGGTCCATAAATATGTCTCTGAGAATAAACACTAGTACGATTATGATTTCCTCTTTGCTTCAGGCCACAATTTCTCAGCACTGAGGGTTTTGCTATAGATGGTATATTCCTATTGGTGTTACCTTCCACTTATTTCCATACTTCATGTTCTAAATGTACAATACGTGTCAAGACTACCAAATGATTCATAAATGATTTCAGATTTCCACTGTATCTTACTAAATATTAACTACATTGATCTCCACACACTACAAGTGGATTGTACATCATCTTTCCTCAAATTGCAAATGAAAGTACATTCTTGGGCTAATAATATTCCTCTTCTTAAGTTCTAACATGCCTGTGTTAAGAAGGAATAGATACATTTAGGAGTGGAATGAATGTCTTGTGTCTGGCATAATACAGCTGAGAATTTCATTATGGCAAAGCCCTCATGGGATTCTCTGGTCTAAGCTTAACAAGCCTCTCATTCTCAACATTTAACCCAGCCATGTATAATGCATTAGAACAGACCATGAGCCTCCTGCTTTTTTACTAATAGGCTTTTTGATAGATTTTTTAAAATTTATTTTTTAAAGTTTTATTTAAACAAATTATTTAAACGTACGTTTGTACTACATGCTTGGAAAAATAACAAATACAGGGTGCTCAGTAACAGTATTACTGATTATTGAGAGTGGAAACTGATATGATAAAGAATTTGTATTAGATTTATTTTGAAACATCCAGACAGTTGTAGGGAACAGCACATACCAGGGCCCAGTTTTATGCAGCCCAGGCTTCTTATAAAAATGTACCTCCAGCAACATTTTTGCAAAACGCAATATATGTTGTCATGCACGTTATTACGTTGTAGTTTGTTAGTTTCACCGCAGCTCTGAATTAAAATGTCTGGTTAGTGGCGCCAAAAGCTTAATGCTCCATTTTAAAATAACATACACCTACACAAAAACCTAAACCTACCCGATAGTGTTAACAAAAGCAAATGTAACACAAAAATGCAATCGTAAACACGGCATTTTAGCTTGTTTTTTAATTCTTGTCTTCGAGCTCTTTTATTGTGACTTGTCTTTCATATGATTCGTACCCAAACACTCCGCATCACAAGTACAATTCTGAATCAGCTGAGCTACTGAGCAACCTTGGTATGTCACTAAAACATATGGTTTTGGCTAATAATGCAAACTATAAAATACTATGGTAAAACGTGTTTTAAGGTCATAACATAATTGTGCACGGTGCTGACTGAAAACAAGTCTTTATGAATCCATAATCTGCCCCTGTAATCATAATTGTGTGTCAAAACGATTAAAAGTGCTTGCTGTTTTACTGCCTTTAGTGTTAATTTCTGTTGGAACCTGCAGTGATATGTACATATTGGTACGTATTTTGCAAAAGTTTGCCACAGGTACGTTTTTTTCAATGAGTCTGTGTTGGCTTTATGACAGGGGACCCCTCTTACTGCAATAGTGGAGAAAGGTTTGCTGCATTTCGATTGGATCTTGATGGACTAGCACAAACAAATGTCCAAAACCATCAGATAAGGATGCTAGAACAACTGACTTACACCACAGGACTTTTCATTGGTCCACAGGCAGTTTCTGCCCTGCACCCATCATATGCAGACTAATCCCTAAAGTTTAAGCTAACCTCCATACAAATTATTTAGTACTTTTTGGATGCAAGAGCAGTGGTTGAAACAAAGGAAGGTCACAATGATCCCTCCGATTCATTCATAACTGTTTGGAAACCTTAAAACTGATGGATGTGAACCACACACATCCATGTCATACTTATTCAGAGAAATAAGTATTCTCAGTGACAGCTATTTGTAGAGCAACATCTTAAATTCAGCTGTTAATGTACAAATGAATGCATGCATGACAGTTCAATCTTTTTCCATCTTGTTTGGACTTTGCCAAAGGTATTCTGGTGGTGGTTTGAAGGTGAGAAATGCATCGGTAAAACTTTAAAGACACTGTATTAACTGTGTGCTTTAGATTATGCAAATTAGTTCCACAAGGGAAAGAACGGTGGGCCAAACAGTATGTACCCCTGCTGATGTCAGCAGCCAATCACAGCACTGAAATGGAAAAGCGCCAAATTGCAATTTCCTTCTCATTGGAAAGAGATAAATGTACCCTTGCAATGGACACTCTTACATTCAGGTTCTGAGTCTCCCATCTAGAGAGACCATAACAGATACCCCGTCCTGAGTCTCGAGCCTGAAAAGGTGAGACAGAAACAGATTTCATGCTCTGAGTCTACAGCTTGTGAGGCAGCAACAGATATGACCATGTTCTGAGTCTCCAGTCTGTGAGGAAAGAGACATTAACAAACACTATATGTTCAGAGTACAACACATCCCAAGTATCTATGCCAGAGAGACAAAAGCGGATTGGCAAAGTTCTGAGTGTCTGGCACAAAGGCAGAAGACATACAGACACGTTTGGAACAAGGTTAAGCTCAGGAGAGCAAACCTTCACTTCAAGGTACCTTCGTCTGTGTGTTTCAGATTGTTGAGGACCTTCTGCACCTACATCAGGGCCTTATATGCGTGTTCCAGATTTTAAAACTCCTTTTAGTGCTCCAGGAGATCAGCATCCCACAGAGCTTCGTGTTCAAGTCTGTTTAAATAGATTCAGGCTCCTTTCCCCACTGCATTGTTACCCAGAACAACCAGTGGAGGACGTCACTGCAATCAGACTGCTCACTCAGCCACGTGGAACGTAAATATCACTTTACCAAACCTCTTTCCAGAGACCTTGGCATTGTCGTAAATTATCAGTAGATGATTTTCTACTTTACATTAGAAGTAATATAACTGATGCTAGTTAATAACAAACAATCTTTCATTTATTTTTTGATGCATAATAAGGTTCTTCGCCTTTACACCAATTTATCTTTCATAAGATAACTGCCATAGCCACACCCCATTTAATCACTTGTTTTTGTTATCCATCTTATGCACTTTATTCCTTTCTCATGGTATTTATTTAGAAGGTGTGTTGATTTACTATTTATCTTTTTGTTAATAAAATGTATTTTATTTCACTTGTGTCGATAATACTTTTGTTGATAATACAGACGAGGCTCTACAAGTTAGCCGATATCTCACAATCCTTCAGATTGGTCAAACTTCCTTCAATCTTCCTTCAATGTCATGGTGAAATGCTTGGCTTGTGCCCTATAATCTGAAAAGGAATCATTTGACACTTTCACACTCACTGAGTGACGTGACCAAAACTCAACTCACAACATTATTTGGTTCCCACATACACTAAATCCTTACATTTATGGTGCCTATTTTAAGCATAAATCACTACATAGTGGACCACATAGTTAAGTGACTATGGTGGAGAGAAAAATAAAAATTTAAGCACAAATCAATTTCAAATATATAGATGAGATTTAAGAAAAAATGTTTTGTCCAAATATAAAGGACATAAAATCCACACACCAAGTTACCATCTAATGCTATTTCATATCTATTTCAATAGTGCTAGTATTTGAAAGTAATAACTGCCACCTGGTCGGATCTTGTCAAGGGGTATTTTCCTCAAAGAGGCTTTACATAAACGTCTGACTCCTACTTGAATCACAATTGCATATAGTGTTTTGTCTGCATCAAGTGGTTGATGTAGAACACCCACAGCCATGGTCTCCTTTGAAAAGTTTGCTCACTCGAGAGGTGAAGTGCAGACCCACCACATCCTTCTCCATCTCTGCTGATCTTGTTTTCATTAAGGATGGACAGAATTCAATACCTCCACTAGACCAAGGACTGTGTGTTCTCTGTACTAGAGCATTGTAGATTTTTTTTTTGAGCCAACCAAAGCTGCTGTTCAAAGCTATGGAGTATTTTTTTTACACACATTGATTGGCACCTTACAGCTCACACTTCAAACATTTTTTACAAGAGGTGAGGCAGAATATTTTATTTGCACTTTATAGAACCGCTATTCATGATATATAGCTCAGCTATCGTTACTAGGATTTTAACTAGTAATAGACACAGGGATTCAAATTACAACATAAATTAAAAATTATTCTTAGTAATACATTACATAGGTTTGTATTCTATATCTAAAGGTGTAATACCTGTGGATATTGGTTGTGAAACAGTTAGACATTATAAGCTTTATTGATTACAAACTGGTTGTCCACTCTAGAAATTTCATCATTTCTGTTCATTGTAGCGAGAAACACAAATGGAACAATATCAAGATATTTCACAACCACAGTCTTGCCGTTAGGGCAGAAATGTGTGCAATGAATAAAAAGTAGCTCCTCACACTAGGATGCAAGTCTTTGCAGTATTGCATGATTTAAGTAATGGGATTCAATTTCATCCTATTTTTTATTTTGTTGGATGCATGCAGTTGTTGATCTTTGCAGTCATCTAATGTTAGTATGTGTCTGATTATTTTTCAGTGCGAAAATGGTTGTAAATGCATGCTGTTCATTCTCAAATGGAACCAACAATCAAGCAATATATTGCAAACGGCTGTGCATCTCAAGCCATTTAGCAAGGCACATTTAGTTTCACAAACTATGTTATGATCCTCTTAGGATTGTGAAATGTTTATTATTAGCTAAATGTTCATAATATTTTCAGAGAGCTTTGCTCAAGGCCCTTTGTTATCATGCGCTTAATTATTATTTTGTCATTTGCTCCCCCCAATGTTCATACCTAATCTATTAATTACAATCTCCATTAGCATTTTAATGAGAATAGGGCCAATAATTAAATCAGCCTATTTAAAGCTATAATTAAATGACCCCTGTCTCTGTTTGATGGCTAAAAGTAAGTAGTGTCATGCCTGTGATGGAGAATGAGAGAAAGAGATATCAAAGCTTGCCTTTTTAGTCAGGGATGATGACTGAAACATATTTCAGAGGTCACTGTTTATTTTACAGTTCTCTGATGGCTACATTTAAGGAGTGGGATTACAGAGGCTACGTAATTACAAGATCACAGCTGAATATTTCTATGTTTTAACCTATGTGCTACATATTCTTTCCGCATTTTTGCTTTATATTATAGCTAGCGGCTTGAAACTTGATCCTGGTGGGAGGCTGTCTACCTTGCGTTATTTTTTTCTTAAAGAATATCTGCACAAAACTGTTCCAGTACCTGTGCAATGGAGCCTTACTGACTGCATTCTTAACTGTTGCTCTGTGAGCATCGCTGATCTCAACCCTGCAGCTCACAGCCAGGCAGGGAGGCACGTGAGGCCATAATGAGAAAAGACAAGCTCTCTCTCTAATAGCTTTTTCTCCAACAAAAAAAAAAATGACTCTAACCTCCGCTGCTCCTCGGCTGATGGGAGACTTGGAGCTGTCCACTCTCCGCCCAGCATGCGGGAGTAAGGGCTGACCCGGGGCCAGCGACTCAGGGCCGGCCCGGGGCAGCAATAATAGCCAGGTTAGAGCTCTCAACTGGCCGTTAATGGCAGTGCAGTGTAAACAGAATCATGGGAGTGAGACTAGATGATGGGGACGTGCTCTCTCGCAACTTGGGCATATGAACATGCATCGAGTGAATGTGCCTTTAAGGGGGCCCTGATTGAAACAGCCTTTACTGTTTCATTGTTCTCTTCAGAAAATTTACCTTTGACAATGAGACAGCGTTTATAAAAATAAAAATCAGTTTTTGCAGTGGGGAGACTCATGTTCCTTGTTAGTGCAGCTGCTTCTCAAACAGTGTGCCAGTGCCGATTTGAGTTCTCTTTTGCAACTTATGCTTGACCAGACAAAATCACACAAAATGATGTCAAAATGCCTGTGTTTGGCGAGTATCATCATAAGCGCAGCCTTAAATTAATTAAAAAGTCTTAAATTAAATTAAAGAGAGAGAAAATCACGTGTGTTAGATACATGCCATTTGCATAAGGTACTCTTGACTGAATAACTTAGCTTTAATAACAAATTGTTATGAATCACAGGAGAAAGATGCAATAACAAAAGCGCTTTATTAAAGGTAAGTAAATTATATTTGGTCAGAGTCACAACACCAGGAAAGTAACACAGCTGGAGATGGACGGTGGGTCGGGCGGAATCCAGCGCTGATGTAGAGTGACGCAGGGACCTCGGTGAACAACCAGTGCCGTGCTCCCAATCCAGTGCAGGTGATCCGTGAGTGAAGTGGAATCCGTGGTAGTGAGAGGAACTCGAAGAAGATGAAGACGAACAGGGAATCCACAGGAGGCCAACGAAACTCGGGAACAGGGAACACACCGGGAGAACAACGATCAGACAACATGAGACACCAGTTACTGAACATATAAAGGGTAAAACAGATTGAAGCCAGCTGGCGCTGCTGATCAGTGACCGCGCCCACAATTAACGCACACACACACACACAACAGCACGCGAGACGAGAGAGAGACAATGAATTCATACACCGTGACAGTACCCCCTCCTCTAAGAACGCCTCCTGGCGTTCCCAGACGGCCTTACCTGTCGATTGTAATCATCGATAAGGGAGTGATCCAGAATGTCTCTAGCAGGAACCCAACTTCTCTCCTCCGGACCGTAACCTTCCCAGTCCACCAGGTACTGAAATCCGCGTCCCCTCCGTCTCGAGTCCAGAATACGGTTAACCGAATAAGTTGGTTCCCCATCTACGAGACGCGGCGGGGGAGGAACCGGGACTGGCGGATTAATGCGTGCATGAAATACAGGTTTAATCTTAGACACATGGAAGGCGGGATGAATTCTCCTGTACGCAGGAGGAAGTTTGAGTCGGCCTTAGCCTTAGTGCGCGCCCCCATTTGGAGAAGAGTCTCACGGGCTCTCATCCATGTGTGGCGGCACCTCTGGACGAAGGCGTGGGCGGAGGGGACCGCGATCTCGGATTCCGTACTGGCAAAAACTGGTGGCTGGTAGCCTAAACTACATTCAAACGGAGTGAGGCCCGTGGATGACACTGGTAACGAATTGTGGGCGTACTCCACCATAGACAACTGTTGACACCAGGAGGAAGGATTCTTGGAAACCAAACATCGCAACACTCTCTCCAAGTCTTGGTTGGCTCTCTCAGTTTGACCATTGCTTTGGGGATGGAACCCCGAAGAAAGACTGACAGTCGCTCCCAGTAACTTACAAAATTCTTGCCAAAATTTGGACACAAATTGGGGACCCCTGTCAGAAACCACGTCTATCGGAAGGCCATGTAAGCGAAAGACGTGATCAACGACAGTCACCGCTGTCTCCTTGGCAGAGGGTAATTTGGGCAAGGGAATAAAGTGAGCCGCCTTCGAGAACCGGTCCACGACAGTCAAAACGACCGTCTTGCCCTGGGAGGGCGGTAATAAAATCTAGTGCGATGTGGGACCAGGGTCTCGAAGGGACAGACAGCGGTTGGAGTAACCCATCTGGGGGTCGATTGGAGGATTTACCAATGGCACAAACAGAGCAAGCCAAAACAAAACTGCGGATGTCACGAGCCATAAGTGGCCACCAGAATCGTTGCCTGACCAAATAACTGGTGCAATTAACTCCTGGATGACAAGCCACCCTGGAACAATGCCCCCACTGAATAACGTTGGACCGACACTCCTCTGGCACAAACAACCGATTCGGTGGGCAATCATGCGGAGGCGTTACCCCTTCTAAGGCCTTCATGACCCTCGACTCGACTTCCCATCTGAGAGTGGAGACCACTAATGTCTCAGGTAAAATACACTCGGGAGTAGACGGGCGTTCGGACTGGTCAAAAATACGAGATAAGGAATCGGGTTTGATGTTTTTGGAACCCGGGCGGTACGAGAGAGAAAAGTCAAAACGTCCGAAAAAAAGTGCCCACCGAGCCTGCCTAGAGTTGAGTCTTTTGGCGGTTCTGATATATTCCAGATTCTTATGATCAGTCCATACGATAAAAGGTACCCCTGAGCCTTCTAACCAGTGACGCCATTCTTCCAGCGCTAACTTGACTGCCAACAATTCTCTGTTACCAATGTCATAATTACGCTCGGCAGGTGATAAAAGATGGGATAAAAACGCGCAGGGGTGCATCCTGTCGTCTGTGGAAGAACGTTGGGAAAGAACTGCTCCTACCCCCACCTCTGACGCGTCGACCTCCACCACGAACTGACGTGAAGGATCAGGGGTAACGAGGATGGGAGCCAAAACAAAGCGGCTCTTAAGTTTGGCGAACACAGCCTCGGCTGTGTCAGACCACCTGAACGTCGTTCTGGGGGAGGTCAAGGCAGTCAGAGGCGCGGCTAGTTGGCTGAAGTTGCGAATAAAACGCCGATAGAAATGGGCAAATCCCAGAAACCTCTGCAGGGCCTTACGGGAATCTGGACTAGGCCAATCAATCATAGCCTTAACCTTGTCAGGATCCATACGCATTCCCTCAGACGAGACAATGAACCCTAGGAAAGGAACCGACTGTGCATGAAAAACGCATTTCTCCGCCTTGACAAAAAGCCCATTCTCTAGTAACCTCTGAAGCACTCGTCTGACGTGCTGAACGTGTTCCTGGAGAGAAGATGAGAAAATCAATATGTCATCCAGGTAAACATATATGAATTGGTCGACCATATCTCTCAACACGTCATTGACGAGTGCTTGGAAGACCGCTGGGGAGTTGGACAGCCCGAACGGCATAACCAAATATTCAAAGTGCCCCCTAGGGGTATTAAACGCGGTCTTCCATTCATCACCCTTCCTTATGCGGACCAAATGATAAGCGTTACGTAAATCCAATTTTGTGAAGATGGATGCTCCCTGCAATCGCTCGAAGGCTGAAGACATCAACGGCAAAGGATAAGTATTCTTTACCGTGATGTTGTTCAGCCCTCGGTAATCAATACACGGTCGCAGAGACCCATCCTTCTTCCCCACAAAAAAGAACCCCGCCCCCGCTGGAGATGAAGAAGGGCGAATGAATCTGGATGCTAGAGAATCAGAAATATATTTCTCCATAGCCTCCCTCTCTGGAACAGAAAGTGAATATAATTTGCCCTTAGGCGGAGACTTACCAGGCTCTAAGTCTATAGCACAGTCATAGGGACGATGAGGAGGAAGAGAAGCAGCTCGAGACTTACTGAACACTTCTCTCAGGTCCTGGTACTCCTCGGGCACGTTAGACAAATTCACTGCCTCCTCCTGGAACACAGAAACAGGTACAGACGAACACGCAGATATGAGACAAGACTCATGACACTTATTACTCCATGACGACACTGAATTGTGGCCCCAATTAACTCTGGGATTGTGCAAAGTGAGCCACGGATGACCAAGTACAACTGGTGCGAGTGGTGAGTCCATGAGGAGGAATTTTATGGTTTCAATGTGATTGCCGGATGTGATGAGAGTGATGGATTCAGTAGTGTGAGAAATGTCGGGTAGGAGTTGACCGTTGAGGGCATTAACGGAGATCTGGTGCTTGAGTGGAGAAATGGGAATAGAAAGTCTTCTAGCCAGTCCAAAATCCATAAAATTACCTTCCGCCCCAGAATCCAGTAATGCCTTGGTGTCGTGTGTGCAGGTTGCCCACCTTAGTCTTACCGGGAGGAGGGTAGATGATGTTGGTGATGAGGTCTTCTCGGCGGAGATCCCACCCGATAGTAGCCTCAAAGTTACTACCGGGCTTGATCATTTACTGGGCAGGCATGAATGAAATGGCCCGCCTTCCCACAGTATAGGCATAGTCCTTGGGATCTCCGCCTCTCGCGCTCCTCCCGGGAAAGCCGAGCTCTACCCACCTCCATGGGCTCGGGATCGGAGATGGGGCTGACCGTGTCCCTGCTGCCGACCCGGGAATCCTCCGTGCTGAGATATTGGTGATTCGACTGAAACCGACCCATCCTGCTCAGCCGAGCGTCAACTCTTAGTGCTAACTCAATGAGTCCATTCAGATCCTGAGGCAGATCCAGCATATAAATTTCCCTCTGGACACGGTCAGCCAACCCATGCAGGAAACGGTCCCACTGCGCCTCCTCGTTCCAACGGCACTCTGCGGCCAGGGTGCGGAACTGGATGGAATACTCCGACACCGAGCCATTACCCTGGCGGAGATCGGCGGGTAGTCTGGCCGCCTCCCTACCCGCCACCGCACGATCGAAGACCCTTCTCATCTCTTCGGAGAGTGCCAGGAACGAGGCGCAGCATGGGTCTTGATTCTCCCACACCGCCGTTCCCCAGAGAGCCGCCTTACCAGACAGTAACGTCAGAACAAATGCCACTTTACTTTGTTCCTGGGAAAACGTCAGTGGCTGCAAAGAAAAATGCATAGAGCATCGGGTCAGGAAAGCTCTGCAGAATTCAGGTTCACCTGAGTATCCTTCGGGGATGGGTAGGCGTGGCTCCCGCTGCTGGTGCGGCTCTGGTGGTACGGGTTGAACTGGCGGTGTGGGTGGCGCAGTGGGAGTTCTCAGCTGTTGAAGTTGTCGGGTGAGCTCGGACACCTGCGTCACGAGCGCCTGAACCGCCCGACCTGTGTTGTTGATGTTCTCATCCCGCTGGTCCAAACGTGCAATGCTCTGATTAGCAAACTCGTCCCAGTCTCTAGCGCCTGCTGCATCCATGGTTGGTCAGATCGTTCTGTTATGAATCACAGGAGAAAGATGCAATAGCAAAAGCGCTTTATTAAAGGTAAGTAAATTATATTTGGTCAGAGTCACAACACCAGGAAAGTAACACAGCTGGAGATGGACGGTGGGTCGGGCGGAATCCAGCGCTGATGTAGAGTGACGCAGGGACCTCGGTGAACAACCAGTGCCGTGCTCCCAATCCAGTGCAGGTGATCCGTGAGTGAAGTGGAATCCGTGGTAGTGAGAGGAACTCGAAGAAGATGAAGACGAACAGGGAATCCACAGGAGGCCAACGAAACTCGGGAACAGGGAACACACCGGGAGAACAACGATCTGACAACATGAGACACCAGTTACTGAACATATAAAGGGTAAAACAGATTGAAGTCAGCTGGCGCTGCTGATCATCGCTGATCAGTGACCGCGCCCACAATTAACGCACACACACACACAACAGCACGCGAGACGAGAGAAAGACAATGAATTCATACACCGTGACACAAATAATCTATATTTAACTTATACAGTGAAGAATATGCAGTTATTTTACATTTGATTACTTAATTTCTGTAGTAATTCTTACCTGAATACTACTGTTAAACCTACCTGAAAATCTTAAAGCACTGTTTATTTCATTTATATTTCGTTTTATTGTATTTATTTGTGCTATCACTTTTTTATCACAGTGTCTCTCAGATAGCATGCAATAGGGTTGTGCCGGTAGAAGATAGTAGCGTGTATCGACGATAGGCAGAGATATTGCTGATGGCTGATGCCTTTGATGATATCAAGTCAATAATTGTCTCGTTTTCCCATTAATGTATTCAATTATTATTATTATTAATATTATTAGGCTTGTATTATTATCAAATTAATATTAGGACCTACAATTCTACTAAACTGCATCCCACATCAAAATTGGATTGCCAGGTGATCTATTCACAAATTGTCAAAAGTGCTTATAATAAAAGATACGCATTATTCGTATACAGTTGTTGTTCAAGCCAAGGTGAAAACGACATTGCTGTTTGTCAGCATTTTTTTTCCATTGCACATTAACAAATCATTTTAATGACACAAATAATACTAACAATACAATTACAAATTAATAATAATAATAATACTAAAATTATATAGGCCCAATTACAGTCTTCAGATCCGAACACAGCACAATAATCAGCCATCGATGAAAATCAAAAGCAGCTTAAATTGAAATAAAATGTAATATAATAAAAGCTAAAACATTTAAGACATTAACACTAGACACTATAAATTGCATGATATTGTTTGCATTAAACACGTGTTTATTTGTTCATGTTTAAATTTGTTACGTATGTACAGTGTATCTCACAAACACACACACACACACACACGTATATATATTTTTGTGTATAGGCTTATATATAAATGTATAGACTTTACAGTTTATCTTATTCATTTTAATATTTCTATTTCCTACATTTTAACTATACATAGTCATGTGAACATGATACTGATTTAAAGGTGGGGTATGTGATTTGGAAAACGACCGGTAGATTTTGAAAATACACAATTCAAATGGTCCTACCTTCTTTCCTCCAACACTGGCTCTGACTCCACCCATTCGAAGAACATAGACGCGCAATCATGCACGAGCGAAAACTCAGATGCGCGAGAGATTGTAATGACGATTTACTACTAATCATGGAGCCGGCTTTACTGACGAGATGCGCATGCGTCACGAGCTTTGAGTATGCGCACGAAGGGGGTCACGCGCGCTGGGGGGAGGGGGGTGTGGTACAACCGTTTGATTGACGAACTTACTGTCCAATGATTCTAGGTGGTCTTGGAAATGATTGGCTGGAGTTTTTCGAGTCCTGCCCGTTCCACAGATGATTAAATTGCTTAATTTTCATTTCAGTGCTTCTAACTCAGTGGCTGTAAGTGGGTTAGGAATAGGATTTTAAGTTATTTTGAAAAAAATGGACAAAAAAGAGAATCACAAACCCCACCTTTAAGTACTCCAAACATGATGATTGAAAATAATAATTTGCGGTTCAGTGAGCGAGTCAGATTGATTCGACTTACTGCTCTGACAGATTCAGTGAGTTCAGTAATTAAAATAATCATCTGATTTTAACTGATACCATGTGATTTTGTGAGTCTTTCTGAGCAATTAATTAAGCTCATGTTGCACTTTGTGTTATAGAATAGAAAGCCAGTTGTCTATGTCTTTTTATCACATCGTATTCAATTCAAACTGCTAGCTTGTGATTCAGCTGTAGATTCAGTACCAGAATAGCAATGCATTGATGATAGTTAGAGTGTTACCCAGGCAGAATAACAGTATTACAGTGCGGTGACACATTATCTGGTATGAAAACAGACGCATGTAATTAATGAGCTACAGTTTGATTTGTCACACAGTAACAGTGATAGACTGGCAGTTTCTGTCTCGCATACTAACACAGCTTGATTTCTATGACTGTCACTGGCAGCTGTAAATCATTCAGTCTTATACAGGTACTCACACGCACACACACTCATGTTAAGCAGTTGATGCTGAGCAATCCAATTAACATGCATAATGCACCTGGAGAAAAAAAAAACCTGCTCTGGAGATAAGCCCAGAACGATCATTTATTTATAGGGGCTTGTTTACACAAATCGGGGATGCGCTCAGTCTTAGCCAGGTTTGGTTGATTCATTGCCTCGACCTATCCGGTTCAGGTGAGGGTGAGCAGCGCATTAGCCCGCTAGTCATGAGGATATTATTGCACCTGTGGCTGCACAGTTTCATTTTATGCACCCGTGGGCAATTTGCGCCCCCCTCCCAACACCTTCTTTGTGTTCATCACATTTATGCTGCTGTTTTCCCTCTATGCGAGCAGGTCATTGTAAATGAGGATTGCGCTAGTCGCGGCCCACAGCTCTCGGCTCTGGCGAGGGAAGAGAACACATGCTGCCTGGTGCAATGGGGTTATTACTGTAGTCTGTTTGCTCTTTCATTGCTCTTGCTTTACCTGCCACACTCGGTCTTTCTCTTTATTTCTGTCTTTCTCTCGTAGTGTTATTGTGTGCTACATCGTATGTTTGGATGATGCCTAATGTGGTTCGGGATCCCTCCTGTAGATTTCATCCTTGCTGCTTTCTCGTTCCTCAGCTCATGGAGTTGTAGGGAAGGGAAAGCATTCTGCGTGAACCCGGCATGATTGCATTTGCAATCTCATACGCAGTAGCGTCTCCCATTGCCTTCTTCCAGCTCCCCTATTGGGATGGTTTGATAACAGGATAGGCTCCCAGGTTCTGCAAGGGTTAGTAGAAAATCACAAGCCACAGAACCAAGCCACTTTGTCATTCAAGGTGCCCTCTGCCTTTCAAGGTCAAGTTTACTTACTCTGTTCGGTAACAGGAGGAAAAAGTCAAGCTGTGCTTGAAAGCAAATGTAGACGTAGATTTTTGCTCAGACATCATTGATTCATCCTATTTGACCCCCTGTACATTTCCTAGTTTAATCTTGTCAGCAAGTAATTCACTTTGTAGTTGATGACTGATGATTTATACAGGTGAAACCAGTTACCTCAGAAATGTCACTGTGTGACTCTGCAGGCAGCAATATTGCCATATATTGCTATAAACGTATATATTGTATTGATGGGGAAAAAACTCAATAATTCACTAGGCTGTTAGTAACGAGTTTTTGGATGATTTGTCTCCTTTTTTTTCTATTTCTTCACTCTTTTTCTTAGGCAAAGAATGATCCTTTTCGATCGAGAAGTAGCTTTGGATGCTCAGAAACCTTTTGTAACCCAGGTTCCTCAGCTGACTCAGCCTATTTTTATCTAAATTGCATGAGCCAAAAACTGTAGGCTAGCTCTCAGTAAAACTGCTTTAGAAATTAAAAATAATGGCTGTCACTATTAGAGGTACGATTTGGAGGTTAACTATTCTCGATGCATCATGATGCATCTTTTCCACCAATTATATTATTGATAATAACTATATTAATAATCACAGTATAGTTATTTCAATTGTATCATTGTTATTAATAATAACAAATTATGCAAATAACAAACAGTAGAACAAATACAATATAAAACAGGAACAAATTTAATTAACAGTGCTTTACTTTTTCATTTAAAATCTATTTATCAGAAGCATTCAGGTAGGGCTGCAACTAACGATTATTTTCATAATCGATTAATCGGACGATTATTTTTTCGATTAATCGATTAATCGGATAAAATTTCAATTAGATTTTTTGTTTATTACAACTAAATAAAACCCTTAATCATGGTATTTATGTGTAAAAGTGTACAAAAGCCACACATTGAGTTTTACTAATATCAATATTTGCATTGTTTTTAATGATAATTGCTGATGGCAAGTTGACAACCATGAAAAACAAAAAAATCTAAATTATATACAACATTGTTTTAACATAATTTTTGTTAAAAACTAATTTACACAGACATGTTCAGATGTGAAGATAGAAACCAAAAACATGTAAAGTACATAATTCATTTAATTTTTATTTAAGATTCAATTAATTATGAGGATAAATTGCTAAAATAAATATAGAAAGACTGAAAAAAAGCGTGTGAACGTAGTAGAGCCGCAGTAGATCGCGTTTGTAAAACAATTAAAACTTAATAGAAGACAAATGCTATAAAAAGAGAACGGAATGGAGACGCAGCAAACAGGCTTGATTAAAAGGACAAGAAAATGATGCATTAGTGCACAAGCATTCGCTGAAAACCACTGACTACAGTGACTAAAAAACAATCTTTTACTGCTGCTGTTAATAACTGCCTTTATATTTAGTGCTTCACTTTCTAAACACCGTTTTAATTGAACTATTTCTGCGTAGCGCTATTTTAATCCATCACTTATGTTGCGAGCGAAATGATTGCACAACCTGATGCCCGAGACAAAATACAGACATCCCAAGTCTCCCGGAAGTTCCGGGAGTCTCCCGCATATTGATAGCGGCTCCCTGATGCCCGCAAATTAGTTCAAACTCCTGGAATCTAGAGCGTGCAAGCAAGAGAGCGCATGCGAGACAGAAGAGAGTGCTCCAAAGTCCAAACTGTGTAGCACGCGCACGACAGAGCGGCACAGGGAAAGAGACCTTGCGTGTGTGTGCGTGTGTGCCGCATCATGATAGGCCTGTTTCAACCAATCACCAGTAAATGCTCCCCGTGACGTAAGCAGAGCAACTAATCGATAATGACATTCGTTGACAACGATTTTCATAATCGATTATTATCGATTATATCGATTAGTTGTTGCAGCCCTACATTCAGGTAAGAAATAAAACAGACATTTAATAATCAAATGAAAAAAAATTACTGCATAGACTTTAGTGTATTAATTACAAATACATTGATTATTATTATAGCCACAAAAGTTATTTAGTCAAGAGCAGTGAGTGATTCCTCCTTTAATTTTGTTGTTTGATTAACATTAATGTCACAGCAGCAGGCTTATATTAAGACCTAATGCATGGATCTAATGTAATGTTATATATCAGACCCCCCTCCCCCCAAACTGTTTATGTTCACTTAAGACCCGTGAATTCTCACCAAGACAGATATTTTAAAATAATTCTGTGTGTATCTGACCATTCAAGTGCAATACGCCGCTAAAGAGAGCTGAATTCAGGATCGCATGCTGTCTGAGAGAGTCGTCTTTCTGTGCGCGCGCTTCACCTCTGTGTCAGTCATCGTGAGTAATGCTTTGAGATATTTTTTTTGTGGCTTATTCCGCTTAATAATTCTATTTAACATCAAGCTCATCCTGATTTTCACATTCATGCATGTTCTTTTTGTAAAAACCGAAGCATAAGTGCTTTGCTTCCTAAGGACATACACAACTTTTTTTTTAATAAGAGTAGTCTACTTTATTTACAATATACATTAATATGTAGCCTTTTATTACAGATGCATCGATGCAAAATCGTTCACATCATAAAAACAGCTCTAGTCATTGTCGCTGACTGTACTGAGTGCTTAAAATAACGAATGTTGTGTAATAGCTATTCCCTCACAATCTTTTGTGTGTAAAAAAAAAATCCTTTTAAGTGGATTCAAATATTGGCCATGGAATAATAACAACAGTGACTTTGCATCAGAATTCCAATACAGGAATTAGCACGCACGCACACACGCACACACACAAGCCATGGAGCCAAGCAGATGCAGGAGTAATTAAAATCATCATGATGGTGTTAAGTGCCAAATCAGAGAGACAATGGCTTTGACTCTGTGACATCTGTGTTTACTACAGGCCTCACACGTGTGTCCTCTACAATGTCTCAATTTAGAAGTGCCCTCTAAGTATATGCGTCCACTGGCAAGAAGTGAGCGGGTGTTTGCATTTCATTCTCTACTAGAACTAGGTGCCAGATTTGAGTGGGAGGTTGTAGGACTGACATCGGAGCGGCTCACATGGTGTCGGCCATTGATCGAATGCGAGACTCCGGTTCCTTTTACTGATGTTTATTAACACCGTAGAACTAAAAGTTCAGATAAACAAACAAAGGACAACATAAAACATTGCAATCACTGCATGGATCACATGGCTTCGCTCTGAAGCTAAAGAATACAGAAAAATACTGACCACTTTAGCCTGCTTCTCAATCAACGGCAGAGTCATTCCCCAGAAGCAATCTTCACCAGTCAAAATATGATTCTTCAACTTGCACACAATTATAGCAAAACACCATGAAAAAATGAAGTAACAATAAAGAAATAACTAGAAGATAACATCACTGACACATGTGCGCGTTTTCCTCTTGTCTGTAGCTCACTGCGCAACAGCCCTTCCTTCCTGTTTTTACTCATGTCAAAATAAAAGTACGTATTTTAAAATAAATACAAAAAAAAAAAAACACTGCTGCATTTACACATGGTGTGGGTCAAAAATTTGTGAAATGCTGATGAAAACAAGAAGGGAAGAAAAAAAAAGTGCCACACACAGCAGTGCTACATCACAGTGAAGTGAAGTGAAGTGAAGTGAAGATTGTGACATCTGTCACGATTTATGAGCTTAGGTTTTTGTTTTTGATTAATTATTTTATTCAACAAGTATGCACTAAACTAATCAAAGGTGACACTATTAATGCCGTTACGCAGAGCACATGTTTCCATTCAACTTTTTCATTGTTTTTCTATTTAAAACATGCGATAGACGGACTTATTTAACCACTGCATTCGCATCTTTTGCAGCTTCTCGTGCATGACATAAAAAAGAAGGGGGAAAAAACACGTCTCTAGAGCTTGCACTTTTTTGTTCGTCTGTTTTTGTTTTTTTGTTCCACTGACCTGCATCTCATGTTGTTAACTGCAAAAACTCATTCCGTGTGAATGCCCTTTACCTTTTTTATTTATTGTTTCTCTAACGGTAAACATATAGGGTAATACTTGCTCTCTTCGCAACTTTGCACACTTTATGTATTCACCAGCACAATAACTTGTCTTTCTGATTTACTTGAAAGCATCCCTGTATGTAACGTGAAATGTGTAGATGAAAGAGGATCATGAGATCTTGCAGAATGTAGATATTTTGCTTACCTTATGTTGCATGCTCAACATGGCTGCTGTTTCAATTTACATTTAGATAGACCCAAGATTAGCCACTCATAACTAATGTATATTCTCAGTGCCATGACTTTGTTAAAACACAGATAGTTCAATCTAGTCATGGCCAGATGTCCCTGAATCTGCCCTAAAGAAACCCACACTATTTCTAGTGCCACCACCCACATCCCATGATTCCATCTGCTTTACTTCTCTGAGACTTTAGGGAGCAAGTGTGTCCAGCTGCTGCAGCAGGCTGTGTTTAAGTAGCAGCATGATTGTGTGTGCTTTACCTAATCTGCTCCATTAGTTTAAATAATGCAGGAACGCTAATGAGCCAGCCAGAGAGAGAGGGGAGAGTAAGAGAGGGAGGGTTATTGCAATCCATGTCTAATTAGTCCTGCTCCTTAACAACTGAACTCAAATCAACCAGGGCAGCTAGAACAAGACGGATTCAGTTTTTCGGCTGGCTTTAGGAAGGCCACTGATTTATGAAAACATTACCAGAGAAACAGAGGATCCAAGTGAAAAGGCAAGTTCTTGCAATAGTCTTTAATGAAGAATTAACATAGGCAGTCTGTCGTGCAACGACACAGAACTGGAATAAACTCAAAGACAGTGTACTTTACAGTAGGTCAGCTGAAACGGAAGACTCCTGTCGTGGTGATAGTTTGCAGAGCTGGTAATTTACGTAGAGCAGTAATAGTCCTTGTAAGAGGCCACAAAACCGCAGAGGCCGGGATCCACCGCCTCTCCTCCTCAGGACCGTACCCTTCCCAATCTACCATAAACTGGTGGCCCCGCCCCCCGGACATCAAGCAGGAGATGGAGAACTCGAACCGGCCAAAGAATAGCGCCCAGCGAGCTTGTCGAGCGTTCAACCGCTTCGCGGAATGAATGTGCTCTAAATTACGGTGATCGCTCCAAACAATGAAGGGATCACTGGTCCCCTCCAACCAGTGACGCCACTCCCCCAGAGCTAAACGGATCGCCAAAAGTTCCCGGTTACCGACATCATAATTACGCTCCGTGGGTGTGAGGCGATGTGAAAAAAAAGCACATGGATGAATCTGGTCATCCCGCAAGGAGCGTTGGGAAATTATAGCCCCCACCCCTACGTCTGAGGCATCGACCTCGACGATGAACTGTCTCGTGGGATCCGGAGTGATTAAAATGGGAGCGGAGGTGAACAACCTTTTGAGGTGATCGAACGCGCTCTGAGCCAAACATCACTCGCCGAGCGCCAAATGCAACGATGTGAAACTGTGTCACTTGCCAGTTGGCCGGTGATATTTTTATGAACAATGCATGAATGTGAACAAATGTGAATGACGCTTGGGACAGTTGACGGGCCAGCGCTGCGTTATCATGAAAGTTTAATTATCATTACCTTCACAATTTAAATATTATGTAAACAGCTGTCTTTGACGCTCTTCAAAGTGGCGTCTATCAGCGGATCCGTCTATCAGCGGATGTATTAGGGATCTGCTGATAGACGCCTGCTTTCAAACATTCCCGTGTGTATCTGTGTAGGCGCTTGGTGAAGAGTGTCTATTTACAACATGTTTTTGAAGTGTTGATCATTGTAGCCAATCACAGACACATATGTTGAGCGCGTGAACACAGTGGCCAATCAGAGGTTTTTAAGAATCCGTTCAATAGGGAAATGCTGGTTAGGTACATTTCTTTACATTTCAGTACCGATTTGGTACCGAAATTGGTACTTTTGACAACACTTACTGACTGTTTACTTGTCTTTAATAATGGTTTACATTTATATTAGTTAGGTTAGTAGTTTTAGCTGTGGTACCGAAATTGGAATAAAGAATTGTGAATTTTCACTGGCATCAAAAATTTTGGTGTCATTACTGCCTGTTTTTGCAAAAAACAGTTTACATGTTTTTTTATGGCCGATATATTTTCTTAAATCACCGGCCATTGATGGTGTGGCAACAAGTTAGTTTTAGGCCATCAAAACCTGTATGACTTTTTTATTTTTATGATTTGGTTGATGAACAAGATGAGTTAGTTATAACAGAATGTCTAAGCTGCTCTTTCCAGTTCAGTGGAAGTGAATGATGACTACAGTTGTTAAAACTAAACTAAAACTAAGATTTTTTAGTAAATAACACATTTATGGCTCAGATTTTTAGTCTGATTTTCACTTCCTCAGTAAAGTATATTATAAGCCCTGAAATACTATGTACATAAAGCTGCGTTTTGTAAAGCTGTTTTGAAACAATTTCTATTTTTTTCTAAGTGCTATAAATAAAACTTGCCTGTATTTTTCTTTTATTTTTTGTCTTTTTTGGTCCCCATCTACTTCTATTACATGAAAAAGAGCAGTGAGAACATCCTTCAGAACGCCTCGTTTTGTTGACGAAAGACGAAAGTCATATGGGGTTGGAACAACATGATGGAGAGAATTGTCGTTTTTGGTAGAACTAAAATTAAGTTTATTAATTAATGCTTAGAATGTGGAGAAGCTTCTGTGGCTCCTCAGGACTAGTGCTGTTTCTGCAGAGATTCATGTGCAACATCAGAACTACACCCAAGCTGTCACCTTTTCATACTTACTTGTGCTGCCACACTGTTGGTAGGATTTTTGTGATATTTCAATTTGATTCACATCCAGAAGTGGGGGAATATATCCTTTAATAATGTTGCAGTTTACCAAATAGTATCGGTGAACTGATGTCACTAGTTTGTGTGCAACTATACTTCTGTAGGCGAGTGCATGTGTGTGTGTGTGTGTGTGTGTGTGTGTTGCTCTCCTCCTCACACTCCACATTCCTCTCATCCCTCCCTTTTTTATTTGGATAAGTTTAACCACTTCAATCATGCAAAAGGTGATAATGAGTGAGTGCACACTCCGGCACGGCAGACCACTGTGTGCAGATGGCTGCTCAAATGAAGTCAGTAAACCATCCTGACAAGCACAAACGTTGCCCATGCAAATAAAACACTGAGGGAAGTTTATAGCCCCTTGCTCTCAAATTGAATATCTCTCTTTTTGCTCTTTACAGCTCTCTTTATTTTTTTAATCTTCCTTTTCTCCAGACTTCCCATCCTGTAGAAATAGCTGGCTGATTTGGGGAGTCTGTTGACCTCAGCCAGAGCAACAGGAGCGGGCATATCTAATGAACGGGGCAAAGCCCTCATGAAACCGCCACATCCTTGAGATGGCGCTTCTTGGATCCTCTTCTCGGAAGAGGGGGCACCGTTTTGATTTCTTTCAGGTTCTTCTGTTTTTCGTTGAATGTTGGGTATGATTTACTCTACATCATATTTGACACAGGGAGAATTGAAGAGTAAGTACAAAAACACATGCATGCATAAACGTGCCTGTTGAAATGATACTTTAGTGCTCTCTGAAGAGCTCTCATTTCCTGTTGAAGAGGCTGTGCTGCTGTTTATTAATTACTCTGAGTTGTCATTGCAGTGTGGTTGTGACCTGCACGTTCATGGAGGAGGCTAGTAATTATGCTGCCTCTAGGAGGTAGATTAAAGATAATGCTATTCTCCATGCATCTCTGGCTCACAGCACATTGTTCACACCTCCATCAGTATTGGGCAAAAGGTGGAAATGACCATGCTACAGGTGTAATGGGCTTCGACCGACCCCCTTATTTGCACAAGTGAAAGGGCAGAATTGAAGGCAACATTATAAATAATTGTGTGAGAGGATGACCTGGACTTGCATTCGCCCTAATAAGTCTGAAGGTGGACCATTGCAGCACATAAGATTCATCACAGGAGGACAGATGTAGATCTGATCTGAATTACTGAGTGACTTTGAACCTGTGTAGTTGTCTGAAAAGTCTTTTGTTGCCATTCAGAGTGGCATTGATTGATGTCTTGGTTTGCACTGTTTTCATAGTACATCAATTGATCCTCTGCCCTCTTCTTTGTTTCTGGCCTCCGCATATTCAGTGTTATATTTATTTAATTTGTACCACTGTATGTTATACTTGTACGTGCTGTTTAAGATTTAACATGCACATTCAAAATTTGAGAGGAGCTTTTTGCAAAAACTTTGAATATATTATTTAAAAATATATTTACATATTTATACAGGCACATACAAGTAGCCATTTTTATTCATATTAATTAATTTTTGCATTGATATATTTACACCTTATTCAACAACTGTCATTGTTCAAATATCGATTAAAGGTTTTTAAATGTCTGATAAACAGTATGGTTATAAAGAGAGCGTTCTCATAGGTTTGCGCTGCATCTGCCCTGTGTTTGTACACTGTGTCTACACTACCTAAAAAAATTGAAAATATAAACACGAACAGTCTTTAATAAACTCCAAAGTTAAATCCAAGAAAAGGTAGCTAATCAAAGAAAACACTACCACAACGAGACCGGACAAATGAGAACTGAAAAGACTGCAACTTAAATACATGGTAAATGAGGGTAAAATGACAAACACCTGTGCAGATCAAAATAATCACCATGACAACTGATAAGTGGCAGAAACGAATGAAAACAAACTAAAAGTCCATGAAAATGAAACTAAGACCAAAATAACTGAATGTCTGTGACAACATTTTGTTATTGAATTTGTTAATGAATCCTTGACCCAACAATGAACAATACTCTTCTAGTAGCCTATTTAATAATCTAGGTTTGTTAATTTTCACATATAAAAATATATTTTGATTTGAAGTTATAAATGAACACTATTGCATTTTTACAGAGCATAAATGAACATACAAAAGTCATTTTGTAAATTAATATTTAACCTATAATAATAAATGCTATGCTGTTGATTATTTCATGATACCTGAAGCATTAACTAATGCTAATACATAGCTTTTCTGTTGTGAAGTGTTAGCAAAATATCATATGTGTGAATTGATAGGTATTAATTATGTTTATAATGTCTGTTACACCAAAGCCAGTTACATCAAAGATTTTCTGGTCTTTATCTTATGTATATGGACAATACTAACTAATACTATAGCATAACATGTAATTATTCGCTATTCATACTGTATGTATATATATATGAAATTATATACACAGCAGCTTCTCAGATACCCTCAGAAAAAAAAAATGCTTCAGTGGGGGTACTTAAGCAGTCTTTCATCATATCAGTGTCTTGTGGATAAATGGTAATACTCTTCACTAAGTAAGCGGATCTGTTCTCTTAGCCGTTTAAGCTAATCATTATTGCTTGCCCTAATCCGTTCAAGCTTCATCGTGCATTTAGTTAATTTGAGAATACTCTATGGCATCTGACACCTTTTTTTCCTTTAGACCGTACCAGCTTCCACCTAACTTGAGGAGAAAGTTGAATCCTCTTGCTGATCGATTAGCTCACACAAATCCTGCATCAATATAAATGAAACGGCAAAAATGGTCTGCAATAGGCTTAACAGGGCAACCTTTGCTGCCACCCCTCTTCCCCATTAAATCCCAGGATTACAGTACTGAGGTTTTGGTGTCTGCCACGAGACCAAACAACACTCACCTCGAGGTTACTAACGCAATTAATGTTGTCTGTGCTCAAAGGGCTTTCAGTCGGCTACCTACAGCATAGGATTAATTAGACCTGTGTTATGGAGCAGTCCTGTTTCCATGGAATTGTTTCCACGTTCATACTTTTTTAAAGAACTGCTAATGAAGACTGATGTGAGCGGTGGTGTTGACTCATTTTTAATGTTTACCTGCAGGTAATATTGGCAAACG
The DNA here is from genome assembly GCA_026230005.1 of Gila orcuttii. Classification (NCBI taxonomy): domain Eukaryota; kingdom Metazoa; phylum Chordata; class Actinopteri; order Cypriniformes; family Leuciscidae; genus Gila; species Gila orcuttii. The sequence goes on along the minus strand of JAPDVR010000002.1, from coordinate 24,543,732 downwards.
GTTTGCTCTGTCAACGCACCTGTTTTAATTAACCTAGTGCCAGACATCTACAGTTTCTCACTTCTTAAAGAACAACACAACTAGAGTAAAGATTCGATGGAGTAAAGCATTAAAGAGAACTCTGAAATAATGGAACTCTGCAAGGCTCAACATTAAATAAATAGTTCACCAAAAAATGGAAATTCTGTCATTGTTTTTCCACTCTTATGCTATTCCAACCCAGTATTATTTTCTTTCTTCTGTGAAATTCACAAGGAGATCTTAGGCAGCTTTTCCATGCAATGAAAGTGAATGTGATTTATAAATAAAAGTCAAAATATGACAAGAAAAGTATCAAATTGTTCATATGAATAACGAGCAATTGTCTTATGAAGTCTTATGAAGACATACTATACAATAGTATGTTTTTGAAAAAAAGTCTGTGATGCTCATCATGGCTGCATTTCAAAAATACAGTATTGTGAAATATTAATACAAATAAAAGATATTTTATATATTTATAGTTTTTATATATATTTTAAAATGTATTTTATTCCTTAATGGCAAAGCTGAATTACCAGTCTTCAGTGTCACATGATCCTTCACAAACCATTTTGATATGCTGATTTGTTGCTCAAGAAATTTATTTTTATTATCAATGTTAAACTTTTTTTTTCTTTACTTACTTTTAAAATTAATCACAAAACAATTGATATAAAAAATAATAATGGGAAATTATAGAGCAATAATAACTGTATGACACTATATATTCATACACTGCTGGGAAATGAAATATAAAATATTACAGATGTTTTTCAAACTGATTTTAACAAGTATCACAGGTCAGTTTTACATTTATGTTTGAACATATCTATTAACAAGTTAGAACACATTACAAGGTGGTGATAAATAGTATTTAAATAATCAGAATTTGTAACAGCATTGTTCAACTGTTTGCGAGGAATAAAAAACACATGACCATCAAGCATAATCTGTAGTGGCAATGCACCAGTGGCCAAGTGATGATTCTGTCAACTGGCCCAAATATCTGTCAGATGGCCGACAGCCATTGAGCAGTCCTTATTGTTGAGCGCCGCTTTGTTCCAAACTGTTTTCACACCCGTACTGTAATAAAACAATAAAACAGGCAGCAAGAAGAGAAGCGTGTGTTCTCACTGAACTCTTGCCCAAATTATCATAAAGACTCTTCTCAGGAGCCCATCTGCCTGGGCAGTCAGCTCTCAAACCAGAAATTCATTACTCCCACTTTACAGCGGGTTAATCGTTCAGGAAATATCTGTGAAGCGTCTCGCTTTGACTCAATTAATCGCAGAGCCAGCTCTGTCACACAGCATTCTCATGCTGCTCTAATCAGCCTTTGATCTGCATTTCTCTGTCACTGTCTCTATCTCTCTTTCAGTGTAAACAGACTGCACAAAGTGTTAAGTAGCCAGTTTGACAAGTTTGTGGCTCAGATACATCTTTTTACGCTTTTTTTTTTATGATGCGGGGCGGTGGAATCATAAAAATATGGGCCATTCATCCAAAGAATGCTTTTTTGGTTTGTGTTTTCACGTTTTTAATGTAAATTGACATAGTATGTTGTGTCTGTGTATGTCAATTGCATTTGAATCTTGTACAGCCGAGTGTAGATGATGCACTTTAGAGTCAGTTACCCCCTCTAGTGGCCAGAGGGGCACAGTGCAAATGCCACATGGCCTGGTCAGAACTAAGACGCTCATTGAACTGAGAGCATTCATACAGTGTCAGGAAAAGCAAATAGTGCAAAGAATATAATAGTTACGCTTGCCAAACACAAGGTCTTTTGTTTTGCACGTGTAAAATCCTGCAGCGAGTCAATATTGTTTTGTTACTGCAATTATATTCTAATGGAGTGCATTATATTATTGAATATGGGGTATTGATGCAAGTTTTATAAAAGGATAAAAGTGTATAACAATACAAAGCAATTTTGTATTATTGACTTTGACCCTGACCCTTACAAAATCACTCTGAATTTGAGATTTTCTTAATCTTGTGTGTGTCTTTTGCACATACACATTGCTCAGTGAATATAAATGGACTTAAAACATTTCTTGAATTTTCGCCCATGCTAATGTTTGTCATTACTGGAGCTTTTTGACCTCAGACTCATGCTGCCTGGGAGGATATTCATTCTGCACAGATCATTAACTTTGTAATCAGGCCATGTTATTTTATCACACCACGGTTGCAGCCTCTGCACTGTGTGGAGGTTGATGGGGTTCAGTGTCTATTAGAAAAATGTCTATTATATGGTTCTCTTATTGGCTTTTATTGTTTAAACCAGTGTTTTCCAACCTTTTTGTCTTATTTATCCTCAGCCTCATCAGTAAGCCTCAAGTACATCATTATTGAGACCAAACCAACAATGCGTCCCTTGTAATTAACTCATAATAGATTCCTGGATATCATTTAGAATTAGTATAAAATATTATGGTATTATTAAAATGACCATTACAGGGACTCAAACACGTGATATGGGTGCAAAACAGACTTCCTCTCAAAATGTTGCATCTTTAAAAACAAGAATCTGAGAATCTCTTATTTTAGAATGATATTTAGTTACCCAAAATGTAGAATTGTTTAATTTCTTTAAGAAGCATGTGTTGAGCTGTTAATTACAAAAAATAAAATTGCCAAATTATTTAAAGAATGTACAAATATGTGTGTGTGTGTGTGTGTGTGTGTATGTGTATAAAATTTAATAAAATTCTTTAAATAATTTGCCAATTTTATTTTTTATTTGAAATTTTTGTTTTAACAGACTTGTGGTTAAAAATTACTAGCTTAAGCCATTTTGTGGATGATTTGGCATTACTGGAAGAAGAGTGTCGTCCATGCGCTATTTACTAAGCTATTATGATACATGAACTAGATATACATATATCAAGTTTTTTTGCTTTGTTTTTAAGTTGAATTATAATTTGCTGATTTTTTTTTTTTTTTTTTGCAATGCAAAATTAGATCAATTTGATCAAATAACTAGTGGATTGCATTTAGCTTTTCTGCTTCATTAATCAATTTTGTTAAATTCATTAGTAAAATAGGCTCTTAAATTTCCAGGAACTCTCAGAACATTACATTTTATGCTTTAATGATAATTAGACGTAGCATAGACAGGTTTTCCAGCTTTGTTTGAAAAAAAAAAATCTAATTAAAATACCTATTTTTATTGAATTGGGGAAACAAAAAAAACAATCCAGTCACTTAATTGAAAGGATGCATACTGTATTCTTTTTCGTCCATTGCCCTCTCCTTATACACATACACATCCTGGCTTGGGTTTAAACCAATCCTATTTCAGTAGTACCTCTCTGCTTGTGCCCCTGGGAAGGGAGAAGGCACCGATAATGGTGTCCACAGATGCAGCTCGGGCTTTGACAGGGTTGGCTTGGAGAGTCCCGGGTCCCCCATGGGGAAGACCATAAAGCAAGTGTCCGGTATCTGCATGACACCTGAGCTGAGATTTCCAATGAATTCTACTTAAGGCATTAATTCTCAGATGCTTCATTACCCCTCAGCCTTCTGTGTTAGCTGGCATGACTGTAGTGCACAGAGGCTGGATATGCTGGACTTATCTCGGGTGCTGAGAACGATGTGTGTGTGTTTGCAGTCTGTCAAATAGACACACTTATACAGATACAGTTTAGTATTATATACAGGAATGGCGTATTTACACTAAGACACATAAATATGGCTTTGCGAAACAAATACAATGTACTATTCGCTATATTCAAATATACATATTGGATTGCAATCCGTACGGATGCATATTGATGACCAAGTATAAATATCCTCAACAGAAACTCTCTCCTTTGTCTTTTTAGCTCTTACCTGACACACACACTCTCTGCCACCTGATGTGCTCAGTGTGTGTAGTCAGAGGTCACTCTCTAGCTACAGGCATGCCTTTAGCCTCATTGCAGGCTGCTAATGAGTTTCTGTACTGACAGAGAGACTGGCATCAGCAGATATAGCTGTTATCCAACTGTATATTCGTAAAACATAACTGTTGTTGTTTGAGCATGGTTATACAGAGACATTCCTTATGTAGACGGAACATTCTGTGTAACACCAAAGACAAGGGATTGAATCAGCTTTTCAATAGCCCTTAATGTGACCATTGCGTTTGTGGTGATTGCCTCTCTTTCTTTCTCTCTGTGTGTGTGTGTGTGCCCCTTTTTGCCCCAATCACAGAGTAATTGTAGACCAGTGAAAGTTCCATTCAGTGATCATCAAATGCAGGACACTCAAAAATGACTGGAATTATTGAGAGAGATGGAAACATGCATAATGCATATGGAATCACTCTGGTTGGTCAGTTAGTGCAGTTTTACATATTAAGATAGAACATTTTAAAGTTTGGAGATCTCTGTACTAGCAGTCATGTTAATGGTAGACCATTACATTTCTAATAGTCGGCGCAACAGTTATCAACTATTCATGGTTTTATGTACTACCATTCTAAAGTTGGGGATCGGTAATATATATATTTTTAAAGAAATTAATAATTTTATTGTACAAGCATGCATAAAATTGATTTAAAGTGTCAGTAAAGACTTCAGCAAAAAATATAAATTAATTTTTTTTGAAAGGTAGTGAATGTCTTATAAATGCTTGGCAAAAAGACTTAAGCTATTTTCACTCATCATTGAATACAATTGTCAGTCCTGTTTTACAGTTACGTTCTCACACAGTTTGATTATAAATGAGAATGGCAACTGCATTGTATTACCAAACTGACTTCCTTAATTTTTTTTAGGATACGCATCCACATTTTAAATTCATGTTTTAGTGCTGTGAAATCACTTTGTGACACTTCATACAGTGCAATATACCCCTTCTGTGTGTGTGTTGTGTGTTATCCAGTTGCTGTCTTTCCTCTAGATCTTCTCCCATCAGTTTTGTGTTCTGGCTGTGACCCAAATGCTGCACTTTACACTCGGCTAAAAATAAAATCCATTTCAAAGTCACTGTCACATTTGATTTAATGTATGAATCCCAGTTGGACTTTACTAAACTGTGAAAAGACTTTCCAGTGTTATGAAAGTCACTATTTTGTTCCCCAAACACTTAGATAACTTAAACTTAAATTAGATATAAATTTGACTTAGGTGATGGGGGCAATCTCAGAAATTTGAAATCTTTTCACACTTTGATGGTGATTTCATAAGACCCGTGTTCAGTGTGGGAGTTACATACCTCGAGGTGTGAATTGATGCGAAACTGCCGCCGCAAAGATGTTACGACAGCATTATAAGTAGCTGATAGATGGTGTTAGAGACCGTCCTCCCCGTACAGGAGTGACTGTTCCCATGTGATAAAGATGAACAGGTTATCTTCACTGTCCAAAATATGTACATTTAACACAGAAGTACCTCCCTGTTCATCTTTACCCTGCAATAGAACACCGATGTAACCATCTATTGGCTATAGTTCTCCATTATATGGCTCGCCTTGACACTGATGTCTGTGGCTAACAGCAGTATTTACTGTATTCCCAATCCATCATAAAACAGAAATGGGCAAGCGTTGCAATGATGTTCGTAATTTCCAGCGCTTTCACAATGATCGAACCCATTGTATGGCCCATTCCATCACACAATACACATAGCCATACACACAGCTTTTTTTATTTCATCACTTATAATGGACTTGTGAGCTGGATAAAGAGAGCGAGAAAGAGAGAAAAGATCATTTTGCCAGACCTGAAGCGCAACGCAGGCTCGAGACTGCCCAAATTCAATAAAGAAACAATCAAGCACGGTAACACGGCATAATGGCTTTTTAAAAAAGATAAATGTTTAGTAAATGACTCTTTTATGTCCAGGAGGGAAGGGAGAGAATGGCTTTCTGCATTAGGTGAAGAAATGCAGCCTCCTGACCCAGCTGATGCTTTCTGATTACAAGCCAAATTGCAGGAGAAACCCCCTTTGTCTCACAGGTAGCCAGGGCCATTCTTTACCCTCCTCCTCATTTCCTGTGTGTGAAAGTGTGTGTGGAAGAGAGAGGGAGTGAGGCTGAAAGAAAAGTAGGAGATGCAAGATAAAATGTGCGCCTGCATGTTTGTGGGTCTTGCGGAAGCACTATTTGCAGTCTCGCTGAGGTGTATTTATCTCCCTTATCATACTGCCAGCTTCATGACTGCCATTAGAGCAGTTTGATGTGGAGGAACCACGGTCAGATATTGTGCTAGACAGCACCGAAGAATATATAATGCTCCTTCACCACCTAGATATAGCATATGATGACTCTGATCTTCATGTAAAACACATTCAGGTGTGAGAGTAAATAGAACCACCCTCAAGCTGTTAGCTTTCTCGACGGCACAGAGATCCACATTTTGAGCCGATATAGTTTGTTTGGCTGTGTGTTCGTATTAGTATGTTTGTGTTATCCACGCCTGTGTCATAAATCACAATCTCTTCTCTACGCCTAGTCCTCCACAATGAAATAGTCATTGTCCAGTTTAGCAGAGACACCACTTTTCAGTTCCGTCATCTGGAGCCCAGGTTATTTGTACACACTCCTCTGTATATTAATAATGAATGAAGTATTTTCTATAAATCAGCGCAGAAGACTGTGCGGTGTGGAGTCGTAATTGCTGGAGTATTAGCATTTGTGTTTGTTACACACAGATTTAAGCTTTCAGAAGAAAATGTCTGTGTGGTTTGCTTTAGTGTGGGCCTATGAGTCTGAAGTTTTTGTTGAGTTAGCATGCTGGCTGTTTAGAGAATGATTCAGAAAACATTCTTAATCTGTTGACGCACGCAGTATGTGGACCTGTGTGCCTGGTGCTTTATGGATGGCATCCAGACTGGCATCTGGTCTAAACAGATTGTTCTTCAGTTGGAGGCACAACTAAAAGATTTACTCAGTAATACATCTGCAACTTTTATAAATCCAACAAAGTTTATTTCAGCCTGTTCAGGTGTTTCCCTGTTTCATGAATGTTTTATTCAAGTAAGATGTAGCTACTCGTTCATGTTGAATTGATCTATGAATTAATTACAGCACTTGCAAGGTGGGACTGTATTGATATTCCTCACACATTCTGGTTTAGGGTTTGTACTAAACTCCTAACCCTAAATCAACTTCTTAAAGTACAGACTCAAGCTTTGTTTTGTAGTTGAGATATTCCTGAGCCTCAGGATTGCACAGATGTTTTTTTTTTATTCATTAAAGTTTCACCATTTTTAAGATCACCTAAAACTTGAACGCTATGCTCTTGCTGCCTTGCAAGCCCTGTTGCAAATGCAAACCTATTTAATTAACTGTCAGATTGGTTAATTTGTTTATTCATTAATTTATTTTTCTTTCTTTTACAATGTGCACACTCAGAAGCTGAGAAAAACGTCGTCCTCGTACAGAATGCTGAGGGGTGGAAAAAAAGAAAAATGTAACCTTTTAGCTTATCTGACTGCTGGTTGATTTTATAGAACAGTTTGCAGTTCAGTGGTTTATAAGCAGGTAGCAATTACTGGCTAGTTTGCAAGTTAAGACAAATAAAGTATATTGTAAATTCAATCAAACAATGAGCAATAAATTGAGTCAAGTTTGAAGCATCGCAATTCCAGTCAGATCCACAGTATCCTGCTTCTCTGTGGACATAGAAAGCAGAAGTTCTTTAAACACTGATTACACTGAGCAGATAGAGCCTAGAACAAACATGACTCCCACAGGATGGGCTCATCACATCCTTACACAGCGCGGCCAGTTATCTCAAGGGTAATCAAGAACAAGAAAGACCGTGTGTCCACACATCATTCCTCTCATCTGGTGCATTGTCAGACAGAACACGGCTAGGGTCTAGCCATCATTACAGCACAGCGTTGTGACAACCCATTTTATTACCCTACACTGATCATTTTACTGATGTTATCAGCCTAGCGAGTACATGATCCTCCTGTAGATTTTCCCGAAAAGACAAAATGATTTTATTTAGCGATTTGCATTGGCCTCTTAGTCCTTGTTTCTTTCTGCAGTTCTTTGTCACTGTGTTACTGGGTGTAATTAGAGAAAAGGGCATCCAAATTCATAAACCTCTCTTTCCTAGAGGCAAAGCAAAGGTTACACTTTGTTGGGGGTATTTGATTCTGGTTGAGAAAAGTGGCACAAAAGATTCTGCAATCTGACATTAATTACTCTGCCAATCTGGGCCGATTGCAGGGGGTGTCAATCACGGGCAGGTGTGCAATAATTCTGCAGCTGAATCACACACCCACAAGCTCCTCAGCTGAGTTTGTTGTTCTGAAACTAAACTGAAGGCTTCCTGTCAGCATGAGAGAGTTCAGAGACCTCTTGAAACATTCTAGAAACAATTCATAATTTGATGAGTTTATATATATATATATAAGAGAATCTGTACTCAATAATGGCTAACAACAGACTGAGAAATTTAACTTCAATAAAGGGATATGAGGACACATTTACAAAATTACCGTAACGATTCTGAACTGTAAAAAGCCTTCACGTGCTTATAGAACGTGTAAACTCATAATTTACTGAGAGCTATGACTTGTACCATGTGGTCGCTGTACCACCTGACCACTGGTGTTCGACATGAAATGGCGCTGTGCAGAGTGATCGTGTATGATATAGAAATACCCCAAGAGTATATATATATATATATATATATATATATATATATATATATATATATATATATATATATATTTGTTTATATTATATAGCTTTGTTTACATTATATATATCTAAGAATCGCTCTTGGAGTATTTCTATATCATACACGATCACTCTGCACAGCGCCATTTCATGTCGAACACCAGTGGTCAGGTGGTACAGCGACCACTTGGTACAAGTCATAGCTCTCAGTAAATTTTGAGTTTACACGTTCTATAAGCACGTGAAGGCTTTTTACAGTTCAGAATCGTTACGGTAATTTTGTAAATGTGTCCTCATATCCCTTTATTGATATATCTATGGGTCTTTGATTCTGCCAGTCCCTTGTGCACAGCTTGGTTCAGTTTATTACTGCTCTCACCAGAAATTGAAGTTAAATTTCTCAGTCTGTTGTTAACCATTATTGATTCTCTTGGAGAACAAAATATATTCTTTTCTCAAGAAGTAGCCCGGCCCTTTGTACTGCTCTATAATTGGCATACCACTGTCCCCAACATAAGTTTCTGTCTTGAAAGTTAAGAGGAGCTAGACTACTTTTCCCTGCAGTGGTTCTTCTGTTTGTTATCTACCCACTGGGTCAGAACTGAGCTCTGCCTCCTCTGGGTCTCCGGTCATTCACCTACAGCTCTGAGCCGTGCCTGAGCCAGCTCCCTACAGCCTGATCCACGGATGAGGTGGAAGGGGCGGCGACTCATTGTTAACCCAAAGTTTGAGTGAGAGCTCTGGCGAGAGGGGTGATTCACTCTTCCCCCTGGTGGGTCCTCAAAACTAAGGAAGCCTCCAGTGCGGGTTATGTGCCAAGCAAGGCATGAAGAAGCTTCGGAAAGGGGTCTGTTTGAGTTAGGGCAGCTTTGGTCTCAGCAGAATTCAGAGTGGAGTTCCTAGCGCCTCTTCGGTCCCTTAGCAGTCCAGCTCGAGCTGTCAACCTGTTCCCTGTGCTGGAGATCTCTAGAGATAGTCCTTCACCTTGCCAAAGAACTCCCCCTTCCCCCCTTCCTGTCACCTTTCTCCTCATCAGTGCTTTCTTTCTCTCTTTCTCTCACCTGCTTTGCTGTGTCTGAGACATTGCTTAACCTTCACCTGAGGTTCTTACGGCTGGCTGGCTTTTTGCCTCCCTGCTGCGTCCCCAATGAGACCTAATTCATTTGTGTCTACTGTTTTCTGTCACAAAAGCACAGTTTAAAATCCAGTAAGAAGAATATTTGCTATTAGAGAAATTTTTGCCACGGTCATGATGACACTGTATCCAAGAGATCAGATGACACTTTATTTTTCTTGTAGACGTTCTGCAGGCAGGAACTTGCTGTTTAGTCTTGAATTTGCTCTGGAACACTTATTTCAGTTATCATAGTTCATATTTAATGCTTCACAGTGTTGGAAATACGGACATGTCTCCTGTTTTTGCAGTGATTGTGCACACTAGTTCTTTTAGTGAAACTTTTATTGTTTAGCATTTTTATAATTTAATACACAATTTCACATTATAAATTGAATTCGCATCACACAATTTTGAGTCAAAAGTTCAATTGAACAAATGTGCAATAATTTTTGTGTTCCAAAGACCATTGTATTCTTCAATGGAAATGGAAATCTGACCTTTGTACAAATGGGTTAATATGGTCAGTGAGTTATTTAAGATACACAGTGTTACACCTTGTATGCTCATGTGGAACCCTTAAGCAGTTATGCAACTGTCTGTTTATGTTTTGATCTCTCACATCTCTTTATTGTGATATATTTTTTTAACGTAAAAAGTTAAAATACTATAATCTCTTCCAGTCTCTCTCTCTCTCTCTCTCTCTCTCTCTCTCTCTCTCTCTCTCTCTCTCTCTCTCTCTCTCTCTCTCTCTCTCTCTCTCTCTCTCTCTCTCTCTCTCTCTCTCTCTGTATATATATGGACAATATCACACAAGTAGCCAAGCGATATCTTTCTATATCAGCACGGCTGTGATTCAGGTGTGGGTACTTGAGCACTGAACGGCCGCTGACAACCTGGAGCTCACATCTTCGAAAACGTCTAAACAAATTGTCAAATATGTTTATATCTAAGTCTTATAAAGGTCCTTCTCAAAAAATTAGCATATTGTGATAAAGTTAATTATTTTCCATAATGTAATGATAAAAATTAAACTTTCATATATTTTAGATTCATTGCACACCAACTGAAATATTTCAGGTCTTTTATTGTTTTAATACTGATGATTTTTGGCACCTGCTCACAGTGCCAAAACCACTGGTAAATGGTTTACTGACCATGGTATTACTGTGCTCAATTGGCCTGCCAACTCTCCTGACCTGAACCCCATAGAGAATCTGTGGGATATTGTGAAGAGAAAGTTGAGAGACGCAAGACCCAACACTCTGGATGAGCTTAAGGCCGCTATCGAAGCATCCTGGGCCTCCATAACACCTCAGCAGTGCCACAGGCTGATTGCCTCCATGCCACGCCGCAATTTCTTTCTGTGTCTTACCCTCTTGCTTGAGGATGTCAATGATGGCCTTCTGGACAGCAGTCAGGTCGGCAGTCTTACCCATGATTGCGGCTTTGAGTAATGAAACAGGCTGGGAGTTTTTAAAAGCCTCAGGAATCTTTTGCAGGTGTTTAGAGTTAATTAGTTGATTCAGATGATTAGGTTAATAGCTCGTTTAGAGACCCTTTTCATGATATGCTAATTTTTTGAGACAGGAATTTTGGGTTTTCATGAGCTGTATGCCAAAATCATCAGTATTAAAACAATAAAAGACCTGAAATATTTCAGTTGGTGTGCAATGAATCTAAAATATATGAAAGTTTAATTTTTATCATTACATTATGGAAAATAATGAACTTTATCACAATATGCAATTTTTTTTAGAAGGACCTGTATTTGAGGTCTAAATAACTACATACTTGCCTAAAAACTCTTAAAACTACATTCAGTGACACAACAATAGTATTTGTACTATTATGGCGTTTGCTCGTCCGCCATGACACTCGCTGTGAGAACTGCTGCAAGCGGGGTATCCACCTTATTCCTGACAAGCTTACTGCGTTTTGAATTATGGGTGGCACTTCCGGTTTGGGGAACTCCCATTCAAAAAGACTGAAACGAATCATTTCAAATCATAAGGTTGCCCTACAAATAAAGCTGCTCCGTCAGTTTGACTTAATGAGCTATCAGTTTTCTTTCATGTTTTATCTAAGAATAACATGAGAATAACGTAACACTTGGTATTTTAACGTGACATAAGAATATCTATAGTAAGAGCTCTGCATTCTTTTCCTCATGATTATTTTCTTTTTTAACGTTACTTTTGAATTTCGCTATAATAGTATGATAAAGGTCAACATATACTGCACATTTGTGGTCTGTTCTCCCGATTTAATTTACGATTTATACCATTAATAATTCACTGGAATCCTCCCCAAATCCTCACGTCTCTTTCCAGGTTTGGTTTCACAGGTAAATACAATTTATTATGTGTCAAAATGACTGAAATCACTTTAAAATAGTATCACGCAATGCTGAAGTAAAACTTTTTTTTATTATTAAGGCGTATGTTACATAATACAGATTACCACAGTGATATTTAACCGACCGATTTTGCTGTGGAAAGATGCTTTTTCAGAGATTATTCATGGTCTGACTGTTGAAAGTACCTTGTTGATGCTTTTACACGTTTAAATGTCCTTTTAATGTTCAATGGTTGAAGGGTGAGTAGAATAATATATATGTCATCGTACACGGTTTAAAAATATATATATAATATTGCGTCCATAGAGCTAGTCTTTCACTGATTGTTTACATCTTAACGGAAGTTACACCCATAATTCGCGCAAAGCTTCATGGGGCGCAGGAATACTGTGGATACAAACGTTGAAACCATAGTGATATTGGTAGAATGTCACATGAAAAGGCTCTCAGCCAATCAGATTCGAGAACCATACCGAACTTGTGTATATTTATATTACAATTGTCTTTTAAATGATTTGAATAAATTATATATATTATATTTCATCTTCTTGTTTATTGGTTTTCAATAGTAAATATAAATGACAATAGTTGCATAAATCAATTTATATATAATTTTAATAACAAATTAAGACAAATTTACATTTTGTTGTACAAGTAAACACACTTCATGTCACAAATGTACTTAGTGACCTCAAAATAGAATATCTTTGTTTTACATTTTATGAAATCTCATAATTATTATTTAGCTCCAGGTTTAAATGCAAGGAATAATAAAATAAAATGAAATTGCAATGTGTTAAATCCCACATTGGGCTTATTTGGAATATGATATCTGCACAATTTCTGACAATCTGCTTCATCCTCAAAATTATTGATACCTTTGTGAGAATACATTAGAAAAACATCCCAAATTCTCAATTTCACCCTATTCTATAAGGTCAAGCAATGTTTCTTCACACGCACAAGCAATTTACTTTGATTATCTGCAGCACTTTTGACTTTCCATCTTGAAGTCAAATTGTGTGAACCTTAATTCCCCTTCCTTTCATGATCTAACCACTCATTCTATAGCAGCATTCCCAGCATCCCCTCTCCTGAGTTCGTATTGTCCTTACCTCCAGAGAGGTCAACTGGCAGGTCTCCCTCTTAGCCCAGAGGTGAGGAGGTTCTCTCCACTTTTCGGCTGGGTGAGAGGGAGTCCAGGCCCAGTAGATGGGGCTGAAGAGCCACTTCTGACAGAAATAAGTGCCCCATTCACAGCCATTTGATCCTCAAGCAAGCCCGATATGTGCAATTAGACTACTAATGATAAGCAGCACTTTAGCTCACATTTTGCATATAAATTACACATTTGTGTGAAATAGTTTCTTATATTCTTAATTGATAGAATATGAATTGTGTTCAATGCCCTTCAGATGCAAGAGAAGAGGTTTGGTGTTACAGCTTAGGCATCAGCCTTCAGATCACGCTTTCCGAGAAATCAAATGCAGACATTAAACATCTCTCTCACTCTTTGGTGTGAGAGCGGCTTCTTCTGACTCGTCCTCTATTGACATACAGTGTATGTGTGTGTTTTTGTGTTTCTGTGTTTGATGAAACTGAAGCTGCAGAGCTGTACTCGAACACTGATATACATGTTTTATAGAGTTTGTCTTGTCTTTTGAATATCTGTTTTTTACATCTCTGTTTCTGTTCACAGGCCTCTGCATCCTCGTCCTGAATGATGACCATTTGTACATGTAAGTGACTCATCCTATTTGCTGAAAGTACAGCCATGGTACAACACCACAATAAGATAAAAACTACAAAGGTAAATAAGTAATTCACGAATATACCACAATATATTACAGATAGAGTAATGTCCTTGATCTGTTTGCGGTAGCTGTATTATTTAATTGTTCCTTTTTTAATTTTTTTTTTAATATAATTTATTGTTTCGCATTGACGCGGATTATCTCCCACTTTGAGAGAATTGCATCAGTGTAATACAATTTAAAATTTTATTTCATTGCTAGTCAGGTAGCCAGTGGCTAAACTGTGTTGCTATAGTTTCTGAACCATGAGAAGAGATATGAAAGCTGCCAAAAGGCCTTCTGGATGATACTGTCAATCTCCATCTGATGTGCGCACACACACATCTGCCCCCCACACACTTTCCTGCACCCTCTACACGCAGTGTGGAGTTGTCTCTCTATTTTAGATGTATTGGGACCACCCTAGTCTGGCCTCTCTCTGTCTACCTGCACGCCCATCGATTGACTGATGACCCCTCACATCAACTCATTGTACGCTTCCACCCTCTAGCAAAGTCCTGTGAATTCACTATTCTCCCTTTGTCATGCCCTCTCACACACACTCCCTCTCTCTTTTTCTTGCTTTCTTGTGCATGCAGACTCATGAACACACTCGTTCTCCCTCTCATCTCACCCTTCCCCCCCTCTCGTTTTTCTTGGATCCTACTGTTCACTTTGGTGTAACTGTGCATCCCTGCACCATGCTGCTTTCCCACAGTTGCTCCACACTGGAGGCCTGCACTTTACCCAGGAGAACTCTTTCTGACTGGCCCAGCTCTGAATGCCGGCTATTATACCACATAAGCATAAAATAAGGCTTTTCGAGAAGAGCGGGGTGCTGTGTATGTGAGCATGCATGCTCATATTTGTGTTTGTGTATGTGTGTGTGTGAGAAAATCAGGGTCAAAGGAACTAATCCAGGGTGGATGGATTAAAATTAGCCAATGCAGTGCAGTTGGTTTGCACATTTGAAAAGAGCACGTAATAGATGCTATCAATTGACACTAAGATCTTTGTAACAGTTAGGAACCATAAAGGCCTGTGCTGCTCAAACAGACACCACATAATATGGGCTTGCGAGTGAATCCCTGGATTACAAAATGTGTGCAGTTTGAACATATTTTGTGGTTAATATTATTATTTATTATTTTTTTATTTCTATGTATAACACAAACAATTTTTCTGAAAGGATATGCTTGCACAAAATCAAGGATAAAGTTTGCCGTGAGGAAGCAGTGAAGGTATGTCCGATCCAAATAAAAATAATAATATTTAATAGGTTGTTAATTAGGCTACATTTGTTGTACATGTTGTTGCATACCTTATTAAATTGTTTTCCTGTTACATTCCAAAACCTGATGGTATTTAGAAGACACATTTATTTAATTGTACATAAATTAAAAGTACTGTAACATCACATCTCAGATATATCCGAAAGACCTTGTTTTGATATAAGTAGTCTGAAATAGAGGAGTCATTACCCAATTATAAAAAAAAAATTGCACTCTTACATCCAATTGTAATAAAACACTGTATATGTAATTTAGGGGAATTGAAATCTTGTTAAAGTGATATCTTTAATTTCATTATCTGTCTAATATAAGGCTTAAGGACATATTCTTGATTGTCTATAAATGAAACACTAAAATATTAATTTCATTTAACTTTGCTTTATTCTCTGAAGCACCATCCACATTACTGTTACTGAAGGAGTATGAAATTTACACCAGTGCTGCTCTTTCTAATCTAAAATTTGACAAAGAAAAACCAATTACTCTTAATTCCCTTTAAACAACTTTATGCAACAATTAGAGTTGCTCCATTTGAGAGAGTCCAAAGAAGACAACGCAAGAGGAAAATAACCTTCACTGTCAGATTAATTGCCACTTGATTATTGCTAGTTGTGAGTGGACGTGAAGGTTGAGTAGCTTACTATAAATGTTTTTAATTAAAACGGATTTACTTTGATTTAAATTAAGTATAATACCTTGTTCAGTTGCTTATCATCTTTTACAGGCCTTTGGAGAAATTACGCATGTATTAAGGGACTTTTTTTTCTTTTTAAATCCTTAAAAGTTTTAAAGAATTATTCAATTGACAGTTATTTTATGTGTTATCGATCAGTTTCCTAATTTCAGCAAGTAAATCTGCTTTTCCATCTTCTTCTTTGTCCTCACAGACCTATATCTTACTTTACCTTTATTCTGTTTTCCATGATAAAGAGGCCTTTGAATATCAAAGTGTTCAAAGACGCTACACTGGTCGATCCACTCAAAGTAGTTTCGGCCATTTCTTGCGTCAGGCTAATGGAGAGAGAAGGCTTTTGTGTGGGCGTGAGCCACAGCGTGATGCCTAATGCCTACGACACTCTCCAATCCTTCTAACTGCCCTTCTGCTCAACGGAGATAAGGCCTGAGTAGAGTGAGTACACCTGCAGTCTTTACGGACAGCCGCGACCGATGCTATCGTCCAGAGAATATTTACTTCTGGCTGTGTAATGTGAGCGGATGCTCAGTGGGTGAGCGCTCCTCCTGACAGCAAGCCACAATGTCTCTCATGCCAAACCTTGTCATGTCTGCACTCACTGCTATGCTGCAGCTTTAATGATAGCACTTTTTGGCAAACCCAGTTGTGAGATTGCATTAGATACCGCTTGGCCTCTTTGGTCCCATCAGGGTGCTGTGGTTGAGCGATCATCCACCTACAGTACCAGTCATTGGTATGTGGACTTGTGCTGGTCTGCTGGCCTACTGTACGTAACCGTGCTGGCACTGCTCATTAGCAGGTAACTGTACTAGCTTCTGGAGCAGGGATTGTTGTCTTTGTGAGTGAAACTAGAGCAAATATGGCTCAACAGAGTTTTCTCTTTCAGTGCCATCTCCTAGTTGGACCGCAGTTTATTTAAGCTACACAGATCCCCGAGTGTCTACAACTCTTCTATTCCCTTTCAAGCCACTGTCAGACAGGCAGCAGCGAATGCTGTATCCCTCTAACCCAATTACAGATCTGAGCGCAGCTGGGTGGCTCAGCGTGTGGCGTTTGCGCGTTCCGTGCTACATGGCCCTCGGTATACAGAACCCCACTGTTGCTGAATAATCAGAATCCTCTGTCCTCGATCTTTCCACTGATCATGTGAGGTCAAGCGTGATGCAAGATGACCGCGGTTGCCTTTTTGCTGGTGTACACGACATATGTCAAGCGCAAACATTCATCATTGTGTCAAATGAAATATGCAAATACTGGATGTGATTGTGAAGCCTGTATGCGGCTGATTGCTTGCTGAATCCATCCCAAAATGGGTTAGGGATAAAACAATGGATTAAATCTCAAGCAGACATAAATTACGGGAGCTAAATTCAGATGATTTTTAGTTTTCCATCACTTCATTGCTGCTAAACTATTGAGATGAGAGTAGATGAAGAGGCAGGCATGGTATAACGGCTGTAGTAGATAGGGGAAGATTGTTTTGCAGTGATAGCAGTCGGCAGCTGTCTGCCTTATGAGGCGGATGCAGTTCTGCATATGTGTGGAAGCAGGTTGGGGGTTTACAGATGTGCTGATTAAAATTCATAAAAACAAACAAACTTTGAGAGCTGTGCACACATCGCAACACCAAGACATCTCCCAATGCCCTAATATCATAGGGAATGATAGAGTAGGTTAATGTGTTACATGTGTTTTTTAGAGCAGATTTAACAATTTTTTTTTCTTTTTTAATTTACCCCCGGTTTCACAGACAACGCTTAAGCGTAGTACCAGACTAAAATGCATGTTAGAGCTGTTTTAACTGAAAGCAACTTGCACTGACATATCTTAAAATATGTCAGTGCTGTTGTTTTGTCGCAAGTTGCACACCAGCAATGTTTTATTTTTCCAAGGCACGTTTATAAAAGCTACTTGATTGTCCTAATTAAAGTAAGGCCTAATCCTGCTTATTCTAAGTCCTGTCTGTGAAACCAGGCCATAGACGTTTATTTTTAGTGGCATTATGTATGATGGCGTTAAGAGAAGTTTTAGCTCTAATTCAGAGTTTAAATCAGCTAGATAAAATGAATGTGGGACTGCATGAAGAAATCTCTTTGGCTCCCACCGTTCTGGTCTACTGGTTAAACACACTTATGGAAGTGGCTTGTGAGGGTGGCAACATCAGTGTGTGTATTTAAGCTTGTGAAGTTTAAATCAAACCCTATCAATCACTCAGATCATTTGAAGATTACCTCATTTGCAGCCGAAATGGGTGCCTGCAAGGGTGTGAAAACCACAATCTTGGCTCACTTTGATTAACTATATTTGCCTCATACACGCTGTAATTACTCATATCCCTAATCTTTCTGTGATCTCATAATTACAATATTATGTGCTGGTTTCACCAACTAAAGCGCCAGTTTAACTTTACAAAAAAAGATTCATTTAAAGATGTATTTTGCCTAACTCTGCTCAATAGTTTTGTTTTTTTACAGTCATCTGTATTGATATGGTTTCCCTAAAGCGATAGTTCAACCAAAAATTCAAGTTCTGTCATTTCTATCTATCTATCTATCTATCTATCTATCTATCTATCTATCTATCTATCTATCTATCTATCTATCTATCTATCTATCTATCTATCTATCTATCTATCTATCTATCTATCTATCTATCTATCTATCTATCTATCTATCTATCTATCTATCTATCTATCTATCTATCTATCTATCTATCCTATCTGAATTTACAAAATACATTGCTGAAGTAGAACAATGAGTGTATTAGGATTTTAGGGATATTAGGACTTTAGCTAATTTCCCTCACCGCTAATGTGTTTGCCGAACATACTGGAATTTTTTTTGCACACAATTTACACTGAATAAGAAGCTGATGTAATGTCAGTGCAACATGGAATGCATGATTTAATAGCGTTTTGATTTGTCTTTTTTTACCCTGCCTTTTTGCTCAACAACAAATTTGCACAGGTTTTAAGACAGGTCTTGAGCCCATGAGCCTGCTTGTAGCCATTGTTAGATAAATGTATGCTCTTGTATTGCAGACAGGGTCCAAAATTAACTTTTCACCTCACTTGCCAATGGTAGGTGAATTTAAAAAAAAATACTGGCCATATATATTTCTTACCAGCCCTGATACTACATTGTGATTTTTTTTTAAAATATAGTTCCCTTTCAAGGGAACTCGAGCTGCGTTGAGACGCGGTGGGAACGCTCTGCGTGATTGCGTCGTGAAGCACGTGTATAATCAGTCCAATGGAAGAGCTAGACGTCATAGGCGGGTGACGTCATAGACCAGGAAGCTATAAAGCACCCCTGAAAACAGACCGCGACAGCTTCTGCGCCTTCAGCAAGCGATCTGTGTATTCTGTCCTTGTCAAAAAAAGATAGATAAGTCAGCTCATAACTCTGTTGAATAAAGAGGAGCTTTAAAAGGAGGTTTATCTAGTGCTGTTGCTAGTTAAATATTTTCTGGCCAGCTGAACATTATGAGAGTAAAAGAGTTTATTAGATGAAATATATCTAAAAACAGAAAAACTCTGTATCTCAGCCTCCTCGTCGGGGACTGCCGTTTTTTCCCTATCTCCACACCACACTGAGGTGTCGAGATTGTGGAATAAGCCGGTTTCTATTTTATGTGTTTAATGCCCAAACGTCTAACTATAGTAAGGCTATGGGTATTAAGTATCATGGTATGACAGTGCCTCGGGTTAAAGAGACGCTTACTAGCTTTCTCTCTCCCGAGTCGGCGTCATTATTTTTTATCCCCGACGTTACCCAGCGCATGGATGAATGTGAGGTTGTCAGCACTGACGCTATTCGAGAATTGCGTCGTGCAAAAACAAAGAAAGAGATAAACTATACTGGGAGGGACGGTTTCGAGAAATCGTTTCTCCTCTGCGTCCTCTGGGGGGCGACTCTCTGAGGAGGGTCGCAGCACGGCCAGTTCGGTTGTTTTCCTGCTGGTGGCCATGGAGTGATATTTTTATATATATATATATATATATATATATATATACATACGTATTTCTGATTTAAAAATAAAGAAAAAACAAAGAAATAACCATTCAGCGGTGTTCCAGAGGTTTCTTCCTCACCAATCTAATGTTCCTGAGACTGCTGGGCGGAGCAGTCTCGGTCTACTAAGCTCCTCGCAGCATTGAGTGCAAACGAGCATCGCCATTTGGGCTCCTCCACAATCGGGGGACTTGGGTGGCGGTAGCAGTCTAGCCAGTTAGAGATATGCAAGATCTGAGGACGTTTTTATCTCTAAAAAAAGCTTGGACAAATAGGAAGCCCTGACGCCGAGGCTATCAGGCTTCTAAAGGGTGGTCCCCTCCGGGGGTAGGGATGGTTTTGAGAAATCGTTTCTCCTCGGCGCCCTCTGGGGTGCGACTCTCTGAGGAGGGTCGCAGCGCTGCCAGTTCGGTTTTCCTGCCGGTTCGCCGTTCAGGGCACCAAGGTGTCAGTGTCCCCAAACGATCCTCCGAGGGGGGTCGTAGAGCAGTCAGTTCGGTTTCTCTGCCGGTTCGCCGTTTCAGGGTGCCGAGGTGCCTGCTTTTTCCAATGATCCTCCGAGGAGGGTCGTAGGAACTAAGTTATTTAGAGGTAGGCAAGATCTGAGGACTGTCGTCATCTCTAATAAAGTTTAGACAGGAAGTCCTGTCGTAAAAAAAAAAAAAAAAAAACGAGGCTATCAGGCTTCTGAGGGCTCCTCCGGGGCAGGGACCGTTTTGAGAAACCGTTTCTCCTCGGCGCCCTCTGGGGTGCGACTCTCTGAGGAGGGTCGCAGCGCTGCCAGTTCGGTTGTTCCCTGCCGGTTCGCCGTTCAGGGCACCGAGGTGTCAGCGTCCCCATACGATCCTCCGAGGAGGGTCGTAGAACGGTCAGTTCGGTTGTTCCCTGCCGGTTCGCCGCTTCAGGGCACCGTAGTGACTGTTCAACCAAATCCAGAGGCCAGTCTTGAGAGACTGGTTCCCCTAGTAGAATTTCTGGCAGCGTCGAAACTACTGCCACATATTTCTCGGTGGGTCCTGCACACTATAGAAAAGGGGTTCAGAATTCAGTTCTTGTCCGCACAGATTTCTAGGGGTCCTCCCCACTGTGGTGGACCCCGAGCAGGCTTTGGTTATGGAGCAGGAAGTACTGACACTTCTGCAAAAGGAGCTGTAGAAGGGGTTCCTCCTCCCGGCAGACAGTCAGGGTTTTACTGCCATTACTTCATTGTTCCGAAAGAGGATGAGGGGTTGCGTCCTACTCTAGACCTGCGTCAATTAAACAGCAGGTCTCAGAATCTTAAGTTCAAAGTATGCTTACGCTAAATATGATTGTGTCACAGACTCAGTCCGAGGACTGGTTTGTCACAATAGACTTAAAGGACGCTTACTTATCTATCCATCCTCATCACAGGAGGTTCCTGAGGTTTGCTTTCAGGGGCGAAGCATACCAGTATCGGGTTCTTCCATTCGGCCTAGGTTATCACCCCGCACCTTTTACAATATGCGTGGATGCAGCTCTGGCTCCTCTGAGATTCCAGGGCATTCGCGTATTAAATTATATCGACGATTGGTTGATTTTAGCTCAGTCCGAGCTTTTGGCAGTTCAACATCGAGATGTCGTTCTGTCCCACATAAGGAGGTTGGGGTTGCGGCTCAACACCAAAAGAGTGTACTCCTCCCAGCTCTGAGGACCACTTTTCTAGGTGTATTATGGGATTCGACAACAATGCAAGCACGTCTGTCTCCTGCACGTATTTCTGCGATTCTCACAGCCGTAAAGGAATTTAAAACTAGGTCAGTCACTCACTGCAAACAGTCTCTGAGACTGTTGGGGCTCATGGTAGTTGCGTCCAACGTAGTTACTTTTGGCCTTCTGTACATGAGACCCCTGCAGTGGTGGCTCGGGACCAAGGGGTTTTCTCCGAGGGGAAATCCGTTTTCGCATGGTCAAGGTCACGCGGCTATGCCTTCGTGCCTCGGTCATGTGGAAGAAACCTTGGTTCCTCGCCCAGGGCCCAGTGCTGGGGGCTTCTTGTCGACGCGTCACGCTATCGACGGATGCTTCCCTCACAGGATGGGGGGCGGTCATGAGTGGCCGTTCGGTGAAAGGCCTTTGGTTGGGGCTCATGGCAGTTGCGTCCAACGTAGTTACCTTTGGCCTTCTGTACATGAGACCCCTGCAGTGGTGCCTCAGGACCAAGGGGTTTTCTCCGAGGGGAAATCCGTTTTCGCATGATCAAGGTCACGCGGCTATGCCTTCGTGCCTCGGTCATGTGGAAGAACCTTGGTTCCTCGCCCAGGCCCAGTGTTGGGGGCTTCTTGTCGACGCATAATGCTATCGACGGACGCTTCCCTCACAAGTCGGGGGCAATCATGAGTGGTTGCTCGGTGAAGGGTCCGGACAACACACTATGGTCTCGTATATCAGAGCAGATATCCTGTTGAGGCAGGGGCTGTGGCCCGGGGAATGGAAACTTCACCCCGAGGTGGTGGAGCTTCGTAGGGAGAACTTAGGTCAAACTCAAGTCGACCTTTCGTATCGCTTGTACAATGCATTGCCCTTTGTGGTTCTCCCTCATGCATCCAGCTCCGCTTGGACTGGATGTGATGTATTAGGTGTGGTTCACGCTACAACTGTACGCATTTCCCGATATCTTTGCTCCTGGGAGCTCTGGATACTGTGGGCTCGGCCTCTGAGGGGGCCCAGCTCATAGACTCAGGTCTCTCGACCGAGGTCGTGGAGACCATACTCCAGTCTAGTGCTCCCTCCACGAGAAGACTAAATATGCATTGATATGGAAACCGTTCTCTGACTGGTGCAGAGAACGCCTTCTGAATCTTGTTTCTGCCCTGTTGGTACAGTACTTGATTTCTGTAATGAATGTTTCTTTGCTGGGTTATCTCTGAGGAGAGATCCTTAATTTCGTCTTCTCCGTGGTACATGAGGCTGAGGCCTGCATGTACTTGGATTTGCACCTGGTATGGTGATAGTATTTCTTCACCCCAGGTCAGGTTGTATCTCTAGGTCCCTACTGAATGTGCGGGTCATTTGTGCTGCAGGCCTTCTGTCCTCCACCATTAATACCCCAGATCAGGAAAAACTTAATCTGTTATGCCCTGTCCGGGCTTTGGATGCATATGTCCACAGAGCTGCTCAGTGGCTTATATCAGAACAATTATTTGTCTGCTTCGGGTCACCTAAGATAGGTTGCCCTGCATCTAAACAGATGATGAGCAAGTGGGTAGTTGAGGCTATCTCACTTGCTTATGAAGCGGCCGGACAGCCTTCACCCTATGGCTGTTCAGGCCCATTCTACAGAAGTATGGCTGCCTCTAGGCTTTAATTTCGGGAGTTTCCCTTCAGGATATTTGTAATGCGGCAGGCTGGTCCTCACCACATACATTTGTCAGATTTTATGACTTAGACCTCTCCACTCCTGGGGCTAGGTTGCTTGCTTCTTAGTGTGCGCAAGACTTCACACAGAACGGGCATTTGTCTTTATGGCGTAGTGGGTATGGGGTTCCCACCGCGTCTCAACGCAGCTCGAGTTCCCTTGAAAGGGAACGTCTCAGGTTACGTATGTAACCCTGGTTCCCTGAGAGGGAACGAGACGCTGCGTTCTCCTGCCATACTTCCTGCATGCCCTGATCGACTTGCTTCAGGCTTATCAGAAGCTGTCGCGGTCTGTTTTCAGGGGTGCTTTATAGCTTCCTGGTCTATGACGTCACCCGCCTATGACGTCTAGCTCTTCCATTGGACTGATTATACACGTGCTTCACGACGCAATCACGCAGAGCGTTCCCACCGCGTCTCAACGCAGCGTCTCGTTCCCTCTCAGGGAACCAGGGTTACATACGTAACCTGAGACGTTTTGTGGCAGTTATAAATTTGTTCCTTGTAGTTTGGTTTTGGTGTCTTGCTACGAGTATTACACATATGGGTCACCACATCGAGTTCTAGAGAAAAATAAACTTTAAGCATCCTTGGTAAACTTGCTAAATTTTCCACTGATTTAAAAGTTGTTGCGACATGTTTATAGACCTATCCTTACTTTTTTTTTCTACTTATTGGCATTTTTTCCAATTAATCCAGAAGGGAAATGTATAAAATTAGCTTAATACAATTGTTTAGAAACAATTCTCTTTTCTTAATCTCTGTAATTTAATTGCTTTTAGTGCTTTAGACATTAGAAACTTTGTAGACCTGTTTTGCAAAAAAAAAAAAAAAAATCTGTATCATCAATATAGACCATCTGTCTCTTTCTATAGTGTTGAAAGTTTGAGAAGAGGCAGAAGAGAATGTTAATGGCTAGCTACTGCTGACTGATGGGTATTGGGAGAATGGTGGTGCTGAGATATGGAATTAAGAGGATGCTGACATAGACTTGCATGACGGGGCTGTGGACTGATCCAAACTCAGTCTCAGATCCGAGATGTGCCAGCACGTCTACCCCTGCCCTTCTCTGCAATTTGTCATCTGCACCGACAGGCCTTAAGTTTTTAAAATGCTGCATGATATGTATTATCTGACAGCCCATCATATCATCCACAGTCAGGCGCATAACATTAAATGTTAAAACTTTGCCCTGAACATCATGATCGACTTCCACAAACTTGAAATATATATTTTTTCCATCTGCATTTTATGTTGGACCAACAATGACTTGATTGACTGATTGACTTAATGCATTTGTTTTAAACAAAGTTATTATTCTTTTATTAGTATTGAGCAAGCTTTTAATAGCATCAATAGGTAACTTGCATGTTTTTTGGGAGGGGGTTTTGCATATTTAATTTACTGCAAGTAAATGATATCTACAACTACATAGGTCAACACCTCCTTTCCATCACCTTTTATAATTCCCAGTCTGCTGATACTTCTGACCCTTCTACACTTATAATATCCGCAAAATGGAGCGCACACTCAAAGTGAAGGATTTGAGCATGGTAATCAAAGGCGCAGGCAGTTTTATGTGCTGATGTGACATTTTCCAAAATGGCAAAACCTTATAAAACAAATGGAAGACAATTTGACAGTCTGGTAATAAGATTATTTTACCTCTCTAAATCTCTGGTCTTTGCCAATAGAACTGTAAATCACAGGCCTGAGCCTCATAGAATGTGCACTGTATTAACCCTTATTCTAAAGCATTCAGGGGTGACCATGGGGTTCGGGTCTCAGCTTATACATGGCTAAAGCTCCTATTTGAACAAGGTCGTCGGTCACAGTGATTTAGCCCTAATTTAGTGTTAAAAGGAGCTTGTGAAATATCCCCTCTAATTCCTCTGACACGATATAAAAATCCCATTCAAAGGCTTGCTCGATTGATATGGCATAAAAAAGCATTTTCCCCCCTCTCAGTCAATCGATGAAGAGGCAGGAGCTGACATTTGCTGAAACTAGGCTGAGAAACTCATCATAATGGATGTTTTTTTCTTCCATATTTAAAGAGACACTCCACCTCTTTAAATAGACGCTTAACATCAGATTCATTAGGCCCATTATAATACTCTTGAGTAAGCTATATTTTCTTTTCTTTTTTTTCTTTTTTTTTTTTCATGGTCTGTGGCTCATAAGATGAGCAAAAAGAAGCTCTAAAGAAAAGACCTATTGGTCCATTTCTTTGAAAGGATTTTGCCAAAAAAGAAAAAAAATCATAGTGAGTGTACTCCAAAGACAAGGATATGAGAGACAACAAGCATCTGGAAACCTTGTTGTTGCCGCATTTTCTTTCAAAATGGCTGTTTTTTTTTTTTTTTTTTTTTTTTTTTTTTTTTTTTTTTTTGCTTGTGTATTTATTTTATCTACCGTTTTAGTGTTCATCAATGACATTGGGAGTAAATCTTGAAGTCGATTGAAGGCCTTTTTTGTGATTTGGAGACGTAACAATTTTTTTTTTTTTTTTTATCTATTGCATTCATAAGATGCTAAAGACAGAATGCACATCTTTTCAAAAGAAGAATCATATGACAATCCCATATAAAAACACACAAAAAAACACATTCAAACAGTCTTTTTCAAATTCTTTTTTTTGTTTCTAAGCACCACCATCCCAAGAGTTTCGATTGCATTCTAGAATTCTGACATTTGCACATTCTTTTATGTTTCTATCCCCACCAGTGTACTCTGACTCTCAACAAAATGAGTTTCACACAGTTAAAGCAGAAGCTTTTCCTACTTTTTTCCCCGATATCCATTTCACTTCTGCAGTAGGGTCAGACCTTTGCACATGATGATCTGAGAGAATCAGCTTTTCAATAAATGAAACATCATGTTAACCATGTCTCAAAACACACACACACACACACACACACACACACACACACACAAATGTTGAAGAAAAAAGGCTAAAGAGAGTGTGTTGTAAACCAAGGCTATGTGATAGGCAAGAGAAAGGCCATGCATCCAGGAGCAGATCCACAATAGGAAATCAATGCTCCTGTGAAAGCATTGCCTGAGCTGGTAAAAAGAGGTTAAATGGGCTTGTGCTACAGAGAAGCCAATTCCCCTGCAGTGACCTTTGGGTTACGCCATTAGTTACATACACAAAAGGATGGGAATTAATGGAAGCTCCCTCATTCTGTCCTTTTCTACCAGTTCAAGTTATTAATCAGACTTGACCAAAACCCTCAAAATTCTCAGAGCTTTATAAGATTGATGTGCAGCAAAGTTTAATGCTTCTCATTGCTGCGGAAGTGTGTCTGTTGGATAGACAGCTTTAATAATTTACATGCCATGTACTCAGAGTGACTGCCTTTTTTTTAGGAAAAGGAGATTCCACCTGACTTTGGTTCATTCCCAGAGCCAATTATTCATACTGGGCTGAGCTTGCTGTGTATTTATATGTGCAGTTGCCATGATATGGCTTCTCTGTAGCTTCACATACTTCACATCTCATATAAGTATACTCATTATCAAGAAACTATTCCATTACAAACTTTTACTGATACCTGTACAACTGGTGGTTTTGGACATGATACAAAATACAATTGATTACATCTGGAGTTTCTAAAAATGTCAGTAATACACAAATAATTAGAAAAACAAATTAATGATTTGAGAGAGATGAGATAAATAGAATACACCAGATCTGTAAACCGTCCGCTCCCACTTGCAGCAACTTGGGATAGCTTTTCTCCCCAGCCTCTCGACAGCCATCAGATGAGCTTTTTGTTTGTGTTGTCAGGTACAGCTTCAAGGGAATGCTTCACTTTGTCAATTAGTGAGAGCATTTTTTTTTTTTTTAATTTTGTCTTCCCACCTCAAATGTTGTCCACAAGGGAAATGTGCTGCTTTAAAGGGTGTATCTAGTACATTAATGCGAAAACTTAATTAAGAGAACAGTAGAAACCCATTATAGGTACACTCGAATTAGCCAGTCAATCTCCAGATCTAAATTGAATTTTTTAGCGGGCAATAGTTCCCAATGAGTCTCGTCGGGAGATCCAACCATGACCTCCTGGGTTCAATTTAGGATGTGGTGAACACACATAAAGATGTACACTTATATTAGCACGATAGAGAAGTCAATTAAGAAACTGCTTCTAGAATCCAATTAAAAGTCTTTAGACAATTTCACCCCCCCAAACCCCTCACCTAGACACCCCACCTCCCCAAACCTTGGTAATGAAGACGGGAAGAAGCACAAGGGGGCTTTAAATGGGCTTTTTAAAGGATTGTTTGTCTTTTTTATTGTCTTAAGAGCATGGAACAAGTATTATTGACTTTCGATTTAAATGAAAAGTTTTTTGTTTTCCCCCTTTTCCCACATTTCTACGGGCGTCAAGAAATCGGCCTGAAAAAGAAAAAAAACTGTGTGGGTCTATTAGATTAAGCCTGGTAATGAACAGCGTAATGGACACCTTGTTAAATCTTATTGTTCTGTATTATTGCGGTCACCAGAGACAAACGCTACGCCGGGACCTGCGGAACGAAGTCCTCTATTCAATTTCCAAAAAGTATTACAAGTTGCTCCATAGCCAAGTCCACTATTTCATAATTACTGCTGGTCTCAGTAGATGTAAATGTCAGTACACTACACAGACAAGATATCTCACTTACTGGCTATGGATGACATGGCTGGGCCATCATTATTACAATCGATCAGAGTCTGAACCAACTTAATTAAACAAGGCTGTCAAGACATCAGCTTAATTTGAGGAGCAGGTAATTCGCTCTGACAGTGTGGAGTGTTGTTCGGGGGCTTTCATGCTACAGAATGCAGGTGCGTCAAAGGAGCTAATGGGCAGCGTGTTTGGCTTTGGCTGCACATACACAAAGAGGCCTAGCGAAAGGTGCCATGTTGCCTCTCCGCAAACAAATCTTCCGCTGCCATCGAGAGGGTTGTGCGATGGAAACCTGATTGAGTTCATTTGTCCATGTTTTCCCACTGTGAAATTTCCTGGAATCTGACCAGCATTATGAGTGGGGAATATTTAATTAGACCTTATCAAGCCATGAAAAACTGCCTATGTGTTTGGTCAGGGAGAAACCTAAGGCATCTAAACATGGCTTATTTTCTGATTTTCATGGCTATCCTTCTGACTTTACTTAGTACGGGTAGTGTTTCCTTATTCATTAAGGTGGCACCTGTATTTTTGCTGTACATTAGCACTTATATTCTGTAAATTGCCATGCTTTTCAAAGCTGTGATGAGAAATAGGTAATGGTGTGTTTGATATTGTTTGTAAATTTGTACACGTTTGATTTTGGCCAATTGCAAGAAAATTTTAAACATTTTGAAAATCATGAAAAGTGCAAATAAGTAGCAAGGTGCTGACAGTAGAAATTTAATTAGAATTATATATGATATGATATACATACATACATATTTCTGAATGATGATAACTTAACTTTAAGAAATAGAAGAAAATAACATCTAAGAGTTTATGTATATTGATGGTAAGACATTTTATTTAATGAGTACTAAATTTCTATTATATATAAATTATGAAAAAAAAATAAGTTTAGTATGTTGTTAAGGCATTTGATGAGGACACAGGAAGTGTGCTCTTTAACCATATTTTTTGTTTTAATGCTCATGTCAAAATGTGTGTCCTCATAAACCATATATGCAAGAACACACACTGGTTTCCATGTTTTATGGGGACTTCCAGTAGACGTAATGATTTGATTTGTACAAACTGTCTATTCTATCCACCTATACCCCAACCTACCCATCACAGAAAACGTTGTGCATTTTTAGATTTTCAAAATACTTCATTTAGTATTTATGAGGTGTTTTCCTCATAGGAACCAAAAAACATGTCCCCATAAGGTCATAACGTAGGGAATACCATTAATATGGAAACACACACACACACACACACACACACACACACACACACACACACACACACACACACACACACACACACACACACACTATATGACAATAGATAATAAATATTTTGTCCAGTCTTTCAAAAATATTTTTATATATATATCACATATAATTTTTTTGTAACAAATTTGTTCCAGCAAAAAAAAAATAATAATAATAATAATACAATACAATTATATATCCTGCTATGAACCTTGTATTTATTTAATATAAACACTTTTTCTGCAGGAAAAATGATGACATACAGTATAGTGCAAAATGTAGTTTTTTTTTTAAATTATTTGCTAAAAATGTGTCAGAGATGTGAGTCTGAAACTAGACTGTCTGTTGTTGTAGAGACAGCACTTTGAGTTAATCCATTGCTTTAAAACAAACCAGGCTTGCAGTAAAACGATGTCAAAAAGCCTGTCTTACGTAGCAAAGTCTAAGCCACAATCTTTGAGAAGCCAGTCTGGTGAGCTTACTGATGAAAATCTCATTGCTTACTGTGCAAAATCACTGATATGTAAATATTGATATAAAAGTGAAAAGGGCTTTTTTCAAATAGTAGGAGAATAAACGGAATGCATGTGAAAGACTGGCAGGGAGAAAGTGTTTGGGGTTATTTCATAACACAATACTACCCCCTCCTCTCCACAGGCTTTGATTCGTCCTCTGAGCCAGTGAAATTACACATTACAGTATTTGATTGGTGGGAGAGGGTGCACCGTCTGATAAGATCCACCCAGAAGAGAAGGGTCCAATCAATAGCGTTGGCTTTCATATGGTAATGTGTCACTGCAGGAAGCAATAGGTGAATATATATTCCCATTCGATAGCAGCCAATTTGCCAAGCCATGAGACACCCCATCAAATGTATACCAGGAAGATGAAATTGTTGTTTGCATAACAAAGCAGCTTTGGTCTGTGAGTGTTTTTTAAATAAATATTTCCCTCTGCACTTACAAAATGTAATAACAGAGAGGTAAGGGGTCAGTGTAACAGGAAAACATTACCTCTGCGAAAACACCCTGTGAATCGAGAGTCGCTAATCTTGGGCAGATTTATGGTGCCAGACGCACATAGCTATTTTGTCATTTTGTGAGATAGATAAATAATCTTTTGTCTTTTAAATGCATCACATTTGTATGGAATCTGTACAGTGCTGTGGCATAGGAACTAGTTCGTAATTAATGAGTATTATAAACCCCACAAGGGGAAAGCAGAAATAGAGGAAGACAGTGGGGATGAAAGTGAAACTGGCTTTGTCAGACTAGAGAAATGTATTAATTTTTTTATTTAAATGTTTTATTAAACATTTTTTTCACTTTATGATCAGGCTATACACTTTTAAGTCCTGTTTGTCACAATGTTTTGTTAATCTTCTTTGATTCTCCCTTCTCCCTCTGTCTCCCCAAAATAAAGAGCCAAATAAATTCCAATTAGATTGTGTTAGATAATAAAGACGCTGTAGGCATCCTCCATCTACAGCATGCTTTTTTTCACTTTGCACCTCATTGTATTATCAAAATGGGTGCATTAAAAAAAAAAAAAATCTTCCCACCACAAGGAGAGGCTGAGGAGATTGGGTGATGAATTTAATTCTGCAAGTTCAGAGAGATTTTTTAGTTTGACATGCGCAGCAGGGGTTCTTTGAGAGCTTGGCAATGTCTCCAGCACTGCAGGCTTTGAAAATCTCTCCCCACAGTCGAGCTCCTATCAAAAGCCAAGGATAATATTCCCTTCGAGGTAAAAGCATCCTGGTGAAAGAACTTCTAGACCCTTTTATTTATTCATCATGGTTATATCTGAATATATCAGAAGGCTTTGCGATAATGCATAAAAGGGTAATCACAGGCATAAAAAGAGGGAAAGAGTGAAGATAGATTGTTTTTTTTTTTTTGTTTAGGTTTCTTTATTTCCACATAATATAATTACAGACAATTTTATTTTTATATTGAACTCACTTAGTATTTTTGTATGCAATTCCATTCACCCATTTAACAAATTCCATTGTCACTGCTAAGGGCCAATTGGCTTTAGCTACCATTTTCTATATCAATGGTTCTCATTTGGTTTTACTTTGGACATCAAGCCGTGACCCAACACAGTGCAGTAAGTGCCACATCACCATAAATTTGATATAAAAGATATAAAAAAGCATTTATTTTCCTTTTTAACATTTGATGTGCCCAAAATCTTTTCTGTACTATTCTATAGATTGCAGTTTATTATTTGCATTTACTTTTTTTTTTTCCCTATTTGGGTCACAACACACCAGTTGAGAAAAGCTGTTTGATGTCACATATCCTTAGGTATTCTTTTAAGGAGACAGATCACACACTTTATGAATAATAAAATGATAACACTCTTGCTTGTTTCAGTACACAAACACACAATCACCAGAACATCCAAAAAAGAGCAAGTTATTTCTGTCAATATCAAGTGTACCGTCAATGAATGTTGAGTGTGATGGATTGTCCTTGTTGCCTTTGACTCAAAGTATTGACTCATTGAGTTATTTACCTGCTGTGGTGGATGCTAAATAAATTTGTGATGGTATATTCACTCAACTCCAAACAGATACAGATTTTTACACACCCAGTTGCAACCATGATTTATTCAGATTGAAGATGCTATTTTTAGGCTTATTTTTTGTCATGGTATTATCAGTAAAGTAGTGCTAAAATTCACTTATATATATATTTTTTATAATTCAATTAGTTAAACATTTTAAATAATAATAATAACAACTATTATTATTATTATTATTATTATTATTATTATTATTATTATTATTATTATTATTTTAATACTTTTCAATATGCCAAAATTGTGAGTTTCTTCACACATCAGTAAATTTTTAAGTCATCCTGCATATGCTGGAACACACAGACATCCAGCAGTGTTGTGTGTTATCAAACCTAGACAGCCTCCCACTCCTTTGTCATGCCTCTAACCAATTTACTTCCTTTTACTTGACACTTGTGCTAATGATGTTACATATAAGTCCTCTTCATGGAGGGAGATTAAGACCATATTTGAGGAACCGAGGAAATGATTGGGCCAGCGTTCTAATAGTTGATGCAAGAGTTTGTATTAAGGTAGAATTATACTCATAAATCTCATAACATTATTAAGCCCATAGATTAGTGTAGAGCAGTCAGTATGCAAAAAAAAAAAAACCTTGCTATGTTCTCATCCTGCTCTTTGGAGTCTCTTATTAGTCTTAAACTGCCAGGGCTGTAATACCGCTTGATGTAATCATCTGATTTGCCTTACAAAACTGCACGCCGACTGCTCAAATTATTGTGCTTCCTTCCAAACTCATAAAAATTAAAAGGTTGTTACTATTTCAGAGCTTGTCCTTTAAAATTGTTGTAAAGCACCTGCAGTATCTCCCCCCCCCCTCCTCCCCCCCTCCTCCCCCCTTACCTTTATCATTCTTGCTTTGTGCTTGGGTCTTTTGCCTTAGGGCTTTGGGACATCAGACACATTAAAAGACAGGCTGTGGCGGCAAGTGGGCAAAACAAAAGCACACCAGCTCCCCTCCCACTAATCGAGCTGGCCCTTTAACAAGTTCATCTCTCTGCGTGAGCCCCTCGATGGAAGGAGTTTCTTACTTCTGCCCAAAGGGCAAGCCATCAATGCCATCTTGCGCTTACTCATTTACTAGCGCTATCTCCTGCCCCTCTCCTAGCATCAAACAGTTCTTAGCTTCGTCGCAATGGCTTTCACTATATTAATACCAGTGATATTAGGAGCCAGTTGTTTGCTGCTGCTTGTGCTATCTCATAGACAGGTCGTCATGGGAGCTCGTTCTCACACTTACGGAAGGTCATATCCACAAACGAGGCTAACTGGCAAGACTTCAAGCTAAGATATGTGATGCATTAAATATTTTTACTGTGCTTCATTACAGTGGTGTTGCAGAATTTTAAGCCCCTTCAATTTATAAATATATTTTTAGACTGTAGCATCCAGCTGGCAGTGTGAACATAAAGTTTATTATTTCTTTTGCTTTTTACATCCTGTTCAATGCTGACATATGTTCAAATTAGGATGGACATGGAGAACATCAGGCAGAAATATGGTTGTTTATGATTATGAATCATTACGTTAGGTTGGGCCGATCATATTAGTGCAGTTCCAAGAGATGAGGTATTTTTGTGACAGACGTGTGGTGGAAGTGCAGCTTGTTTCCCAGAATTAACCATAAGGTTTATGGACTGGAATGGGTTTCTTTCTCTTGGCAATTTTGTTGTGAAAATATAAAATTTTTCAATTTATTCAATTGTAATCTTCTAATTCTTTCATTGGCTTAACAAAATCTGTTAAAATTTTAGGTAGAACTTCAAGTTTGAATTGCAGCACTGGTAGGAAAATCCTCAACATTTTTGAAAGTCAGGAATGTGTCAGGAGGCATGCAGAATTATTGCATATTATTATTATTATTATTTTAAGGCATTACATTTTTAAATAATTAATATTTCAAAATGAATGCAAAATTTACAGCCCTAAAATAGTTCAAATAGTTTAAAGCTATTTGTTTGCGAATTGGATGTAACTGATTACAGCATTATACATGGTCACATTCATGACTTATTTATAATCAATTATTTAAACTGTACATTAGGGTGTAAATTTTGCATTCATTTTGAACAAATCATTATTTTAAACATTAATGCATTAAAAAAATGCTACTATGCATTACTAGTATATATACTGCCATTAAAGAGTTTGCCATCAGTATTATTTCTTTTTAAATAAATTAGTACTTTTATTCAGCAAAGATTCTTTGTAAATATGTGACAACTAAAGACATGTAAAGACAAGTAACGACGTGTTCAAAGTAAAATATTTTGATTTCAAATAAATGTGGTTCTGTTAAATTTTTTTAAATTAAGTTTCCACAAAACTATCAAGATGCACAATTGTTTTCAACATTAATACTAATAAGAAATGTTCATTGAACACCAAAACTGAATGATGTGACATTGAAGACTTCAGATGACTTTGCCATCATATGAATCAATTACATTTTAATAAAATAAATTGTAATATAAATGCACTTATTACTGATCAAATAAATGCAGCCTTGATGAGCATTAGAGACTTTCAAAAACATAACAAAATAAATATGGACCACAGAAGTTTGAATGGTATATCTTGTTGTTCTGGTTATATTCAGTTCAGACCACAAGCTCATAGCTTTGAGTTTGTAGATTCAGCAGTAACTAAATTACGGTACAAGAAACACAGATGCGTAGTACCTTTTGGATTTTTTTTCTGCAGACTTTGTATAGTGAATAACATCATTCCATCTATACTGTGGTTGCTAGATTAAAGTTTTATTGGATTTTTCCAATCTGTCACTGTTTGCATTAACATTTTATTTATACATACTGACCTACATTATATACCTTACAGCTGATGTGCATAGTCACATTATTTTAGTTTATTTGTACCATTCCATCATGCTCTAAATCACATATTTATGGGAAAAAGGACCCGGATTTGCTTGAATAATAAACTTTAATGACTTGCTCCATAGCAGTATCTATTTATGCAATGGTCGGATGTGTGTCAGCTTCAGGTGAAGTGTTCACAAAAAGAAAAGAAAGAAGAAGAAAAAAACACTAAACGGCATGTTGAGCTGTGTGTCTGAGAAGGTTCCATTTGCATGATGTTATGCAGCAAGTCATACTGTAGATTTAGACTGTTGTGCTATGTCTGACTTTTGGTCAGGAACAAATTGCCTTCTTTATCCTATAATCTCAGGCTGGATATAGAGTAACACGTGTGTTTGCTTTCTGGTTTTATGATATTTGTTCTTTCTCCATGTGTCTGCCTGTCACTTTGATGCGCTTGAGCGGTTCTTGGAGCAGTTTGTGCACTAGGTGCGGCAGTAGGTGTCTAGCCGGATCCTTATATGAATGCGGTCGGGATACTGATATACATCAGCAGCTGAAAGGAAGAGAGGGCCTGTTTGGCTGATAAGGTGGAGCAATGGCAGCCTGTGGCAGGGTCATCAACCCCCTCCCATCTCTATAGCCACTACGTGCCAGAATAGTTTGAGAAGATGTGGTCCCATGACTTGTCTCCTTTTCAGCATGTGCACCATGAGTTTTTCAGCTGCCAGCTGCAAGCAGAGAGCTTGCCCTTCCGTCCGACGGAGGAAGACTTCAGCCAACTGGCCGTTCTCTGCCACTCAAACCTTTTGACACTTTGAGCTCAACTGTCAAAAAGTGCTAAAAAAGAGTCATGCATATTTATATAGGGGAAACTATTTGTCACTTTTCAAATCATGAAAATATTTCTCAGGGTAGTTTTACTTTTGAGGTAAGAAAAAACAATAATATTTTGTAATTGTTTGGTAGATTTTAATTAAAAAAATTAAAAGTTAAATTGTCCAGTGAACTATGTTGTATTTTATTATATTATTTAACCTTTTTCATTAAAAAAATAACCAAATATACCAAATAGATATTATATATTATATAGTAGGGCTGCAACTAACGATTATTTTCATAATCGATTAATCGGACGATTATTTTTTCGATTAATCGGATAAAATTTCAATTTGATTTTTTGTTTATTACAACTAAATAAAACCCTTAATCATGGTATTTATGTGTAAAAGTGTACAAAAGCCACACATTGAGTTTTACTAATATCAATATTTGCATTGTTTTTAATGATAATTGCTGATGGCAAGTTGACAACCATGAAAAACAAAAAAATCTAAATTATATACAACATTGTTTTAACATCATTTTTGTTAAAAACTAATTTACACAGACATGTTCAGATGTGAAGATAGAAACCAAAAACATGTAAAGTACATAATTCATTTAATTTTTATTTAAGATTCAATTAATTATAAGGATAAATTGCTAAAATAAATATAGAAAGACTGAAAAAAAGCTTGTGAACGTAGTAGAGCCGCAGTAGATCGCGTTTGTAAAACAATTAAAACTTAATAGAAGACAAATGCTATAAAAAGAGAACGGAATGGAGACGCAGCAAACAGGCTTGATTAAAAGGACAAGAAAATGATGCATTAGTGCACAAGCATTCGCTGAAAACCACTGACTACAGTGACTAAAAAACAAATCTTTTACTGCTGCTGTTAATAACTGCCTTTATATTTAGTGCTTCACTTTCTAAACACCGTTTTAATTGAACTATTTCTGCGTAGCGCTATTTTAATCCATCACTTATGTTGCGAGCGAAATGATTGCACAACCTGATGCCCGAGACAAAATACAGACATCCCAAGTCTCCCGGAAGTTCCGGGAGTCTCCCGCATATTGATAGCGGCTCCCTGATGCCCGCAAATTAGTTCAAACTCCTGGAATCTAGAGCGTGCAAGCAAGAGAGCGCATGCGAGACAGAAGTGAGTGCTCCAAAGTCCAAACTGTGTAGCGCGCGCACGACAGAGCGGCACAGGGAGAGAGACCTTGCGTGTGTGTGCGTGTGTGCCGCATCATGATAGGCCTGTTTCAACCAATCACCAGTAAATGCTCCCCGTGACGTAAGCAGAGCAACTAATCGATAATGACATTCGTTGACAACGATTTTCATAATCGATTATTATCGATTATATCGATTAGTTGTTGCAGCCCTATTATATAGATAAGCTTCTGTACAGGAATTATCTTACTGAAATACAGCCCTTCTGGCAACTAGCCCTGCTCTCTATATTTCAAAATTAAAGACTTATAATGTATAATAATATAGGCTATTACAGTAAGTATACAGTACTAATTTAAACATATATATTTTAATTGAAATCTACTATAGTTATGCTTCTATACACACATTTATCTTACAGAGAGATACAGAAATACAACCCTTGTGACTACTACCCCTGCTGTCCCCTTTATACAATTGTAAATAGAGTTAGAACTACTGTAAAACATATAATTGTATTAAAAAAAAAAACGGTCAAATGACTGGCAGCTATGACTGCCAAACAAAAACCATACAATTAAAGTAAAATATCTTAATTCAAATAAAGTGCAAAAACGCTAATTTTACTGAAATTTTCTTTAAACGTTTTAGACAAAAACTCGTTTAGATTGTTTGTAATTTTACAGAGTTTTGAATATAATTTAAAATAACAGAAAATGGCTGTAAAAAAGTTTATTTTCCATACAATGCAGATTTTTCTTTACAGTGTATGCTGAATCGGATGTGCCCCATGAGTCCTTCTCCAGATTTCCTTTTAATGGCTCTAAAATAATGTTTTAAAGTGTTTTCTGTAAAGGAGCACCAATTAATCTGTCTCAGTTCATGGCCAATTCTGTATTATGATTTCGACCAGTAAAGCTGTTGGTATGTGTGATATATTGCCAGTAGTAAAGCTGATATACAAGCCTTTGTTATAGCTGGCAAGGGAGTAAAGTTTTTGCTTTTGCCCACCAAAAAATGTAGCAGAGATCAAAGGTCTCAGGCATTATAGGGAACCTTTCCGTGCTGTTAGGCCTAGTAAAGTATACTTAAGGGTATGTGCTTACACACCCACAGGCCAGAAGGGCCATTAAGGGGGCAACGTTTCGCAGTAATTTTAAAGTCTGGAGACTAGGTGCTACATAACACAGGAAAAATGCACACACCCAAGCACTCTTTTTCCTCTCTCTATTTCTCTTACCCGTCCTCCTTGTGTCTGGTAATTTGATGAAACCTACATAGGCCAGTCCTCCAAGGGTCAATGGAGGCGCTCACAAGGAACACCAAACACAAAGACAACAACACACTGGATAAATCAAACACCTCAGCTCTTCCCACAGCAACATTGATTTCCTCACTCGATAAGATGAGAATGGAGGATTATGCCTAGACTTGTTTTTAGGGCACATCTCTTTTGACCATATACTGTATTTCTTTCTTGTATACACACATGTCAAAGTAATAACTTCTCACAATGACAATAACTAATTTTTTCACTTAATAGCATTTTTGCATGTTATGAAGCTTTAAATAGTTATTTAGTTGACCTAAAAATATATAACATTTACTAAGCTTTAACAACAAAAGGCACATTTTAAGTTGTCACAAATTCTAAATTAATGTATTGAATTAATTTTCTATCATAATAATCCATGCAGTATTATATACCAAAACTGTAGTTAAAAATAATTGATTAAATTATATTTAGTCATTCAACAAATACACTTTTGTTTTCCATAGTGTTTAGAACTGTTTTAACCTAATAGAGAATTCGTTATTTTTTATGTTTTTCAATGTGGATCAAATTTGACTATTGATCACAGGTTGAGTATCTTGCAATTACTTCATGAATGATACTAATACTACCTCTGTATTGTGGCATCTCTAACCCAAACTAAGCTAAAAAATACTGTTGATGTATGAATGTTGGCCACAGATTTGTTGAAGGGTGGATGACTCAGGGGACGGTGTTAGAAGAACCATTAGCCTACATGTTGGGGATTCATTTTCTGTTGTCGTCGTCGGTCAGATAAATGATTGTACGTCTCAGGTGATGAGTGGAGTGTGTTTTAGAGCAGCGGCGCATCACTAGTGAAGAAATGTCAATCACCCCACTTCATTAGTTTGTCACATTTAGCCAGACTGATGGCGATGGGCGTTTGTTCGTGTGCGAGCGAGTAGATTTGCATGAGTGAGGGAAAATGACTGCTTTCAAATGGCATGTTTGTCATCTTGCTGTCATCACTGGACACACTTTTGGTACAAGTGCTTCCCTTAGCACAGCACTATTCACTACAACATGATGAAAAGACCTTTCAAATCCTGTGATGGGTTACAATGTTTTTGATAACTTTTGCTTCATCCATGAAATATATTCACTCATATCGTGTTCAGTATCAAACTACTACTTCTTTAATTTTTAGTATGGTTAACCAAACATGGATCTTTTCATGGAAGTAGTGTAGCCAATATAATGCTGATATATAAAAATTAGGGCTGTCAGTTAAACGCGTTATTAACGGCGTTAACGCAAACCCATTTTATCGCGATTAATTTTTTTATCGCGAGATTAACGCGCTTTTTGGCCTAGCAAACTTTGTAGTTTTTTTCACATGCTTTTGCAACAGGACGTGGCATGCGAGGACGTTTTGTTGCTTCATCGACCAAAGCGCAAGCGGATCTAGCTAGACCGGAAACACACTTGTTGCGAGCCGGCCAAATAGTAGGTTAACGTTACGTTTTGAGTGGATGACGAGCGCGAGACGCCGAAATGGATGCCAATAAGATTCTGAATTGAAAGTTTCTCTTGACAAGACCAAAGTGATCTGTGTGTTTTGTCATTGTGAACTGAGCTGTCATCGCAGCACGTCCAGTCTGAAATACCACTTGATGGACAAACACACACACACACACACACACACACACACACACACACACACAGCTTATGCAAATTCTGGTCAATATCAGGACCTCGTCAGTATTTCTTTCACCCTTTTATTGATGGACAGTGTTACATTGTGTGAGAGATTATTTGCTTCAAATGAGAATGTTTTAGTGTGTAATTGAACACAGTATTGTTGTCAATGTTGTTTTCAATAAAAAACATTTGCACAAAGCAAGCCTATCCACTTTTTTATGTTGATAAGAGCATTAAAATTAGAAAAAATAATGGGACAAAAAGAAATCAAGAGACATTTAGAATAGATCAAATGTGCGATTAATCGCGAGTTAACTATGACATTAATGCGATTAATCGCGATTAAATATTTTAATCGTTTGACAGCACTAATAAAAATACATATTAATTAAATATATTTAAAGATAAATATGATACAAAAAAAACATAGATATAAAATTTCAAAACAGACCAAAAATAACCAATTTATTTATTACTCCCATTAAAAAATGTGTGAAATAATATTTGAGGTAATTGACTTCGTTTAATGTTTATTGACTTGTTATAGTTTTTGTGCACCAGAACAGATACAGTTCTGAATCTTCTGTCCTATTTGTTCCAAATGAGTGTACAAGACCTCCCACAAAATCATCCTTCTATTTGGGAAAGATCCTTGGCTCCATCTCCTAGGAAACAAGGAAGGACCTTGTAATTGCTTTCATTTTTGGAGAGGAGGGAAATGGCTCCCTTATACTTTTGTAAATTAAATCGGCACAGATGAGCAACTGGGGTTACTCTTTCACTATCTTCCAGGTAATTTACCAAATTACTCAAGCCACTTTCTCTAGAAGATCAAGACAATGTCATTCCCCGTCTTTCATGTTCCTGGGAACACAATTCATTCTGTTTCAGTAAAAAAAAAGAGAAGAGCTAGAGACTTTTGCCATATTACCCCATAGTTAGAGCAACCTTTTAAAAATTGACATTTTGTAAAATGCTAAGATCGAAGTCCAGAGTATAATTCGGTGTGTTCACATGTTCATACAATTCATAAAAGGAGTTCGGAGAAAGAAAGGTTTTCTTCCAACCTAACCTTAGTTTTTCTCTGGTTGTAGAGGAAGACCTGTTAAATGGACTGAAATTAGTGACCATTTTATATTGTAACCGGTGGAATTGTGTGAAATGTCCTCCATGATCATCACATTGAGGGTTTCTTTTCTTGCCAGTTGTCAAAGCCCTGATATTAATTGAGGTTACTGCATTGAGGATATTGTCAATTTACAGTCTACATTTATTTGCTTATTAATCCACAATAATAATGTCTTGAATTGTCCTCAAAGGGAGCTTATTTCTGGAGACAAATGTGTCCCCACACTGTAGATACATAAACCAACCCACACACTTTTGGCCTCTGTATATTTCTAAACAGCCCTTCTGCCAGTTTCTTATTTCAGTAGGTCGACAGCCTTCTGTTCTGATTATGTTCTTCCCCTTTTGACTATCAGGTGATGATGAGTGTGAGATGGGGAAACTTGATTCTAATTTCATATCGAAAACTATCAGAAAATTGGCTTAGTAAATTAAAAGGAAAAAAAATTAAATTGTTTACATGAGATTTTGGAATTGTCTGTTTTTTTTTTTTTTTGGTTAGTTTTTTTGACATACGTAATCAGATATGCATATTGAATAAGTTGGCAGAACACCATGACATTGTGCTTGTCTGGTTATAAGCACAGTCGGTGTAAGGTGTTGCCTGTCATCCGAACTTTTAAGAATCCACATCATGCATGCTTTGTTTTCTCATACACTCTCCCCTTTCGTTTTGACCTACTAAATGTGCCATTTGACCATGATTTTTCTCTCTTTTGTCTCTGAGTTTGGTTTCATTGAAGGTGTTCCAATGAAGAAATTAATCTCATCCCCCACCTACCCCTTTGGGGACCCCCATCACCCCCCCCCCCCCCCCCTTTTTTGGCGGTTTGCTTTGTGCGGTAGTGCAGACAAAAGCACTGTCATGCAACACAAAGATTCAGCGAGATGGACCAAATGTAACGCAAACAGGGCTAAGGGCCTTAACCATGCCTGTCATAAAGATAGAGCACTGGAACAAGCAGACGAGGACAGGTTCACAATTACTAAATACACACACAAACCTGTGAATGAGACCCATTTAATGTCATCATCACAATTCAGTTCAAAGCCACAAAGTAATGAAGAAACAGCCACTGGGTTCGTGTTTGTGCACTGTAAATCACAAGCTGCCTGTTGCCATGGTAATTCATAAAGCCTATAACGTGCTTTCTGATTGCAGTATTAAAAACAGGGAATATAAAATACTGGGTCAGAATTAGGCTACAGTACAGTGTATGCATCAGTTTGGCTTTTCTTTTTTAATTAGCCTACTTTATTTATGTTAAGAACATTTAAGAGCTTTTGTATCTGTGTTTGATGCCATAAAATATTAAGTTTTTTTTTTTTTAGTTTTTTTTTTTTATAAAGAGGTAGGGTGAATTCAGGTTCATTGGGACACTTTTTGCCTTTGAGATGACTGGGGAAAAGTGACCCAGTCAACCTGAATTTAGCCCTGTGTGATTTTAGAATATCCAACTTTGTTACATTCCTAATCTGTATACATTAGAACAATGTGTTTCTTTATTGAAATAATACAATATATTTTTTAAACATACTGTATTATTATTATTATTATTATTATTATTATTATTATTATTATTATTATTATTATTATTATTATTATTATTATTATTATTATTATTATTTAAATTCAATCCTCACTCTAATAAAAGTCACAGGGTTTCTGTAAATCTAAATATTTTCTCGATTATCTGCATAGCATACCCAAACCTTCTGTTTGTGCAAAACAGAAATGAAACCACTTTCACCCATAGTGTCAGGGTGATCTTGAAACAGGAGATAAAAAAACAAACTCTTGAAGACATAACATACCCCTGTCTAAAGATATGACAACATATCACTTTCTGTTAAAGTTTTGAAAGGTCAAAGCTGAAAGGCTTTCGCTAGATATGAATTGGATATCTTTTGGAGATTTTATTAAAAAATGTCAAAAGAATTAGATTATATGTTCAGAGTCATGCACTTGGAGGAGGAGAGGGGCTGAGAATAATCATCAGTGCTTATTAGAATCGACAAGACTTTCAACCCTGTCTCTGAAGCTGTTTCAATTTCAGTGTAGCAGCAGGCTATTTCACTGTAATACAGATTCTCTTCCAAAATGTGTGAAATAACCTCTTATTTGAAAAAAGAAGAAGAAAAAAAAAGAGCTGTACTAAGCTCTGCTTCAGATCAGGGAAGTCTAGGGCAGATGCTCAGCAGTTGTTATTTCTAGTAGTGTTATGTTGAAACGGAATATTTTACATGATACAACCCTCCTTTGTTCCTGCTGAAAGGGACTGTTAAAACAGTGCTCTGTACTATTTTAATGGAATGATCATTCGTTTTTTTTTTTTTTTTTTAAACCCCTGCTGACTTTATAGAAAAGCTGGGGTTTATACTGTAAACCTTACATTATGTTATAGCTTAAGTTGCATTTTTGGTGTCCAGAATCCCTAAAGAGCAGTAAAACAAAGTAAAATCGCTGACATTCTTGTTTATTTTTATTGAATCGTTTTGTCCTTTTCTCTTCTGTCTTGCTAGTATATTTGGGGAATTTGGTCTGGTGTGACTTTTCGTACAATAAGCGGCGATAAATTATTTATCAGCTCCGCAACGTGTCTCCCATCCTATGTTCTGCCACATCTTTTGATCACAATGAGCTACTTTGAGAGGTCTAACATACTCGGCTTCAATCAGCAGGGAGGTGTGGTGGCTCAGATAAGCCTGTCACGCTCCTTTCCATTCTGCATGGTCAGGCCATCTCACTTTGTTGGTCCGTCAGCTGACACAAATGACACCTCAGGCACTGTTTGAGATACTGATTTATTGTTGACCTTTAGTTTTTAAATGTCTCCATTCTCTTTGGCAAGTGCGCAGAAGCGTTGGCCACCACAGTTACCAATAACAAACTGTGTGAGATATGTCACATGTAATTCACCATCGCGTGTGATGAATTGTGTTGTGGGGTGGGAATGTTGTTATCAGATTGCAGCTTGTTAAACATTTGATTAGGCATAGAAGCAACTGCCGCATATCAGCTGGATTCGCTCAGAGTACTCCGGATGTGTGCAGGCTGAGGCGTTTTCTAGATGTGGGCTCTCTTCCTGATCGGATGTCTCAGCCATGCCATGTCTAAAAGATGGCTGTCAGAAGAACTGCCAGATTATCGTACTGAAGGTGTTGGAAAACTCTCTGAGGGTGTTTAAAAAGGTACCTAATCACCTAAGCCCCAAATTCAATTATTCCAGATGGAAGACATTTAGCCATCTCTGATGGCTCGAATTGACTTTTGGGCAATTTCCTCAGTGGACGGCTCCGTGCTGTGGCATTAAATCAAAGGCTTAGGTCCACTGTA
Organism: Gila orcuttii; assembly: GCA_026230005.1. Classification (NCBI taxonomy): domain Eukaryota; kingdom Metazoa; phylum Chordata; class Actinopteri; order Cypriniformes; family Leuciscidae; genus Gila; species Gila orcuttii. The sequence continues at coordinate 24,499,680 of JAPDVR010000002.1, read as the reverse complement.
TACTTTTTTTTTTTTTTTTTTTTTTTTTAAGCAGGGGGAAAGACCCGTACAGTGCTCTCATTCTACCCATCTCATGACATTCCCCGCTGAGGACGTCTCTGTTCAAGCACACACTCCACAGATTTTTAAACACATTCTTACCTGAAATTTTTCATAACACGTTGGTTTTTTTTTTTCTGTACCTCAGAGACATGACTTGTACTCTCTCTTTTTTTCTTTATGCAAGCATTAAAAAGAGGTTTCCTCTCCAGCAATCATTGATATGCATGGACTGACCTTCCTCACTCTGGGCATGTGATTTGCACATTCCCCAAAGAGAATGCCCCAAACCTGTCCTTCAAAGATGGCATTTATGTCACACGCAGACGTCTGGCTCCAATTGTGTGTACTTTATGTGTCTCTGTTTTTTTTTTATCTGAATGTAACTATACCTGCCATCTTATAACTAATAGGGCTGTCAGTTTATGCTAATTTTGCACAATTAAAATAATGCATGAAAAAAAAAAAAAAAGAAAAAAAAAGAAAAAAACACAAATACACAATTTATTTAAAAAACCCTGACCTATATGTAAATCCATAATATTGGATTTTGGTTGTTGTGGACTGTAGGTCAAATAAAACAATAAATTGATTCTTAAAACACTTTCTGTAATGTATTTGCAATGGTTTTGTTTGCTACAATATTGAAAAACATTAATGTAATTATTTTTAGTTAAATATGAGGCAAAATAATTAAATCAAATATAATTTCAAAAGAACACAATTTTCAAACTGAGCATTTCTCTTTCCTAATGGGATCTGTTGAACACTCACATCTGATTGTGAGACTTGAATTGTATGTGTGGTCTGTATCTTCAGCAGAGCAAGCCTGCCGTTGCCAGGTCTCAGCTAAAGTTTCTGTGTAGGTGTGCATCTGGCAGTCTGTAGCACCTTGAGGATTCACCATCACTGAGATTTAATCTACATATCCGCCTTCACTATAGAAGAAAGTTCATAAAAAGTTCACGAGTACACAATTTCCTCTAGCTTTTTTCCCCCTTTCATTTGCAAGGTGAAAGGCTTGTGCTCTAAGTTGTGAGTGCATGTTGTCTCATGTCATATTTATATTAATTTTGTAGAAATGCCATTTTGAGTTAAGAACAGATGAGCTGTGCTCGGACAGGGAAGTTCGGGTAGACATTGAACCCCCAATGCCCTCTAGTCTCTCAGAGTTTGAACAATGACAGAACTCCAGAGACTATAACAGCTCCTCAGGAGCTGCCATCTTAGACAAGTGTGAAAATCTAATAGTGGAGCGCTGTGCCTTGCAGGGTTGTGTGTGCGAGTGTGTGTCTAGTGTTTGCACGTCTGTTTGTTTGCATACCCGCTGTACTCCTGTGACCGAGATGAAGCAACAGCTTGTCATCTTTCTGTCATGGAGCAGAGCTTTTTTTGGCCGGAATAAAAAGCAGAGCTTGGTGGGACGTCTAGGCACTGCCACCAGTAGACAGGCAAATGGAGCGGCGGTTTATGAGCATTCTACATGTTGTGGGCATGCATTGAGATCAGGCATAATGGGACAGTAGGTGGGCGTTGGGCACTTGAACTCCCACGGTGTCTGGGTTGTATGTGGCGCTTTGCTAAACCCATTAAAAGGCTGATGATGACCAGCTTCGCTGCTGCCTGTGCTCTTAAAAAGAGTTTCTCTTCAACATTTTCAGCTCATTATCAGTGATTCCTTCACTTGCTTTATGCAAAATAATCCCTCATGCCAAAGAGCAAGAGAAATAGGAATTGAGTTTTGAATTCTCTGTTAAAACGATCCTTTGAATTCTGCCTTTTTGAAAAATCTACATTGTACCCTATTGCTTCAGAATGAATCCTTCTAAATGATCCGCAGTGGGCCGTTGGGTCAGAGAAGAGAATTTAACCTCTAACCTCTAAGTCACTGTGAATATTGCAATAATTATGTCCTATTTGATGGATAATATGAAGTTTTCAGAATGACTTCCTGTACGGCCATAGTAATTAGCTCTCAAATTTGGGTTGTTTACGAATGTTTTTTAAGAGTAAACAATAAGCTTTGTAAATAAAAATATATATATAAAAAAGCTTCAAACAGTCTTTTCTAAAGAAAATGTGAGGTGCTTACCTATGTAAAATTCGTCTGCAATACTTGGGTAGTTTTTAGCGTATTGCAGGGGTGTCCAAACCTCTTTTTTTAAAAAAAGGGGGCAAGATTCGATGTTATGGACATGCCTGGAGAACGGATACTTCTCCTTCTCTTATTAGCCTACATGATTTGTCTCTTGGAAATGCATATTTGACTGTAGCATTACCTTGAGTTGGGACACATATGTACATTTATTTTCATTAACACAAACAGTAACATCTGTAAAATTTTAACAACCTAATTTTTAAAGGGTAAAATTTAAACATTTTTACTGAGTTAGAACTCTACTCTTATTAAAATTAACCATTGGTTTCTGTAATTTGACCTATATTTCATTACTCTAATCATTAGAGTTTGATAATGATAATTTTCACTACTCTACTTTAATATGTAATGCATCTCAAAATCTAATTTTGTTTCACTCACAGTTTACTGCAACAACTGGCCTAAAATCTAGTGCTGCTGCCTGGTGTTGACACTGTGAAAGGATTTTAAAAATGATTTTAACCCAGGACTCAAAAAATAATGATTGACAACTCAGTGTAAAGATTTATTTATATATACTTATTTTATGCACAGTTGAACTTATTGAGTTTAGTTCAATGCACTATTGATTTTTACTATAAATAAACATCAGCTCTATTTCTAATTAAATATTTGTTAAAACAAACATGATTCATATTTTAAAATAAATATTCATTAAAAACATGTTGCATATTATGTGCACAAATATGAAGCTGGGTTTTCTGAAAATGGTCTCAATAGCAAGTTGGTTTGGATTCCATAAAACTGATGCCACTCAACACAGGATGTTAATTTTTAAATCCTACCTTTGTGTATATTAATCATGTTATTGTGATTAATGTACACAATCCACCATCAGACTAAACACTTGCCATCACCGCTTTAGTCCCCTCCACTTTTTAGAGGACAAAATGACGTACATTATGAAACATGAAAAGGAAAAAAAAAATCTGTTAGTGCATGCTATTTATCCAGCGATTAAGTGATATTTGTCAACCTGAAAAAATAGACAGAGAATTTAAAGATAAATTTACTAAAAAGCTTGTATATCAAGCCTTTAATACACCCATAGGAATAATTCCTTCAGTTCCAACTGATAGAAATGCTGTACATGACAGGGCCTCAGTTATTATAGGATGCTTTGATCTTCAGCCCAAGATTTAGCTCAATCTAGGTCTGTGCGGGGTCCAACCCCTCATCATTCAAATGTCTATCATTATTCTATGTACTGCCCACGTGAACGTCATTGAAGGCCACTCAATTTTTGTCTCTGATGTACAATCTTTTTTTGACATTTGAGTCAATTAATTGAGAATGAGGCACGGTATGGGGCAATGACTCTTCATTGGTAGCACTTGACATTTTCCTGGAGATGGCTCACATTTCATCTTGCTCAGATTTTGAAATTCTCTTTCATTTTCAATTATTATTATTAGTATTAAATTTTTTCACCTTCTGTTCGGCCATAAATATGTTGCTTCGCCTAGATCTTTGAATGCTATTTTCTCCCAATGTTTATTTAAAAAGTGAGAGAAAAACAGCATTAATTAATGAGGCTTGTTAACTCTTGTTTGCTGCATATTAAAAGCAGACATCTTCACCTCTCCTATTCATTCACTATCATGTTTTTCACCCTGTACCACTACCCAAACCACATGTCTGACTTTAAATGCACTTTGGAGTTTTTTTTTTGCTCACTGTATAAGTACCCATGATGTCACATGTCAGGCCGGCATTACCACATATGCACAGATGCAGCTGCTTGAAGAGAAGGTTAGCAATTAGGAGCAAATGGTGAGGCACTTTAATAAGAATCTGCATTATCGCTGACAAAAACTGCACTAATTGGGGGTAATTAGTTCAATAAAATTTGGATCAATAAATATTGCACAGATTTGAATGCGGGGCTCCACGAGCAGATGGTATGACCAGGCATGAACACGGTGCAGCTGGGTGTTGAAGCCTCAACCTTTCCTTGTGCAGAAGCAGCTGTATATTTAGGACAGTGATGAGCTTCTTTCAGTATGAAGAAACAAAGAAATGAAACGGTGGGACCTGATTTACTTCCACCTGTAGTAAAATTAACACATTAACGACAGTATAATTTAATCAGATTGGCAAATAAAAAACAAACAAGTAAAACCATTCAACTTTAAGAATGTAGTTAGCTGCCTAAAAACCTCCCACTGCGAAAATGATTCAGAAGAGCCTTCTTTGCTCGACAAGTTAATAATATATTGCAATTTGTTAATTAAGGGCAAAATGCATGGGAGTTTGGGTGTTTTCCCAACACAAATTAATCATTGAAATGAACAGAGAGAGGCCTCGCGCTCGTTTGCGCCAGCCGTAATGAAATAAAGGAGGCCTGCTGTTTGATGGGCTGTTTTGGGAGAGCGAGCCTTGTCTGTGCCGAAAGAAGAAATCAATAGCTGGTTGGGCGGTGATGCCCTGACTCTTCTGTCAAGTGCTCCACACGCTTTATCCTTTCACGTACACTGGGTTTTCACTCTGCACCTCCTATCTGATAATATTTCTTTTTCTAGCACCTGAATGTGTCCTCTGATGCCATAGACACCTGAGTGACTCGCGTGCTGGCGACATAATTGACAGCATGTCTGACTAGCTAAGAAAGGCATGGAGGATTCAGACTCATTATAGATAGTGAACATTCGTTTTCCACTTCTTTCGTGAGGTCCATCTCTTTCTTCTCTTACAGAGAGTGAGGAAGAGAAAGAGGGTGCGAGAGAGAGATTTTCAAAGTAAGAGTGATGCGAGGCCCATGCTGGGTTAGCCAGCAGGAGGCGGTCTCTGAACTCGCAGCCAGTGAGAACTGATAAACACTTCCCAAAGACTGTTTTTGTCCAGCCCAAACTTTTGGGCTGAGAGAGAGGGAGAGAGCAAATGACAGAAGAAAGAGAAAATGTCCTCTGTGTAAAACAAAGCACTAATGACAGGGGGGTGTGTGAGCTCATGAGTATTCATAATGAATTCCACAGTGTAATGCCACACCCCATCTTGATTCTCTTTACATGTCTTCTCAATGGCCAATGTCGTATTAACAAACAGTACAAGTTAAGAAGTCAGCAAGTCATTTTTTTGCATTTTGCCAGTGCTACATCACTACTGACAAATTTGAAAAATAAAGAAGAGAAAGATTAATAAATAAATACATGTACACAGAATAAAGCTGAATTAAAATGTGGATGTTGTTCCCTTTCGAGGGAACTCTGCGTCGAATGACACTTTGGGGGAACGCCCCTCAGCGTAGCGTCTCTGAAGTATGAATGAAACTAAGCCAATCTCTGATTGGTGTTGCGTCATGACGTAATGAGTGACGGCATACAAGCGGAAGCTATAAAGGACGCCGGCACACATAAGATGTCAGCTTTTTGTTCTTCAGCAAAGCGCTCTCTGTTTGACTTGTCTGTCTTATTTGGTGTTGTCTGTCACAAAGCATTACATCTATACATATATATATATATATATATATATATTATGGCGAGCCCAAGTTTCACTCGGTGTGTGCATCCCTGCCCTCGTTATATCACGGGTGGGGACACACATTTGTGTACACATTGTTTGGGAGTGCAGCACGCGCTGGCAGCTCTCGAGGGGGCTGCTTGCGAGGATTGTGAAAAACTTCCAATCTGTGTGCTGCGCTCCCGCCTGGCCATTTAAAAAATAAAATAAATAAAAGGAGGATGGTCAGGCTCGCGAGCCCCGTGGTGCGGGACCCGCGTCTGCTGAGGCGGCGCGGCAACGCTCTTCATGGGGCTCGCAAATGGGTCTGTTGCAATATAGAATCTATAGTGGCTCGGATCTCGCGTTTGCAGAGGCAGCGCGTTGATTACGGGTCTACTCTGCAATAAGATTCTGTGACTTGGATCTCGCGCTTGTCGAGGCAGCGCGTAGATCAAAGGTCTACATTGCAATACAGTATCTAGTTGCTCGGATCTCGCGTTTGCCGAGGTAACGCGTAGATTACGGGTCTACTTTACAATAAAGATTCTGTGTGTGTGCGAGGCATGAACTGTCAGCTCCTGAGGGTGCTGGCTGTGTTCATTGATAAATATCTCGACGCGTATATCTGTGCGCTGACGGATGTTTCAGTCTCGCACCTGTTCACTTTCTTCTTGGGTTGGAAGCCAAATATATTGTGAACGACTCGAATCTCGCGTTGCCGAGGCAGCTGTGTGGATTACGAGACCGTATATCCTAACACAAAACAGTATTGTCTGGTAATTATGGCTGCATTTAATTTTAAGAAATTAAAATGATGAAATATTTCTCACTTTTGAATATCGGAAGTTAGATATTTTAATTCAGCCTACCATTCAGACCGTGTTTCACTTATACAGTGTTTATGGCTACATTTATTTCTGAGGAATTAAAATGATGAGCAGCGAACGCAGGCTTGCGGCCATGCAGTGTTCCTCCTGCACATCAAACATCGTTTTTCGATTCTTCCCTGCCGGTCCTCCGCTTCAGGGTATCGAAAACGAGACAAAAATAACAGGGCTATCCCCCCCGTGGAGGGACGAGCGAGAATTGCTCCTCCGCGGAGCCCTCAGAAAATCGATGTTTGTATCCAGCGTCAAGTGCGCTTCGGGACACAACGGTTTTCAGCGAATGCACGCTGCAGTGTCCGCCCCAAGGGTTTGCGGCCAGGCAGTGCTCATGTTCGCTTATCGGAAACGGTTTTCGATTATTCCCTGCCGATCCTCCGCTTCAGGGTGTCGAGAACGAAACCGAAAGAGCCTCCCCTCAGGGGAGCCCTCAGGAAGTCGATGACTGTATCCCGCCGTTAAGTGCGCTTCGGGACACATCGGTTTCCAGCGAACGTACGCTGCTCTGTCTGACCCACAGGCTTGCGGCCAGGCAGCAATCGCGTCCGCCCATCGAGAATCGTTTTCGGTTGAACCCTGCCGGAGATCCGCTTCAGGGGGCCGAGAACGAATCCCGATTGGTACCCGAAGCCAGGCTCGAGAGCCTGGTTCCTTTGGTAAAATATTTTGATGCATGGAAGAATCTCACGAATATTTCGCCTTGGGCCCTGCGCACCATTCAAAAGGGGGTACAGGCTGCAGTTCGGTTTACGCCCACCAAGGTTCAACGGGGTGGTCTGGACTGCAGTCGACCCAGTGCAGGGTCGGGTATTGGAACAGGAAGTAAACTCCCTGCTGGTAAAGGAGGCTATAGAACGTATTCCTCCACCGGACAGGGAGTCCGGGTTTTACAGCCGCTACTTTATAGTTCCCAAGAAGGATGGGAGTTGCGTCCAATAATAGATCTCAGACACTTGAATCGTTCTCTGAGGAGATTCAGGTTCAAGATGCTCACTATTCCCATCATCGTGAGTCAAATTCAATCCGAGGATTGGTTTGTCACGATAGATCTAAAGGACGCATACTTCCACATATCCATCCTTCCATCTCACAGGAAGTTCCTGAGGTTCGCTTTCGGGGGCGAAGCATACCAATATTGGGTTCTTCCGTTCGGCCTAGCTCTCTCCCCACGCACAGTTAACAAATGTATGGATGCAGCTCTAGCACCGCTGAGGCTCCAGGGGCATCAGGGTACTCAATTATATCGACGACTGGCTGATTCTGGCCCAGTCACAAGAGCTGGCGGTTCGGCATCGAGATGTCGCCCTCGCCCACATTCAAAGCCTGGGGTTGAGACTCAACACGAAAAAGAGCGTGTTGACACCAGCCCAGAGAACCACATTCCTGGGAGTGGTGTGGGACTCGGGCACGATGCGGGCACGATTGTCTCCTGCACGAATCGAGTCCATTCTGGCCACAGTGTCCAGGATAAAGCTAGGCCAAGCCATTACTGTGAAACATTTTCAAAGAGTGTTGGGGCTCATGGCAGCAGCGTCCAACATTATTCCATTTGGCCTGCTGTACATGAGGGCCCTCCAGTGGTGGTTGAAAACCAAGGGGTTCTCCCCGAGGGGGAACCTGTTCCGCATGATCAGGGTTACGCGCAGATGCCTTCTTTCCCTATCTATGTGGAAAAAAGCTTGGTTTCTGTCCCAAGGTCCAGTGTTGGGAGCGTCATGTCGCCGGAAGACAGTTTCGACAGACGCCTCCCTCATGGGCTGGGGCGCGGTCATGGACGGCCGCTTTACGACAGGCCTATGGCAGGACCATCATTCCTCCTGGCACATAAACTGCCTGGAGATGTTGGCGGTGTTCCGGGAGTTCTAGAGAGGGTCCGTCGCGACGGGATCAGTCTACTGCTGGTAGCCCCGTTGTGGCCGGCCCGAATATGGTTGTCAGACATTGTATTGCTCCTAGACGGCCCTCCGTGGGAGATTTCCCTCAGGAGGGACCTGCTGACACAGGCGGAGGGCTCAATATTTCACCCTCGGCCTGAGCTATGGAAGCTGTGGGTCTGGCCCCTGAGGGGGCACAGTACCTAGAGGCCGGCCTATCAGCTGGAGTAGTGGAGACCATACTCAGCTGGAATGTCTTTACCAATTGGTGTAGAGAGCGTGAGGTGGATCCAGTTAACTGCCCAGTGGCTTCAGTTCTGGAGTTCCTCCAAGATCGCTTTTCAGCTGGTCTTACCCCGTCCACACTCAAGGTGTACGTGGCTGCCATTGTGGCTTTCCACGCTCCTCTGGGTGATGGGCCTCTGGGGAGACAGCAGTTGGTCGTACGTTTCCTCCGTGGGGCTTGGAGGATGAGACCTGCGGCTCGTACCAGGGTTCCCACATGGGACCTGGCAGTGGTTCTCAAAGGGCTGGCCAAGGCCCCCCTTCGAACCACTGGAGTCGGCTGAGGCCAAGAACCTTTCCCTGAAGGTGTTTTTTCTGTTGGCCATTACTTCTCTGAGGAGGGTAGGAGATCTCCAGGCGCTCTCTATATCTAACGGGTGCCTGGAGTTTGCTCCAGGCGACATTAAAGCCATCCTACATCCTAGGCCGGGCTATTTGCCTAAGGTGCCATCTAATGCGGCACGGCCTACGGTTCTGCAGGCTTTTCATCCTCCACCTCACGTGACGGCGGATGAGGAGAGACTTCATCTGCTCTGCCCTGTCAGAGCTCTAAAAATTTACATTCAGAGGTCCTCTTCATGGCGGAAGTCAGACCAGTTGCTGGTGTGTTTTGGGTCGCCCAAGAAGGGTCTTCCCGCCTCCAAACAGACCATCAGCAAGGATTGTCCATGCTATTTCCTTGGCCTACCAGGTGCGCAATCTGCCTTCACCTTTGGCCGTGAGGGCTCATTCAACCAGAGGCATGGCGTCCTCTAGAGCCCTCCTCTCGGGGGCCCCAATCCAGGACGTCTGCGATGCAGCAGGATGGGCCACCCCCCACACCTTTATTAGGTTTTACAGTCTGGACATCCCGTCTACGCCTGGCACTCTTGTGCTCTCGTCCTAAGTGTGCCTGTGAGCAGCTTCACACTAGGACAGGCAGGGCACGTTGTGGCATAGTGGGTACTCGTTCCCCCAAAGTGTCATTCGACGCAGTCCGAGTTCCCTCGAAAGGGAACGTCCTCGGGTTACGACTGTAACCCTTGTTCCCTGAGAAATGGAACGAGGACTGCGTCCCTTCGCCACGCCTTCCCCTGCCTGGGAGCGCTTGCTTCATCACAGATGCTGACATCTTATGTGTGCCGGCGTCCTTTATAGCTTCCGCTTGTATGCCGTCACTCATTACGTCATGACGCAACACCAATCAGAGATTGGCTTAGTTTCATTCATACTTCAGAGACGCTACGCTGAGGGGCGTTCCCCCAAAGTGTCATTCGACGCAGTCCTCGTTCCCTTTCTCAGGGAACAAGGGTTACAGTCGTAACCCGAGGACGTTTTCTGAATTTGATTTTTGGATGCAATAAGACCATTAAAATGGTAACGCTGAACCAAAATCTGTAATGACCTCAATTTTAGTTTGTCTGTTACGCAAAGCGTGCTCAAGAAATATTTCTTAAAAATGTCAATGTTGATATATATATATATATATATATATATATATATATATATATATATATATATATATATATATATATAAAATTGTGTGATATTATTCAAGATTTTTTTGGTGTATAGAAAGTACAAAAAAACAGCATTTATTTGATAATAAAAGTGTTCTGGGAAAACCCATCACATGGTAAAATATTACCCATTATAGCTGATACCATTTGATACCATATTAAAGCTGTTTTCAAGCCCTTTCCAAATCAGTCGTTTGTCGGTAACAAAAGTTATACTGCTGTGCAAAGGCAAAAGACCTTAAAGGATTAGTTCACTTTTTAAAAAACTTTTGCTGATAATTTACTCACCCCCATGTCATCCAAGATGTCTATGTCTTTCTTTCTTCAGTCGAAAAGAAATTAAGGTTTTTGATGAAAACATTCCAGGATTTTTCTCCATATAATGGACTTCAATGGGAACCAGATGGTTCAAAGTCCAAATGAGCATTTCAGTGCAGCTTCAAAGGGCTTTAAACGACACCAGACGATGTATAAGGGTCTTATCTAGCGAAACGATCACTCATTTCAAAAAGAAATAAAAAACTTTAAGTTTTATAAGCACAAACGCTCGCCTTGCTCTGTTCTGTGATGCATGCTAGTGACGTCACGTAATACGCAATTACGTTGAAAAGGTCACGCTTCTTGACGTTTGTGGAAGTACCGAGTCAGTGTTTACAAGTTGAACGCGCAAACAAAGTCAAACGCCGTTTACAAAAAAAGGAAATTAAAAGGTAAAACAATGATGTCGGGCGATTTTGAACTTATTAGAGAAGATGAGATGCAGTTTTTCACCTTTCTGAACCGGAATACACAGAGGAAAAGCGTGACCTTTTCAACGTAATTGCGTATTACGTGACATTACAAACGTGCATCACAGAACAGAGCAAGGCGAGCATTTGTGCTTATAAAACTTAAAGTGTTTTATTTATTTTTTAAATGACCGATCGTTAAGCTAGATAAGACCCTTATTCATCGTCTGGTGTCGTTTAAAGCCCTTTGAAGCTGCACTGAAACGCTCATTTGGACTTTGAACCGTCTGGTTCCCATTGAGGTCCATTATATGGAGAAAAATCCTGGAATGTTTTCATCAAAAACCTTAATTTCTTTTCGACTGAAGAAAGAAAGACATAGACATCTTGGATGACATGGGGGTGAGTAAATTATCAGCAAAAGTTTTTTAAAAAGTGAACTAATCCTTTAACTTCGTTTTTGGTCGAAAATGAGTTATTGATATTTTTGGCACATTCAAGACCTCCTTTATCATGTGGATAAGTATCTTGAGTCAATTCCGTTGTTTTTTCGAGAAAATAATGGGTTGTCTTAACAGTAACTTCCAAAAGCCCATGAGAAACCAAGGCAGAACACCGTAACACCAGTTACCGCTCTTTGGCTTTGTTTTGGAACGCTCATATTGAGTTACGGTACTCTGCCTTTGTTTAGCCGTGCGTCAATATGAAGTTACTGTGCCGGCGTTCTATCAAATAATGCTACCTATCAGATTGTACAGTGTTCTGCCTTTGTTTTACTCTCCATTAAAATTGAAATTACGATGTAGCCTGTGTACTTTGTACAGCTGCCATCAGTCTCTGTAACTTCGGATGTCCTTAGAGCTTTGTCCTGCACAAATGCGGTCAGAACATTTAGTATGGTCTGAACCAGCTCCATCGACAATCATGCGATATCGATCGCGAAGGATATATGCAGAGTTGACAGAAAAATGTTACACATGCCATAGCAGATGAATACAACAAAGAACTAAAGCCCCGCCTCACCCAGTTCGGATAGCGGACCTGGTTGAAACAATCATGCATCTAGCTGGCAGAGTGCCAAAACTTTGCCGGCGCCTTCAGCACCGCCCTGAACACGGTCGAGCCGACGCGGGACTAATATATCACAGGGAGTGATAATAATGAAGCAACAAGGGTATATTGGTGCATAGCCTACAACATAATGAAGAAAGAAGTGCTGGTGCATACAACATCAGCTGTTACAAGCGGGTAATCACAGCGACCGGAATAAATCCGCGGGACGAGCGCAATAATAGGGCAGACAGCTGAAACCACCACATACCGAAAAGACGCAGAACACAGAAGATTGTGCTATAAATGCATTAGTCGTCTAGGTAGTGCAGAACGCGCTCCCTACTGAGTCTCAAGGGGGAAAGCACCGCGTTTGTACTTTGTACTTTTCGTGAACGTACGAGGAGCGTGACACCTTCGAACATGAATACTATATTCCAGTCCCCGGGTCGAATGTGCGCCAGGATCTGTTGGATCGTGATCATTTTGAACGCGCGTTTAGCAAGTCGTATGCCACTCGGTACCAATTGAATTTACTCTTTACTGCTATGGAGGTATTTTGTAATGTCTAATGTATTAATAATGCCACCAGAATGCAACCAAAGCACAGCATAGCAATAAGTAGATGTCTATAAGTAATTGTAAATCATACAAAATTAATGCCATGATCACTAGATTTTATACAGGCGTTAATATAATGATTTTGTTAATGGTGATCAGAAACCAAATATTGATAATGTGGAAGTTACTGCCTTTTGCCTTGGCATGACTTCTCACTTTTTGCTGACGATACAAAGGCAGAGTACAGTAACTTTAAAATAGTGGTCAAAAGTCAAGTTTGAGCTCAATATTTTTTTATGTAGATAATTTTCATTACTAAAACATCTAATTGCCAGATTTCCAGTGTTCTACCTGTAATTAATTTGGCGGGACAACTAAAAATCTAAAAGTCATTTTTCTCAGTTCCACACTCTAGCGACTTAAGGTCTTTTGCCTTTAGGGCAGCATGGTTATGTCGATTGATCACTATGATTTTCAGGAACGGAATTTTGAGAAAAACAGGTTTAATTAAAGCCCCTTGCACACAGCGCGTTGATCCCGAGAAATTGCCAGGAAATTGCCAGAACACCTTCTGTGTGAACGTAAACGCGACCCGGGATTGATGCCAGGATCGATGCCGGGTTGGGGACCTAGTAACATTGCCGTGTTCAGTCCCGGAACGCGCGCTGTGTGAACAAAAGCCGTAATCAATGCCGTGTTGTAATGATGGCGCTGAAGCCGGGATCGTTCGCCAGCGTGAAACGGTACGTAATGCGTTAGTTTATGATTGAATCAGAGAAAAAAATGCACAAGCGTGGTTTCTCCAGAGAGAAATCGCAGCTCATAAGCAAACTATAGACCAGTGTTCCTCATTGCGCGGCTCGCGAGCTTCATGCGGCTCGCCAAGCTTTCATTTGTGGCTCGCATGGCGGTAAATAATACAGTGAAATTATCAAGCAGTCACTACAGATATTTCATAAAAACATTAAAAACGAAGTAGGACTATAACATAACCCGTTAAAAACTCAAAGTGTCAGCTCTATTTTCAAATAATTTCGATCGGATTGAAAGCGGTGGTTTATCGAGAGAACATGTAAACACTTGATCGATTGAAAACTGAAACTGAAAGGACGCCGTATGTCGCGCTGAACGAGCTGTTCTTCTGATGAAAGTGTCGTGTAAACGAGTGTCCCGTCGTTCTATAATTCTCCTTTCACTCAGTATCTGTGAAGTGAAGCAGGACAACGGCTCACCAGTCCTTGTTTCAGATTCTCATCCACAGACGATTGATTTTGGGCATTTTTACTGCGTGAAATATACAAACAGCACGGCATAACGGTTCATCATAGTCTCCAAATTATGACCATAATTTGATAAATATTAAGTCTGCTGTTTAAAAAAAATAAAGAACCAATGTAGGAAAATGGTTATTACGCAACAACATCGGGAAACTTTGTATATTTGTGCAGTGTGCGAATGTCAAAAAACCTATTCCGATTTGAATCTTTTGACTTATAAACGTGCACATCACCCCGATCATGCATCATATCACGATGTTAAGCATTCATGTAAACTACAATACATTCAGATTAATTAATAAGAATGAATTCAGACCGATTGAAACAAAAGTTGTGCATGTGAACATGTCCACCACTGCTATAGACGCTGCTGAGACATTACATGTCACATCGATGTCGCGTGTCTTTGCGGGATTTTTACGGGTTGTGTGTGAACGCACTCTGATTCCGGAAAATCACTGGCAGTGTGAATGAACCAAAGTCAAAAGAACCTGGGTCAAATCCCAGGTCATTTTATCCGTGTATTTTCCGGAATCTCTTTGTGGAAGGGGCTTAACTGTCACGTCCTGCTAGCGGGACGATTTGCGCTCTTTTTTATTGCCTTTTTTTTCATATCACATATTTTAGTAATCATCATAGATTAGGTATCATTCGAAAGCTTACGAACTCAAAATTCATCCTGTGAAAACGGTTTTGAAATGTCAAGATTGAGAGGCAAGCAAGATCTTTTAAGCGAGCAGCTTCTTCAGACTCCGTTGTTCTCTTGTGCTCCGCTCCACATCTCACGATAATGTTGGATAATTATTATTATTTTTTTAAACTTGCATGCCTTTGTAGTTTACACAGGACTGGCAGGGAATGCGCATTGATATACCTTTATTCTAGATGTTATGTGGTTTATTTTGATAGGTGAACTGTCTTTGTAGTGTTGACTAGTTTTTGGGTTTTTTTTGCACTTCCGCCGTGCGTGTTCTTAAAGAGAAAGACAGTCTTTTCGCTATTTTTCTGCACTAAATAAGTGAATTTTGCCAAGATATATTCAGAGATGATAGAAAATATGTTTTAGAATAATAATGTAATGAAAACCCAATTTTGACAAAAAAACTGACATTCGATCTATCTTTAGACCTTACTGAAAGCATACCAGCGTGACATTCAATTCAATTCAATTCAAATTTATTTGTATAGCGCTTTTCACAATACATATTGTTTCAAAGCAGCTTTACAGAAAGTGCATTTCAGAAATGTACGTAAAAAATACATCCGACTGGTTTTCCCAGATCGCATCACATAAATGGTTATAAATGGTTTACTGTCACAATTTAATGCAATTTTTGTTTTCATGAAATAATAATTATAATACTCTTACCAAAAACTTTTGAACTGTAATGTAGAGCTTTAAGTTATATGAACTATTTTTTTGTTTATGTTGAATGGATAACAACAGCCAGTACATTCTTCAACATTCCTCCCCTTGTGTTCCATACCTGTACTAAGGGGTTGCACTTATATTTACAATTTGGCCAATACTGATTATTTCCATGTTATTGTGAATAACCGATAGGCAATTACAATTTTTGTACTATTTGATACTACTGTATGAATTTGGTCACACAATCACAACATTGTAAAAAAAAAAAAATGGATGAAAACCATGTATGAGAAATAGATATTGATTTTAAGATTTGTCCCCTTGTGTGTGTGTGTGTGTGTGTATATATATATATATATATATATATATATATATATATATATATATATATATATATATATATATATATATATATATATATATATATATATATATATATATATATATCAACTTTAATTACTAATTTATTTCTGTTTTTAAAGATTTTTATTTATTTTCTTTTATTTTTATTCTTCCATTTCCATGATTTGTTTTACTTTTTTCTAGCCAGCTATACGCTATTTATAATCTTAGTTCCCTTCCTTGTCCATCTGACCTTTCAGCGCTCTCCCTTCATCAGAGACTACACTAGACTTTTTTTGTACCTGTGTCTTTGCCTTTTAGCAGGCCCAGTAGGCAGACCCTCTATTCATACTCTCCCCTTCTTTCTCCTTTTAAATGAGGTACCTGACCTGGTCCAACTCCCCTAGTGGAAAGAGAGCATGTGCAGACCTTGGAGAATCACTGAAGCACCTGACACTTCACCTGCAGAAGACTTGACACTTTTATTCAAAGTGTCCAGATTTTGAGTGCACAGTAACCCATGGCACAAGACCCCGTGTTTAGAGCACCACACATGTTATGGTCTGCTTTTCACTCTCTAAATACAGCCTCTTTCTGACAAGAACTGATGAGATGAGAAGCTACATAGCCAGACAGTCCAGAACATGGATATTTCCAATACAAATCACTGGCATCTGTGTTGATGGCTTGGATTAGCCATTTGTTTCATGGGTTCTCTGTATAGCTGTAATTACCTTAACAGACAAGAACTTGAAAAGAGTGCCATTCCAATCCATGACAAAGACATAAGCAGGAAGCTCTGACAAGGGCCAATATCACCAGAGTAAGTTTATTCAGCATGTGGGTTATTTAATGACCAAGCCCAATCAATTGTATTGATCGCAGCAGGAATCTTTCTTTATCATAAGGGCTGTTTACACTTACACAATTACACCGCCGTTTGTCATAAATTTACAGCTAGTTAATGATGGCCTCCTGTCATACTTTTACAGGGCATTGATTAAAACATTACAGCTCTAATTGAGTATGTGAATCGATCGACTCTTTGTCCTCTGAAGCCACAGCTCAGCCAGGAAGAAAAGGAGTGCTTTCTCTCCCTCTCCTTGTACAAACCTTTGGAATAGAGCTGTGGAAAGATGAAGAATTATTAAGGATGATGAGAGAAGAGGGCGTGCCAGTGCATTCACCAAAATATATCACTGGTTTTCTTTTGTTCACTTACAATACCAGCTAAATGTTTGGATACACTTGTTTTCTCCTGATGTTTCTTTTGATCGAAAGGTTACAAAATTAACATTTTAATATTAAGTTGGACCGAATAGTGAAGGAAAAGCATTCAACAAGTGCTCAGCATGTGTTTGGGAACTCCTTCAATACTTTTTAAAAAGCATACTGGGATGCTCCTCTTGAAGTTAAGGTTCCGGTATACTCCTTTCTATTTCATTCTTCGTTTAGGGGTAAAATGAAGTTTGAAATACGTAAGCAGCGATATACTGTAATCGAACATCTGCCGCTGCCCACACAGCTGAGTGCAACATTTAGATGAATATGTAAATATGTTCTGCGTGCTTTTTCCTCTTAATAAAATACACACAACAAAATTGAGAAAACAGCAAGCATTTTAATAAAGCATTAGAAAAGCATCTGATAGCAACGTGGTTATGTTTACACGAACATACGGCACTCAAGTGAAGTCACTTTACGTTTATGTATATATCACTTTATACAATAGATAGCTTAAAATCAAGCAGCTTTACCGAGTTAAACATGAAAAACTGTGTCAATGTCTTGTTTCATCAGAAGTACAACTGCATTTTTCTACTATAAAGCAGTGTGTTCATGCTTTCACTCACGGACGTCTGACCTCGACCGATTGCTCAGCCCAAATGAACCAGAAAAGATTTTCACTTGAAAGAAGGCTGAGCCTCTGCGCACATCTACCTATTACATAATCGCAATGGACCAATTGTAGTACGAAGGTGTTTTGCAGCAAGAGCTGTTGGCAAGCTGTTTCAAACTCCCAAAATTAATTCTAAACGAACGTCGTTTTTGCCTGATTTTGTGCGAAATTACATCACATCAGTTCGTTATTCGATTTCGTTTGAAGTATATCGGGGCCTTTAGTTTGAGAGAATGCCCAGATTGTGCAAAGCTACAATCTAGTCAAAGGATCGACACTTACGCATAAGCAAAACTATAAGGTTGTTTTGAATTGTTTGACTTTTTTGGGGGTTACTACATAATCCCCACATTTAAATGTATGTTATTTCATAGTTTTAAGACTATGATAATGTAGCCTGATTCCACCAGACTCTCGTACATTTCATTTGTACAGAGAGTCTGGCCTCTCTCCATTGAGAAACGTTTACTTCCTTGTAGGCGGGTTCTCTGTTAAAGTTCAAAACTATTGGATCTGTCCAGAGTCACTCAGGATCTGCCATAGCCAATCGCTAACATGTGGTCGTGACGTATGTCACGAATTATCAGAGGATTATGTTTATAATAAGATGTCTGTCAACGAGAGATGCAGGTTTTGTTCATCTAGGAACAATTATTAATTCGAAATGTATATTTGACAGTAAGGACAGTGATGTATTCATTCAACTGTTGAAGCTGGGTCTAATCATTAAAAATACGCCTCTGCGGTCGTTTCGGATCTGCCGCAAATGCTGTACAGTGAATGATCTGTCTCTATCTGCAGATGTGTAATAAACAACAATTTTTCATATTATGTCTTATTGTTTAATAATTACCTTAATTAATTATGGTCTTCAAAGTATGTGTTTGTACATTTTTACTTATGACATTTAGTTTTTTTATTAAAACAAATTAACCGTTGTAATCTAAAACTGAAACTCAAATTATGGTCTTCAAAGTATGTGTTTTCACATTTTTATTTATGACATTTATTTAAAAAAAATTACAACATATTTTAATGATTTACAACATGTAAAACTGACACATCAACCATGCTCCTGCACGAGTACACAAAGGGGCTCAAGGTGAGCTATTCATCACAAGAATCACTAAATTTACTGTTCGGAATATCTACTGACATGACTCCTGAGTCCATCTTCAACAACAGTTTAGCAGCCAGGACGCTTCCGAACACCAGGCTAAAGCGTCCGTCCAAAATGTAACGGTCATTGTACACGCCGAGCTGCCCAGCACGAACTCCTAACTTTTCTGTGTCCTTCACTTGGTCCTCCATTAGTGCAACAAGAGGGGAGACGACAACAACTATCGGATTGCATCCCTATCGTTCGCCTTAGCTAACTCATTCACTACTAGCGGAGTGAGCTGGAAAATCAAACTTTTCCCGAACCCCTTGGGGAGGAGGGAGGGCCACACCAACAAAACTTAGCAAACATTGTTCTTGCTCCGGCTTTAAATTCTGTATATTCGGCAGTTTTCCAACAACGGGCCGAATAGCTTTTCTCACGTCTTTCTCCGCTGCCATTACTGAACTCCAACTCAAACTGACGCGCTACATCAACGTCATCGTTCTCAGCCACTCCCTCTATTCGCTGATTGGTCCTACAAAAAATTGATTTTTGGAAACCTAAGAATATACAGCAGTCCCAGACGTAGTACTGAAGGAAAATGAAATTGAGCGGAAGTGCGTAGGAGGGCGCAGCCAGGCTAATGATAATGTACCATAATGCAGAAAATTAGCACAGTTATGAATTAAGAATTCTATTTGTCATGTCCAAACTTTAGGCTGTTTGTCTAATGTCACAATTATTGATGCAGTTAATACCTTGGGAATGCAAGGTGTTAACTCTTATGCTAAAGTCTTTACAGAAACGTTATGGAGGCTGAGCAGGGTTAGTTAGAAGCATGTCATTCTCTCAGACTCGCTGTGTTAAGCAGCTGCTCATCCCAGCACTCCATGGGCCACCAATTACAGACACCGAGGGCTGGACACCTGCAGCTTTTATGGCTGCCTTTCAATTAAGAGCTGATTTAGGCCAGCAATAACCCTGTTACTCTCTTTCCAATGTACATAACTACCTCAATTAAATAATTAAGGGGCAGGGGATGTCTGAGACATCCTAGACATTACCTTATGTCTCCTGTGACTGCCGTCTACAGAATCTATAGGCCACACATTGAGTTGACTGCTCAGGTCTGTGAACTGTTAGTCTTTCCCTTCCTATGGTCTGCATTCAGTGACTGTTTGTTGTTCTGTGCATACTATTGTGAGTTTGAACACATTGATGTAATATCCTATTAGGTTATTTAGTAATTTTCGTTGTCACTATTTTGATAGTTTCCCCAGGAACAATGTAGTTACCCAAGCAGATGTAGTGTTGCAGGGTTAAAGAATAAGGATGACATGCTGACAAAGGGGCCAGTGTGAGCGACTTCTGGCCAGATGACGAAACACTGTAGAATTTCCATGATGTTGTAATTTTTGTTTTTGCAAGGAACTATTTTTTTTTATTATTATTTTTTTTTAAAGTTTGAGGCTAATATAAAAATATTTTGTTAAAAGAATATAAATTGATTGTTGTGTGGTGGGGCCATTGAAAATATCAAATTAAATTAAATCTATTGTCCTAGCAGAGAATATCCTATTGTTGAGTTTATTTTTTCTGTTACCAGCAAATTATCCATATGTAGCCATTCAGATTGTGTAAGTGCTTTCAAAAAGAACCAGCTGAAAACTGAAAGAAAAAAGAAAAAAAGTTCATACTGACAGATAATGTTATTTAGCTTTATTCATATTTAAAACTTGTATGACCTGAACATTTAAGAAAGACTAAGGGGGATGCCTCGGTCTGAAATACTTTGGTTTTCTTCCTCTGTCTAAAAGTTCTTACCCATCTAAATCAAGGGAACAAGAATGCCCGGTTTATGTCTTACCTCCCAAATCATTAAGGCTTTGCTTCACATTTTACAACTTTCATAAGATGAAATATTTCACTGGTTAAGCAAATGCTCTACATAGTGGTGCAGAGTGCACTGGGGACGTATGGGCTGGAAATTCCTAATTATCTCATCAGATCTCAAACTCCACATTTATTTATTTGATCTAATACTATGGTGAGATGACTGCACATCAGCCAGTAGGAAAACATGTGTTAGGTCTGCTAATCAAATCAAAATAAATCCAGTTTGGTGAAATCTGCCTCTGTGGCTCATTATTAAGGGTGACGAGTTTCCCCTGAGCTTTCAGTCTAACAGAAGTAGGTGACTCCCTCTTTCATGAATTGGGATGCATTTGGATGAATTTATGGGCTTGTTTGCATGGATACAGGAAATGCCGTGTCTGAGCTACGGATGGACTTAATCTCTATGGACCCTCCTCTGATCTCCCAAAGCATCTGTCTCACAGGTCTACTCCTCATTAAATCCCCTCATATGATTCTAGTACACACGATCATGGTTTGTTATCTCTCAAATACAAGAAAAGTGGAAGGTACTTAATTGTACCACATATATTTGTGACCCAAGATATCTTCAATTATTTAGACAGGTCCTTAAGAAAGATATTTTTCTTCTTCCCTCCTTCTCTCTCTCTCAGTTTTTCGGGGTCCCCCTCCTCTCCTCTTCCCATTAAAAAGTAAAGAATAGAGAATAGATTTGGCTGCAGCATCCTGGTGAGATGAAAGTCCAATTATCTCCACAAATGAAAGGAGAAGCCTTAATTAGGACTGAACCAAATCTGCGTGAGGGGAATGTGTGCAACCATAGAGATGGACAGCCAGGCAGTCTCAGTGTCTGGAGGCAAAAAGAATGAGGGAGACCCGGAAAGGAGGTGCGAGAGGAAGAGAAGAGATGGAATGGTCCCTGCTCTGTGCTGGCCAAGGCACGTCAGGGACTTGAGCGCCCAGCCCCGTTGCTGAGGCCCTGAGATTACCCAATGCAGCACATCCCTTATTTCCAGCATTAGCTTTGATCCAGCAGGGTGCCCCTAAAAAAAAACCCAGCTTTTAATGTTCTCCATGGCTACATGCTCCACTCTCCAGCCTTTAGTGCTCTTCACCAGTGCCATAATGCATAGCAAATTACATAGTGGCCCAACTGTATTGTGCAGGAGCACGGATACGTTTGTTTCACGATCAGAAAGGTATTTTGGTCAATCTGCTAACCAAGAAGCACAAAAAGTGAGAGAGTACTTCAATGTCGCTGAAGCCTCCATCCAACAATGCTTTTCTCAGAAGCCTAATGTACATGATACCTCTCACCAGCAGCCATTTTCTCTATCTCTGAGGCTGTACAAAACAATTCCCTTCCCCTACTCCAGGGGAAAATCACACCCCCGTAATTAAATTTACTCTCTCATATCCGCTTCATATACAGTAGATGGCCTGTGTGACAATCAATCCCTCCCAGATGTCTATACATTAGTGGTTATGAAGTTTTTTTTTTATGGAACAGTGGCAGTGTATTGCAGCGTTAGACTGTGTAATCATCTCGTTTCACCACACATAGACTGCCATTTTGCTCTCATATGTGGCGGACAGTCAGGGGACGGATAGAAACGTAGCATGCCTTCCATCCCAAGCAGAGGATTAAGGCAAACCCCCGAGCTTACCTGTGGCTTTCAAATGCATCTCTAATATCAAACAGCCTGCAGTCTCCCAGCATCTGAATAAAACAGGTCTGCTGCCTTTGCAACACTGCAGTTAATTGTGTAGTCGCTTGTCGCAGCTCAATAGTCACCGATATTCAGCAACCAGTAAATAGAAAGGCAGATATGGAAGTATGCTCCTTTACCCTATTAGAAAAATGGTCTGTTGATCTGTCACTTCAGAAAAATGAACGTTTGTGCCATCCTGCAAGGTTTCTTTGAGTATTTAGATTATTTGTTTTCAGTTTTGCTCCCTGGTTTTCGATGAAGGTGTTACAGTCAACATTGTTAACACTTTACAAAAATATTAAATTTATTAACATTATTTTACTATTATTTATAAAGCGGATATAAAGGTAGGAGGACATTTCATTCTACCGAACTACCCGCAAGTGCTGAATTACTACTCACACAGGTCAATTTATTAGACGAATTAAACTTGTGAGGTAACGCAGTGCCTTTTCACTTGGTCTACACTATCACACTAAACTGCATTTGAGTGTGTTGAAAGTTATAACGTTATTCTATGTGTTAGTTTGTTGGCTGTATGAGACTAGCAGTAAGCTAGATCAACATTAGAATAACATACTGATCATATATTCTAACATTTCATCATGTTGAGCTATTTAACATTGATTAGTGTTATATACATTTGCTCACCTGTCTAATAAAGTACATGCAAGAGTGGCGTCTCATCAAGTCAAAGTTTGTCACGGACGTGGAGCTCTCGGCATCTTGAAAACGCCACGCTGTAATTTTTGTCCCAAAGTCTGCTTGCCATGGTCCATAATGTTTGATCGAAACAACAACAGTGTGAGCGTGCCGCTAGACTTTAAGCAGCTGTCCACGTCTGTCGCCATGGTTACTGTACGAGCGGAAACCAGGGATAACGTGGATATTACGTCATTGACAGGCGACAAGCGAACATTGACGAGCCATTATTTAAAACTGTAATTTCTCTGAAATTAAAAATCTTTGGGAACTTTTGGGATATTGTAAGTAGTACACAACTGCAGGAAATATATCACACTGTGCAAGTGATTTTTGGATATTTTATTACAAAAATCTTACATTTATCTCTATCTCTCTCCTCAAACTTATGTGTATCACAATTAATTTCAAAATCTTTAACTCATTAAAATAATTGTACGCAATTAACGCAAATAAATTACAAAAGTATGTGAAGCTGCGTCATTAACGCAGATAGATGATCTTAGAATTCAGGAGTTTATCTCAATGAGCATCTAGCACCTGTAACCCTGGTAGGAGGAAATTTCCATTCTAACCCTTTAACCCGATTTCGCTTCTCTGTTTGTGATCAGACCATTTTAAGAGATCAGTGATTCATTAATCAAATTCATTTAAACAATCAGTCCAAAACAGCACTAATGTAAGGAAGGTCAGGCTGATTACATCAGAGATATCAGAGAGAACAGAGACTCACATTGAGTTTTTAGTGAATTATTCATTCCAGTGTGAGCTTTGCTTGAAAACACGAGTTCTGTCATATTCTGTGATTGTTTCTGAAGAGTGCAATTTTGGTGACGTACAGGAGTCGTACAGAAAGCTTTACAAATCGTGTATGTGCGCTCTCGATCACTTATCACGTTGCATTATGTACAGACACATTTCAGCACATTCACGTCGCTTCCACACACACTCAGGATAATGTTTGATTTGTCATGTGTACGTTGCTGTGTTTAAATCGTAGGCAAATGCAGTCAGGGCAAGATGGTTGATTTAGGAGTTTTTTGCGTCTCAATGTGGTCCTTTTCAATATCGCAGCTTGACTCGTCTAAATGAAAAAAAAAAAGCTATTTGTTGTTTCATTGTACACGCACTATACACTGAATTCTGTAAAGTTTTTTTTATGTAATGTTTTTTTCATGGGTGCTTTGGTTTGCATATATTTTATTATATAATATAATTATATGGACCCCTTATGTCATTTGGTGTCCTTTTGGAATCTCCATGGGTCCTTGAAGCTTGCAGAAAATACAGTTTTGTGAGAATCGGCCTTCAATATAATTGTTTACTTTGCTGGATATAGCAAATGATTACAATATGAATGTGTTAAACAAGATAATTTGTATGCTTAATTTCCCAATAAGTGTGTGATTTAATCAGATTAAAAATTTAAATCGATTGACATGACTAATATATAAAAATATTTATATATAAAAACGATGTGTGTGTGTATTTAATCAAATGCTCAGTGTCTCTTGATTGTTACACAAATTTATTGTGTATCAATAGTAAACAATTATTGTAAAGTGATTGAAAGTTATACTGTTGTCGGGAATAAAAAAAGTTTTAATCACAAGGTACAAGGAAGACAAAAAAAAACAAAAAAACTGTGAAACTGTGGTTGAATTCATGGTGAGGTGCAAGGAGAGAAACCGTTTTTTTCCCCTCTCGCTCCACAGCTTTTTTTGAATGTGACAGCACAATGCCACCTACCGCTGTGACAGTGCATTTTAAAGCGTGCGTGACATCAATAAATAATGTGCCGAGTGTTGGAGTGCAGCGCGTAATCAGCCCCAGTGCGCTGCTGCGCCAAAACAACAGCATCCTCTGTTTGATCTGCCATCTAACTAACGCACCACTTAAAGGACCACAATTACCTCCAACAATTGGCCCCATAACAGCAGCTGTGTGGCTACCTGCTTGCACGTGCTGTGAGGCACAGATCTATAATGTGGACAACCGTTTTGGCTAGCTATATTTGCTAGTTGGAGATGTTGTCTTGTCTTGAATTTTGTATGCCCTTTGTAGTGTCTTGTTACTTGGCATGTGGAGGTGGTTATATCCCCTTAACTTTATTCAGATGGCAGCAACTCAGTATTTATTGGTTGTTTTGTATCACCTAGAGATGTTTCCCTGTGTATGATTTGATACCTGTGCCTTCGGCATCTCCCAATGAAACATGGAAAGGCTGTACTTCTAGTGAAACACTTTTCTGTGACAGAAAATCTGATGCTGTGACCTCTAAGAGTATGCTGATACTTGTGGATATCTTGTGAATGTCAAAAAAGCATTTTCTAAATGTCAAAATACATTAATTTACTCAAAAATAAGCATATGTGCTGTATCAGTTAGTATGAACCATTGAAATTTCTTCAATCAACATTATATCCATGACATTTAAGGACCCCTACATCGCATCTCAGTATCATACAAAGAAACTAACTATTTACTGTACTGTTAAGAAAATATGTTAACTGCATTTTTATTGTTTTTATTAATATCTTCTGAGTGATTGTCAGAGAACGCTTTACTTTCCGTCTTGTGAATATATTTCCATAACCAAAGGGAATACAGCTTTTTCCTCTCCTAAGTATATTTGTTTGTTTTAGAATGCTAAAGACCATCCACTTGATATGTGCATCACCCTTAACTTTGTTCACATGACAGCCAGAGAGTACTTACCTGTTCTGCATGAGATGTTTCATGTCTCAGCATGTGATGTTACGTAAGTACCTCTACATTTCCTCTAAATACATGAAAAGACTCTATTTTTGGTGCAGAACTGTTATGTAGTAGCCTGCGGTGAGCACTGAAACTTGGCTACATTCTTGAGTCACAACTCTGAACAATTTATAATGTCAAAACAGGATCATTCCTTTGTGGTGAATCTGAATAGACACTCAAAGTAAAGACTGTGTAGTATGGCATATTCTGTGAAGCACAGATTCAGTCAGCCTATTTACTCTATCTATCTAAATTTGCATCGTTTATTCATATCTCCAGAGCCATTGCCAGGGAACGCTTCCACAAGAAACTAACCGTTCGTCTTCCAGCTATGTCAATATCTTTTCATCACCTGAAGAATATTTCCTCTTCCTTCCCCAAGTATATTTGGCGTTCATATTCCTCTCCTTTATGTCAGATGGTTAAATCTCCTCTTTTAGGCCTAACTTTGCAGCAGAAGAGTTGACGTGAACATTGGGTTCTCTATCCCTGGAGAAACTGTGGCGACTACTGGCTGTCTGAGCTGTGGATCCAGGGCTGAGGTAGTTCCTGCAGTGGATCCCATGGGTGTGGACACTGGTTAATGGACTTGGTATTTAGACACACATAATGGGCTCAGTCTTAAGGAAGTGCTGCATGCAAACTGACTCCCTTCATTGTCTCTGAGGACCCGGGCTCCGCCGTCTTGTCTTCCTTTCTCATCTCCAGGGCCTTGATCCCGACCTCCGGCTGCATTAAGCTCTTCTTCGAATCCTCTGAGCGGCTGCTCCCATCATCCATCCCTCCTACTATCTCTCCGACCCATCAGCATAACATCCTTTTTTAAGTAATGAACTTAGATTACAACAGCTGGGCAGGTAAAGTCCTTTAAGATTGTTGTTGTGTTCTGTTCTTTTCTCTCTCCCCCACCCCTCCTTATTGTAAGCATGTGTTTTATGATTGCCCAAGACAGTGGAAAAGTTTAATTAGGTCAGCTCTCCAGTCAAAGACCCTCTGGGGTCATGGTGAGCTGGTCTACATATTATTTATCCATGCATTATGATAGGTCAAAGGGCCAATTAAATCAAGGGTGATTTGGCCTACATAGCATTGGGAGGTGTGAGGCAGTGTGCTGCCCCTGGTTCCTGCATCTTACTCATTCAGGATCATTAGCGAGCGGGCGGCTCGTTGCAGATCAGGCTGCTAAAATGCAGGGGGTCAAGCTGCTTCATGCCACACTCACAGCGGGATTACCCTCATCCAGGCTTCACACCGGACCCCTGCGTGGCTTATTTGTGTTTAAACATGCAAACGATGAATTACCGATTCTAAAACCTTGCCCAATTTGATGCAAGTTTGCTCACTACATCACTTTAAACAAGCGCCACACGTCTGGCCTTGAAAAGAGCTTTTCCTCAACTAGTGCTAATGAATACAGAGATTTAGAGCTTGTATATGATGCTTGTTTTACATTAACATCCCTTTCCCCCCATTCCATTTTTGATGTGGTCAACCCTCAGTGCTGAGCAACTGACACTATCATGATTATTGAAGTGTAAAGGTGAAGAAATCCCTTCATTTCGGAGCCGGAGCGAGAGGGTTACCGCTGGTCATTACCCCATCCACTAAACAGTATATCACTTCAAACGGCCTTCCGAGCTCTCGGCCAATATCCCTCTGTGTGACTTTCAAAATGCTGAATCCTCACAAGTGTACAAAGCAACATGAACCCCCACACAGAGCCAGTGTTTTTTCCTCTAATGAGGGCCAGCATATCAACTAAACGCGAGAATGAATCAAAAGTACGACATTAGTTTGCCATTTCCTTCTTTGTCTGAATTCAGTTTTTAAGCTTTCTGCAACTGTATGGGACTCAAGACTCTCATTAATGGCCAAAACCTTCGGCATCCCATGGCTCTTACAGCTAGGAACATATTTAAACTATTTGTATTCAATTCAGTATCTATGTCCAGTCAATGAGTGCTACTCTTCATCACTGAATGGAACTGGTATGCATTTGAAAATAATCCTTTAGATAGAAACAGCAGAAATGGAGGACAAGAGCAAAAACAAGCAGGCAGACAGTGCTGAATCAATTTTATTGATGATGTGCTTATAGCTCTGTGACCGTATTTAGCCACATGTATTCGGCCTTGCTGTTTTGGCTACATGATGCTTTCATCAATAGTATTCGGAGGGCTGTACTGTGTTTACAGTAAATGAGAAATGTCATTTAAAAAAAAAAAGTTTTTCTGTTACAGATTTTTTTCTTTCTCTCTGCTGGTTAACCTTTCCTCTGAGTGGCTATTATATTCTTTATTGTCAATGAGGCTCTTAATGTCCCTGAAGCCAAAAACTGATGATGAAGCAGGAGTACCGAGCCATTAATCTCAAGTGTTTTCTGTAGAAACCGTGACACTTTTAAAAACATTTCGGTGAATGTTTATTTTTTTTGGGTTCTATTGTAGCATTAATCACAATATCCTTTGACATGAAGGAAGGGCCATAATTGCCATGGTTCTCATCACTTCTTCTCCCTGTTTGCTAATGAAAATGTGACCAAAGATGGCTTATGTTGCAAGTTAGACAAAAAAAAAAGTCTAAAGGGATTTGAGTGGACTTCTGTTTTCTTTTCACTTGTTTAATCGTGTAAGAATGGGGGAGAAACTAAAATAAATGTAACAATGTTTTATTGTGCATATTTTTATTTGTCAATCTTTTTGCGGATACAGACTGATTTCAGAGCTAAATATTGAAGATACACATGGAAATAGTTAGCTGAGGCTTTCCAAGGTGACTTCTAGACTTATATCTTACTTGGTTGAGGACATCTGTGGCAACAAATTTGTGTCACTAATAATTTATGCTACACAACTGTCTGTGCATGATTTATTCAGGACAGGGATTAATTAATACATTCAATCAATGAAGCTAATTAAGAACACAGTGGGAGCTTTGCAAAGCCACAACAGCCAGCATGACCAGGCAGAGCTTGTGTGTGTGTGTGTGTGTGTGTGTGTGTGTGTGTGTGTGTGTGTGTGTGTGTGTGTGTGTGTGTGTGTGTGTGTGTGTGTGTGTGTGTGTGTGTGTGTGTGTGTGTGTGTGTGTGTGTGTGTGTGTGTGTGTGAGAAAAAAGAAGAGAAAATGGTGAGCATTTTCATTTTGATTGCCCCCTCAAGCACATATACACTTCACAGATAAAGGGGTCATGGGCGTGTGGAAGAAAAGAGTGGACAGGCCTTAGATCAAGCACCAGTGTTTCACTTGGCAGCTTCACTCAGCACTGTCACTCCTTGCCATTTATCACTAGGAATGTCATCCTCCCTCTCTCAGTTTTCCATACTATCTGCTCTTTTTCTCCACAGCCCCCTCCCCTCCCTTCCCCTCCTTTTTTTTCTCCATACCCACACTGTCTCCATCCACAGGGACACACTGACACTTAAGCGCGCACACACACACACACACACACACACACACACACATACACACACACACTTGACACTGTGCTAGTTGTCTCTACGGAGAGTCATTTCCCAAGCAGCCCAAGCTCCGGCAGGTCGCTCAAAAAGACGACAACGAAGAAACAAAGAATCAGGAAAAAGTAGTTCCCCTACTGTCACTAAAGTGGAACTTTTTTCACACTCACTTGCGCTGTGAAAATGGCACACTGAAGCTGCTTTTGTCCCTCCCTGCCCCTTCCTCTCTTTGTCTCATTCTGTCTGCAGATGAAGAGGGGCGAATCTGTTGTTCATTTTATGGAAGAGCTGTGCACTTGCCTTTAATGTTAGCTGATTTTGGGCTCATAAGCACTAATTGGAAAGTTTGATTAGCAAAACTGCATGGGTTTTCATGGCCTGCTGAGTGGACTACACAGGAGTTATTTTGAAGATCAGTTTCACTCTCAGTCAAACATCCCTCTTTGTATTGCCATCTACTATCCTTCTTTTCTCATACTGTGCTATATAAACTTCCATCTTTTGTGCCTTGAATACAAGTAAGCAAAAGCTGTTACCCCAATTTCTAAATAAATTAGAAAGTATGCCATGTTTAAAAAAGTGAATACTATTTGTAGGTCATCATGATTGATTGATTGATTGATTGATTGATTTACATTGTCTTTTTTAAGTAAATACAAATTATTAAAAACATGAGTACATTTTACAAGAAAATACAATTTCTGTTTAATTCAAAATTTTACATTTAATTTGGTTTGTTACTTGCTGTTTCTTTGTAATTATTTGTGAAATAAACACAGAAGTGCAACATTTTGATGAACCCATCACCACAATTTGTCAGAATATTGCACTTTTGTGTTTACCCCCCTGATGCTGTATGATTTTTGCATTAGAAGTTATTGTGTTAATAGACTTAATATTTAACAACTGATAAAGAATAATACAAAATAAATCTGTATAAATTAAAGACCGTACAAACACTAACATTCTGTATACATTTTCTACTATTTGAATACAAAAATGTATTCACAGTACAGTAAATAGTGAGTTTCTTTGCATGATTTTGAGATCCAATGTACCTTAATTGTATCAGTCTCTTAATTGCCATGAATGTAATGTTGATGGAAACAAATTGTATGGTGCTAAATTTGGATTAATTTTCTTAAATATAATTTATTATTTCTTTATTATGGTTTTGGAGTCTGCTTTTAGACCTGGATTTGTTCTTGAGATTCACCACCAAATATTTTTTTTCTTTTTTACTATCTAGTGCTGTGCACTTTCATAGTCGATGACAATTGTTAATTTGTGAAGTGGTCTTTTTTTCACAGTGATTTTTAGTGATTTGCCACATTAATAATTCAACTTACTGTTCCAAAACCAGCTGGACTCTTTGCTGCTCAGTGCTATGAAATGACAGTTGGATTGTCTTATAAGATTACAGCATGGTCTTTTATTCTAAACCCAGACTCTGTGGGACGAGAGATGATGGAGAGGGGCATTTCCACGCTAATCTTTTTCCTTCTGGCCCAAATTCATTGTTGAAAACCCTGACACTAAGACATTTAAGCAGCTTTCCAATGGAATTCACACCCCTACTGTACATACAGTTCTGAAGACAAATGAACGGGCCTCCCTGGCAGTAACTTAAACACCAATACCGACACACACACTCGCTCTTCCTCCCCACTGTGTCTCCCATTAATGAATAGCTAAGCTTCCCAAAAGTTTGCACCAGTTTGCTTCAGGTGAGGATTAGCCTGGTCACCTCCCTCCTTTCCGCTCCTCCATCCCAGCATCCCTCTCCCTTCCTCCCTCTTTCCTAAGGCCCTCTCTCTCCTTTATAGGAATTCCCTCCCTGTCTCCTCAACTAAGCTTTTGCCAAACAAGGTTTGCTACCCATGGTTAAGGCCCTCCTGTATTTTCCAGCCAATGGGATGTTTCCATCCTGATGACGCGATGCCACTGTTTGTGTACAGCATGGCAACAAGCATGTCTAGGCATGACCCAATTTTATTTCGGCTTACTGTGAAACATGCCCGACCCATTCACAATGGCACCCAAACCCTCCAGCGCACTCTTATTTAAACACACCACAAAGAGTTCCAGCAATTTGTCGGCCATATTAAATGTGTGGGGCTACAAACAGAATAAATATTGTAAGCCTAGAATTACTTTAACCGTTTAATAAAAAAAAAAACGCTCTGCAAGTGAGTGGTGTATGAAGGGTTATTTGTCAATGGAAGGTGTTCCACACATCTCATGATTAAATTTGGTTTGTACTGGCAGTTGGAATGACTTTGAATACCTGCTGCTATAGTAGCACTAGATTTTAAGAATTCACTCTAGACTTGCTTGAGGGCATTAAAATGAAGTCAGTCATGTAGAGACCCTTCAAAGAGACCCTTACATCTTCAATAAGGGGTCTATGTTTTTATTAAATTACATACATTACATCAACCCTATTGTCTATTAAATCTTGATTTTTTTTTTCTTTTAAGTTTGAAGCACCAATCAGGATAATAGATGCACAGAGTAGCACATTTTCATTAACTATTTGTCAGAATATTATCTCAGATAAGTAAAAAAGTAAAATAAGTAAACAAGCACATAAATGCTTTGCAGGTGCCTTCCTAGCATGATAGTGTTACTGTGGCAACCATTTGTGCAATTGTGGCTGGATGTCGGTGTGCTTTTTTTTTTTGCCTTATGTTGCTTTCAAGATATGAACTAACATGTAATCATCTGTGTCTACATCTAATCATATGTCTTGTGAGATTTGGATAATTATCACCAAATGATCTTTTATGTTAGATGAAGTAGTCACATGAGCCAAATGACCATGTTCCTTCTGATTTAGCATATTTTGAAAGATAGAACATGCTCTTTTTTTCTTGGAAAACAGCACATCTCCCGCTGTGTTCTGTGTTTGTTGCTGGGTCAACTAGAAACTTAGCTATACTATCTATTTCAAATATTTCTTATTAACCTCTTTCAGCAAAAGATGCAAGAAGTGTTATGCAGTTACTTCTACTTATTTGATGAAAATCATCCACACTCTTTAAAAAACCCAAAACATAACTAGTGCCCATATACGTAATTATTTTTTTCTACAAATAGCTGTATGTCAAGTGAATAGTAGGTCAGAATTTGCAGTATTCATGAAACAGAACAATCCCCGGATGATGTACTACTTATATTTTGATTCTGAGGTTTAAAACTAATGTACACATTTCAATCCCATAAGATATTCTGGAAAGTTTAATTTAAAAAAGTAGTTGTTAGTATGTCATGGGTCAGAGACCATATGGGTCAAATGACAATGCCAGCTATAGTGTGATGTAGTTGAATACTGTACACTTTTCTGAAAGTACATGATTTTAAACTTAGCAAAAGGTTATCCCCAATCTTCTTAATGTTTTTGGTGTGTTTTTTTCTTCTTTTAAGGCATTCAAAAGAACATTACATGCAGTAGGGTAGGCAAAATAAGAGGTGACCTGGAGAAGGCTTGTAACATCTTACAGTGGAAACAGAAAGTTTTCAAAACATACATGACAAACCATCTATATGTTGATGTCATGTAGAAAGCAGCAGGCTACACTAAGGATAACATTCTCTTGTCTCTTCAAAAGTTCAGATAGCATTTTTTCTTTTTTTTTTTGATGAATGGTGACAGAATTGGAAGTGCAGTAAGAGCAGTTTAAGCAAGCAAACATTCAGCGTCAGTCTCTGGCATTAGGAACTAAATTATCCCAGTCTTTTGATCGCTGGACTCCCATGGTGCGGCACTGAAAGCAGGTGTGGCATTCTCCCCATGGTGTCCTCATTCTCCTGCCTGAGAAACTCTTTTTAAAAACACATTTTGTGTAATTTCCATAAGAGCTCAGCTCCTGCCAGCTGTCGGAAATAGCCTGCAAACTGCCTGGCAAATGCTGGTTGTGCCACAAATGCGGTTTCATAAACTTTTTGCTTTATAGTTCCAGATCGTAGTCATTGTTTCTTGTGGCTTTACATTCGGTGGTGTGATGCTTTCTTTTCATGCAGTGATCAAAACACTTGATGACATAATGAGTGAAATTGCTAGCATGGTATTTGTCAATGAACATTTTTTTTAAGAGTACTATCTGGCATAATCTATTTTGGTAACATTTTACATAATAAGTTTTGCTTAAGAATTCAGATTTTTCAACAATTAGCAAGCCAAAACAGATTCTTTTTCTTTTTATCATTTACAAATATTGATATTTAAATACATTTATATTAATAACAAAAATAGACATTTTGTTATATTGCCATGAATTGTACAGTACCAAAAATATGCAGAATTGTTAGCATGATGTCATAGACTGAATAGAAAAACTGACAATTAGGTTCCTTAAAATGTCTCTGGAAATTTGCTAGTCTCGTGCTGCAGCTGACAATAATTCACCACACACAGCACATGAGGTCAGCTCAAACCTTGTTTATCATCTCTACGAGTAAACATGTAATTAATATTTGCCATGGGTCATTTTATTTTTATGTGTTGTAGTTTTGTAAACATTTAATGCCAAAAACACAATTGTAGTGTAAACTGCCTAATATACCTTGTTGCAGCGCTGTTGTGACCAAATAGAATATAGTGAAGGCCTAATCCTTTTATATCGTGAGCGTGGCTGGAAAAAAGCCCCTAGTCTTTTTAGTCGGCCTAATGTGTAGTATTAGCAGTGGTAACTGCCACACATAATGAGAGCTATTATATTTGAAATTCTGGACATTGTCATGCATGCTCTCAACCAAAGCACTTGTGTCCAGTCTCCAAGCTGTTCATCAAATGGTGTCGTTTCATATGGTTCAGATATGAATAAGAAAACAGCTCTTCGTAGATCTAAAACACAAATATTGCCATGCAGTGCCAGCATGCTTCTCCATTCCTTTGAAGTTCTTATCTTGTTAACATTTGAATGCCTCTGGGGTAGACAGAGAAAACCTCTGTTTGGGGTTCATGAGACTACTGGGAATGCAGATGTGGCTTATATTCACCAGCAGCTCTCCAATTGCACACCTATCCAGAAAAAAAAAAAACAAAAAAAAAAAACCTGTCCGACACTTTCGAGGCCTAGCAGTTCTCGACTGATGACCTGCTTGTGTGGTGTTTGAAAAGGTTTAGGAACCCAAATCAAATTTCAAGTCTTTGTTTAATCATATATATATATATATATATATATATATATATATATATATACATACAAGTCCTTTGTATGGTCTTGTACCAGGTCTTTTATTGTTTTAATACGGATGATTTTGGCATACAGCTTATGAAAACCCAAAATTCCTATCTCAAAAAATTAGCATATCATGAAAAGGTTCTCTAAACGAGCTATTAACCTAATCATCTGAATCAACTAATTAACTCTAAACACCTGCAAAAGATTCCTGAGGCTTTTAAAAACTCCCAGCCTGTTTCATTACTCAAAACCGCAATCATGGGTAAGACTGCCGACCTGACTGCTGTCCAGAAGGCCATCATTGACACCCTCAAGCAAGAGGGTAAGACACAGAAAGAAATTTCTGAACAAATAGGCTGTTCCCAGAGTGCTGTATCAAGGCACCTCAGTGGGAAGTCTGTGGGAAGGAAAAAGTGTGGCAAAAAACGCTGCACAACGAGAAGAGGTGACCGGACCCTGAGGAAGATTGTGGAGAAGGACCGATTCCAGACCTTGGGGGACCTGCGGAAGCAGTGGACTGAGTCTGGAGTAGAAACATCCAAAGCCACCGTGCACAGGCGTGTGCAGGAAATGGGCTACAGGTGCCGCATTCCCCAGGTCAAGCCACTTTTTAACCAGAAACAGCGGCAGAAGCGCCTGACCTGGGCTACAGAGAAGCAGCACTGGACTGTTGCTCAGTGGTCCAAAGTACTTTTTTCGGATGAAAGCAAATTTTGCATGTCATTCAGAAATCAAGGTGCCAGAGTCTGGAGGAAGACTGGGGAGAAGGAAATGCCAAAATGCCTGAAGTCCAGTGTCAAGTACCCACAGTCAGTGATAGTCTGGGGTGCCATGTCAGCTGCTGGTGTTGGTCCACTGTGTTTTATCAAGGGCAGGGTCAATGCAGCTAGCTATCAGGAGATTTTGGAGCACTTCATGCTTCCATCTGCTGAAAAGCTTTATGGAGATGAAGATTTCATTTTTCAGCACGACCTGGCACCTGCTCACAGTGCCAAAACCACTGGTAAATGGTTTACTGACCATGGTATTACTGTGCCCAATTGGCCTGCCAACTCTCCTGACCTGAACCCCATAGAGAATCTGTGGGATATTGTGAAGAGAACGTTGAGAGACGCAAGACCCAACTCTCTGGATGAGCTTAAGGCCGCTATCGAAGCATCCTGGGCCTCCATAACACCTCAGCAGTGCCACAGGCTGATTGCCTCCATGCCACGCCGCCATTTCTTTCTGTGTCTTACCCTCTTGCTTGAGGGTGTCAATGATGGCCTTCTGGACAGCAGTCAGGTCGGCAGTCTTACCCATGATTGCGGTTTTGAGTAATGAAACAGGCTGGGAGTTTTTAAAAGCCTCAGGAATCTTTTGCAGGTGTTTAGAGTTAATTAGTTGATTCAGATGATTAGGTTAATAGCTCGTTTAGAGAACCTTCTCATGAGATGCTAATTTTTTGAGATAGGAATTTTGGGTTATCATGAGCTGTATGCCAAAATCTTCAGTATTAAAACAATAAAAGACCTGAAATATTTCAGTTGGTGTGCAATGAATCTAAAATATATGAAAGTTACATTTTTATCATTACATTATGGAAAACTTTATCACAATATGCTAATTTTTTGAGAAGGACCTGTATATATATATATAGCACCCACAAAAAAAAATGACTGGACACAATTTCCAGAATTAACAGTGTAAAATATGTGTACAGTGCAACAGCAAAGAGTGTCTGAAATGTGTCTGTGCATAAATAAAATGTGCGATCAGTGTGTCGAGAGCGCACAAACACAGTTTGCTTGCGCATTAATATAATGGACTAAGGCGTGCTTACTGGATGACTCCTGATCGTCACTGAGACGCCTAGCATGGTTACAGGTGCATGCGCCATTGTAGATGCTCAGTGTGATAAACTCCTGACTTTTAAAGTCATTAAAGTAAATTACATTAATGACGCAATTTCTCATGCTTCAGTAATTTACTTGTGTTAGATTTTGAATTAATCGCATGCTTTAACGTGTTATATGCACATGAATCTGTGTGTAAAAAACAACTTAGGCTACCACCATCATTAAAGCACAGGACAAAGGAAATACACTGTGAGGGAGTGTGTGAAAGCGTGCAGACGACACGCTCACTGCACAAAAAAAAGAGGGAAGAGCGTCAACCAACACCGTCCACCAGCCACATGCTCACCAAGCAGGATGACAAGAAGCAATAGAGGAACATCAGTGTGCTCAAGAGCAGAACGCACCCAACAGCCCTCACCACAGGGAAGAAGGCACATCCAACCTGAGTTTGAGATGGGTTTGAAAAAGGAAGAATTTAGGTACTCAACAATGAAACTATTGCACAGACATAATGTAATCACTTTATATGCAGATGCATAGCATTTCAGTGGATTTTCCGTGTCACAATTCCATACATTTATTGTTGTACAAAACTTTGTAGCACACACACACATTGAGTGTTCATATTATGGGGACTTTCCATAGACATAATGATTTTTATAATGTACAAACTGTATATTTTATCCCCTAAACCTACCCATCACTGCAAACTTTCTGCATTTTTACATGATTTATACAATGATTTATAATCTGTTTATAATCTAATATTGGCCTTCTTTGTGTGGACATTTTGTCCCCATAATGTAGGGTTTACCTATCTAATGCACTGTAATATATGATTTGGACTTGATCGTGGAATACATTTTTTTTATTTATTTTTTTATTAACTGAACAGATTGTTAAAACAGATCTTTCACCTTGACGTCTACCCTGCTCCTGTTATTTACAGCTGCCTTGCAGGTCACATCAAATACTGAATAATGTCCTCGACATATTCAGCACTGCTCTAATATGCTGTGTAAATCAAAAGAGAGTGCTTTAAAAGTATTATGACACAGTACTATATTTTTTCTTTAGTTTTTTATTATTATTTAATATTCTAACACTGTCTCTTCCACTGTGTGGGACCAGTAATGACAGAGGTGATCTCTTAATATGTGTACTAAGTGCTCCCCTACCCTTAAAATACATGCATTTGCTCTTCAGGTGATTCCTGGAGTTTATCTGGAGTGTCTTCGTTTATTTAGCTGGTCCCCTATGTATTTATTTATCTGTTTCCCACAGTGCTGTATTACCTGTCCAATACTGTGGCCAGCTCATCCATCACTACTGCAGGCTGGGTCGTGCCTCTACGTGAGAGCACCCGGTCATGCGACACACACCCCCCCCCCCCCCCCCCCCCCCCACACACACACACACACACACAGACACACACACGCACACACACACACGCTGCTAACCACTCATGAATACATTTTTCACTACCTTGCTCCTGCATTATGCCCAGCCCCATGTTCTGTCATTTTCCCTGTGTTCCATCGCTGTCTCCTGCTGTCCCACGGCTTTAGAAAAAAGAATGCAGAGTACAAGAATACACATACGGGCTTACAAACACCGAACAGAGAGATATCCAGCCAGGGTCTGGAATTGAATTAACTTTTTTTCCACAACTGAAT
Organism: Gila orcuttii; assembly: GCA_026230005.1. Lineage (NCBI taxonomy): Eukaryota > Metazoa > Chordata > Actinopteri > Cypriniformes > Leuciscidae > Gila > Gila orcuttii. The sequence goes on along the minus strand of JAPDVR010000002.1, from coordinate 24,461,964 downwards.
TGTGAAAACGTATTTGCCATAAATATACCTTAACATATTTCGTAAAAGAAATTAATATAGCTTTTTTGGAGTAACTCTTCCTCTCACCAGCTTTTCTCTTATTTGCTGCATGCCGAGTTGATTTTCTTCCCAATGTCCGGTTCAGCATTGTGACAAATACATAGTTGTCCTCCTTTTCACTATTGTCTTTTTTAATTATGCATTGTTATGGAGTTATTTATTCAGTTATTTATGTTTCCCTTTTCTTGTCTCATGCTTGCTGCCAGTAATGCAAAGCCTGAAATAGGTTTGCTGCGGCAGCACACAGATGCGGAAATATGAAAATCAATTTCCCCCACTTCATTGTCAGGGAGAAGAGGAAAAATAGTTTATTTGGCGACTCCTTTAAGGTAGCGATATTATTATTACTATGCAAATACCTGCAGAGCAGAGAGTCATTATTTTTGATTGAGTTTGCTTTTCTAGATGAGCAAATCAGTGGTAATTGTGTACTCAGGCTTGGCACACAACAGGTCTATCACAGGCAGTGTCACAAGTTCACATTACCGTGATGTATGGAGAAAAAGAGACTCGCATGTGACTCACACATGGGATTGTCACTGCACAAATCTTGACTGTAATTCTGGAAGTTTTCATGCTGTGGATCCTGTTTTAATGACGGAGAGGGATTCATTTAGCTTATCAAGAATGAATACCGCCTGAAGTCAAGGCGACTCCTCTGAAGTCTTTATTATTTGTTTTCAGAGCCCTTTTCTTGTCGAACGCATACACACACTCCTAAATGTTTGTGTCTCAGCCAAGCCGTTGGATCTTGAATTTCAATAGCGAACTTTTTTTTATTTTTTATTTTTTTTCTCATTATCATTGCAAGTCTGATTGGACCCCTGCTAAGGAAGTGTGACAACGCTGAAACATGCAGATGTGATATTAATTAAAGTGAAATTTAAAAATATATATATATATATTTTAAGGTATCAGTGTAAATTACACACAGAAGTACTGAGTAATATTAATTAACAATGGACTTACTATAGGATTGGGGTTTGGTTTAGGGTTAGTTGCTTTTTACTTATGCATAATTCCCTGTTATTACTATAATAAGAACATGGGACGTACAGTATAACAAGGAAACTGTAAAAAAAAAAGTGTTAGCTAATTTATTATGTAGTTATATACTGCATTGTATGCTTTTCGTTTTACAGAAAAGGGGGGAAATTGGGAAATTAGGTAAATAGTTTACCTAAATTGTAAGTAACAAATTGTTTGGCTAATGTCAGGAACAACAAAAGAGAAACAAAAGTGATTTTGTTTCCATTCATCAGACTGTAATTATCTGTAATAGCTGGAAGTTTGGAGCTCACTTTTTAGTGTTGAGACATTTGCCGCTTTTTAAAATGTCTGTCATATTGAATAACATTAACCACTCTGGCCTCTAATAAACACTGTGTGAAAGGCAGAGAGAGAGGTTTTTGAGGGTAAAAGCAAGGACTCGCTGTCTCAAAGTTGTTCATGGGGAATTGTTTAAAACATTTTTTTTTTTTCACTCTGGGGATGCCCCCACCCGGCCTCTCTCATGGCCAATCAACAGCTTCACTCCTTCTGCCTTTTATTTCATATTTTTGCCCTAGCAACAGGCCTGAACTGCAGCAGCTGACAAGAATTGTAATGCGCTTGCATATCTTGAACTCTTTTTTTTTTACACTCCTTTTTTTCTCTATGCATCTTTCATTGACTTGCTCTTTTCTCTTTATTTGTTGTCTTTATTTCATCAATGGAATTTGCCTTTTGTGTAGTTATCAGTCACTATCAGCAAAGCACTATTTTTTTTAGTACTCTACTAATAGCAGAATCATTAACATAAATTCTATACTGCTCGACTTACCTCATGGATCATGGCATTGTGTGCATTTTGACTAAATTGGTTGTGACATGAGTATTATCGACAGCCACAGGAGATAAGGGCTTATGAGATCATGTTCCCTCAGGGAGGTGACTGAAGCTAAATTTTACTGACTCCAGTGGTCATATTGTTTTCCTTTTTCGTCGAAAATACATTTTTCACCTTTAAGATAAACATGCTTTTTTTTTATACTTTTACTATGGCTGTTCATTTGATTCACATGGAATTTGAGACTCTGTGAAGCTGCTTTGAAACAATGGGTATTTGTACATGCACACATTTTTTTTTTCAATCTGAATGCATTTATTCAATGAATCCGAACGTATTATTTGGTTATTAAGGGTTATTTGGTTGAATTTAAACGTTGCCACTGTAATGTGAAAAGTGCTATAGAAATGAACTGACTTGACTTGTATTTGGAGTGTCTAATCTAGAGACCCTCCAGACAAATGCTGCGTCTGAAATAGCATACTGTTGGTACTACATTTGTCGTGTTATGTCAAAATTGCACCTGATACGTTGGATGGGATTATAATAAGCGAGACGCTCGTGTTCACTCTATACAGAGAGTTAGCTCAGTTGCTTACTCTTATGACACATAGGAATACAGCTAAAAGTATTCCTTTGTTTGACTTTATATAGAAAGTAGACTAAATTTACCTGTCGAGACATGCCTTCACAAGCACCCGTAAAAGCAGTTGAGTTGTGTTTGAGTTCTGGCATGATGCGCAAAAGGGCGTTTGCAAAATATGCGAGCAGGACAAGGTCGAGGGCCGTGGGAGAACGGCGCAAAGCCGGTGCCGTGATTACTGATGAGATGACACCTGCGCGACGTGGAAAGTGGAAATAATGCAAATTGATGACTTTAACAAACCAATAATCAATAGGTCTGCTTACAGCAGGTCTGTCTTAAACAGTTTTTGTGTTTAAATACATTTCCCTATGGAGAAAATGAAATACTATAATGAAAACTATAATTTTTTGTACTTGATTTAGTCTATTAGTTTTGTATCAAATACAATGTGATTCTTGATCGATATCTGTCAGAAACAACACATTTTTTCACTTTGGCGGGCAATTCACGAAAACTTTCCCTAAATGAAATCAATTATTTGCCAGTAAACCAATGAGAACGCGGGACAATGATGATTATGATTAATCCGCTTACCTGAAACCCTCCATAACTGGCAGATTTGAAGAAAATTACCATTCTTATCATTGTTACATTCTATCATGTAAGCTTCATGGTACACAATTTATAGTGTTAATATTAATTAGCGAGTCTACAAATCGCTTGGGTATGCAGAGCATTCACGGCTTATATGGCATACCCCTTCTATATAGTATGAATGTGTGTAGTATGAATGAATTTCAAATTACTACATCCACCATGGTGTCATTGTCATGTGACCAACAGCGTCAGTTGCATCGAATCCTCTCCCATGGCCTCATGGGAAAGTAAAGTGTCCAGTGAATGCACACTTCAGAGTCTCGCCAGTAGTAGTAGGTCATCCGGGTAGATTTTGTCTACAGTTTTATGAATACTATACATTTATTAACTGAGAAATGACTGAGAAAATGGCTTCTGACAGCCAGTTAAATGTAAGGGACCAATCATTTTAATTCAATGGCTCCTCACGACCTTTGATGCATGCAAGTATTCTATATACCAATGGTATCTACAGTATATTTTGTTGCACATTTCACAATTTTGATTATGTTCCCCCTTTCCAATGTTCTTGGACCCTTAAGATTGTTGTTTAAAGCCATATTTAAGTTATATACTGTAGTTATTTTTTTATATATGTGCATATATATATATATATATATATATATATATCCGGCTATGTAATTACATTATTAATGCGGTCATAATCTTTATTTTGATCCTTGTACTAAATTTGAATTAGAATATTATAATCCGAAACCAGTCTAACTGAAAAACTGCTTTGCAGGTCAGACCACATTTCACAATAAAATAATATGATACTATATATTTAATGCAGGTCCTCTCAGCCCCCTGGCTAGTTTACAAGTCAAAGAAACCCAGATACTAGTAATTTAAACATATTTCAGCACGAATAGCTATTTCCTCATATTTTTCATGCTTGGAGGTTGATTTAGTGCTCGCCCCTAAATGAAACATTAGACACCCCCCTGTGAAACATTTAATTGTCAACATTCATCTGTATAAAAATGAAATATAAACCCCTTTTATCTGCTTCTGAGATAATGACACCAAGTAATAAATATGAGTTCCTACCTACTTGCTATTTAAGGCTTATTTAACTTGGCTCAACTACTCTGGAGATGGTTTTAAAATCATATTTAATTTGGCTCTTTTCACCATATTTAAGCCATTGGCACACTGTAAAATGTAATGTTGTGTGCAATGTGCAGTTTATTACTCAAAACAAGATGACTTTTGTTTGTGAGACAATAACTCATACCGGATTCTCGAATGAGCATGTAGGCTGTGTTTTCCTGTGCTATTGTTTTAATAATGTGGTGGATAAAAAGAAGAAAGGCAAATATGGAGGCGTGTGAAGTCTCAGAAGTATAGATTACATACGTCAACTGCTGTCTCGAGATGGTGCTTGAAAGCTCCAGTCAGACGTATAGCTTTGAGCTAAGGTGCTAGTAGGGTTGAACACAGGGACACCTAAAAAATGTTATGTCTCTCTGCTCTTTGAGGCTTTTTTAAAATGTTTTTCTTAATGTCTTTCAACCGCATGCACAATTCAGTTAAAAAGTACTTCTGCATGGATTCAACCTACTTAAAAGGTAAATTGTCAGTCAGGTTGAAAAATGTCACCGAAATGACAGAATGCTACAATTACAGCATTGCCCTGAAGCTTCCAGGCATTTAAACCCCTAGTGTAGAGCGTAGTAGAAATTCGCAAATCTTCATATAGCAAAGCACAACCTACATTTATTAGCCAAGTAGTGGCCTGAGACCAAAAGAAAGCCACCTCTCTTTTAAGAATGTACATGAAATGCTGTTCCAAGTCACACCAAATCCATAATTGTAAGGAACAAAGTTTCTTTGTCATGGGAAACCAATTCCGACTCAATTATCTCAACTCCCTGCTGCTTATGCCCTCTGTTGTGGTCGATCAAGTAGCCCTATGAGGTCTCTCTCATCTGAAGAAATATATATATATATATATATATATATATATATATATATATATATATATATATATATATATATATATATCAAAATACAGTATATGCTCAATTCACTCCACCTGCACTATGGGTAAGGTTGTTCTCCCAGCTGGATTTAATTTTCATATTCTCATTATTAATTACCTCCAACCTCTTGAAGGTCGAAGTGTGGCTTCAGAAAAGGAGCTAGAGAAAAGGGAAGTTACGGAAGCCGGTCGCTAGTAAAATTGAAGTATAGGTGTCATCAACAGTTATGTCCAGGTCTCACATTGTCAGGTCTCTGTAGCTTACGTCAGTTAATTAAGCACGCCTTGAAAAGTCAGGGAAAATTTCTCCCGTTGACGAACATGCAAAGCGTCCGGGCTTATTCTTTCATGCCAATAAAGGGATATGTGTTGCCGTAGACAGTTAAGCAGCAGGAAACAAATGACAAACTAAAGTCATGCTTGCCAGAAGTGAGGTAATGCATCAGTGCAGCCCTTCTTGTGTTGCAGTCAATGCTGTTTCACGATTTCAAGGTTACATTTTTTCTTTGACTTCATTTTTCTTCCTGTGGAAAATCTGTCATCTCCTATAACACCGGCAACTGTGTTAACTTTTCCCATTCAAAAAAATAAAACAAAAAAAAAATACATTCCATCTTCTGACCTGGCTTCTCTGTTATTATATTTTGGGCATAAGATAATGCGCTTTTGTCTCATAATAATCTCTGGCTAAGTGGTAATTGCTCTATTGATGGCATTACTACAAGGCTTTGACACATCATTACTCACTTAACTACTTGACCTGGAACAAATGTTAAAGCAATTATTGCTGAGAGCTTCTCTACATGGAAAATTGCCACAAACTTTTGCTCGGGGCGTTTCATGAATGACTGTTTATGTGATATCAACAATAACTTTCTTTCGACTGATTTTATTACTGTTATGTTCGTTTTCCTGTATGTCTATTCATTTCAAGGGTAGATTTAGCTTTTTACATTAGGGATGCACTATTATGCAAATTGTAGCCATTGCTGATTAGCTGACAGCTGTTTTCAGGTTGTGGCCAATAACTGATGTAAAGATAATATTGTAAATATATTCTACTTTAAAATAACAAATAAATAAATAACATAAGGATGTTATTTAAAATAATAAAAAATTCCGTAAATATTCACAAAAAATGAGCTCTTAAAAATAGAGGATGGACAACTGAGATGCTGGTTACATTTGTTCCAATTTAATGCAGCAAACTCGGAGACGAGGGAAAGGTGGATGTAAATACAGAAGTTGTATTAAAGTTATACAATTAACTAAACACAAAGAGACTGTACTGAGAACACCAACTCACAGCCATAGAAGGACAAGAGCTGACAATCAACACGGGATACACTGGGGTATAAATGCACAGGATAACAAGGGGCAAACAAGGAACTTATGAGAGTAATCAGTCACTATGGAAACAAACAAGGCAGCAATGGGAACAAAGGCAAACACAAAGAACTAAACGCAAGAAGTGAAACAGCAGGAAGACAAAATATACTTCAAAATAAAAGTCTTTAAACAAAAAGATTATACATGATATACATTATATATACATTTAAATAGAATATATAATATTGGCTAATACTAATAAATACGGTTTTAATATATCGTTCATACTTACATAGATTATTATATTTACATTTTTTTTTGGGGGGGGGGGGTTGTGTTTTTTTCACAAGAATGAGTGCTTTGAGTTAATATTTTAGATCTAAAATCTGTGTCATATCTATATTATATATTCAGATTTTTGTTGTTGTTGTTGTTTTTCTAAAATTTCAAGTATGTTTTGCAGCTATAATTTATTCATTCATTTGTGTTTTCAAACTTCTTTACTCATAGGAGGGGAAGGCTGAAGGAGGTCACACTGTCAGACAGAGACCTCTCTCTCACTTTCTGCTATTAAAATTTAACCAGCGTTCATGTCACCGCTGTTGGTTTTTGCAGAGTGGCTGGCCAATACCCTAGGGAGGATAGTGCTTGTCTGAGGAGACCTGAACAAGCGAGGTTAAACCGTGTCATCCACCCCACGCCTCATCCACTCTGACAGAGGATGAGGGGTGCCGGCTGACCCGACCCGTGTCACATTAATTATGGCAATAATCACTCAGTAAGTCAGCTACCCTCAAATACAGCCCTGCCAGGCTTTGCGACTAGCTGCCAGCTACCCCAACATTTTTGCATACAATGCTTGAGATTACCATACTGTCTCCATTTATTTACCTAAATAAAATAAAAGAACAAAAGGCCAGTCATTTGTGTGCGGTGTTACACATTTTGGACATAGAGTAAGTGCTTATAATAAATTGAAATTTAACCTGTTTTAAATAAATTTTCTTTTTATATCTTATTGGGCTGGAATAATTGTGTTTATCTTTCTAAATTTATGTCATTTTAAAAGCGTAAATCTGGCGTAAATACATTTTTGCCAAATTTGGGTAAACACAGTATTTTTGTCGCTTTCATCATTCTATAAAATTGCTCTAGATTGACAGATTTAACCATAAAGACACAATCTTAGCATTTTGCAAGGATTTTTGCAGATCATACCAGCCGTAGCTTTGATTTTCATGGCACATGCGATGAGGTGGTGGTGGAACAACGGTTTAATTCATTTCTATTTTTCATTTCTTGGATTATGACAGGCAGAACATGAGCAAAGACTCAAGTGGTGCTCTTTCCATTGTTTGTTGTATTGTTCTCTCTAAAAAACTATTATCGTGTCCATTTATTCAGAAACTGTAGTCACACCCATGCACATACCTCAACACAGAGGGGTTAAAAACAATTTGAGTTTGGATAACCTTTTTAACTGACTTTTTGTATTAGACTGAGGCAGTAGTATAAATAGCTTCTGACATTTTCAGAAATTGTGGCCGAATAAGAAGTTCCTGACTACACAAGTGAGTGAGTGCTGATGGGCTTGACGTCTTTTGCATTGAGGATTTAGTAGTAAATGTCCTACAGTAGTTTTATCATCAACCATTGACGTGTTTTTAAATGGCATACTTGAAGCATGCTCAGTAACTAAAAAATAAAATAAAAAAGCACCTTTATTCAGTACAGTTTCTCACATATATATTGAGATGCCAATAACGAAGGGACACATTTATTCCAGTGCTTTGAAATTCAACACAAGTGTTAAATCATCAATTCTGCCCGCTCTGCTTATACGAATAGAGGAAAAACGAGATGTATATCATACAAAAAATAAATAAATAAATAAAAGAATACATAAATAAATTGAGGTGAAGTCAGTGGCTGAAGCCCTGGGATACAGCCCTGTGTGCGTGTATACATTGTAGTTCTGAGGCCAGTGAATTTAGATGAGACGTTTATTTCTCTGACGCTGGAGGGCTCACTCAGTCCATATCAATAATGCAGCGCTCTTTTGAAATGGATTGTTGTAACATACATTTATTACCACAAACAGAATAATGCAGTGTTCTCGCTCATTGTTTGCCATTGAGTTTTGTGGGTTTAGGCGAACGTCACCTTTTTGTTTCCTTTCAAACCACAGGGTCAGAGTTTGGCACTGTATGTTAAAATTGTACTGTATGTGTGAAGTGTACTGTAGCTAGTGACACCGTTCACATTGGTTGTCGTCCTACTGTATGTGCTCTTGACATTTCAGCACTTCACACTGGTATGTTGTTATGCATAAGAATATTGACATATCCCAGTCAAAATTAAAACAAACTTGAAATTACTTGAAATGAGAAAGTTTCAAATGAAAAGTCCCTCTCCATTCCTGATGGCACCAGCAGTATTACCAAGGATAGTTTGTAGTAACAAATAAAAGCTACACAAAATTTGTTTAACTTTATTATTGTAGCGAACATAAATAAAGAAATACATAAAAACTTTGCGACTTGGTTTTAATAATTGGCATGTTTATAATTATTTTTGATTAAGTAGGATTTCCTAAACTGGGGTATGCGAACTCCAGGGGTTTGAGGGGGAAGTGGATTTGTGAGTTGATGAGAAGCTAATAATTATTAAATCATAAATATGCAAAATTGAAATAAGAATTTTAAAACAAATATCAAAATAAAACACTCACTATAAAAAAAATATGAAATTTGTTTACCTGCATGCTTTGTGGCGATTAACCGACAGCCATGAAACGTGATCATGTTGTTAAATTATTTAATTGTTTTGCACATAATGGTTTTAAATAATAATAATCAGCATTTTAGGTTAACATGCATACAAATATATAATAGGAAAGAATATATTTTAGGTACTTGAAACAAGTCACTATTTCTTTTTGTTTTTTTTTACCATTTAAATCAACTTTGTCATTCAGTTTTGTCAAATATCTTCAGTGTAAATAATGAAGTAAAAAAATTCCTTGTAGTCTATCAATTAATTTGAGGTCATGGAAGCTACATGCATAATATTTAACAAATAATTAGCAAAAATGTTTTTGATGGAGTACAGCATGTCTCACCGCTGGACCTGTCGACTTCCCAAAATGATTTTATGCCACCTAGACTTGCCACCTACATATATATATATATATATATATATATATATATATATATATATATATATATATATATATATATATATATATATATACATATATATATATATATATACATATATATACACATATATATATATATATATATATATATATATATATATATATATATATATATATATATATATATATATATATATATTATTTTATTTTTTTTTATTTTTTTTTCTATCAGCATCTTTAAAAGTGGTTTTGCCTGGAAACTGCTAGGGATTCTACATCATTGCTAAGAGCTGAATAACTAGCATGTCAAATAAAATAATTGATCATAGTGTGCCTGATGCAAGCCTTTGCAATGGGGACTTGATGTTTCTTTTTGAGGAGTTACAGTGAACCGTTTCATGATAATACCTTACAGCTATTGCTTTCAGCTTCTTGAAACACCTGAAATATGCTGTTTCAGTGAGGCCATAATGCTTGAGTCAGGAATGATAGTGTGTTTGTGGCATCTTTCGATGGGTGTTGTGTTTCTTCTCTCTCTCTTTCAAGGGTCAGCTGTGTGAGAAAGAACACTTTTTTAGATTTTCTCAAGAAAAAAGTAAAATAACTAAAGAAATGGAAGCTTTAGCGTAAGTTCTGCCAAGAAGACTCAATTGTACGTCTCTTATTACTTTCTCATCTAACCAATCACGTTCCAATACTCGTAGTACAAAAGATCGGTACTTAAACATGTCTGAGTTCGCAGATCCTGACAACAACATTCACCTCCATCCTCCCCACCACCACCAGGATGGTCCCTTCCCAAACCTCCGGCTGCGCCCCTGCCTTTGTCTTCAGGCAGGAAATGCAGAATCCGTTACCCTCGGATTGCGAGTTACGGATGGGGCCTATACGCAAAGAACTTTATTTCACAATACTTGCTTGCTGGGCCGTTAATAAATGTATGCTTTTTACGTCATTTTGCCTCCCGAGTCTTTCTGGTAGAACTGCTAATACTTTGCAAAAAGAAGGACATCCTCCTTTTTCTGCCCCAAACAAGATTCTCCCCTCTCACACAAGCTCACATTCATACACTCTAAAACACAATAATACACTTAGTGACACACATTTACGCATTCATGCACATAAACACATACACACACACACACACACACCGGCAAGTGATGGCGACATCTGGAGTGTTTCTGCCTGACTGGTGCTAGATTCCCAGCGTGACTGACTCTGTAAGAGCTTAAAGCAAGGCTTCTCTTCACTCCTTCAGCCTGTCTATCAGTAAAATAAATATATAATAAACACCTCACTTTCTGTGCATTAGACCAACTGCGTGTGATAATCCCATGTAACGCTTAGGTTAGTGAACCCTTTAATAGGTCGACCTGATTAAGGCACAAGCTGTTGATTGGACAAACGCTGTGTCACCTTCAATTACATGGATGTGGGTGAACTGTACCACCATCCTCCCTTTGTGGGATTGTGTGTGTTTGTGTGTTACAAATAGACTCAGTATTATCATAACACTTCTGTCTCTATGAATGGTTTCTTTGTGTCCCTAAAAGTGCTTATCCATTAACAGCCTTGGGTTAAGAAACCCATATTCAGCTATAACCTTTAGTCACATCTGGTAGAGCAATGTGATTTATATTATGTGAAAATACAATTTCCATTTGCTTTGGAGACTTCTATTTGTAGTTTCTACAATTTTTTTGTTGTGCTATTCCACTGTTGGTATTTTTCTCTTTTACTTGTTTAGCCTTTGACCTCTTGCGATGAACCACTTATATTAGTTGACTATGAAATAAATGACTCATCTGTGTTGTATTGTATTGCTGAGAGCCTGATTTGTTATTACATGTCGTCTCAGCAACAACGCCTGAGAGGAATGAAAATGGGATCCTTAAAAATGTCATTAAAAAATCATTATTGGCTTACTTTGACCTTTCTTTGGGTAACCATGCCTCTGTGCTTAATTTGGCATACATAATTGATGGAGGCCCATCCTCATTCAGAGAAAAACTTCCACTCTCAATCTCTGTCAGTCACTTACACTTGAAACAGATGCAGGACTGACACGTTGTTGTGTAATTCTTTCATAAGGATTTGGACAATTCAACTATATATGTGCAATAATTTTGTCCTGCATGGATTCAAGATGTGTAAAACACAGTTAATATTTTGTCTCTCACAGAAAATGCTTCTACATTGTATTTTAATTATTATTGTTTCCGTGAAAATCACTGTAACTTTTGTAATGTAGTAACACAGAGATGCTTGATGCAGAAAATCAAGTTTCGTTATGAATCTTTCATCAGAATCTTTGATGGAGGTCAGTTGTGTTTAGACATCAGTGACTTTCAAAATCCTTAGGCTACTGTAAGTGAATTTAATGTCTTTGTCTTTCATCAAGTCACACACAAAACTTACAGATGAGGGTTTTTTTTCTCTATACTTTAATACTTTAATATTTTAATATTTTAATACTTTAAATTGAATATGATCTTTAAATAATGCATGTTTACTTTTATAATTTTTGTATTAAAGTGTTACCAAAATATCACAAGTTTTGTTTTTATAAAAGTCCAGTTGATTTATCTAGATTATAAACTATTATACAAATGTCACTTTTCTATATTAAATCATATTAAAATTATGCTGCTTTATTAAAATTAACACTGTCTTAGCAACAATTTGTTAACAATTTCATTTAAGTATTTCGTTATTCATGCAGCTTTTATGACCTTCAATAAATTGTTAAACTATGTGGAATCTTTTTAATTTAAAAATGTATTTTTCTCATCGCAGAATAATTAAATGATCTAGTGCAGACAAAAAATGATTCAAAAACTCAGACAAAATCAGTCTCAGGATCTAAAATAAAATAAAAACTTCATCTTCTGTACATTTTAACACACAATTGTGATAGTTGATTAAAAAATATATACACTAAATATCAGCTGAAATCATTTGTCCATAGTTCACACCCAGATAAAAAAGCTTTTTTTTCTTTGCTATAATTAAAAAAGTAACATAAGTTTATGTTGTTGTTATTTATTTATTTATTTTTAAAATTATTTTTTCCCCCCTCCATGTTCTGATTTCTGTAGCAATAAGATCAACCCAAACTAGCAAGTGTACTGTAGTGGCATACATTTAGATCACTGTTGTGTCACAGTTACAGCTATTTAATAGAGAAAATAAGAGGAGGAAAACAAAAAAATGGCTAGATTAGTGGAGCTAAATCAGCATTATGGTCATTATAGGCAAGCCTCTGCTCTCATTAGAGACACTGCAGCACTTAGACGCCAGTAAAGTAGGTATGCCATAACCATGTCTCCCAACTTTCTTCTAATTGAGATATCAATAATTAACAGAGTAATATACTGTCTAAATAAATCATGTGAAAAGCCGCCCCAAAAATCTCGCAAGAAAGTCTAACAAATATTTATTCCTCTGACTGACAGAACAAACATGGTACACAATTCAAATTAAACTGGTTCGCTTTTCCTAACTTTACTTTTGCTTTTGTTTCAACGGATGTGTTCTTAGAGGAGGGAACAGATTGTTGTTTACCCACAAACTGTGAGTATTTTCCTTTTCTTTTTTTTTCTCCAAGTAACTCTTTACGCAGCAATGCAATTGATCTTAAGGACAATCATATAAGAGCTTTTCTCACTGAGCTCAAATCTCTACAAAAAAGTTTTTTTTGTTTGTTTGTTCTTGTTTTTTTTCTCAAGCATATAATATAATATTATATTATAATAAATAAAATATAATATAAATATAAATAATAATTTTATATTATAAATATTACTATTATAATATTATAACAAAACATTTCATATTAATGTTATGCTAATTATGTTTTACAGTTGCATTGTGCAATATTTTATTCATTAAATTATTTTAATGATATATACTTGTTTTGTAAATATAAATATGTCCCTTACATTTTGGCTCACTTATGATGTCATTGATGATGGCAACTTGCAATATATTGTATTACTACAGAATACAATTCTGTACAATTCTACAATTCTACACTACAGAATATTAGACCCAGAATTTTGCATCACAACCTCCACGCCCTCCATGCATCTATTTTCCACAAACTTGATCTGTCTCAATGCATTTGCTGTAGGAGGTCATCTTACCAAGGGGCTAAACGCAGTGCTTGAGTGTAGAATTAAGAAAGAATCAGTCTATTGATTATAATCGTTTCTAATTTACTTTTGATTGTAAAACAATTGTTATTTGTTAGTTTTTCATTATGATGCTTTATTTTAATTATACTGTAACATTTAAAACTGATGCCGTTACCTTCTACATCCAAAATATTTCTTATTTACGTAATAATATTATATTATTACTTACTCTACAATTATAAAAGTGCTAAATTAATAAATGTAACTACATCTCATGTGGATTTATTCATTAATACATATTATTAGTAGTAGTATTACTATTTTTATCATCATCATCATCTCAACAGTGTGGTTAGTGAGATTCCATCAGTAGATTAATACTATAGTTATGCTATTATGAACGTCAGACTTTGAGTTTGTTTTGTTTACCTCCAACTATATTTTGACATTTTGCACTTTTCGATTTTCACTTCATTTATTTTGAAGGAGAGGAGAGTTTTCAGATAAGCTTATTTGCACTTTGCAATAATTACCAAGTCCCAAAGTTTTGTTTAACCCTATCTATGAGGGTTTAAGAAGTTCCCAGTGATGTCCCCTTTCATTTTTTTTTTGTCTCCTTCTTGCCGATGTCATCCCTTCAGCTTGTTCCAAATGTCAAGTGCTTTGTCTCCTGCTGCCTTGATGACAGCAGCAATTAGTCTATTCATGCTTCATTAACACTCCATTTTTAATCAGAATTAAAAGTGTGAGGGGAGAAAACACACACACACACACACACATGCATGTGCACACACATACTTTGCACACGTACTCTGAAAACACACACATTTTAAAAGCGTACCCCATGCTGTTTCTTAACCTCTCTGTGCCCAAACTATCGTGCTAGGCAGCTATTAGTGAGGTTTAATGTGTCCAGTAATGTGGCCATTTGATTAACTTTTCTTTTCTTTTTTTTTTTTCTTTTTTAATAATTAAATAATATAGTTAATCACTTTGAGATTCGCTTCTCACTGATGATTCAAAATCAAGTCATTGGGTTTGACATGGAAGGGTGTGATTTTATTTTCTCTGCCGTTGTGAGGGAGGGAGGAATCAGAGGGGGAGAGAGAGATTGAAGAAGAGGAGAAGGAGAACATGAATAGCACTCGACCGTGGCTTTGACCTTGTTAAAAGGGAACAAGGATTTTTGGGCGCACTCCATCGCAGCAACACACTCACCAAAGAGACGCGAATGGAAAGGCTATCTGGCTTTGTCACTTTTCATTAACCTCATGCCCTTCCCTCGACTGGAGGTAGACACGCACGTTTCTCCTCCTCACCCTCTATCCTTTATTTCCCTCTGTGTTTTTCTTTCTGTCTTTCTGTTACCTGCACACCAAATACTTATCCATAGGGTCACGCATTTTGTGAGGAATAATTTAAAGTAGCTCAAGCATTATACTCTTTAGCGTGGCATGTCTAAAGACATCTTCACGCAGAATGTGATACACCAAGCTGTTTTAAATAAACCGAAATATATTTAACTGTTTTATAATCGGTGTTTGTCGACCTCCATGATGTAATATCCTGGCTCCAAATAAAATAACAATACTATACAAAAAAATTGTGGAAAAACAGAGTGATCTACGCGAATAGAATATAATTTCAAGTAAAAAAAAAAACATAAAAATATATTGATTTAATTTAAATTTTAAAACTTAATTAAACTTAAATAATAGCAAAAAATAATTACAAAATACATTATGGGCTCATTTAAGAATATCAAGAAGTTAATTTTAGAACATTCACTTTACTCTTTTTATGTAATTGTTTTTTTTTTTTCTCATCACTCGTAACACTTTAAAGTTTTACACATTCACTGAACCCTGCACATGATTAAAGAAAGGGAATAATGAGGAAAGACTTGCTGTGATACGGTTGGGAATGTCATTTGCTGCATGACTGGAAATCACATACCATCAGAGAGGCTCTATCAAATGGCTTATTATTATTATTATTTTTATTTCATATATATATATATATATATATATATATATATATATATATATATATATATATATATATATACTATTTTAGAAGATTTCTTCTGGTGATTCTGAAGATGATTCCCTTTAAAAAGTAGGTGTATTTACAGTAACAGAGGTATTTGGACAACAGTAGATTTGCTTAGATTTTTCTCCTGTTTATTATAGGCCTACTTATATTATACTATTATACTTTTTGTCTATTAAATACTCCTGTGTAATGGTTCACCAGCTTTCTACTGCATTTTGTTTTTTAAATGCTGTGAACAGCATTTTATAAATGCAGTCTCAACATATTTCTCTTTAATGGCACTATATCAGCCCTACAATGTACCGATCTATAATAGCCCTTTCAATTGTTCTACTGAAATTTTATGTGGCCATATCCTTTAATCTCGTGTGTGTGTGTGTGTGTGTGTGTGTGTGTGTGTGTGTGTGTGTGTGTGTGTGCGCGTGTGTGTGTGCACATGTGATATACTGCTCCTTTTGATAGAACATAATATAGAATTATGACATTGCAATCGAAAAGCAAATATTTTTCTTTATAAACAGAGCAGTGTGCTCTTTATCACTAGAGCTGTTATGACTGAGTATCTGAGATTCTTTCTTTCTTTCTTTCTTTCTTTCTTTCTTTCTTTCTTTCTTTCTAAACCACACTGGACCTTTTTCAGTTTTCAGTTGAATTTTTAGTAAAAAAATCAATTCAATGCAAAGTCTCAAATCAAACTTCCTTGCACCTTTGTATGAAGGCTAGGCAATTGTGCAAAAATAATCCCATATGCCATATTTCTAACAAAAGAAATACACATAAAATAATACATTTCATAATGAAAATGGAGTGCCTTGTAAGGCACTATTCTTTGAAAATCTGCTTAAACCATAAATACACAAATACATTGAGTGTGCAAACATTTAGGTGAGATATTTGTAATAAACAAAATGTCAAAAATATGACACCCCCCCCCCCCCCACCTCCCCCATCAAATTAAAAAAATATCCCATAATAATATAATAATCACCAAAGGGGGCTATTCATCCCATTTTCCCAAATGAATTTCAGGCTTTATGTTAATTTGGCACAGCGTCTTAAAACATGGTGTGATGACTCATGGACCGACAATTAAAAAGAGATGGCACAGACAGAATGTGAGAACACGTCCTTTGTGAATGGCCCCTATGTAAACGATATGTATGCACAGTCATCTGGTCATTAATCGCAAAATAAACCCCATAGGGTGATTAGATGCAAAGTCAATCACAATCAAATATTCCAAAGAGCTGCATAATAAACAGGCAGTATTGATGTATAAAGTCAATTTTTGTTTGTCTGTTCAAAGCTTTAGACATTTGTCAAAAAAATATATTTAAATTATCAATTTATTTGATCATTTTAGACTCATTTTTGAAGTTATTTGTTAAGCTTTGTGCAAGGAAGGGTAGACTTGTGTATGACTTCTGGAGTTTCTGTCTGTGTCACCAGCATGTGACCCCGCGTTACCAACATATCTCGGGAATGAGCTTTCACTCTTAATGAAATTTGAATGAAATTTCATGTAAATGACTGCGCTAATGATGTTAGCACAGGCGCTATGCATCCCTTCTGCAATTTCATCTCTCTAGACAGACATTGATGCAGCCCACTCTCCCCCTTTAATGATAGAGCACAGAGCAAATATAATCACACATGCCCCAACACCCCGCAAACATATGAGGGCCTCTGACAAACTTTATATGGCCTGGATCCTTTCCGGTGACTGAGGTTGTTGGTGGGGTAACGTGATATATTTTTTCTAATTTACTGGCTCCTGTTTCTTCTTATTTAGGCTGCATCAAATCACACACTCTCCCGGCGAGAGGCAAAGGTTTGCCGTGAGTTGTTGTGGCGCCCTGCTGCTTTCATGATAAAAAAGACATCGTTCCGAATGAGTTTCCCCCCACAGCGCGTTGAACAGGGTGTTTAGACTGGCACTGGGCCGCCCGGGTTTCCAGCTGCACATTTTGACGGACTACGTACAAGGTGGGCCATGGCAAACACAATCAGAGACAGGATCTCATTCCCAACTCCAGCTGAAATTAAGCTACAGAAAGAGTGTGAAACAGCTAAAATATCCCTGAACAAACACCAATCACAGTAAAACCCATTGATAGGTAGTGAACAATGTGAGCAGATGAAAAGGAATCCATCAAGGCTTTATCTTTTATTGCTCATAAAAGCTTTGATTTCTTTTTCATTTGCTGGTATTGCATCATAGGGTTGGCTATTAAGCCATGTCATTGGCTTAAGGGAATTTTTTTATCGGGTTTTTTTTAGTGTAGGCTTACCTAATTTTATTTTAGAGAACATTCACATTCTCAAAAATTAAAACGCACAATCAGATGTTCCTAATAACATTCCCATTGTCCAAGCTTGACTAATGGTTCCATTTTCGGACATGAGCTCGTCTCCTTCTCTCGCTTTGTCTCTGCTGCTCATTAGAGCTTCATTATGTCATTAGGGGCTTTGGAAATGGGTTTGAAAACAGAGCACATAAGTAAGAGGAGTCCTTAGAAAAATAATCAAACTGGTAATAACAATGAGGCCAATTTGATCTCCCCATTATCCCATTTTCAGGCATGTGGATGAATAATGAAAGAGAGATGAAGGATGTTCTCCGTGAAGGGATGCCCTGGACCATGTCCAATTGTCAAGCAGAAGCCATACATGAAAAAAAAAAGTATTTCTAAAACAGACCATGATAAAGATGCATTTGAAGAACATGCCCCCTCTTGTACACGCATGCACAGTATTTCCTGATTTGTTCAAAAACATTTTTGATCACTCCTTCTTTTTCCCCATTTGTAGTTTGTCTCTCTTAAGAACAGAGTAGACAACATAAATGTGGCACTCACAATCTCATTTTCTTTGGCTGCTTCTTTCTTAGCTCTGATCCATATCTTCTTGCACAAGGGAAGTGCACGTACAAGCATCAGATTTAATAACACAGAATTTTTTTATTTTTTTTTTAGAACAGTCAAGCTGGTATATGAAAACATTATCATGTGTGTCAGCAGGTCAGAGCGTGGTGTGTCAAATAAATGCCTCCATTAGGTAGACACGGTGTTCCTCGGTACACTAGTGTTATTGAAAAACAAAATGTTTTTTTTTTTTTTCGTTTACTCTATTAGCATGCCCATATTCTCTTTCCCCCCTCTCTATCACTCCTCCCACTTCCCCTTCTAGTTTACCTCTGCTCACCTCTCTCTACCTGTGGGTGGGTTCGCATTTGCCTTGATTCAAAGCAAAGCTCCTACTGTGCCCTTGAAGTGGAAGGCTGAGATTATTTTCAGGAGGAAAATCCATAAAGCTCTCTTCTCTTCATTCCCTCTCTCTTACGTTCAAAGGAAAAGACCTTTACAGTTTGTCCCTATGTCCTTTACTAAAATTCTTGCAAACACCACACACTGACAAATTACATTTACCATTCAGTGATTAAAAAAAAAAGATATATTTTTTTATTCATAATAAATTAAACTAATATAAATTTTAATATAAATTAAATGTAACACCAACATCATCATTAATGCGATTTATTTTTTATTAATCCCATCTTGGTTTCATTTACAATTTAACTTGACATTAACATTTTTAAAACAAATACGACTGAACCTTTGGAAAAACTCTTCACAAGGACTTTATGCATCTCTAAAATACACATGGAAAAGTGTTTAAGGTTCAGATGCTGTAGACAAGTTTTACTGTGCAATATATGTGTCTATCCGAACAAACAAAAACATACACATCTTTGCATACAAATACGATTGAGTTGTTAGGAAGGCTGATGAGCTACTCAGAATCCGTGTAACACTTAATGGACGCTGGAGAATAATTTAATAAGGTAATAATACAGTTTTAATGTCCAATCCAGTGGCTTTGTAAATATCACAGTCTCTGAATATCACATAAAGACTATAGATATAGAAAGACATTTGACCTCTATTACTTATGAATGGGAGAAACTGCAATGCGCAATATGGCGGAATATGTCCCGCCTTAAGTAAAAGAGCCCGTCGCTGATTAGTAGAGTCATTGTGTCACTACGGCTGCCGTTAGATGCTCTGTTTCCCATAGAAACCTGAGACTCGCGCTTAGGAATGCACATGCACATTGGCTCATCTAGCCTGAAAATAACATTTTTGTTATATATTGAGCATAATAAACAAAATTGTTGGGAAAGGTCATGTCAGATTTTGTTTCTGATTTGAAATATGTTATTTAGTTGTGTGTTCAGCAAGCAGTTTTTGAGATTTTAGGATTACCCCATTCAAATAGATAGGACTTGGTCTTGGATGCCCGAAATAGCTGCCCGGTTGTGTTGCAAATACGGCTGAATTTCCCTAAAAGGGACTTTGATATAACTTAAGTGATTGAGTTTTGTCTAAATTTTACAGCTATTTTTTTCCACTATACAAAATTATTTTTGACTAGCAAATTAGATTGATAAAATATACTTAATATTTTTGTTATATTTCAATCAGAATATTAGAAATATATAATATAAATCAATTATCTGAATAAATCAATTATAATGCTTAGTTTCAATAATCAATTCCCAGTAAAATACAGGTTTGTGTATGTTTTATTTCATCTATAAAATCGCTTCTATGCTGTTAATCATTTTATTTTATGCAAATGATCTTATAGGGACGCAAAGTCAACTAAACGAGTGCCACATCTGTCTTTTCGGGTGATGCCCGATGCTTTGTATGAAATAAATGACTTTATCCAAAAAGATACTGGATATAATTAATTTGGATGTTAAAATATGTCCTCAGAACTGTGCAAGTTTATGGGCGGGTTATGGAGTCAGTCACTACATCTTTTGGCTATGAGTGAAATGCAGGGCATCACTCTGAGGTTCGCAGTTCCCCCGCCAAACAGTCCAGCTTCAGCACAAGAGCCAACTCAGAGTTATTAAATGTTTGTTAAATGAGTTTAAATATAGGCAATATTGTATACATGTTAAAACTAAATGAAATATTATTTAGCCTATTAAAAACTCATCGAAAATAAACGAACTTATATCTTTTAACCAGGGGTTGTGTAGAGTATTTTACAAAGGTTTAGAGGAAATACGTTCATATTACTCAAAAAAAAATCGAGTTACCTTAACTCGTTGCGTCTACAGTACTGTTTTATTTGTCCTGGTACCAAATGTAGTTAGTCAGATCTACTGAAATTTACTTGCATTTACTCAAATCATAAGGTATATTTGTTTTCCCTTTCAAAGTTAATCAATATTTTTAAGTGTATTAATACATACTATTAAATAATAAGCTAGGTTTGTATAGTAGAAATGTGAAGCAAGTACATAACATTCAGCAAGAACATTATCACACCTTAGTAAGAATCAACGCCGATCTGATGCCTTCCTCCTCTCTCTCTCTCTCTGTCTCGCTCTGTTGAACATACCAGTCTGCTCAGTCATTTAGAAATAAAACTTTCACTCTCTGTTTTCTAACTTACCTCCCATTCTTTCAGCCAATTGGTTGAGGAACGGGGGGAGAAATGGCCTTGTAAATCATGAATATGGAACACACATTTCCCTCCCCTTCATACACGTTTGTTCTCTCCAGGTAGTCCGGCGTGGCTTGATTAACTTAGACTTACGTCAGGCACTCAGTGTGAGGACCATGCCACTGTGCTACGGAATACATCTCTCGATAAGTGCCCGCTGTTTGACGTCCCATCAGGAAATTCCACAGAGCGAGTGCTGCACATATTATGCCACCCCCAGCCTCCCCCTCCCCGTGACTGCACTAAGGGACTGGCAGTGCTCTGGAGTGGTTGGGATGTGTCTGATATATGGCGTCAGTACTGATCTGTCCTCTTTCCCTTGTGACATTGCCTCACTCCTTCCCCTCTTGGGCCCTGTTAAACATTTCATCTTTGGATGAATACAGTTGTTCTGTGTTCTGCCCACTGAGTCAAACCTTAATTGGGTACTAGAAGTTCAGAGAGCAATGAATTTGGTCTGACTGGATGTGTAGTGTATAATGTACCATTGAGGTCATTAGGTTGTTTTTTTTTTTTTTAGGCCTGGGTGTCTCGTCTGTACACTTATATTAAACTGTACAGCAGGGGTTTCAAAGCTACGGCGGAGATTGTTTCTAGTCTTCATGTTTTAAATGTTAATGCTTAAGTACAGGCTTCAAATTAGTTTGACCTTTAATTTAACCCCTTTCCATGCAACCCCCATTTTGGCAATTGGGGCATAAATAACATAACACCAAAATAAAAAGGTTGCTGCTGCTCATAAGTCATTCTGAACATACAGTAACCAACATATGTTTAGAAAACCAACACTTGAGAGTTTACAGTTCAAGACTCTGAATTAGCCTAAGTCAGACTGTTTTATATATATATATATATATATATATATATATATATATATATATATATATATATATATATATATATATATATATATATATATATATATATATATATATATATATATATATATATATATATATATATAGAGTCACATATTATGGTCTTAGAAAATGTTTCATAGAATTAATAGTTTTAGAGAAGGCTCATAGAATGCTAATAAAATAATTTATTGCTCTGTAAACACCCCCCTGAACTCCATTGTCTAATGTCTGGAGCAGCGAACTGCCCCATTCATGTTTCTATTGTTCTGACTCGACAAACCTTCCACACCTCTGCTAGGTATGACACATAAACTTCATTATTCTTTTATCATTATTCTTTTGTTTTTATTCATTTTATTCTATTAACCTTTATTAACCTTTATTCTGGCATTACATGGCTTGCCCATCTAGACCACTTTGATCCCACTATACATTAGTCCACCTATTATCTAAATTCTTTCTAGAACAAAAAAAAAAGCATATTCTTGGGACCTTATGTGAATTATTTTAACAAACTAGATTTTGAAGTAGAAAAGCTCCTGGTGCAACAGGTGCATTAGAGCTACAATAACCATCAAGCTACATAACACAATTTAAAAAATTAGTTTTACGCTTTTACTCAAAACTCAATTTAAACCACCATTGAGTGTTTTAATAACTTCTGATTGCGATCTAATATTGATTTTAGTCATATAATGTTGTTGAAATATGTTTTGTATAGCCTTTTATAAGCAGCTATTTGCTACACCTGCTTAGCATTTATAATGTAAACATCCTTTATTGATATGAAAATACCAAAAATCGCATGAAAATCATACAGAATCATATACTATCATGATTCGTAACGGTGTGTTTATTACTGTAGCTTCTTGTTTCATGTGTAAAAATGTTTCTTTGGGTTTGTTTTTCACGGAGCTCAGAACAAGGAACTGTACAGGATATTGTCATCCGGAACGGCAGGAATTATAGTAATATAATTGACAGCTCTAGACCGAATAAGCATTCGCTGAGCTCATAACCCACCCAAACCAGGAACAGAACAGACAGACAGTGCTCTGTACCTGTTTCAGTTCTTCAGTTTGCATAATTAAGTGGGAAATAAATATTTTGTATGACAAATTATTGTGCAAACATGTGAGAATAAATCCATATTTCTTCAAATATGCTCACTTTTAGACTAAAAGCCCAAATGAATGCCGTTCAGTGAAGCAATGTGAACACAAATAAACCGCAGCAGGTGTGACTGATTATGAGTGCGTGTTTTTATTCTATTCAAAATATCATGTTACCGATTGATTATTTTGCACTCTTGACATAAATTAAGAAATTACTGTCATGGATCCAAGTTTTATCATAAACAGTGGTCAAATATAGAAGCTGGAGACTTAAATATTTCTAATGATACAAAATTTGACCCGATCAAGTAAGACTGTGATGTTTTAACGCACAGTGAATGTTGAACAACAATAACCTGGGGGCGCCGGTGATGCAGTGCAGGTTGAGGAGTTAAACATTTGCTAAATATTCTGTTCAAAAGGTAGGGGACATTTTTCCATATTATTAATAATAATAATAATAATTGTTTCTTGAGCACCAAATCAGCGTATTATAATTATTGTATTTGTTGCTGAAAATGTAGCTTTGCCATCACAGGAATAAATTACACTTTACAATATGTTAAAATAGAAAATAGATTTTTTTAAACTGTAATAGCATTTCAAAAAACAAATTCAGCATAAGTGTAACGGATGCATAGAGATGAGACGAGGGCGAATCCAAATGCACACACAATTTATTAAAGGTGCTTTAAGCGATGTCACGCGTTTTTTAGGCCAAAACATTTTTTTATCACATACAGCAAACATCTCCTCACTACCCGCTAGCTGCCTGTCCCCTGAACACACTGTAAAAAAAAAAAACGCGGTCTCTGCAGACACCCCAGGCTACACAAACGGCAACAAAAACAAACTGGGCTAACCCGCACCACGAAACATACCACACTGTTCCAGCCAATAACCTACAAGAAGGATTTGGGGGGTTAGTGCACGGATGAGGAGGAGGGAGGGTCTAGCTAGCCTCCGTTTTGTTTGACAATACTTTAAACGTCAACATTAAGTGACGTCACCCAACATCGCTTAGAGCGCCTTTAACACAAGGCAAAGTCACTGATAATCCAAACCTTGAGCAGGCACATACTCCAGACAAGAGAAACACGGGAATGTAATCCAAAACACACGGAGAAAACAAGAACGTCCAAGCACACCCCGGCCAAAAACATAACCATCAACTACTAACAAAACACTACTGAAACATAAGAGCTTAAATTCTCAAGAAAAAAAAAATGTATTACAGGTGAATCTAATGATGATAACCGTAGTAACTAATGTGACAACAAGGAGAAACAGAAACCAAACACAGGAAGGGAGCACAGAGAATACATTTCAACATAAACATCCATACAAAATAGACATTTTGTGACAATAAGAAACATTCAGAAACATACAAAATCTTAAAAACTCAGTTATATTACTACAATTACATATTACAAAGTTATTGCACATGTCTACACATGCCTACTTTTTGATCACTTCCATTATAATCAACCAAGCTGTCTACACTATGTGCACCCCGTTTCCATATTTGATGCAGTGCAGCTACTCCAGCCACTTTATTGGCCTGTCTGCCTGATATAAAATGATTTTATTTTCAGATTTCAATGCATGAATTGATTTCTATTTTAGTCCTTTCATATATAAATAACTTATGATCTTCACATCAAAGCCAGGTCATATGTTTGGTATCTTAATGGGACTGATATTCTTAATTGGAATACTCCACATTCAGAACAGCTATGAGGGTGATATTCAAATCAAAAACTGCATAAAGGTGCTGTTAACTGTATATAGTTACGATTTGTGACTGTAACAACACTTTATTTACACATTATTTGTAGTACCAGTTCAACTCATTCTCTATGGAAAACAGTAGTGGCTCTTGAGCACAGTAGTCATTTTTATTTTGGAAGGGTGTTTACATTTCATTTATTTTTATTATTAGCCCTATTTTTTTTTTTACTTTCAAACACATGGTATAAAAAAACGTATGCTTGATTTGTATTTTATTTTTTTCACTGAAATGAGTTGTAAACAGGATGGAACTCCATTTTCAGTAGACAAACTCCACTAGCGATCAGTAAATGGCAGTGGGAATTCTTTCATTGAAAATTCACAGCAAATGAATTGGCTGAAGACCACACTAGGCACAAGCGGCTCTGAATTAGACTGATTGAACACTTCACTAAGTGAGATGACTACTTCAAAGATCAATTTACACATCTCACTGTGTATTGATCAAACTATTTGCAAGCGCGGCATTCTCACAGTGAGCATTTCAATTAACTATACATGAATGTAGGAGTTGGATCAGTAACGTTTGCTTGCCTGGGTGGAAGGCAAAACATGGAATTTGGGTTGTTTTTGCTCTGAGAAAATTTGGAAAAAGCCTGCCTTGGTGCAGAATTTTTCATTATGAGTGTCATGTTGAAAATATTAATTTACAGTAATATCAGTGTTACTATTAGTGTTCATCAGACATCAGTAAACAATATAGTTCTATATTATCATTGTAGGCTATGGAGATACTTTTAGTTAAATGAAAAACTGAGTGTTAGTTCACAATATATTTGTCTACTATAAACTCTCCCAGCAGGGGACAAAAAAGGTTTAATGTTTCTATGTGGCCACTAAAAATCCTTAACAGGGTTTGTGGCTTCTCCTTAAAAGTGACAATAAAGAGAAGTTATGGCACAGATTTCATAGGTACACTAGAGACTGGTCAATAGCTATTGTTTTAGCCAGTACATTATGAAGGAACAGCAGAAGAATGCACATAAGCCAGATCAATCAGACGATCAGACAAAGCATTCTTCTGGAGTCATTTAACAGTGTAGCTAATGACCTAAACATGATCATTATCCTCACCAGCGATTTCCCTTTTTCAATTCTGGGAAACATTTGGTCGTCTCTGAACATAATGACGATTCAGCTAAAGATGTTAACTGTGAGTGATTTTTAGTCTTGTGTAGTCAGACTGTTTACTTGCAGCAAAGTCTTGCCCTCAACTTATTCTGTCCAAGTGCAGCCCTCTTACACAGGATAAGGCCATCTGATTGACACAAAAAGCAACCATCCACTAGGTCACTTTATTTTTAACCTGCTATTTAGGGATGAGTTGGAATTATACCTTAATAAAAATTAATCAGATAATGGCACAGCAGTCGCATGAACAGCTGTACAGAAAACAGTAAAAAGGTGAACCATGTGTATAGATCTGAATTTTTGCCAATCCAAAAGACAGAACAAACAGAATATAGAAAGTTCTGCTCATGTTTACTTTTCTGAAATGTGTGGATTGGGCATCAGATGGTCAGTGAACAGACTGTGGTTTGAACTGTAACATGGCATATGTCATCCTTTCGACTTCTGTTAGACAAAGCTATGGTTGTAAATTGTTTTTTTTCTGTTTGTTTTTTTTTCCTTTGGCTGCCATCCGCATGAGAGAAACAGTTCTAAGGGTGAGTTTTCGTGGTGTCGGGATAATAGCCACCTGACAGACACGAAAGCAGGTAAAATAAAGTCTCGTAAAGTGGAGTGAGGCCTCTGCTTTCCTGTTTCTGGCATGTTCCACAAACCATGTAATGAGGTCAAGCAGCTAGGTGCTGTTACCACAGAGCACAGGAGCAGACGGTTAGAAGCTGATGTGCTATAGACACTCATGTTTTAACCTCTCACATGGCTTCTTCCTTCACTCATTACCAGATTGACAGGTGTTATGGTTCAAGCAGGCAGTCCTGCTCTCACAGTTCTGTAATATATGCAGGCATTCCCTCCTGACCTTGAAAGATAGCTCAGCTAAAATGTCGTAATATCTTTCTATGACAGATTATTCTCTTTCCAGAGTTGATGAATTTCATTGGCTTGATTAATTTGTTTAACCTGCCGTAATGCTGATGTAATGAGCACTTTTTTTTCTAGAGATTGGCATAATAATGCTGTAATGCTTACAACAGATTTATATCTTTATATCTGTATAATATATATATATAATTTAAGTTTTTATTAACAAAGATAACATACATTGAATTCAAAAGCGATTCACTGGTATCTGCATTGCGTCAAGTCACCTTTATTTATACAACGCTTTATACATTACAGATTTTTTTCAAAGCAGCTTTAGAGTGATAACAGGAAAATTATGCATTTCGGCTGCTGTTCAGCTAAAGTCAGTTTAGTGTTGATTCAGTTCCATTGTAAAGATCATCAATTATTGAATTAGCTCATTAATCTATAAAGCAGTTCGGCAAAAATGATGTCATCGTCCAGCTCAGTTCAGTTCTCATACAACAGCGTCAGTACAGTCAGAACAATAATATTGTTGAATATTAAGTATCCCCAACTAAGCAAGCCAGATGCGACAGTGGCAAGGAACCCAAACTCCATCAGGTGACAGAATGGAGAAAAAAAAACATTGTTTCAGTCAGGGGGGCCAGTTCTCTTCTGGCCAAAAAACAAACGAACGCAGTGTCGTTATGATTCAGGCTGCATCACAAGTCAGAGTTCAGATCGGAATCAGTAACATTCAAATATTCATCTAGTTCCTTTTGCTTGAAGATTGATTAATCACGCCCGTATAGAGCCGAAGCTGGCCATAGGGTCTGTGTGGAGTGTCTGTATGTTCTTGTGGTCTCTGCTAAGGATATGTGCCGATGGCTGTCATGTCGACGAGGCCTTCCTTCAGAATACCTCTGAATAAGACATTCAACGCTGCGTTGTGGTCATGTCTGGGAGCAGGTACACCATCTGATCTGGATATGGATCGGATACGGCTGACTACGGTAACCTCGGGATAAGTATGAGACAGACAGACATATATAATAATATTAGCATAGATGCCATTGTTCTTACATTGTAACAAGTACAGGTCCTTCTCAAAAAATTAGCATATTGTGATAAAGTTCATTATTTTCCATAATGTAATGATTAAAATTAAACTTTCATATATTTTAGATTCATTGCACACCAACTGAAATATTTCAGGTCTTTTATTGTTTTAATACTGATGATTTTGGCATACAGCTCATGAAAACCCCAAATTCCTATCTAAAAAAAAATAGCATATCATGAAAAGGTTCTCTAAACGAGCTATTAACCTAATCATCTGAATCAACTAATTAACTCTAAACACATGCAAAAGATTCCTGAGGCTTTTAAAATCTCCCAGCCTGTTTCATTACTCAAAACCGCAATCATGGGTAAGACTGCCGACCTGACTGCTGTCCAGAAGGCCATCATTGACACCCTCAAGCAAGAGGGTAAGACACAGAAAGAAATTTCTGAACAAATAGGCTGTTCCCAGAGTGCGAGGTGACCGGACCCTGAGGAAGATTGTGGAGAAGGACCGATTCCAGACCTTGGGGGACCTGCGGAAGCAGTGGACTGAGTCTGGAGTAGAAACATCCAGAGCCACTGTGCACAGGCGTGTGCAGGAAATGGGCTACAGGTGCCGCATTCCCCAGGTCAAGCCACTTTTGAACCAGAAACAGCGGCAGAAGCGCCTGACCTGGGCTACAGAGAAGCAGCACTGGAGTACCCACAGTCAGTGATGGTCTGGGGTGCCATGTCAGCTGCTGGTGTTGGTCCACTGTGTTTTATCAAGGGCAGGGTCAATGCAGCTAGCTATCAGGAGATTTTGGAGCACTTCATGCTTCCATCTGATTTCATTTTTCAGCACGACCTGGCACCTGCTCACAGTGCCAAAACCACTGGTAAATGGTTTACTGACCATGGTATTACTGTGCTCAATTGGCCTGCCAACTCTCCTGACCTGAACCCCATAGAGAATCTGTGGGATATTGTGAAGAGAAAGTTGAGAGACGCAAGACCCAACACTCTGGATGAGCTTAAGGCCGCTATCGAAGCATCCTGGGCCTCCATAACACCTCAGCAGTGCCACAGGCTGATTGCCTCCATGCCACGCCGCATTGAAGCAGTCATTTCTGAGTGCATAACTGAACATAATTATTTGAAGGTTGACTTTTTTTGTATTAAAAACACTTATTTTATTGGTCGGATGAAATATGCACATTTTTTGAGATAGGAATTTTGGGTTTTCATGAGCTGTATGCCAAAATCATCAGTATTAAAACAATAAAAGACCTGAAATATTTCAGTTGGTGTGCAATGAATCTAAAATATATGAAAGTTTAATTTTTATCATTACATTATGGAAAATAATTAATTTTATCACAATATGCTAATTTTTTTAGAAGGACCTGTACATTGGGTGGGTGTTATAGGAGGTGTTCCCGGTTCCGGTTGACCTAATTTATGCAGTCTAAGGCAACGTTCAGACTGCCAGTCTAAATCCAATTTTTGTGGATATACGATTGAAATCCGATCCAATTTAGCAAGTGTGAACGGCAAAAAATCACATGAAATGCTGAAAATCCGTTTCAGTCTGACCGCACTGATCAGACTTTGCGTGGTTTATGTGACTTTCTCACGCCACGTAAAACGTTAACGTCAGACGTTGTTATAGGAAACATGCTGAAAGTCAGAAAATGCAGAAAATGACAATGTAACAGAGACATGTTTGTAAACCAACGGAGACGAAAGCGTGATAAAAGCTGTGCATACCAGCCTCTTACAGTTCTGCCGCTGCCTCAGAAGACGCAGTAGACCAGCAAGGTGCCTACACATTGTCATGTTGTACAATTTAAATAAGACAACATCTCTATTGCAAACCCCTCCATGTTGCGGTTGTTGTTGTTTTTGGCGTATTCCTTCCAACGCAACAACATTGCCATAGAGACCAATGCAGATATTCCAGAAAATGAAACCGATGCATGGACACTCAAACCGGATCTGAACAGTTGCGATACACAGTGTGGACATCAATAATTTTAGATTCCAATCGTATACATGAATAATTGGATTTGGACTGACAATCTGAACCTAGCCTAACAATCATTTGACTGATTTAAATAATAGAAATTGATAAGGGTAAAGAGATGTGTTTTTTTAGTCTAGATTTAAACTGACAAAGTGTGTCTGCTTCCCGAACTAGGAAGACTGTTTATAGCACATGCGCTGCATATTACCGTATAGATATCCACAACATATAGCCTACTATCAAACACTTAGTTCTACACAACATGCACAACTTTGTACTTCACAACATGTCCATGTTGCAAGCAAATACTGACATTATTAAGAGTAATCTTTCAAATTCTTTGAAAGTGAAATCCAGAGCAGTAAATGATTCTACCAAAAACACAAAACAAATCCTATCATAAACCATCCACTGATAAACCATTTTACCTCCTACAGTTTAAAATGGCTTCATTTATTTATTCTTCCTATTTTCCCTATTCAAATGAAACTTATGCCACTACAGCAGAAAGATTTCCTTCAGGTATTTTTTTTTTTTTTTGGCCTGCTGCACTGACCTTGTTTAAGGACATAATTGTGTTATCATTCTTATGTGAGGAATTTTGTAGAATCAAAAGATGCTCTGTTGAAAAAACAAGCGGAAGGAATGTCACAATTCTCACATGTCGTGAACAAGAGAAATGAATACCTGAATATGCATTTTTCTAATGCCTTATGCAAGATGAAAAGCCCAGGTAAATATTGCTTTGAGGGATTGAACAATCTGTCTGCCCCATCACAAGCAATAGCTCTTGCCTATCGTCATCATCATCATCAGTCTTGATAATTATAATCATTTTGCTTGTGTCAAAGGTATCCAGCCCCAGAACTGTTTGCCCTGTTCCACAAAGAAACATAATTGTAGTTTCTCCCTCTCTTTCTTGTCTCTTCATCGTAATGAAATATGAAATATGATGTTCTGTCAGCAAAAAGCATTGTTTTCTTTAGGGTTTATGATAGCCGAGAGGCTGTGTTCAGACAAAAACTCGCTCAGGGCTTTTTGACTAACTTGATGGAATAGATGGTCTGTCCGAATGCTTGCCCACATCAATAGGTATTCTGATGCTCAAGGTCCTGTAAATGCTTTAACACAAAAGCTATTAAAATCCTACTTCTGCTGTGGGAGAAAGTCTTTTTCCTTGTACTAGGGGCCCTCATCGCTTTCCCAAGCCCATTTTTTTTCCTCTGCGTGCGTGTTTTTTTCGTCACATTGAGTTGCTTTTACACTGCAACATTAATGACAGTGAACTATGTTTGAACTCCGTGTTCTGCTCTGACATTTTTCCCAAGTCCTGCAACCCAGACTGTTTGCATAAAGTGCCTTCAGAGTGTCATATTTCAAATAGACAGAGTGTCTATCATTAAATAATTCATCTGTGTGCAGATGTCTTGACATGGCAATTAATATTTATTGAATTAAAAACCTTGCAAGAGCAGCCATCTGAGTCCCCCCCCCCCCCCCCACACCCACCTTTTTTTTGGAAAGAAAAGCAGAGGAGAAAAAATAGATTGTGAAATCTAATAATTTGTTTTTATCTGTCATGCTTCATTTTTCCTCTCAGAGCGCACACTCTGTTTTAACATCAACACTATGGTGTAATATTATGTTTGATCAAGACTGCAGCTGTTTTCTTTTATTTAGTTTTACACCTTACATTTGAGAACAATTTCACCTCCGTCGCCTCACATGGTCGTCTGATTTCAATTAGTGACTTCGAGAGGGTCTTGAAAGGGGCTAATAGCTCAATTACAAAAAAAGAAAGAAAAATAAATCACATATTACTTCAAACCATCCCCTTCTGTGTTTTCATAACCTAAATTGAAAACAGTTATAATAATGTATGTGTCTTCATGCCTAACTTTTCCTTCTTAGAAGAAATCTTCAGGATTTAAGTAGGACAGACAACTACAGTAATTGTTATTTTTATGTAGTATTAAAAGTGAATAGTAATATGAATTGATTGTATTAGTGTCGTCTATTGCTTTATAAGAATAAGAATAAAAATGGAAATATACAATTGCTTGGAAAAAGTAACATTTAATTAAGTAAAAATGTGTCTTGCACATATACTTTTCAGTGCTGTCCTTTGAAGAAAAAGACAAAGAAAAGGTTTTTTGATAAGCAAATGAGTGCAGATATTTGATGCATTCATATAAGAGGGAAGGTAACATAATTAAAATTATCTTAACAAGATTCAATTTAGTATTTGAATGAAATAGTATAGTGCTGATATATGTAATTCATCATTTATAATTGCATTATAATTATAATGCTGGCAAAACAAGCATCAGTAGTTTTAAATGCTTTAAACAATGCAACCTGACCACAGTGAATTGCGCTTTTTAATTTCAAAACCACATCATAATTACTCAAGAAAAAACAAAAGAAAAACAAAGAAAGAAAGAAAATCTAATGATGAATTCATTGCAATATGTAAATGCAAAGATGCAAAGTAACCACACCCTTTTATTATCCGTTTGTCCACTCAGCACTTTGATTCTAATTGGCCCTTTAAGGAAGAACCAAGTTCATAAGGTCATACGCTATTTGTATAGGAAGGTTTTTGGAAGAAGCTTTTTTTTCCCATATCCCTCCTGTCTAATATGACAGAGCGTCTTCCGCATCATTACATCCCCCAGACAGTCATCAGCGCAGGGAGTAAGAGTTGGCTGTGGGGAAATTAGATTGCAAAGCTCCCTCTCCTCCCGCTTCCCGGGCTTTTTTTGGGCTAAATACCTGATTATCCCACATTTAGGAGTGTGGGGAAAAAGAAAAAAAAAAACAGCAGCTGGATTGTAATCAATCCTTTTAAAAAGTGCAGCTTGCACGGCACTTCTCTCCAGTAGGATAAATGTGACACAGAGGCCTCCGATTCCGCTCCCCTGATGAATCGCTCCCCGCTTAATGATTACGGGAATTGTCATCGACTGATCATCAGTCTCCATTTATTTCAAATCAACGTCAGGAGTTTGTAGGGCCCTGAACAAGGATGTGTGTGTGTGAGTATGTTTTCTCTAGATTGCCTCTTCTCATCTGCACCGCTCCATAAGGAGCATCAGAGCGGGGTCATGTATCATGCCAGTGTGTGTGTGTGTGTGTGTGTGTGTATGCTTGTGGTGGGATGGTAGAGTGCAGACCCCAGTCTGTCATTGGCCCCCTGAGTGGTGCTGTTTTAGGAGCCCCACTGAACATCTCATCTCCGCCTTCTCAACAGTAATGGCTCTTTTGACACAGCCTCTGAACTACTTTTACAAACACAAGTACTACCTACTATACTTTCTTGGGTGGATTTGTATGCTTTAGTTTTAAAGTTTAAATGACAGCCAGTCAGTAGCAGAATGTTTCACTTTCTCTTTTTTTCGTTTTTCTTTGGTGATCTCTATTGTTTTAGGTGTAATTTGCACTTAAAGAGGTACACTTTTTTATGTATGAAACAGACAATATCAACATGTAATTATCATCTAAAATGCAATGAAAAAGCTAAAATACATTTGCTTTGTAAAAATAAGGAATTATAATATATAATCTGGAAAGTTGTAATATAATATAATGTAATATTATATTATATTATATAATTATAATAATAAAATAATATAATTATATTTTGCATTTAGCAAACACTTTTATCCAAAGTGACTTACAATAGAATAATATTATATTAATTATATTATATTATATTAGGCTTATATTATATTATATTATATTATATTATATTATATTATATTATATTATATTATATTATATTATATTATATTATATTATATTATATTATATTATATTAATAACTTTTGTACAAATCTTTATAATTCCTCTGACGACTGGCCAGTACACAATTTCAGTAAATGGAGAAATTTTGATTATGAAAGACATTTTTTGCGACCTAATCTATTGGTTTTAAATTACATTTATAAATGCAATAAAATAAACCTAAATGCATATTACCTCAAAGTATCTGTAAACCTGTGTAAGTTTCTAAAATTGTTTGTATAGAGCGTATACATTTTAGATGTCTTCAGAAGTGAAAAAATACAAAGAAAATGTCCAATTAGATGCTGAGTATCACATTGATTAGCATGATATTAGCCATAAGGAATGGGTGACAGCTAATCAATGGTAGAAAATCTCCATCTTTATTCTATTTATTTTCTCATAGACACACACAGAGACTAATAGTTAATCAGCCTGTGTCTATATGGCTCTCCCTCACACTCTCCTGTCTGCTGTTTGCTTTCTTCTCTTATAGCAAGGCTAGTTAATACCCAATGCTCAGTCCACAGAGCTGACATTAAGCAGACTCCAATGTGTGTTCCAGGGTTAAGCTAGATTAAAGGGAAGAGCCCCTTATACACAGCTTTGTGTTCCAGATTTTCTCCATTAGTCTGCAGGCCTTTCACCTCAAGGCCTCAGGCGAGGACTGCATCACCTGAATATTTGATCTATAGGCCAAAAAACCCTCGTGCAAGGAATTAAGCAGTTTGTTTTAAATTCTGCAATATAATAAATGGGTTCTCCTCGTGTGTTGAGTTTAAAGTCAGTCCTTTCACACCAAATACAAATGCCTTTCTTAAACATTTGATTTTCTTTGAAGGCACACCAGAAATATTTACTTACTGCGAAGAAAAAAGTTAATATGGTAAAGGTAAAGTGAATGTGCTAATGCATGAGATGATTCACATAGTACAATGCTATTAATACATTTAGGCAATTTACATTTATAGTTTGACGGACTGATTCATTCAGTGTTTTGTGTGTTTGTGTGTGTGTGTGTGTGTGTGTGTGTGTGTGTGTGTGTGTGTGTGTGTGTGTGTGTGTGTGTGTGTGTGTGTGTGTGTGTGTGTGTGTGTGTGTGTGTGTGTGTGTGTCTGAGTTGATGGAGTGATTATTAATTGATATTTTATTAATGAATTGAAATACAATTTCTGTATAGTGGAATTAAATAGTTGCAGGTCTTGCAATTTGTGAAATGATGCTACAATTAGACACATGCACAAAACAAAAACATCAGAGGGACTGAATAAAATATCAAATTCACTCTCTGACAGTAGATGGCGCTTATGAAAGAGCAGTGGCTTCTTTGTTTTCCGCTGTACACAAAGCAATTATAAACACTACTTTATACGGAGGTAAGAGGAAAAGAAAATGCCATCAAAGCTTTTCTGAAGACAGTTACCTTCAGAGACAAAACAGATACAAACAAACTTTGGTTTATTGTTGGCAAATATCTGTCCCCCAGTGTGAATGGATTCATAGGTATGCTTTGTTCCTATTCAAGATCTTGTTTGTTTAGACTAAATCTATTAGCACTTGGTTTGAAAGAGTATAAAACACCACAAAGTTGTGTGGTTTCAGTGTTCAAGTAGCAAGTGTACTTATAACAAATGCCCTTGATGCTGTTTTATTTCTGAAAACCTTTCAGTTATTTTAAAAATCTTCAGTTTTTCTTCTGTAAATACTGTATAAAATATCTGTTGGATCGTCACTATTCAGAGTCCCTCTACTCAAGCCAAATCAAACAGACTCAACTAGGATTATAATCATACTGAGACTACCCGTGCGTACAGTATGAAACATGATTAGTAATTCATAATTCTCAGCCATGTCTCAGCAGAATTTCTAGAAGCTCTCTTTCAACAAGCTCCATGACAAGCTAGATGTCAATGAAGTCTGTCTTACCCTGGCCTGGTTTCTGTGACGTCCTGTGACTTGAGGCCCTCCATCCCAAAGACATGTTCCGTCAGGAGAGCGCAGAGGCACCTGAGACAGTAAGACTCACAGGTTAATGTAGTCTTTGACGCAGGCAAATTAGCGCAACAAAAATAGACCAATTGACCCCATTAATTTCTTCTTCCACAATCATCCCAAGGGCCAGAGGAAGGAGGCAAAACAATAAATCACAATTAAGCAAGTCAGCTGTGTTCATTAAGCTTTGTAAGGACTAAATCTGCACTCTTTATTCTGGGAGATTTGCAATCAGAAGTATGGGTCACTTAGATGCAGAAGTAGTTGGCGGATTGATTAAGATGGTCTAGAGAAGTGTGTGGATTGATTTGTGTGTACTAGACTTTACAGAGACTTTAAAGTAGAGTTTTGGCACAGGTTTAAATGAGTCTGCCTCAATTTGGTAGGTGTTTTGAATTTGTAATTTGTATGCAAATATTTATGTTTTTTGAACATCAAGTCCATGGAGAAGCTTTTTATTTTCTTTACTAAAATGATGTTCCAGCACTGGCAGGATTCCATTCACTGAAAAAAGTGAATATGAGATATTTTTTTTTATTATTATTAAAAATCAAAGTGATTTCTGTAAGTCTTTAAAAAAGGTACTACCCTTTTAAATGGCATACACAAAATACAAGACTTTCTTACTTCTCAGATTAAGAGAAGCTGTTTCCCTTTTATGGAAAAGGAACTGTTGAATGGAGTAAATTGTGTTCTCAATTTTCCCGGTTTTCATTATCGCTGAATTAATTGATAACAGATTTTGTCGTGAACAACCCTGCAGAGATTCTTCTGTGAGTTCAATATCCTCTGTACATTTAATCACTTTCTCCAAAACATAGAGTCAACACTTTTTGAAGATGACAAAAAAAATGCTCTTTGACGAAACCTCTAGAGATTCATATCTATTTGTCCACAAGACATGTAACTGTAATATTAAGCTTTGCTGCACAAAGTTACACAATCACTGTAAAATAAATATATTATTTTGTCAAGAAGTGGATCTGAAAACTGAGAAGTGGATCTGAAAACTGATTAAAAAAAATGCTGTTATCCCCTTCAAATTGAAATGTAATAATGTAAATGTAAACGGTGATTAATTGAATCCAGATCTAAATCAATTTGTGGTTTTTGAAGATAATGTAAAACTAGAAAAAACTATGTCTGCAGTGTAGCCCAGCAGTTCTTTGTCAGATTGTTTTTGAAGCTGATTAATGACATGCCCTGTTATGCTGAGAGATCAACACAAAAAAATCAATTAAAAATAAAACATGATGTTATCAGAGTTTCTTCATGATCATTATGGCCATTACTTGCATGTGAAAATTACACAATTTATTTTTTTCTTAGTGTTATCTCTCCACTCATTTCTAAACGAAGCACATCGACAATTTTCAGGAAAGTAGTAAGCAAAGTGCATGCAGCCACATTTGTACCTCTCAAAAACATTAAGAGACTGTTGTGGTGGTTTCACTTATTCACCAACAGCTTCATTCCACATTTTGACCAAAGCACCACGAAATGAAAATTACCACCACCCGTCGCATCTAATGCCTTTTCTCATCCCATAATTCTCCAAACGCTTTCAACGTGCATTCAGTTGTTCTCTGACGGCAGGAGCAGTGGCGCCTCTTCGTTTAGAGGAATAAAAAAAGAGAGAGGGAGGGATGAGTGGAAAGCAACCCACCTCAATCAAGAGGTCCATTCATAATTGAGGAGGGGAGAGATCTGTGCAGCAGGTCAAAAAACTCTACTGCATAATTGAGGAGCAGCTAAAGCTGGAGTGGCTCCATGGTGGCACTCTGCAGCCATAAAAAAGTTCCTGAGAGGCAATGCATGTGTATGTTTGTGCATGTGTGTCTATGTGTGTATGCATTTGCACCTTGCCAGGTCTGTGACCCAACTTATCTTGAGTGCACAGTGGAGAGTCTTTTAAACGGTACATTCTAGAGATCTTTCAAGCATTATGAGTGAGTTTACATGCGCAAACTGACAGAATATCCTTAATAACTTCACAATGTCATGTAAATGCTTCAGTTGGGTTCTATTATCGAGTAAAGGTCATGAACGGTTTGAACAAAACCCAGTTCGCACACCTAGATTTTTGCCTATTAGTTATCAGTTAACTATCAATAATCATAGTATTATTATTAGTAGTAGTACTAGTAGTAGCAGTAGTATTAGTATTATTAGTGTTATTATCAAAAAACATTGTTACACAACTAAATAAATAAAGGACACAATCAGGTAGAAATAGCTCTTCAAAGATGACAATTGCAGGTTACCATTTTGATAGTGTACAGTCGAAGGAATGTTCTGTACATGATGTTGCACATTGTTGGGTTATTACATTTTAATTATTATAATATTATAATTAATATTATTATAATATAAATAATATTTTTATTGTAGTGATGCAGTAATGTGATTGTTGGCCTTCCTTGTTGTCGAAAGAAAGAAAGAAGGAAATAAAGAAAGAAAAAAAGAAAGAAATGTGGTGATCATGATGGATTGTTAATCGTTTAATTTCTTTAAGTACGACACAACTTAGCATTTAACTGCGCCATTTATATCTCAGTTGGCAAGAATGATTTCAAATGCCAAATCTGTCTTCTGAGCAGACGCTCTTTTGGAAGATGCCATTTCTCATGCCTGCAGAGCGATGCTTTTTTTCTGGGAGCTTGTGGATGCCCTGTGTTTGACCCTGAAAGGTTGAGTCATGTCTGTTGGTCTTCTTCTTCTGAGAGGCTTGGAGAGCCTCCCTCACCCTTTCACAGCAATGTCACCTGTGCTCGAGAAAGCGAAAGTTCAGCTTTTGCTACAAACGGTGAGTCAGTTTCCCTGACACCTTCACCACGCTGTTAAATTATGGATTTGCATTCCTCTTCCTCAGATGCCTAAGTGACTCTGCACCAGCAAGTCAGTAAATACATCTCCTGTTTCTGGGAGTTTCTGCCAAAAAGAGAGGCAAGGAAAGTTGTCAGGAGGTGGAGGGGAATTTCCATACAGCGCAATTGGCTGTCAGAATTGGCTGTCAGTTTTTTTGTTTTTTTTTTCTCTCCCCCAATCCCTTCTTACTTCCAGAATTGAACCCAGTCACACATTTGCAGAGGGTTAACTCGACAGAAAACTCTTTGGATGCAGTTCCTGAAAGGTTTCTGTCATGCATATGTAGTCATGACAGGGATGAAATTTAAATGTGTGTGTGTGTGTGTGTGTATATGTGTGTATAGGGGGGCACACATGGGGGCGCGTGTGTGTGCTGGTGTGTGACTGCATTCAGCCCACTCTGTGCTGACATGTCCCTGTAGCCTCTCACTCCATCCAGATGCCTCCAGTAGCGCGTATTTATACATATATTACAATCAGGACTGAAACAAGTCTTCAGCAATAAGCCACAGGAGTTAGCACTCTCAGTCCCCTTAGGGAACCGCTAGTGTCCTTCTGTCTTTACATATCCACTCAGATCCGTCAGAGCACTACAGTGTTGCCCTGTTGATTCTGTGGAGTCAGCTGAGGCTCAGGAATGAATGCAAAACTTAACTTAGTAACCTGGACTATGAAATAGTCTTATTGTGTTTATAGTTTCATTATTATAATTATTATTATTATTATTATTAGTAGTAGTAGTAGTAGTAGTAGTCGTAGGATTAAATTATCTTAATTAAGTTACAGAGAAGTCATGGAAATGTCTTAAGTTAAGACAAGACATCACAAATGAATAGGGTAAAATGTTAACTAACAGATATCTCCATACTTCATCAGTTGATTAATAACAGTATGTATTAACTTTTGTAATACAGGTTTTATGAAATGCTAGGTTTAAATTCACATATAAGGCAATATCTACTTAAATGTGGAATTGTTTACAATTCTAGAACATAAATCTGAACATTGTATAAAGACAGATTCAAAGTGCAGCCTAAGTTTAATTTTGTTGACATATTAGCGTTAATACATGTTAGGTTTTTACAAAGGAAATTGTGATGTCTCTCTTTTTTTATTCCATAAATCAGAAAATACTATCAAAAGCCAGGATATAATTTAAGGGAAAAAATGTTATATAAATCAATCAAAACCCTTTGTAAAATCCTTCAGAATTTGAGATAGATTTAGTTTGTTTTCTGTAGTGGATACAAACTAATGGATGGATGAGTGGATGTAGTGGAACAGCACAAACAAACAAAAAAACTAATTTTGAAACAAAATAACAGCCTGCAAATATATGTATTGTATTTACAATACTTCAATCTACAGACACAAATAAAGTAATAAAAAAAAAGAATAATAAACTGTATGTTTTATTTCCACTAGTCTTGAAAGCAGATACTGTATGTTACGGAAGCAAAATTTTAAAACTGACTAATGCATGAAAAGCTC
Source organism: Gila orcuttii (assembly GCA_026230005.1). Classification (NCBI taxonomy): domain Eukaryota; kingdom Metazoa; phylum Chordata; class Actinopteri; order Cypriniformes; family Leuciscidae; genus Gila; species Gila orcuttii. The sequence continues at coordinate 24,421,717 of JAPDVR010000002.1, read as the reverse complement.
TATGGAATGGAATGATTAAAAAAAAATCCTTATTCAATGAATGACTGGAGAGGCCATGGATATTCTTGGTCATTTTAATAGATTGATATGGGGGGAAAATGCCATACTTTTGACTCGGTTTTCAACCCTATACAGAGAGATTTTTTTTTATGTGTGTATGTGTGTGAACTTTGTTTTTATGAGCGTCACAAACTGGTTGTTCCTTGAGTCATGTCTCTGCACGTAAACTATTGATTTATTTTGGCAGTGCAACACCAGTCATAATTAGGGCTTTGTTGTGAAATAAGATGCTTCTCGCTGACAATGTGTCCCTTCAGCAAAATAAATAAATAAAATAAACAAATAAATAAATAAATCATTGTTTGAGGTACCTGGCACCCTCCCAGCTTGTTCAGAATACTTGTGTCAAAATCTTCTCTTACCAGCGCAAAATGTGTCATTACAAGAGTGAGGATGTTTTTATTCATCAGTTGCTCATCATGCACAATGACTGAGCAGAAAAAAAAACAAATGCATATTTACAGAAATAAGACTGTCTTGACATCAAAATCCTGATCCTGTAGGTTAATGGGGAGTGAAGAAACAAAGAAAAAAAAAAGAGAAAGAAAGGGGGAAAAAAGTGTACAACTGTCATGATGACTCAAATCTGTTTTGACTCCTTCTGGCCCACAGAACTTTCTAAGAAGCATCTAATGCTTAAATGGGGTCAGGAGAAGGTTAAAAAGCGCTACATGAGCGCAGTCATGAATATTTCAACTGCTGACTTGAAAATACTTGCAGTGTTCATGAGGGAGGTGGCTCGTGTCACATCATTTTCTCTTTCCTGCCGCTGAGCAGCACTTGCCCTCACAACCACAGGATTTTAGCCTCTGTGTTGGGTGGATATGAATACCCCCTCAACACACGGATGACTCTGTAGCATAATGCTCACAGCAAATGTTCTATGCAGAAGCTATAGTTACCATAATGTTTGCTCAAAGCATGCTGAAAATATGCAGGATTTGAGTTAACGGTTTAGTGCTGCTGATGATGATGATGACTGTTATCAATTGCAGATAGAACAAATAGGTTGACAATGTATTACTATTATTATTATTATTATTACTATGTATCTTTTTACAATATAAACAAAAAAAATTGGTCTTGCTACAGCTAACATTTTGTGTGTACACAATTACATACAATTTACCCAGTACATTGAGTTTATTAGTGGCAAGAGTCTGGAATAGAATCCCTATACAAATTGTCTACACATTTAATAAATCATTTCCACACAGTATTGATTATTTTACTATACTATATACTATACTATACTTTACTATACTAAGAGTAAATCTCTACAATCTGTGCACATAGAAGCAGTTAAATATGTGCAAAAGTAAAACACCTTTAAAACACCCTGTGTGTGTGTGTGTGTGTGAGAGAGAGAGAGAGAGAGAGAGAGAGAGAGAGAGAGAGAGAGAGAGAGAGAGAGAGAGAGAGAGAGAGAGAGAGAGAGAGAGAGAGAGAAAGAGAGAGTGCAATTGCCCACATTTCTTTTACTAATATATATATTTTTTTTCAGTTACATTAATATTTAAGGGTGTTATATACATCATTCAGTAAATTCACAATCTCTAGAAGTGCATTTATTTCAGTGAAACAGTTTTACATGTGGTAAGTGCCTCAGTGAATCAGGAGAATACCCCCATTAATGAGCAAAAGGTTATTGCCATTTTTCAATGTCTATAAATTAATTAATATAACACTTTTACAATAAACTCTTTTAATATTGACTTTAACACATTCTTTAAACACATATACTGATCCTAGTATGCTCTTTGTTCTTAGTTTGAGCTTGTGTGTGTTCTTGTATTTATTTTACAAAAGGCATTGTGATGAGTGCATCCTAAACCAGTCTCTAAAGAAAATCTGGGTTCCGCTCAATTGTCCTCTCCTGGTGCAATTTAGAGTGGATTTCCTAACAATAGCTTCACCGCTCCAAACTTCTCTTTCCCTGTCCGTCACAGTTTCTAAACAGGCACATCTGGTCCAAGCTTGAGGAGCAATAAACATACAAACGACAAGCACACGGACACGATTAGCAATGAGGAAGTTGTTAGTCACGGTGTGTCCCACAATAGCCTACTGCTCTATCTTTTCTGCTACACTGTCCCGACTGCACCACAATATTATATACACATTTAACCAAGACTGATAGAAAATAGATGAATAGATGAAAACATGTCATGTTCTAGGACCTTTACATTTTAGAAACATTACCTTTTGTATTTATTTTTGGTGGTCACAACATTTAGTTCTCATTATACAGTTCACATGTCTGTTTTTGGAATCCTAATATGAATTCCAATATGCAGACTCAGAGCAAGTATCATTTGAAGTGCCTTTATCTCTTTTAAAAGATTCCTCTGATGAACACCTTGGAATGGAAATCACGTCTTTCATATTAAGGGATGATGGGAAATAATTTAACTCACCGTCTATGTGTAGTTTGTTTGCGTCGCTCACTGGTATTTTATTTTGCTTGTTTATTTATTTCTATATTGTATGCTAACATACAAATCTCTATTTGCTTTTCTTTCTAATGAAGTAGATTTTGTTGAAGTGCACTCTACTCTTCCACTACTCCAGTAGATGTTGACAATTCATATTGATGATGACTGGAAGTAGTTAGAGGGAAAATAGCTTGAACTCTCTGACTGCCTCACAATCAATTCTATGCTCTTGTCGCATATCCTCATGGTTGTAGTCTTTTGCTTTGAGGCTGTTTATTGCACTGCCAACTTGTACAACTCATCTGCAGAAAAACAGCAGAATTGATTTTAAATGTAGAAAAGAAAAATCATTTAAATGTCCAGTCCTATTTTTTCCGTTCTTAATCTTAATCATTTTTATTTTGAGTAATTATCAAATTACAAGGGGGGAAAGTAATTATGCAAATGATTTGGACATAACACATTATTAAGCATTGGTTGTGCAAACTATTATGCATTCTCTGAAAGATAATGGTACAATTTATCTAATCTGTCAAATAGCTCAAATGAAACAAATGGTCGAGTTCAGTGTTTAAACATATTTGTGCTATTAAGGAGGCTTACCTGAAACTCAATTTTTTTTAAACGACAGGTTAACGCTAATTTTTATTCAATTATAAGACAGTCATGAGTCAGATGTGAAAGCATTTTAAAGAATATATAGCACTGTTGGACAATCAGATTTATTTAATTGTATGATGGAGAAAGGATGAGTCACAAAACCATCATTAATCACAATGCTTTACTATGCAGAGATGAGAGCCAATCATTTAATCTTTTTTCTCCCTCTCATATTATATGAGACATGTTTTACTGTTAACTTTCTTGTGGAATAATAGAATTGAGATTGAGAAATCAGAAATTGTATAAGCAGCTCAGTAGGTACGAAATGTCAGCAACACTTGAGGATGCTCTGGAGTATCTGACGTGGAAAGAGAAGATTTGTTGTAATTGTTTGAAGGAATGTGCCAAATAAGTCCTTTACAAAGTAACATTTTCATGGCAGGAAATAAGAGATATTTATCGTAGTTGTACCCTTAAAAAAATATTGAACATGATGAGTCCTTTCTAGATGACTCGGAGAATCAAATTGCTGTAAAAACTCCCAAAAGAGGCATGTTTTGAAGAACCCTAAGTGCGTAACTTCCTAAAAGCTGTTCCCAGACCAGTGCAGACGGGCGCATCTTTCATCAACAGGGTGATAATAACCAGACTGGTGCGAGACGGCGTCCCCCTGGAGAGCCCACACTGATTGATTCAGGAAAATGTTTAAACAGATGATACCTGAGGGGACGCAAATAAATTGTGGTGTGGGTTCTTATTTGTGGAAGGGATCAATACCATTCGAAATGAGTTTGGGACCCTGTGTGCCTTGTCTAGTGGTTTAATATAGAGGAGGTGAAGTGTCTGCATCGGACAGAGAGAAAGTGCACTCAGACCCATCCTAAAGGGCACCAATCAAATCTGTGTTTTACAGGGAGTCAATCATCAGCCGTGCTTTTATTTGAGACCGTACGCTGCAGAAACTTATTTGAAGTTGTGGTATCAAAACTTATTCTGCTGCGATTTATGAACAAAGAGGTTTCTGGTTGGTCAGGGTGCTTGCAATTTGTTTCACTCCCCTGAGAGCATGCCTGAAAACGTGTATGTGTGTGTTTTTTTTTTTTTTTTTTGAAAGATAGGACAGTAATGGAACAGATAACATCTCGCTAAAGTGGACTGTCTGTTTTTATTTGCCTTCACACACAGCTAACATCTGCTATCTGTGTGCCCAGTTGAGTTGAGGGTTTTTTTTCCCTTATTTTTGTGCATGTTTTTCAAATCAGAGAGAGAGAAAAATATTCAGAATTACTCTGGTCATGCTTCATATTTACTATAGTCAATAAAAAATGTATGATATGTTGAATGATTAATCAAATTAATAGCATATGTGCATTTTCTGTATAAATGTATATTTGATGTAAAATCCAATGTATTATTAAAAGATAACTGAAAGACATTCAACTATTGTTGCAGATAGTAAGTGGATTTAGAAGTCAGTATATTGTTTATTTCAATGTTCAAATCTTTAAATAATTGTTTCTCCATGTACACATGCACATCAATGTATTTGGCGATTGCGTGTGTTTATTGTATGTTCAGTGTCTCAGATTTAAGTGGCACATTTTTATAAATACTTTAAAAGAAGCATTAGTGATAATAGCAGCTGGATCTGGACTGACCTTGGATTCACAAAAACACAAAGGTACTGTAGTAGTTGAGCTCAAATTTCTTATATGGTTTGAAAAAAAAAACTATTACAGAATTTTAGTGTGGGTCAGCTTGGATATTTTTTTATATATATTAATAACACTAATTTTCTTATTTCACTATTGACTCAATGTTCTGTATTTGTTAGAGGGGAATCTCTGTTTGAGAACACAGCATTCTGAGCAAAACCACAAAGACATATGTATTTCTGTTGTTTATTATTGGTTTGGTGTTTTTTCTTTTTTCCTAAGACCACTTTCATGGTCTGATTTAACCTGCCTGTTGTCGAACAAAAAAGACAGTATTGATTTTATATATATATATAACCAGTCGCTGTCCTTTCCTCATGAAGAAATGGGTCACACTTTAGCTGAAAAGTTGGTGTCAAAATTTGTCACTTAGTTTGTGTTCAGTGCTTATAGTGCGCTCCAGGCTGTTCCCTCTTTCACACACATTCAGACATGATGAGTATCAATAATTCATAGGGACTCGTGCTGACCCCACCTGTAGTGACCTCTGTCATGTCCTGCCTGCTGCTACTTTATAAATAAACATCTGTTCATGCCGTGTTTGTGTGTGTGTGTGTTTGTGTGTGTGTATACAGTATCATCTCGTTTGGAAGCCCACCATATTCCTTGTACAGTGCACTTTTGTTTCAGCTGATAAAGAGCCTTTGTATCATAAACTTAAACATTTTTATCGTACATTTAAACATCTTATACAACTATTTTTTAATTGTCTTCAATCTTTTGCAATAAAGGAGTTTGGTGTCAGGGTATTCTAATTTTCTGATCTGAAAACTTCATCCACAGTCCAAAAAGACTGTCTCTTGAGGGTGTAAAAACAACTCACACTAAATTATTTGGATATGATTATATTGGGACATACCTATTCCACATCTATGTCCACACACTTTCAATAGATCTGTTTATGTGTCTATTTGCTTGTTAAGTTTATGCCCAATCTTAAGTGTTCTCTCATATTCTTAAATGACACACAATGCCATTTGTACAGTACAATGCAAATGAACACATGGCTACCATTTAAGCTCACATCCAATCAGTTTTAATTGGTTGAGATCATTACAGAAAGTTTTTGTTTTTGTTTTTAATTGTAATTTTAATTAAGTGTAATCTAAGACTTGGGGGACAAAGCTTAAGTATGCACACCTGCAACACAAAAAATGTAAAGAAAAAAACACTAGACTAGACCTGTATAATCGCTTGCCAGTGATTTGTGTTTAAATTTCTGTTCTCAGCTTTCATAAGCCTCATTTTAATTGCTTGTTTTATTGACAGAGCAAAGTTGTGCAAGAAAAAAAGTGTTATAGTACAATAAGGACAGCTTTGTTTAGTATCTTCTTCAGTTCAAACAAGTTGAAAGCACTACAACGTGCTTTAATAAGAGTTAATATTCTAATGTTCGTTTAACAATAATTCTATCAAGGAATGAATTCAATTAAGTTAACAGAAATGAATCAATACATGAAATACACAGTAAATGAATAGAAATTCTCAACAATTCTGTAGCGTTTACATACACAGTTTACAAACCATAGTTCTTTAAAACCTTGTAATGTCTCCACAGATCCTCGATGTTCTGTGAGTGAAGTTAATCAAAGCTCGTGAATCATGTCCACATGCACTTACAGTAGAACATGCAGAGGCAGTCACCCTTGTGCAATTAATGGCAATTAAAGTTATACTTTTATGATGCCTTCTTCTTCTACAAAGGAGTAATTGCTTTTTAGAGCTTTCAATTTCGATAACTGTCTTTATAGTGGCCCACTAGTTCTGAGGGATTCCCAAAAACATGCTTTTCAAAAGAGTTTACATGTACATTACTATAATAGATTAATAGCTGGTGTTTGGTCAGTAGACAAATGGCTCCTTTCTTTTTCTTTTTTTTCTCAGGGTTCCCCTCATACACATATAATTGAGGTTTTTAAAATGTACTGAGGATAGTCAGTAGTACTGCCTAAAAGATGAGAATCAGCACTTTTTTTTAATAATTAAAAATACTATGCCAGCAGTCTCTGTGTCCTACTTTTTGTGTGTGTGTATTTTTAGGCCTGTTAATTTGACATGTTAATGTAGTGTGATTAATTTTTAAAATACAATTAATCGTGTCCCCTGACCCATATGTAAAATCTGTAATAACGGATTTTGACCCCCCTCCCCCCTCCCCGCACACACAATCAGCACAGGCCTGGTGCTAGTACACCATAGCTTGGAAAACTATACTTACAGAGAGCTTTAACCTTGATGTTTTCTTTCATTCTTGCTCTGGACTTTCACTTTCTTTCATCACACTCATAAGCTGACTCCAGAACTAATGTTCATTCATTCACTCAGTTTATCCATAGCCAGGGATTCATTTACATCCACAGTTTAATTCTCTCCTTAGTACTCTGTGGATTATTTTTATTCATTTTTTGTTGATGTTGTTGTTGACACTTTTAATAAATATGATAAAAAAAAACTTAAGATTCAGGAATTTTTTATTGAATTTGAAAGAAAGAAAGAAAGAAAGAAAGAAAGAGTTGCAATTTAGCCTAAATTAGGGGGACCAAATGTTGATTTGTAGTTATTGCAAACATTTCCTTTGAATTTAAGAAAACAAATATGATTTGTGATATGAATTTTTTTTTCTTAAAATAACTATAAAAAATAAAGGTATATAATAGTTATTTTAAAGTTACTATGGAATCAAAATGGAGAATTTCTATGTTTAATGGTATACTGCAGTATCTGTTATAAATGATTTATCCATGCACATCATTATTCTTGTTTTTATTCATGTGCCCTTGTAATATTTATTCAAATTATCTTTCCCTTGTTCTTGCAATGGCATCTCTTCTCTGATTACTTCACTAGTTTTTGTGTAATAGTATGCAACACTTTTCTGAACAAATCATGCAATTCAAGGAAAATGTATTATTATTGTGGTAACACTACAGTTAGCTCTAATTTGTTAACATGTATTAACTAATATGAACTAACACTGAGCAATTTGTTACAGTATTTATTAATCTTTGTTAATGTTAGTTAGTAAAAATCCAGCTGTTCATTGATTGTTCATGTTAATTCACAGTGCATTGATTAATGTTAACAATTACAACATTTAATGTTTTATAATGTATTAGTAAATGTTGAAATTAACATTAACTAAGATTAATGCTGTAGAAGTATTGTTCATTCTTAGTTGTTGATAACTAATAAAACCTTATTGTAAAGTGTTACCATTATTATTATTTTATTATTATTATTATTATTATTACCTCCACAACCGTTCCAAGGAGCATTCATAAAATACCTTATTTTCTGGTTTCCTCAGGTTCTTTACCATAATTATTCTGGCAGCTCCATAACACCATTTCAAATTTGTTTGTTTTGATAGTCACTGGAACAATTATAGATGGGTCTGGTAGTTAGCTCTTCCTAACTCATTCTCTCTCTATTTTTGCCTGTTTCTTTCATTTTGATTGAGGCAGCCTCCACCTCTTTTAGTCACGCAAATATAGTGAATCCAATGGATTAGGATGAGGCAGCTGGGCTTCCATGTGTGTGACCAGCTACGTGAATTGAGACATCTGCTTTGGAGACAATTTGATGGGAGATGAAACACGTATAGCAATAGGTGCTTCAACGTGGTAGTGTTTTTCATTTAATCTTTGAGCCGCTCACACAAAAAATGCAGCACAGCATTGCATTAAAACATGTTACTCTTTGCTTTTATATATTTACGATATATTGTCTCGAAACATAGAATTGTTATTTTTGATTGGATTTTTTTGTAATCTATTAGTATTGAGTAGCTTTGGCATCCGGTGTGTGTGTGTGTGTGTGTGTGTGTGTGTGTGTGTGTGTGTGTGTGTGTGTGTGTGTGTGTGTGTGTGTGTGTGTGTGTGTGTGTGTGTGTGTGTGTCTGTGCCTTTTTCTTTACACAGTGCTGACACTGCAGTCCTGTGTTGCTGGAGTTTATTGTTGCAGTCTACTGAATAGAGACACACAGTTTAGGGAAAGAGAATTGCTCAGGTCTTCCCCTGAGAGGAGCGAGAAATACACAGAGATGGACCGAGGGAGTATGAAGTGAAATATAATAGACTTGGCCAACGGTTCTTTTCTTAGGACTTCAGTTAAGCATGCTGAAGGTGTTCCCAGCAAGGACACATGTTGCTGTACGCTGACTGCTTTAATAAAGATACCTTGCAAACCTCTAAAGCCACCTCCGTCACAACCGTTTCCCACTTTTCACAGACATTTGTCTCCTTATAAAACATTGTGTTGGGGATTGAGACACAATATTCTCGAATTCATCACAAATCTCTTGCTGACAGTCACATATAGTTTTATTAGCTTTACGAGGGCAGGTTCTGGCATGTGAGCACTTTCATCTCCCATTCAAAAACACCTTCAGCCCCTTTAAATGATGTGCGCTGTCAGCAGCCTATTGATTTTATATTGCAGATATGAAGTCTTCAGGTGTTCAAGGTTGACAAGGACGACTGTGAGCTGCCAAGTCCAATATTAGTCAACATATCATCAAAGGGTACGCTACCTCATCAGCCAATCACAGTGCTCTTTAAAGAGGCACTTTGCAGGAGTGAAAAGTAAAATAAAAAATTGTTCTGGGAAAATTACTTTCCCAAAAATTTCGGAGAGAGAGAAGCGATGCTCGTTAAAGGCACTCAAGCAGGTGAAAAACTATTTTTGGCATGAGCTTATAAAATCAGCATCGACTGTATATGCCAATGATTGAGTGCAAAAACTGAAAATTTTCAGGAAAATGGCTGGTTTGTCATGGATGGTTTAGAGTGGCACCTGTGAAAGGTGAAACAAACATCGCCCTTGACACGGCACACACAATCATTCCTATAAACTCAGTGTCACACCGAGCATCAGTGCTGAAGCATTTCTAGCCCTGACATTTGCACGGACTTACAATTTTGTCATGGTGCTTAAAGGTTTTTTCTAGATTTTCAATCTATAACTTTTTTGAGATAAAAAAAAAAAGAAAGCATAGCACCACCGCTGAAGAAGGGTTGGGTTTTGATCACTCATCCCACATTCTTTTCATTATATTTTGAAGTGTGCATGAATGCATTTTCTGTTTGTACAAACCTATTCAAGAGGCATTGTAACTGTAAATCTTAGAAATGTACTGAAGTGGAAAAAAGTAACATAAACAATAAAAAAAAAAACAGTTGTGCAAAGTCAAAGAATGTCAGCATCCATGTGAGGAACTTCTACACTTACCTTTGTTTGAAGTTCCAGGTGTTTTTCTGCAGGATATTCAATGAACACATGGGTATGCTCGACAAGATGTAATGAGTCCTGCGTGTACAACGTGGAAAGAAAGGCGAAAACAGGCAAAGTGGGTTTGTTAGCAGTGCGAGTTTTGTCACAGAGTGGGTGCTGACAGAGTGTCGGGGTTGCGTGGCTGAATTGACGATGGTGACGCATCATTAGCTTAGTGGGGTGAAATAATAGTGTGCACCGCTGTTCCTTCAGCTTTGTTTAGCGTGGCGTCCTAGCCTCCCGGGATGCAACATGGAGAAATAGGTGTTTCTCTCTCTACCGAGCGAATGTTTGCAGCCCTAACAAGACACCCAGGAATAGGAGTTTTATACGCAGCACAAGCCAAGCACATTCCGGGGGCCCAGAGAGCCTCAGCGGCTCCTACTTGCTCCCCTGACACCGCGATTGATGCTCCAGTTACTTTCCTTTGCTTGAAACCTCCTACAAGAACAGCTGTCCCTGTATGAGCTTTATTTGCTTAAAACTAGTTCAAAAACACAAACATGACCTTAAATCATTTAAATAGCCTTAAATTGCTACCAAACAAGTTTGTTTGACACTCATTTGCTTCGGTCAAAGTGAAATAATCCATTATAGTGGCACAGGATATGAAGCTAAGCTTAAGTGGTGGTATGCTGGGAATATAACATGCGCGAAAGACCAGTACGTGTTGCCTGTTACTCTTTTTATACATTTAATTTGCAACCCGTGCTCACCGGAAATATGTGTTATTATAAGTTATATTACATTCCTTTTTGCACTTTTCGAGACACTCTCAAAGTTGAATGTCCTGTGAGTGGCGGTAAAAACACTTTCAACTTTGTTTGAAACAGATGAACGTGAATCTTGCAATGTTTATTGCAATGGTTGTTTTTTGCAACGTGACAGTTAATAAATGAAATGTCAGGTGTGTGGCGCTAAAAGCTTTATTGCATTTGAAAATTGCATACCACCTACTCTACAACCTAAATAGTGTTAACAAAAGCAAACGAAAGATAAAATGCAAATGTGACTTGTGTTTTAAGCACTTTACTTCACAAGTGCAATGCTGTACCAGATGAGCTACCGAGCAAGTTTACTATGTCAAAAAAGCCATACATATGGATCTGGTTATGTGATGCAAACGTCAAAATGTATTAGTTTACAAATTAGGCAGTATGGGAAAAGTGTTTTGAGGTCATAATATAAAAAGTACAAGGAACCACATGAAAATAAGTCTTTATTAATCAATAATATTACTGTTATCATAATTTGTGTTTTGGAAATACAAATTGTTGTTGGTGTTTACCTCCTCTAGTGTTTATTACAGCTGGAAAGTGCAGTAGGTACATTTTGCAGAAATGTCGGTAGAGGCACATATTTCTACTGAGCCTGGGCTGTCAATTTGATGGTAAATATACAGTGTGTTTTTCATTCTGGAATAATTTTGCTAATCATTGATTCTCCTTCTTGACGAACCCTTTCTCACAAAAGGCTCTAACACTGTGAGATACAATTATATGCACAATCTAAGACTTTTATCGAGAAGCAGTTTAAACAGTGACTGTGTTAAGGGTGAGCGCTAATCTTCGTGTGTGTGTGTGTGTGTGTGTGTGTGTGTGTGTGTGTGTGTGTGTGTGTGTGTGTGTGTGTGTTTGTTGGCAGTGTCACTGTCAGATGAGGGATGATTCCAATGCAGCTGTAGGGAAGGAATCTCCATCTTTGTGACATCCCTGGTTAAACATCAGTCACATCTGTGTAGCATAAGCACTCACTGGCAGATACACGTCATGACACAAATCATAGTTTTTATGATTTCCTTCTCCACATATACAATTTTGGGCGAATTTATTAAACAGTTCCGCCACTTCCGCTTTATTCACTAGCCACAACATTTTGGACATTTCTAATCAGTTTTGGCACAGTAATTCATCAAATTTTGATCAGATGATGGAGAAGAGCAGACATATATCAAGACACATGGCCATAGATAAATGATCTTTCTGTCTTTTAGATTTTGTTGTGCTGTCTAGTCTCAAATTCCAGCAGTTCATGGCAGTCTGGTGCATCATCTGCAACTTAGCGCTCAGAACATGGCTAACAAGATGGAGAATTGCGTTGTAAAATTGCAATCAGCACTATTTGGCAGATTGCACCATAACCTTGTTTGCCTAATTCCTTATTCATACCTTGTGAATTCCCCTCTCAGTATCTCACACACTTGTGCACTCACTAAGGCCCCATTTACCACATTGCTAAATTGCCATTTTGGATCATAGACTGATTGGATAGCTAGTGAAAACATTATATACAACCAAGATGCATTAGTGATACACATGAAACTAGTTGTTCAAACCTTAAGGGGGGTGGTCTGAGACACATTATTGACAAGTTAGTCAAGGAAAAATGTTCTGCAGGCAGTGTCAGCAACATCTCAATGTCTTTCCACCATCTTCATATTTTCCTTAAGAGACGTGCACAGTTGTCATGGCAAGCTTCACTTATATTCTTAGGCATCCGCTGTCAGCTTTTTCTGACCGTACACGTTTTGTCCCCAAAATGAAAATGTATCCAAGATGAAATACATTCATCCATCCATCCATCCGAGACCAAATGGGTTCCTTGCTAGGTGGACTTGTTAGGAAATTAGGTTCCCTTTCGAAGGGAACTCAACAATACGTCAACGACGTTATGGGGAACGCCTCAGGCGTGACAGGTGTCTGAAATCACTATCAAATCACGTCAATCATATTGACCGGCGACAGCCCGTGAATCATTAGCGTGAATGATTAACGTGCGACCTGGAAGTATAAAGGGGCGCCTTGCACACATGACAAATCATCTAATCGTCTTCAGGGACTGTCTGTTTGAAAACGCTACTCAATGAAACGGTAAGAAAATTAAATGTACAGCACACGAGTGTGCTTTTCCTGCCTGGGAGAAGAGCGCGCACGGGAGATTCTCGAGGGAATTCTCTGTGTGAACTGTGAGCGTTTTTCTTTTAAAACGCTCGCTCTCGTCTGGCCCTCTTCTCGAGTGAAGGGGGTTCAACGTCTGGTTCTCGTGGTCCCGCTCGTGCCGAGGCAGAGCGGCGACTTGCATCATGGGCTTCCAGATAGAGCTCGTCGATCATCTTGAGAGTCCTGTAAACCTCTCAGATGATTCGACGGCTGACGAGGGCGAAGCAGGTGCTCTTGCTGCTCTTCAGGACGAGCAGGAGATGGCTGAGGAGGTTTATAATCAGGTAGATCCTGAACCCTCTCAGCCACCCTGCCCCGTGTATGCAGGTCTGGTGGATGTTGTGGAGCGCGCCGCCAACAGGCTGTAGCTGCCATGGCAACGCACTAGAGGAGAGACCGCTCGCGGTAGGCTCGGCGATCGGTTTCTCCCCGGCCATACACCACCAGCTCAGGTGAGCCTAATCCATTCCTTCCTGATCTTCACACAGAGATCTAGAGGGCATGGAAGAGCCCATTCTCTGCCAGTATTCACTGACATCAGCGGGTTAATTTCGCTGATGTTGAGGGGATCGCAGAGCATGGGTATGTGTCGATGCCGCCCATTTGACGAGTCGTTTGCGAACTATCTCATGTCTGGGCAGGCGTCGACACTGAGAGCTCCATTTCTGCCATCCAAACCGCTAGAGACAACAGCGCGTTTGAATGGCAGAGCATACACGGCAGCAGTTCAGGCTGGTGCTTCCCTGCACACCATGGCGGTGCTGCAGGCATACCAGGCCGACCTGCTGCAGGATCTCGACCAGGGGGCAGGGATGTCCCCTGAGGCGGTTACTGAGCCGCGCCGAACCACGGTTTTTGCGCTCCGGGCCACCAAACAGACTGCTGCCACGATCAGTCGGTCGATGGCGGCGATGGTGGCCACGGAGAGACAGCTTTGGTTAAACCTGGCCGACGTTGAGGAGAAAGAGAAGGCCTTTCTCCTCGATTCGTCGGTTTCGCCCTCTGAACTCTTTGGCCCCTCCGTGGAGGCGGGGCTTGGGAAGTTCAGGGAGGCGAAGGCGCGCTCCGCTGCTTTTAGGAAAAAACCTGCATACCGCTGAGATCCGGTTCCACGCCCAGGCAGGCGGGAGGGCCTGGCCCTTCACGGTCTGAGGACCATAGACAGGGCCAGAGAGCCAGTGTCGCCTCTCGTGCGCCCCCTCTGTGGAGGAACAGGGCGCAGGAAAGGCGTGACTCCCGCTAGAAGAGGGATCTGAGGGAGGTTATCCAGCACAAGCGCATACAGCGTCGCTGATGGATAATCTCCCCGGAGGGCTTCATTAAAAAGAGAAATCCAGCCCTCTCCTCTCTTCTGACTCCCCAGACGTGCATTACATCAGGCCTGGCGCTGGGCCTATGATAAGAACGATGTTCCGATGGCCCGCCTAGGCTTGGTTAGTAGAAACGCCTCTTTCAGGCATGTAAAGTGGTGGACCCCAGGTTCATAAAGAACTATCTGGCGAGTCTTCACTCCGCACGCCGCAGGTGAGCTGTCTGGTCTTTTCAAGAGTCAATTTTGTGAATTAAAATTCCGAACTGTATCTCTCTACAGACCTCGTTCCCTGTATAGAGCTATGGGGTCATGTCATTTGCTATGTCATCAGGTAATAAGGTAAGAGAAGTTTCCTGGATTATTAGGGCCCTGAAGTTCCCCATTAGGTGGCCAGAACGATAACTATGTTAGCCTTCGGGCTGTTAGCCACTTCAGGGTAGAGTAGTTGGTCTCTCTCTTAGAATTTTTTACTTAGAGTGTTGACTGACGCTAGAGCTTCAGATAGATCTTATGTCCGGCCCACGGGTCCGTTTGACTTCTTCCTGAGTATTTCGCCCCTTGAGCTCTGTTTGGGTTTTCATTAGGCTGAGCGATCATGCAGCCCTTTGTATGGAATAATACAGACTATATTCTTTAGTAAGGCTGTGGCTCCTCCGAGCCCTCAGATAGATCTATGCCTGCAGGCTGGCCCTCACCAGGGCCGCCTCTGTAGCTGGCCTAGGCTGTGCCAGGGATAATAGAAGTGCTCTGCTAAAATTTAGCATTGCTTCCTCTGAACCTTCACTTTGTGAATGTAGGTTTCTAGCATCCCTGTATAAACAGCCTCCTCCCATGGGAGTCGTTAGGCCAAGGCCCGCCCCCTTCTCTGCATTCTGGGGTGACTAGAGTAATGCAGCATGGTGCAGAGGATGGTTTGTAAGGACATGGTAGGCCTCAAACAGGCCTCCGTGGTATATATGTCTTTATTGAGCAGGGTTAGGCCGTCTTTCGCTTCACGAAGAAGACTGGGTTTCCTGCCCGACCCTGCCATGCAGAACTGGCCTACGGATTTAGGCCGCCAGTTTAGGCTTCACTCACCTCGCTGAGCTACTGCTCGAGCGCTAGGTTGTAGGTGGATGGCTTTCATTCAAGCCCCACTCCCCTAGGTTGGGCACAGATAAATTTCTGTCACCCCTAGAGCCGCTGGCAGGCCCGGACCCTGGTAACCTCAGGGTGAGGTGTGAGTATCCCCCTGTGATACAGGGTAGGTCTGAGCACTTCACTCCCAGTTCTGTTTATCCTACCTCGCACCACTATGGCTCGGGTCGAGTATGAAGTAAGCTTCACTTCTTCTTTGGTCGAAGTACGCTCCCCTGAAGCCAGAGCATTGCCCTGAGCTGACGCCCATGCATAGATGGTAGGCCCCTGACTAATGGGGCCTCCGTTGAGGCAGAGTGGCGTATGTTGTACTCCCCTTGTTTTAAGGGTGCTAGCTTTTTTGCGGAGTACACTGCCATGGGCAATGTGATTAGGCACCAGGATGCTGTAGGCGCTGCGTAAACAGCTTTGCTGCCAACGAAGGCTGCGCCATTAGGTAGTAGGCCTCAGCAGGCCTCCTTGATTGGACAGCCCCCTAGAGGGCACTGTAGGCCAGCTCACTTTACGTGGTTGGCCTTGGTGGTTCGGGCAGTTGACTCACTGATGGGTAGTAGGCCTTAAACAGGCCTCCTCGGAGGTGAGTCCCAACATTGTGGGACATACCTTATAGCGCTACTGGAAGCCCATTAGTAAATTATGCTTGTGTAGTATGGTTCCCAACAGTGTACTTTATAGCAGAATATGACTTGCTATTAGCTAGTAGGCCCGACCAGGCCTCCCTGATAGGCGAGTCCCCAGCTGGCTGGCCTTAGCAGGCCACCTTATACTATCACCCGGACTCAGGGCTCAAAGCTAACAGTGGTTATCAGGTAGTAGGCCACTCAGGCCTCCCTGAAGGTGAATTCCCACTTAAGATGGTTATCAGGTAGTAGGCCTCAGCCGGCCGCCCTGAAGGCGAATTCCCACTTAAGTTGGCTATCAGGTAGTAGGCCTCTCTGGGCCTCCCTGAAGGTGAGCTCCCAAATATTGTGGCTGTCAGGTAGTAGGCCGCTCTGGGCCTCCCTGAATGTGAGCGCCCAAATATTTTGGGTGTCAGGTAGTAGGCCTCACCAGGCCTCCCTGAAGGTGAGTTCCCACATGCTGTGATTATCAGGTAGTAGGCTCCTCCAGGCCTCCTTGAATGAGTACGGTCAGGTAGTAGGCCTCACCAGGCCTCCCTGAAGGTGAGCTCCCCACATACTGTGGTTGTAAGGTAGCAGGCCTCACCGGGCCTCCCTGAAGGTGAGTTCCCACGTACTGTGGTTATCAGGTAGTAGGCCTCTCTTGGCCTCTCTGAAGGTGAGCACCCCACATACTGTGGTTATCAGGTAGTAGGCCTCTCTGGGCCTCCCTGAAGGTGAGCACCCCACTTACTGTGGTTATCAGGTAGTAGGCCTCACGGGCCTCTCTGAAGGTGAATTCCCACTTACGTTGGCTATCAGGTAGTAGGCCTCTCCGGGCCTCCCTGTAACGTTCCCTAGTGGTGCTGGGTTTATGAAGCTAGTGGTCTCTTGCTATCAGTTTCAGCTAGCCTTAATAGGCGAGCTTGCGCCCTGGCTCGCTAAAGTGTTCATTCTCTGCTATTGGTTCCCTCCCGGAACTTTTTCTGCCTACAGCCTGGTTTGCCTACCAGGCAGACCTGTGCTCCCCTCACCGAGGGTCTCTATGATCATGCGGCTTCCTGAGTCTGGTCAGACGGTCGTAGGCCTCTCGTGAGGCCTCCCAGTTAGATCAGCCCTTAGGCCTTCACAGGCCTCCTCAGTGTTTTGAAACACAGACACTGGGTTGATCCGTGGATCGAGTAGAGAAACTCCCCTCGCTAGCAAGGGTTGGAAAGCACTATGCTGAGTCATACTCTCCGGGATATCCCGTCTCTGAGATCCGGGCCGAGTGGTTCACTGCCAGCTTCGCAGTCCCTCGGGTTGGATGCCTTTCTTAAGGCTTTGTTGTCCAGAGGCTCTGTCTTCAGACAGACAGGATTTGGCCAGACTAGTGTCTATGTACTGACGCCAGGTCAGGCCGTCCTGGTGGCATTTCGGGGTGAGTACGTTCCCCTGAATAGTGACTGGCTGGGGTTCCTTTGGGTTCCCTAGCCACATTCCCTAGAAGGGACCCCTTCTAATCGGAAGCTGTGGTTCCAGGCCCGGAGCCGGCCCAGGTAGACCTTTTTATTTAACCATGTTTATGAAGGTTTTTCTGTGAGGCTGTAGCTTGGGCTATGACCGTAGGGAATGCTGTCACTGACAGCCCAGTGTGACCTGAGGGTGAGTGGTTCTAGCGTTTCATTTGAAGTTGCTGGTTCTGACAGTTGTCACTGCCACTTGGCATGCACTCCCCTTAGCATGGCGGAGTTGGTATATCGTTCCCCATAACGTCGTTGACGTATTGTTGAGTTCCCTTCGAAAGGGAACGTCTCAGGTTACGACTGTAACCTATGTTCCCTGAGAACAGGGAACGAGACAATACGTCTCCCTGCCATGCCTCGGGGCTTGCCTACCGTACAGTCCCTTCAGACGATAAGGTGATTTGTCATGTGTGCAAGGCGCCCCTTTATACTTCCAGGTCGCACGTTAATCATTCACGCTAATGATTCACGGGCTGTCGCCGGTCAATATGATTGACGTGATTTGATAGTGATTTCAGACACCTGTCACGCCTGAGGCGTTCCCCATAACATCGTTGACGTATTGTCTCGTTCCCTGTTCTCAGGGAACATAGGTTACAGTCGTAACCTGAGACGTTTTAGAAGAAGACCTCAATAATTGATTGTAGTTTATTTATCAACTGAGATCAGTCTTTTAAATTTCAGAATGTGGCTTTTACATACCAAGAATTTGAATAAATACAATCATTGCATTTTATTTATCGATAATTTAAAATTCTTATTAGATCTTGGCTGATTTCAATAAGATTTTTACAGTGACTGGCAGACAGCAGCAGAATATTCATAAAACCTTAAAACTAAAATTTTTATTGACTCCAAATAAAATTGTATAATAAAAACAAGGATTTGCCACAAAAAAAAAAAAAAAAATATATATATATATATATATATATATATATAATATTTAATGTATTAATGAACAAATATGTGAGCTTATATAGTATGCAGGTTCATTACTATCACTTTCCCTGTTGTCTGTCTAATTCAGTCTCTCTGGAATTACCCTCTTTCTGGGGTGTTTTATTTTTTATTTTTTTTTTTTTTTACATTTGCATTTAAAGCTGATTTTTTTGGGCTGCAGATGACATGGTTGACCCAACAGTGTTTGTAGGGTTAAAATAACAGCATGGCACAGTGTGGATCTCTATGGGTCATCCTGTGCCGGTGAATAACAGCCTGTCTTTTGATTGATGCTTACAGGACCGTGTTATAATGAATAGGTTGGCTAAGTGAGCCATTTTCTCAAATAAGAAGTTTATTTTCAACCATTGACCTTGCCTTGTTGAATAATGCATGGCCAGCCAGACTGATGTGTTTGAATGTGTGACAAGCTACTGAGAGGAGTTAATTTGTATTACACACAAAAGGCCTGTGCTGTATTTAGTGAGTCCAGTGATGTGTCATCATCTGGAAATAAATATTTGACACCTCCAGTCATTACAACCAACATATACCAATAATTACTCCCCCTCTCCTCCCCCTGGGCACAGCTTTCAGTTCACATTTTGCACAGTTTTGAGCGGTTTATTCACACAAGTTGGTCTTTCAAATCTACGGCGTTTAAACATCCTGTCATTAGCCATACCAGAGCTACGCGGTGGTCTCCAAGGCCCTGCTGTACAGTAACCATGGCAGCGTCCAGCCTCCTTGAGAAGATTCCTTATTGGTTCTTATTCAAACCCTGTCCCAGCATGCTTCACTCAAGAGCTATGCAGAGCAAACGGAGGTATGATTAGCTCTCTGTGTGCTAGAGATGGAAGTACAAGTTTGAGACAATTACTCAGCTCAACTTCACCATAAGTCCTTCTCTCTGGTTTCCTGTGCACCGTGCACTTCACAGATTTTGATTAGTGGCTATCAGCAGCCAAAGCAGAGGAAATTGCACTCTACCAAATTCGTCCAATAGCACATATTTATTTAGTTTTACATTGCTTTGTGAAGCAGGTAGCAGTTTAAACTGCCAGCTGTTCCTTTTTCTTTCTTTTTATGTACTAGTTTGTGGTTGTTTCGAAAGTTAATTGATTATAAAAGGTTAATGAAAATTGCCTGATTAAAGACATAAACACGTTTAGTTCATTTGAATGAGCCCCAATGAATGTAATGGCTTTCATTAGTTCTTGGTGTTTCACTTATATGAAGCATTGTTTTTTTTTTACTAGTGAAGTGTTTAATGTAATACGTATCGGATTCCTCTTTCTGCCTAACACTCGCCATGTTTCTATCCCATTCAGATGAGAAAAGAAAAGCGTGTACAGATATAACTTCATCACTGAATTGAATTGGCCACAACACACAGGAAGTTTAATTAGCATTTGAATTAGGATTCCAGGTAGATGATTTGCAAATCAAGGAAATTCAACAAAGGTAATGCATTCTTGGAAAATAAAATAAATGTTTTTCCACCTTGGTCCAAAAAGAAAATAGATAGATAGATCTAGGCAGCAACGGACAACTGCAGCAGAAAATCATAAAGAGTTAGGTAACTTTGCAGTCACATAATAATCAGAATAGAAAAATAAATGCAAAATGAGACCATTAAGTCGCTGTCTGGAGGTCTTAAAGTGTCATTTATATTGGAGTTGCGCAAGCTAGTTTGAAGTCCAAGGAGTCAACTCCACTAATTAAGGATGTGAGAGAAGTAAGTCAGAAGATCACTGGAGATGTTGTGAAGAAGTGGGGATGGAAACAAAAAAACAGGTCAATACATGAAGCTTGGTGAAAAACTGGAGCGTCTCATCTGAGATGGTATGAAGCAAGGTGACACGGCCAGGCTGTGGGTCGCGTCAGGGGTGTTTGAGAACTGCTTTCAAATTGGGTCATAAAGTGTTTTAGAGAAAGTGTGGTTTGCAGAAGTTAGAGAACAGAAGTGATGATTTAGGAATGGATATATGGTGTACTCATTTAATGTCAGAGGAGAATTTACATAGTTTTCTTATTTTATAGTTATGCTAAATGCGTTACGCGCATACCCGTGTCGTGTCTTATCTTCAAGGAATACTGAATCGAAAACAAAAGAAAGCCAAAGACTTGCATCTAAAGTAATTTATTTGAAAAAGAAAAATAATTTGGATAGGATTCTTTGTGAAGCCTGACAGGCAGACCAGAACATTGAAGGCAATAGATTGTAGGAGTGATGAGCAATTTGTATTACAAGGGTATGGATCATATGATCAGCAGTCTTCGCTGTCCTCTGAATGGGCTTTAGTCCTGCACAAATGAGTTCAACTACTCTCTGGACAGTAGGGGAGAGAGACAATGTAACATTAATGACTCATGAAAATGAATAAGTGGGGCAGAGAAAAAGGAATAATGCCAGAGAAAATAATTAAAATAATTTGCCTGTTTAAAAGGGCAGAAGGGAATGTAAAAATCGAAAGGCTGTTAAAAAGTGAAAAACGTGAAGCTCAGGCCAAGCTGAACAACGTGAGGTTGGCACAAAAAAGGGAAGAGGATGACATACAGAGAGGGAGAGAAAATTGCAAACAGAAAGCTTTGTGTTCTGAAAGACCTTTGCCACCTGTTGCAGATTCTTCTATCTGAAGAGATGGTGAAATCGGAGGGAAGAGTGGAAGGCTGCGGGTCACTTAGGAAATGAAAAGACTAAAGTACGACCAAATATTAATAGTCCAGGACTGAGACTAAGAGAAGGAAAAACAAAGTGGGAGGGAATGCACATTGAAGTATAGACTAATGGGATGGGGTCTGAAGAGGATGTGAACCTGTTTCTCAGCTCTACTTTCTGCCTCCTCACACTCTACCCTCATATGACAGTAGCCAAACACAGCAAGCTTTCATCAGGCTTGATTCAAATTGAGCACCCTCCCATCGAGAGTGGCCATTTTTAATGCTTACTGTCCTTATGTTCAATATCTGATGGAAAAATAGCCCGCACACAAGAAAAAAGAGAGAGAGAGAAACATGTGTCTGTTTCTATTTGAATATTGATTTTGTCCTTTTCTAACTTCCCTTGAACACATCAGGGTCCTTTTAAGCAAAGAAAAACACAAATGTCAGAGGGTTAGAAAGGAAAGTAGAGTGCGAGAGAGGAATGGCATGCAAGCGTGGAAAGTGTACATGTCGGGCTTGTAATTACAACAACGTGACACTAAATCAATGTGGATTAGGATGCATCGTCCACATTAGCCGTAGAGAGTGCATCTATTATGAGCTTTAATCAAAAAGTGACAAATGTAAGAATGAGAAGCAACAAAATTGCAGCCATATACAGTATTTATTAAGATAGCTTCCATTTGCCCTTGCATGCGTCACACACTTTTAGTGTGTTATTATCAGACGATTGAAAATCAAATGGAAGTTTTCTGTTATTAATTATCATTAATACAATCTGTATATATCTTAGACTGAGTTTAGTAGTTCTATAATTTCTGCAATTTGATCTGGGTCAGATGTGTTTATATGAGTCCAGCATTTATATGGATATTGCTAGGTGCATATGGATATTGCTAATATGGGAGTAGGAGTGTAATTGTACGGAGCCCCTAAAGGGATGTGGTGGTAAAAATTTGGGATGGTAGAATGTTTTTTTTTCCAAATCTTTTGCGTTCCCCCGAGAAACTTTGCGTTACCACGCAAAACTTTGCGTTCCCTCGCAAATATATTTGTGTTCCCATGCAAAACCTGTTATGAGCTTGGACAGACACTTCTGTTTAATGTCCTGCTGGCAGTGTTTCAAACAACTCTGTACGATAACAATGACTACGTTTACATGCAGCCAATAACCCGTTCAAAACCGGAATTTTAGCAATAACCCGGTCGTGCACGGCCATGTAAAAACCGGCAAAAATCCGAATATGCTCATATCCCAGATTTTAAAAACCCGGATACGATCCCTGGGGTAGCCCTTTTCTAACCCGAATTTTTGGTCTTGTAAACGCGTATCGGCATATCCCCATAGTGATTTGTGTTGTGCGCATGTTCTATTCGCAAGGAATCTTGGTCTTTTGAGTAGAGGAACTTCTCGGCGCATACAAAAACCCGCGTGCAGTATACTGGAAGTAAACATGGCGAGACGCAGCACAGCATACATTTGGAGCGAGGTCAGTACCAGCACCAAAGCTCAAAGGCGATCGCTATCTGCCCCGAACTATTCATTATCCGTGTGCTGCTGCTGTTGTTGTTGTATTTGGATACAGGAAGAAGAATCGGAAATGTGGGTCGCCGTTTACATTGGGATATTGCAATTTCATGTATACAGGAGTAACTCTCTCTGCTCACGCATGTAAACGGGTTATTCCTAATGTTTCAGAAACCCGAATAGTGACCTTAACCCGACCATAACCCGGATATTGGCTGCATGTAAACGTAGCGTTTCATAGTGTTTGAACTTGGACTCAAATATAAAAAACAAATGTCTCTAAGCAGGCAGCTGAGATACAAGTCCGAACAAGGGACTTCAAAGTTCAAAACCCAAAACACTTTTGCACATTTTATACTATGAAACATATTCAATAGCTTCACTGTTACACACTGTACTGTCACTTAATTCAGTTCACACATCACTGCTCTCCTGCTGGTTATGCTACCATACTTAGTTTGATTTAAAAAAAAATGCATTATTAATGATTGATAATGATTATTTATTATTAAACTAAATCAATAACTTCACTGTTTTTAGAAAGAGAATTCAATAACTTCACACTGTTATACAGTGTAATGCCATCAAATTCAGTAAGCAAATAAAATGCAAAAGCTATGCTTGTAAATAATGTTAGCTGCCTACCAATATCATTTGTGTAAAGAATAGGCATATCTTTGCGAGGGAACGCAAACGTTTTGCGAAGTGTCCCTCGCAAAGATATCTGCATTCCCATGCAAGACTTTTGCGTTCCCTCGCAAAGATATTTGCGTTCCCACACAAAACCTGTTATGAGCTCGGACAGACACATCCTGTTTAATGTCCCGCTGGCAGTGTTTCAGTATTTGCTGCTGCAATTACAATCCAAGAAAAAATATAAAAGCCATTCTCAGTTTAGTTCTGAAAGGCAGACAACCATATTTTCCCAATTGCATTGTTGTCAGCCAAAGGTCTAAAACCTTAATCACCTTTTTTCTTTCTCTTTTTCTGTTTTGCCTGTTTGTTGTAAAACATACCTGGACCCTCTTGACCTGTCATTTTGTCTGGTCCAGCGGCATAAAGCAAGACTCCGCTTCTAAAAGCAATTGCTGACGTCTGTTGCGCTCAGCTAACAGTGATAACTGCCAGTGTGATCACCAAGGCAACTGTTACCAGCGTTCCATGGCTTGTTCATCATCAAAGTTAATTATTTCATTCTTTCATGGAGAGATAGAGAAAGAGAGAGAGATATTCAATGGACGGGTGATATCACTAAGGCAGTCTGGGACAAAGTGAGCTCTTTTTAAATTATAAAGGAAAACGAAAAAAGACAATTTAAAGTGAGATGTAAACTTTTAGGAAATATCAAGACGACATTTTGATTGAACAGTGGAGAGAAAGAGGGAAGGTGTGGGAAGAGTGTGAAGGTGCTGGTGGGCCTTCACAGGGAGATGGGTTTGTGAACATGCTGGCATATGCACATTTCCCCCCTCATCTGTCTCTGTCTCTCTCTCCTTACTGATGGGCTTGTGGAATCCATCTCTCCCCTGCTATCCATCATGAGCAAAACTGGATGTCACAGGCACCATCTGTGGACCATGTTATTCTCCATTACTTTCTTTTCCCTCTATTTTGGTTTTTTGAGGTGTTTGTGATTAGCCCCATCTACCTGGCTAATTAAAAGGGCTGGCAGGCTGACTTGAAGATGGAGGAAGCACTGGTGTCACTTCCTGATTATGTACCTGTTTTTGAAAAGAGCACAATGTGCCAGGGCTCCTCTGAATCTCCTACACACAG
Organism: Gila orcuttii; assembly: GCA_026230005.1. Taxonomy (NCBI): domain Eukaryota; kingdom Metazoa; phylum Chordata; class Actinopteri; order Cypriniformes; family Leuciscidae; genus Gila; species Gila orcuttii. Next base: position 24,397,231 of record JAPDVR010000002.1, on the reverse strand, counting down.
GTATTTCTCCCCCTTACTGAACAGGTGGCCAGATGCACTTTTACTGTTTACAAGTAGCACTAGTGTGGTGTGCAGGCACTGGATGCTGCTAGTGGAGTAGATTGTTATTATGAATTACCTATGAATTTGCCTTAAAATGACTTAGCTTTATTGTTGTTGAGAAGACCTGTACAGTCATGTTGTATTCAAGTGAGACTGGATGAGGTGTGCTTTCATCAAGTTCAAGATGGATGGTCAGAAAGGCAGGCAGGTGAGCTCATGATAATAAGCCCACGGTGTTGTTAAGGAAAGCTATAAGTGTAAGTAAAAGAGTAAGGGTTTCGAGCACTGGGGTGATTCAGATATCATTCTCCATGATGTTTCTTCCCATGAAATACTGTAGGACTCAAACCAACAGAGAGCACTTCCAGTGATGTCCAGTTTTGAAAGGGTTTATAGCGCTGATGATTCACTTTGTCGAAAGCACCATTATAAGTATATGTGAGAATGATTGAGAGTGGGAGAAAGAGATTTTTCTTTTTATGTTTAGGGAAAAAAAGTCAACAAGATGGAATAGCCAAGCTGCTCAGTGCGAGGTCATTTTCCACAAAGTCAGCACTGCCTTATAAACAGGTATATACAAAGAATGTTGTCTAGACCTTATCTCTAATTCTCAAGTATTCTTGTATTCCACAACAGTTGCACATTACAAAAGTTGTGCCTTTAGATATTTAATTCGACAAAATTTTCAGATATATTCTTATATTGTTAGGTCATTAATTGGGTATGTGCATGTTCATATCCTTGCGACCCTAGGGTTAGGGCCTCACACCGTGTTCATTTATTTGGGTTGGTTTGCATGGTTGTGGTTTACAATACTTGTACATGCCACTGACACTAATTGATGAGAACAAAAGTGTAACTGAATTGAGCTGCATGATGACAATCCTGTTTTTCACAGAGCTGCTTTATAGCTGAATTTTCTGTTTCATTATTGACGAATTTTGCAACATTGACACTTTTATTGGAGTGAATTGAATCAACACTGAGCTAACTTAAGCTAAATGTAGAGCTGCTTATAGCTAAATTGAACTAATTTCACAACTGATGAACTTTATAAAGTTATTGAACTGAACTGAATCAACACTGAACTGACTTAAGATGAATAATGACACTATTGTGTCTCATATTTGAAGTTTGATTCATTGATCGTTAATTGTCCTGTTTATTACTGTGAAGCTGCTTTGAAACCATCTATGTAACCATAACCACATTTAAAGCTCTATGTAAATAAAAATGACTTGACTTGCCCGTCATTGAAAGCCTTTGTTACACATCTTCTTTAATCGACCATAATTGAATTTAGAAATTGGTAGATTGACTCTTCAGGGTCCTGCGACCTTATACAGTTCAGGCGAACTACAAAATATAAATGTATATGTAAACAAACAAAAAAAATCATACATTTTAGATTTTACTAATAACCGTACTAAGAATGTGAAAGAATCTGTCATAACTAACCACTGAGAGCAGAACTGCCTCATTATGCAGATCAGACATGTAGCTTTATGTGCTTTCATTTACAGTTACTCTTATTTATCGCCTCAGATATTCAAACAAGTTTATGTGCTTTTTCCCATGACACTTGGCTCATAAACACATGCACAAACACATCCATATACCAGCACCCCCTGCTTACACTGTCCGTATCCCAAATGCTATACTATCTTTAGTTCATGCTTCGATCATCCATAACTTTAGAAGCGGGGGCTATTTTGAAGGCCTTTCTCTTATGCTATGCAGCCCAGTCAAAAAGAAAAGAGAATAAAAAGAAGAAATGAAAGACCGTATGACAGAAAATATAACAACAGTAGTCACCAAAGTCCCTTTTGATCTAAGTCACCATATACATCACTTGAAAGAAGTAAAGAAAGCATCCCTCTCATTTATTGACCCCTTGTGAAGCACTGCATTCTGAGATGAGCTAACCTAAAATAATTAAATTAATAGACTGTTCTCCGAGCTAGTATGAAAGAGAACCTTGTTTGCTCAGACTCTGACTTGTAGCTAAGGGGCTGAGAAATGTTAAAGATGTCAGTTTTGTTTAAGGGGGAAGGGCAAGCTTAGAGAGGGCAAGAGGCACATTGCTGTGAGGATGTCCATGTCAGATTAAAACAGACCTGTTCTCTGACAAGCTTTAATCTTGTTGAGGGCAAACTTTCAATAGGGAACAACAGGGGGATGTGCTATATATGTGCTACAGGGGAAAGAAATAGAAGTGCTGCCTAGAAAAGTTATAAAGTTACAATGCATGCTGTATAAATTCACAGTAAAAAAAAAATAAAATTGAAAATGTGCAGTTGTTACCTTAAGAAACTACTAAATTGTACTTAATATTACACTTTTTATTATTATTATTAGTATTTACTAGGGCTGGAATGGTATGGATTTTTTCTAACCGCGGTTGAAAAGCAAGAAATTCCCGTGGTATAGCGGTAAACCGCTTTAAATAAAGGAAATGATTTAAATAATATGAAATGAAAGGTAAACACCTTTTCCAACATGTCTTATTTACAAAAATTATATTCCATATTTATGTTTACATAATATAATGTTATCTTTTTATTTGATCTATGTTGGTTATATAAAAAGTGAACAGCATGAGTAAGATAGGGTCATAAGATGGGTCAGACATGATTTTGACCACTTGAGTTTTAGTTTTGTTTTGTAGAAAGCCTTTCTTTAAATTGAATTTCGTTTTGTATAAATTGTATCTTAATTTTAATCACTGTTTCATCAACCAATTGCCTGGAATTAATAAATAAGAAGCAAATATTGCAGACATATAATCAGGATGTGGAGGCGCCGGAGCGATCTCTTGCATTGCTCGTGAACTGGAGCTCGTCTGATAAATTAACCGAAACTCAGCATATACTTGCCTCACAGACATCAGAAATAAATAGAAAGCTTTAAATGTCTACTTTTAAACACAATTCAAAACAAAATTATAAAATTGTACAGTAGCCTAGTCAGGTAAGGTCAGGTTTGCCGATGTGCGTTTTATTTATTTATTTATTTTTGTGCCTGTGCGCCGATCGGAATTCTGGGGATACAACATAGCCAATAGGCTATACTAGGGACTTTAGCCTTTAAATATCTTTGCTGCATTGGATCAGTCTCCTTTCTAGAACAGCCAAGGGCTTTCTAGCCTCGCGGCAGCAGCGCATTGCATCGCCCATAGGCCTTAAAACAATCAGCGGATGGCGGGCGGGTGCGGTTTTGAACATTGGTCAAACGTTGGTGTGGACGGATGATGAGTTTTGTGATGCTGTTGCGGATGAAATGATAGCCCATCCGCGCATCTCTAATACGAATGTAGTGTTATTATGTGTCATGGAACATTGCGCTCCCCAACTCGCGAAAGGTCGGATTTGCTCCATCTTTTGATGACAAGTTTTGTTTAGAAAACCTTGAATCCATGTAAGACACAATGTCATTAGACATAATCCATGTCATTAGAATCAATGAATCCATGTCATTAGACACAACGTGCACACATGTGCAGGCCAATGTTTTTTTTGCGGTGATGACGGTGACAAGCTCAGACCTGCGGTAGGCGTCACTTGACCGCGGTAATGCGGTTACCGTCCCAGCCCTATTTACTGATTTGTGTTTTACGTGCATTTTATATTATTATTTTGCATATTTTCTAAATTATATATTCTACATCCTAACTTTACACTTTTTTATACTATGGGCAGTTGAATGCTTGAATCTGATTGGTTGACGAACGTTCAAAGGTGTGCAATTATTTTCAGGGAAACGCACGGCTAAAGTAGTTCCAGGCAGGTCTTGACCGCATTACAGTTCCATATCACCTCGCAAATGATTTCAGTTATTTTAAAATTCCTTATAGACTACAACAGCAAAAGAACCAAAACCCACAATGACACTGACCAAGCAAATAAATATCATAAACAATAGGATAAAAACGACAAATTATGTCCATGTTTTTTGCCAGAAAATTAAGTTTTATAATGTTTGGAAGGCGCATACTCTCTTTCTCCTGCTCTCTCTCTCGCTCTCAAACACACACACATACAGTACGGACACACACTCGCACAGAAACGTGTTGTCAGCGCTATTTGGATGATTTAAAAAGTTTTAACAACTTAAAAGCTACATGAATTGTTCACTAGTGAGGAAGATAAACGTACAATTTCGCTATGCTGCTACCACACCAGACTCAGACACATATGCTTAATCTCTCTCTCTCTCTCTCTCTCTCTCTCGCTCTCTAATAAGAAATGTCTTTAAATACAGTATCTGAACAATATTTTGAGGTGTGGTAATCGTAGTATAAGCAGAATAATTGACTCTGGGCCATTGAATTATTGAAAAATAATGCACACCCGAGGTGTAATGGCCACTCTGCTTCGTGTCGTGACCACATTACCACCTCAGGTATGCATTATTTTTCTAATAATTCAACGGCCTATCGTCAGTTATTCCTTACTTATCTCTTTTTGTTTCAAATTCTGTGCTTCAAATTCCTACCCCTTTACGGAATGTTCCCGCTTGAGCTCAAGGGCTAATTGGAAACTCCTCTGGCTTGAAAAGCATCACAAAGCACCGCCTTCTCATTTACTTGTAAAATAAAATGTCTCCAATGCCATATCCCAGCTCTGTGTGAAAGCAAATATGGACGTAAATGCATTGAACACACATTTGTCCACACAAAGGGCGGCCTGAAGCAATCAACCCCAGCTCTGCAGTATCAAAGATACAGCCCCGTGTCCATAATAAAACACACAGGACCAATTAGTCTGCTGTCCTTGAAAACGTCTGTCTGTTTCTTCCTGCTCAGAGCCAATCAAATCAAATACTCCATGTTGTCCGTCATCAAAAAGTACTGTTGTCTAAAAGTCTATTTTATTGAATCTAACTGAAAAGGTTTAGGCACAATATTTTGTCCCTGTATAGTGAAAATAAAATTGTATATAATTTTTTTAAAATGTAATTAATATTTATTAAAGTTAATTAGTCATGTTATTGTACTAGAGCTAGTCTTTTAAGGAGAAAATACAGAGAAGTTCTTAAATGTTATATATATTTTATGATGATTTTCACATTGCATACAGCTACTGCTGCTGCTACTACTACTACTACTAATAATAATAATAATAATAACAATAATAAATACTGTAATAGTTTGTTATTATTATTTATTATTATTATTAGTAGTAGTAGTACACAGCTATCCAGTCGTTTGTGTGTGTGTGTGTGTGTGTGTGTGTGTGTGTGTGTGTGTGTGTGTGTCCTTTTGTGGTTGTTTTGTGACCTCTTTGTAGTTGAGCTGGTCTTGTGTTTGAGGAGGGAATGGTGAGACCAGTTATGTCCTGATGATCATTCATAGTGCTCTTTACTTGACAACACACTAGCCTTGATCATTGGCCTTGGTGAAGGTTTGGTCTGTTTAGAGAGCACCCTGTTTTCATTTTTTGTAAACAGTGGTGAAATGTTGTGCTCAAGAGCTTGAGATGATGGTAGGGCGGTGTTAGCTGTGTAGGGTTACAGTTAGGTCACCATGGCTATGAGAGGTAAATGGCAGAGGTCCTCGGAGAGACATGGAGCAGATCATTGTACAACTTATGTGTGTGTGTGTGCTCCTCCGAGGGTCTTTTTTCTTCCTGCCCTTCCCACTCTCTCTGCCTCTACTCAAAGAATGCGTTATTCTGACGAAGTTTCTGTCAGTGGCAGGCATCTGGTCTATATGCAGCGACTGTCATCTCCTCCAGTGCCCACACAAAATGGCCTCCAACTGCCAACAGAATAAAATCACAACAACGCATGTGAAGACTTTTTACCCTGCTGGGGTCTATGAAAAAAAAAATCACTCACTGCATCCTAAGTCATTGCTGTATAACTTTTCATGGTAAAATTGAATTTTCCTTTGTTCAAAAAACAATGCAGAGAAGTTTCATAACAACCTGATAGTGATAAATATACAAAAGTTTTTGACATTCCAGAGTTGTGTAATAATCACAGAAACGGTTTATTGTTTTCCATTAAAATAGAATATATAAATCTGGATATTTACATGCAATTATTAATTTGTAAAATTACAAAACTATGTATTAATAAGTGGCTTTAGAAGATGATTTTTTGTTTATTTCTGTATAATTGAACTTACTGTAAAGTCTGTGGCAATCCAGTATGCAATCCAGTTTCCGAGCTGGACTTGGGGAGGCGTTCTGTTCACTTTTTTTTTTTTTTTTTTTAATTCATCCTCTATTGAATCCTTCTCTTTAGTCACAACATGTGGGATGACATCCAAGATTCTATAACAAGCACACACATACACCAACATGCAAACATTCTTTCTGCAACTTCTCGCTTCTCTCCTGAGAAGTCCCACTCTCTATCTCTCTCTATCTATCTCTCTATCTCTCTCTGCAGGCCTCATTACTGTACCTGCAAAGAGTGACAGAGAGGAGAAAAGGTTGTGGAAGTCAGAGAGAAAACTCAGGGAAATATACACAGCAATCTGTCAATTCTAAATATACAGTAGAAGCCGGTGCTCGGCTCAGCGGCAGATGCAGTGGTTCTCCGAGCACCGGAGAGGGGCTCCATGTGGCCCAGCTGTCTGCCAGCTCAGATCAGGTCAGGATACAGAGTTCTCACCCCACCACATTGGGAAGAGGGCTGTGACTTTGCCTTTGAAGTAGCACCCGGAGGCCGAGTGGGCCTTTGCATTAAGTTTTGCCTCAAAAGTCACCTCAAGGTAACGTGAGACTGCCTGAAGAAGCCAGTATTCTGGTTCGGTTTAGTTTACAAACAGCACTCTGCTCCTCTGTGTTTCAGCCCACACCCTTTGCTGTTTCAGTTCTCTGTTCAGTCATTAGTCCCTCGATGGGACTGAAGCTGTTTTTTTGGATCATGGCCGTACCTTCTAAAGTGCACAGAACTGTGGCGCCTCTGTTCTTTACCACAACTCGCCTGCTCCTCCCTTAACTCATAATGGAGCTCATTACGGTAGCCCTCCATCTCTGCTGTGTACTATATACGCACATCAATATTGATGAGGCGCTGATATCATTATCAGTTTTGAGCTGTTTTGGAAGAGAAATGCTGATTTATGACCAATTTGTCTCAGCGTTCAGAGACAGAAAGAGAGAAAAGGTGCAAGTATTGCAATCGTGGGTCAGATCAGACATTTTTTAATTATATCATAATTCAGAGATTAAACATTCATATGAATCTCTTTTTTTATTTTTGTGACTTAATTATTTTCATTTGCATTGTTTTGTTTTATAGCTATTGTTAGTTATAATGTTATAATGTTTATTATTATATATTGTTTTTGCTATTTTAAATGAACCAACCAAACTACATTATCCAAATATTTGCAGTAACCACCTAAAATGTAAAAAAGCCCCCCCCCCCCCAAACACACATATGTGTATGTGTGTGTGTGTATATATATATACATATACATATACAGATATTTATGACGATTAATTAATTAATTTCAGTGTGCCAGTAATAATTGCTTATGTTTTTTATTGTTATTTCAGCTCCATACTCCATAGGGTTAGAAGCCACCCCATGTGTATTTTAGTGCCTTATTGCTTAGATAAACTAATTAGTCATACTCCAGAGTCACTACACTATTCACATAATGTAAAGAAATGCTAATAAGATTATAATTAATTGATCTCCTCTGTTCCTGTGACAACCACAGATATTTTTTGTTAAAAATCCGTACCTTATCAAGTGCAAGTTTAATTTACTTTTAATCATTCTGCATTATTTTACCATTCCCTCAAAATGTATTCACTTTTAGAGTTATTTCCCTTTCTTAACTTAATGTTAAAATTAAAATGCGAAAACATTCAAACTATGTGAATCTCAGAGCACACATTGCTAGTAGTATATTGGATGCTGGATCGTTTTTGTCATCTTTAAATGTATTTGAATGTTTTAGACAATAGAGATATTCATTACTTTTCTATTATTGAAATACCTCTAATTAATTTCTGTAATTTCGGTTTTATTACTATTTTTAATGTGAAACATTAATTTAAGTTATTGAATGTGTTTAGGAAAATGTTTTTTTGTATCATATTGTTCAATTTCAAATAGGAGTGAACATACTTTAGATCATGATCAAAATACGAAACAAACATTGTTTTAACAGTGGATTACATTTGTAATGTTGTTTTGTTTTAATTTGATCATATCTAAAAAAATATATAACCAATATTCAGCAAAAAAAGCACTTCTTACATTTCAGCTCTCCCATTGTATACACAGCTATCAACATATTTTTTTATTTGTTTTTACAAACTGGATGATTTTAAATAATTTTCTGTCATAATTGACAGCATTCCAGAGATGTTTCCATGCATTTTTTCCTATTTTCAGTTTACCTTTTCATTTATTTATTCATTAATTTGTATTTTATTTGAATTAGAAGCAATTATTTAAAGGAATGTCAAATGACCTGAAGGTTCTGCAAAATTAATGAATTTGTATGTAACAATGTTAAAATAAAGCAATCCACACGCTATTTCAACAAGAATGCATCCAAAGAATTTTTCCATTTGCATAGATGACATTATGTGTTGTTTTGAAAACTTGAATTTATTTTGTAAGAATGTGTCAGTAGGGCTACATAATAAGTAGGGATAATAATAAAATAAAATAAAACATCACAAACGAAAAAAAAAAACAGTCATTTTCATTTTGTAAAACATTCCTAGAGTGGTTTAATAACTGTATGCAGCTCTTGGATGTTGCATGTTTGATTTTAACAACAGGGTTTACAAAACTATTTTCATGTTTCATCAAGCAGAATACAAAGAGTCTCATTATTCCATGTGACCTTAAGTTTTTGCCTGAAGATGTTTAATTTCCGTTATCATTAGAACAATAATTCGCTGATCTGAGTCATCCAATCTGCAACAAAACTAAGTTCAAAAGTAAAATATTATACTAACCGCAGCTTGTGAAAGAAGATGCCCTCGATGTTTGTGCATACGCAGGTCCTTTTGTGTGTGTGTGTGTGTGTGTAGTAGGCAGTTTATTCTTGTTTTGGCTTGTGTTACGGTGCATTTAAGGGGGAAAGAGAAATGTACCGTATCAGGGTGGGGCTTCATTTAGAACGAGAGGGCACAGATAACATCTTTGAAAGTAACATTTTAATCTTGTCGGGGAAAAAAGCATTGAATAAAAAAAAAAAAAATATATATATATATATATATATATATAATTTAAATATAATTTAACATAATATAAATTGTAATAATATTTGTATTGTTGTAATAATAACTTGTATATAGAATAATAAATTGATTATGTAATATATATAATTATTATATATATTATGTTTTAGATTAAATATATATATATATATATATATATATATATATATATATTTTTTTTTTTTTTTTTTTTTCAATGCTTTTTTCCCCGACAGTGTGCTTTTCTTGGGACTGTCCTGAAGACAAAGTCTGCACAGGAGAATGTGACCAAGAAGAAAAGGTGGAGATACGCGCGTTTTTATGCGTGTGTCGTCGTTGCTCAGATGTCTACAGTCTATGTGCATGTGTTTCTGTTTGCATGTCTAATTTTTAAATGCAAACATATCTATTTATGTGTAGGTCTGAATGCTTAATGAAGTTCAGGAGAAATGCTGAAATCTCTCTGTGTGAATCGGTTCACTCGCTGCCATAGATACACAGTCTGAACGGTTGCCAGGGTGACGGGGTTCTGACCTATAGAGGCAGGGGAGGGATTGACCCGTGTCAGAGCACATTTGCTGCTTTTGACACATCAGCCGTGGCTTTCCACTCTGCCACTGTCTCTCAGGTGTCTTCATCCCTGCGCCGCTCCTTTGTGAGCACTCCCCCTGTCCGCCCGCATTTTCTCCCCATTTCTCCATCTCTCCACCCCTGGCACGAAATCTTTTCTCTGGTTTTCTGCTGGAGCTCCACTGTCTCGCTCTCAGCCGCTGCGGTTCTCCTTCCTAGTGTTTGGGTGGGTTGGGTTAATGCTGCGCTTCCCTTGTTTCCTCACCTTAGGTGGGGTGAAGACCAAAGCTAATATTCTCTCCCCCGCATATCCAATCTAAACATCTTTAGCCATGGATTGGCAGCCTAAACAAGAACCCAGCAAGACTGGCGTCCTCGGTGAGATGGCCCCCTCCGTTTGACATGTGCACAATGGCGCTGACCCCTTCTGACGCTTCTCTCTCAATCCCATCGTCCCATCGCCAGTACACCTTCCACATCAGTTGTTCTCATCTGAGCAGAGCTCACCTTTAACTTTTATGTACATACTTATGGGATTGTTCATTACTAATCTATCAAAAGTATTTTTTTTTTAACAAACACAACAGCTCATATTTATAATGTTGCGGCCGTCAGCGGGAAAGTGCCGTTTTCTTGGAAGTGAAGGGAGATTTCACAAGGGTAAGAGTGACTTACTTTTATTAACCCATGTAATACAGGTCAAAGGTTTGGCTTCTTTATTATTTGTATTGATTAATTGTAACTCTGTGCTGATATTGTGCGACACCCATGAGAGCACTTCTAGTGAACATACGTCTTGGAGCTCTTTCAAACATGTAACAACAGTCTTATATTGTTTGACTCCTCTTAAAACCCATCAGCAATATGAAATCTGCATGCATTTACAATGATAGATTTAATACCAGCTGCATTTTCCATTCACAACTACTTTTGGCATGTGCTTTTAATGCTTTGACAGTCAAAACGGGTCTTGGCGCCGAAGCAATAGCAAGAACACATCTGAAAGAACAGCTTGGAAGTCAACTTGCTGAAATATACATTATGTTTCCATTTCTGCTCAGCTGATATGCAGCCATTAGAGGGCACAGTTGGCTCTCCACAGCAGGAGTCCACAGTGCCCTCCGCCCCACCCCCTTCCTGTCTCGCTTTCGGTTTCTCTGTTTCCCGCTTTCTTTTAGAGAGCAGATACTGGGGCACTAAGAGTCTTTATAGCAGATATGATCTGCTGTTTACATGCTTGTCGCAAATCTCCCGCACTTTAAGCAGTGGGCTTTGAGTTGTACTAACACAGATGGAATTCAGATTTGCACGGTGCTCAGGTCCCGAGACGAAAAGACCTGTTTATTCTTGGCCGAAATGAGCTCCAATTTACACCTAGGTGCAAAATCCTTGAGCCAAGGAGATTTGTTGTGTCACAGCAAGATGCTGTTTCTGTGTCGCACACACACATGCTGCTTTTACACCTAAAAGCTCCACTTACCTGGTTTCTCTGGTATGATGATATTCCCTGCACAGTTTGAAGAATAGCTTCTTTTTCTTTTCTTTTTCTGTTACGGTACTATCAATTTAGTCTTGTTTTATGTGGTTTATTTAGCCATTTTAGTCCTAATGTAGAATAATTTCAGTCCTTTCAGCAATTTCAGTCCTTATGTAGAATCATATATACTAAATATTATAGGAGAATGCCTGTGTGGGTATAAAACAAATAGATTCAGACATTTTTTTTATTATAATTATTAGCACATAAGAGAAACAACTATGAATTTATTTAAGAAATACATTTCAATAATGTTGTTCTGATAGGTGAATGAAATTTGTCATTGCTTTTAGATGTTTCCTTGTTTTTACCAACTTCTTTTAATTGCACACGCTTTGTGTCGCGTCTTTGTCTTAATTGTGACTAGAGCCTGTTACATCGGGCTTTAGCTAATTATTTAATTGTTGCCTCATTTGTGATAATTGGCTATCTGAACAAGAAGACATTCATGCCTGTGGCAGATTTCGGGCCCATCAGAGGCACGTATCTGTCTCTCTTTCTTCCTCTCTCTCTCTCCCTCTCTCTCACACACAATCATGTTTACTTAGCTGGCTAAATAAGGACATCTCATATACTTCAATTGTTTTAATATAATGCTAGTTAAAATGAATACAGACTAACCGTACCCCCGCTATAATTACATAAATAAATACAAAAAATAAATTCTTAAATTCTTTAAAAAAAAAACAGTAGTGGCATTTTGTATAAAAAGTATGTTCTTTTTTTGCGGTAACATACTTTTTTTCAGTTATGTGCACACCTACACACGTATCCTACTTAGTGCAAGGACAAAAGATGCCTAAAAAGGGATGAGCGCCATATTGTCCTTTATCATAATTTTTTTAAATAATTCTTCATCGTTTGCATCTCCCTCACCTGTGTATTTCTCACTTTCACAGCATTACTGCTTTCTCATTCTCAGAGCATCCATCTCTCTCGCTCTCTCTCTCGCTCTCTCTTTCTGTTTTTCAGCGTACTTCATTGGCATGAAAATAATGGTTAACTTGTATAATAAGACTATTTATACATTTGTATAAAACATAAATAGGACAAAACAATATTAAGTCAAAGGAAACATTGTACTAGTAATACAATATTAATTGTAAAATAAGAAGAAATAGTTAAGAAAGTAAATTAAGTGAGGCGGAAGAGACGAGAAGAGAAGGCACAATGTTCACTAACCCATCATACTGTGACAAGCAAACACGTACACGATGCTATATGCTTGTACTTGTGTTCCTCTAATAGATAGGGCAGGTTTTCGTTGCTTGACATGTTGTCAAATTTTGGATATATTTGTTTAATTTGGTGTTCGGATTTCACTGAACTTTGTGCATTCAGTCAGGAAATGCAGGTCTGTCTCAGTTCCAGTGTTGTTTGCATTATATGCACAACCCTTTGTCTTGTGGCAGCCATGCTTTTCTCAACCTGTCTGCACATCTCTGTTGATGTTCTCTATTTCTGTCTCTCTAACTATATCTAGTTATGAGGATCAAGCTACATTGCTCATAAACATATTTTCATGTCTCTTTTTACGTCTTTTCGTCTGTTCAAATGTGCCTCTCTCTATAGTAAAACTGGGATGTAATAGCGCCCATGTTGGTGCGAATAACATGATTGGTTGGCTCCTCCAAGTGATTGCTGGTGCTATTTTTCTCTCTTCCCTACCAAATGGGTTGCCAGGGAGGGGGTCTTTAACTGAAATCAGACGACAAGCCAATGAGACGCTGGCATGCCAGATCAGGCTACTGAGGTGGATTGTGGGTATGAGAGGGTGGTTATTCAGTGTGCCGTTAAAGTAGGCCTCCATCCCAGTGCCCCAGCTGTGAGACGCCATGAGCTGAATAGGGCCGATTTCACAATCCTTTCAATTAAAATCACAACATAATCCTTCGTGCAACCTCTTCAGCAAATTTCCTCTCCTTCAGTCTCTTTGTGTGCCGAGTCCAGTCAGCAAGTGGAGATGTGTCTGGCATTGAAATGTTTTGATTCACTCAACTCCTACTTTGAGAATATATTGCAAACGAAGGCCTGACAAATTTCATATTTGTTCTTAAAACAAGCCTTGAAGACTTTGAAAATAAAATCAGGGCTCATGTTGTACAGTTGTGATTTTCGTAAAAAGTGGGGCAAGCTCTCTCAGGGGAGAACGTGAGCTCTAATTTGCCTTGGTGGACTAGACAGTCCCAAAGGGAGATGGATTGAGAGTTATGGTGCTGTATCAGCATTAATTTATTTGTGAATGAAGATGGGACAGACCGGTTTCAAAGCGCTACGGTCTTGCCTTGAAAATGGAAACTGCGAGGTGTGTGCGTGTGGGGGAGGGGGTGTTGAGATGAATATGAGATGTTTTTTGAAAGCTAAACATAGAAGTTGGGTATGGCCTGAGCTAAATTTACTAGATCACTCATAATCAAATTGTAAAATAAATAATAACCGTCAATTACATAAAATTGGATTATGTTTTCTTAAAGTAGAAATATAGCCAAACATTTACATAGCAAAGGCCTCACTGCATAAACACACTGTGACTACAGAGATGGCAATGCCCTTGACCTTTGGTGTTAATGTTTCTTTTAATTGGTTTTACAAAATAGAGGGGTCCAAAAGAGCTGTCATAGCTTATTTACGCCAGTCTGATTTTATGAAATTCTAGAGCTGTGCAGCCTCGTGTGCACAGGGGTTATACTGGGCTTTTTAGTAGTTACATACTCTTTTTATAGTTTCTGCTCTCCCGTTTTCCACCTCTCACCTCTTATTCACTTGGACAGGTCAGCAACACCTTCTTAGTAGTTGCATGGGGAAAGTGACACAAGCAATTTGCAACTGAATCTTGGCACCATTAGAGAAATAAGGCAAGTGTGATCAGTGGTATAAATAGTACTTGTTATTCTATGTAATAAGGTTACTCCTGATTGCTTCCAGGTGCACGACGCAGACAGTGGAACCCTAAAGGAAATTCAAGCCTTTCGGCGCTTCTCCCACCAGGTCTGGGTCGAGAAAAGCAGATTGTCATTTCACTCAATTTTTTCTCTCCTCGTTTCCAATACTCCGTAACTCATATGATTAACCTCCTGCTAGTCCCACCTCAGACCAGTGAGGATCATGTTCGCTCACGGTACCCTGATGCATAAAACATCCTCCTTCGCCGATACAGGGAATTCCAGCCTAAGTTGTAAACATGTAAAAATGAGAATGATTGTAATTGAAATTGTTTTTATGGACTTCTAATGAACTGAAAAGTTTGGCTTCCGGAAAAGCGAGACAGGAAAGTGAGAGAGGAAGGAAAGGAGAAAAAGAATGAATAAGCAGAAAGTAATGGTTCTAGTATGCGCATAATCCTAGGAGCGATTGCGTTACACAATGTTCACATGTAGACAGTGTGTGTGGCTCTCTCTGTCTTTGGCTGTGTTCTCGGCGATCAAACAAATAAATAAATACATGGACATGAAGTATTGATTTAAATTGAAATCATAATGAAATTATTATTATTTTTATTAAGTCATTCAAACATTTCAAACTCAATCATTCACCAATCAGAATCAAATATTACAGAGAGTTTTTGTTAAATACACACTACCGTTCAAAAGTATAGTACGTTTTTTGGGGGTGAAAGGATACTGAAAGAAATTAAAAGTTACAGTCATTACAATGTTACAAAATATTTATTTTTCAAACAATTTCTCTTCTTTTGAACTTTTCATCAAAGAATCCTGAAATAAATGTATCATGGTTTCCAAAAAATATCAAACATTACAACGGTTTTAAATATGAATAGGAATAAGTGATGTTAATAAGAGATGCAGCAAATCAGCATATTAGAATGTTTTCTGAAAGATTATGTGGTATTAGATACTGAAGTAATGGCTGCACACACACACACACACAAGTGTATATATATATATTTATATATATATATATATATATATATATATATATATATATATATATATATATATATATATATATATATATATATATATATATATATATCAAATAGAAAGCCATTTTAAATTGTAATGATTATTCACAATATTAATGTTCAACCAACCTCAAACTTTTGTACTGTATGCTAGTGTGTCTTGAAAATCTAATATTTTTAATTTTATAGAATATTGTAATTGTTGAGCTATTTTATTATCTTTCAGACATGACAAATGCAAATTAGACCTATTATAGGTTTATATCATTTAATATTATTAAAAAATAGTAAAAAAAAAAATATTGTGAGATTTTACTTGCAAATATGCATTTGCTTTATTCATAGTCTACCATGACTCTTGTTTTGGAAAGTTGGACATGAATACACACTAAATTGGATGAATTACCAAGTAGTCCTCAAAGCATATTTTGCAATTAAACAAAAAGATTGTAACACTTCACTCACCACTGCCAGTCAGTCGGGTTGTGTAGGCCACAGGTCACCTAATGCAGCAATGAGGCGTTAGTGGATAATCCTGCAAACTCATCTCCCAACAATTCCAGGAATGAGAGAAGACTGTCAACACAATTATAATCAATTACATACCACTGCTCTACTTTTTCATCCTAGGAACGCGTAAGCTTTTTGTTCTTTTACCAAGATGAGGAGGAATTAGATTAATTTTGAACGTGCAGATATATTTGACTTATTTATGTGTCTTTTTAATGTGTCTTTTTCATTGGATGTTTAATTGGTAGTAATAAAACATTTTCATGACTGTAGCTGTGGTATTTTTACTGTAAACAAAATACCATCGATGATGAGGGATGGCTGTAATCAGTTGTGAGAAGTGCTGGACCCCATAGATGGTTTCATTGTGAAAATAAGTTGTCCTCCATTTGCTCCAATTGCAATACATTTAGGGCTTATTTCATTGCAAGCTCAATGGTGAGGTTTTGCTAACATTCAGATGTGAACATTTTAAAATTAGCATAAATGACCGACCATGGTTTAGTTCCCCCAATTTGTGAAATTATGATTTTAGAAATCTGTTCTCTAAATGGAAAATGACATTAAAATTGCTCACATTTTTTTTAATGTTCTTCAGCTTCATAGGAAAAATAAATTAATTTAATTGCAATCATTACAATTTCAAGATGTATAACTAAATTGTATATATTACGTTATACATTTTAAATAACTGTTAGTATGGCACCTTCATGAATCAATACTTAACAGATGATAAATCAGTTTGAAGCAAGACTGCATGTCCTAAGTCATTCTTGGCTGTGTGTGTGGACAGGCATGATTTAGACTGATATTTCTCTCTTTCTCTCAGCCTATCTTTCTATATTCTCTATTTGTCTCTCTGAATCAGTTTTCATAGAATTAGAGGTTCTCGTGTCAACACATTGCTCAAGGAATCCCATTTTCCTTTTTATGAAGTGATCCATATTTTTATTGTAGCATTCTCAAGGAAGTAGGCTTCACACAGGCTGGCCTTGAGAAGTCCGAGAGGCTTCTTGCTTTGAGGATTTACATTTCCCACATGAGTTCGGTAGAGAAGATTCACAGCAGCACAAGCGAATAATCAAACACCTCTGGAGACTTTGTGCATGTAAACATGCTTTCTCTCTCACACACACATGGACACATACACATAACTTGGAGCAGGTCTTGGGTTAAATGTTTGAATATAACTTTTTGACATACATGCTAATGGTGAGTGAAGTGGGGAAAAAAGTGGTTCTCATCTGTTTGGCCATGGTAACATTTTCCAATGGTCATTAAAACACAACCCAAATTTTTAGGAATTTGAACCAAGCAAATTTATTTTTTAAACACACACACACACAGTCCCACAAATTGGAAGAACACTTATACTGGTGAATATACAGCACAAGGTAAGACTATTAAATAGCAGTCAAAATATTTTTTGTTAGTACAATATATTTAGTAAGTTGGTATGAGCCACCACAGTCATCAAAAAGAAAATAACACAACGTGAAAAAGTGGTATTTTGGGTTAAGATTATGGAAACTACAGTTGCCATGGTAAATACACAATATACTACCATGAATTGTTAATAAAACAAATGAACAGTGATCCTGATGAATGGAATGAACATCATACCTGCATACAGTTCCTTCCCAGCTGACACGACATACCATGTATATAGTGAGCACAGTATAACATCTGACAGGACAGTACAGTTTTCTGAGGTGAGAGACATTTATTTATTTTTTTTGAGCAAGTTACGAAAATAACATTAGAATAATGACACTAACATATAGCCTGAAAACATCTCATCTGACAGCAGATACTGAATGAGGACAACGCGAGGCACTCTTTAATTAAACTGTGTATTTTACAAATGGTGGAATTTACCTGCGTTGTGTCTTCTATTTTCCACTGTTGAGATGTTACTTGATCTTTTTTTTTTTGAGAATGAGAATGCATGTCTACTATTTTATTTGCCTTTATACATATATCTGCATATCTCTCTTTATCCCTCTAAATATCTCTCATATCTACTGTAAACCAGGTGAGCAATGTATATTTGTGTTTGGTGTATGTTAGCATTGATGCAGCTCAGCTGAGGTTGTGCTTCACTCTTTTATGTAGTGTGGTCTTGTATGGTGTGTTGTATCGTGATTTTGGTCTTGAGTAGATGATAGTGATTGCTGAGACAGACTTTCTCTCTCTTATCTCCTGAAACACTGAGTTGTTTGTGCTTTACAGCTCACCAGGAGGTCCGCCCAAACCCCTCATGCTATCTCCCAACCGTCCATTGTCCAGATCCCCGTCTCCATAGGGAACTAATACTCCTCACTCTCTTCTCCTTCTGTCACACACACACACACACACTCTCTCTCTCTCTCTCTCTCTCTCTCTCTCTCTCTCTCTCTCTCTCTCTCTCTCTCTCTCTCTCTCTCTCTCTCTCTCTCTCTCTCTCTCTCTCTCTCTCTCTCTCTCTCTCTCTCTCTCTCTCTCTCCTGCAAATGAGAAGAGGATATGCAAAACTGTGTCACTCTGCAAATAGCTCTCAATTAAGCCCCGATTAGGTGAATCCATGAATTATAATCAGGCCTTCAAAAAAGTGTGTTATCTAGGTAGTATCAAAGCTTGTGTCCGGACTCTCGTTGGGAATAAAAGTCCAGTCAGGAGGTTGTCAGGTTTGTTTGAAGGCTGAGTCTAGTTAGGGTGGAGAGAAATGTGTGGATGTTACTGGCCTTTTTTTTTTTTTACCAGCCTTTATACTTTCATGAATACAATATTGCATGCATTTTTGCCCTTATAACATTTATTTAGCCGTTTATTCCATGCATTTTAGTGATAAACAATGCAAGTAATTGTGCCTTATGAGCTAGTTTCCTTCACTCATTGAAACTGCATCTGCCTCAAGAAATATGCTTTTGTTTCTTTTATTTTCATTTTGGTGGCTTAATGTGAAGTATATTGCACATATGAGTTCTGGAGAAAAACAAAAACCTTAAGCATCCCAGATCAACTTCTGACAGCAAATTTTCAACTGAGGTGAAAGTTGTTAGAAGATACAGTTACAACAGAGATTTCTTTAGTAGATGAATCGCTCATGTAACTTATATCAGCTAGGTACCTGTTATCATTCTTACAACTCGGTAAAAACCGTGTTGCCGTTCTCTATAATTATCTATGTTAGAGTTAACTTAAACCATATAATAGTACATTTTACATATACATTTACTAACCAAACTAGGTTAACATTGTTTTATTTATATTTTACTCACATTTGGAGCTTATTTTTGGACTTTTGGTTATACACAACTGAATAAAATTAATTGTAAAATGAAAATGAGATCATAAGATTTTTAAATGTTTTTGAAAGTGCTCATGTGCTTAACAAGGCTGCATACATTTGATCAAAAATGCAGTAATAATGTGAAATATTATTACAATTTTAACTGTTTTCTAATGCAAATGTATTAAAATGTAATTTATTTATTTGATGGCAAAGCTGAATTTTAAGCATCATTACTCCAGTCTTCAGTGTCACAAGATCCTATAGAAATAATTCTAATATACTGAGTTGGTGCTCAAGACACATTGTTATCATCAATGTTGCTTTTGAACAGTAGTATATATGTATATATGTTTGTTTGTTAGTTTTTTGTTTAGAAGTCCATTTATGTCACTCAGATCAATTTTCTTGCAACTCAACTTACAATCATATTGCAGTTCACAATAATGTTACTGTCCATTATTATTATTATTATTATTATTTAATTTACTTTTCAAATCCAATTTTACTTGCATTTAGATCTTAAATAGCCTTAATTGTGTCTTGACTGAACTTACTGACAGTCTGTCTCGTTTGAACTACATTAATTACACCAAGAGTCTATGTTACCCCATTCTTTAATAAGCCAAAGAGACCTTTGCCCGTAGAGAGAACATTTGCGGTGAACCCACTGTGTGAGACATGGCATCCATTCCCTCTTTTTTTTTTTTTTCTTCTCTTGTCTTCAAAGCAATAAACTCAATAAATTCAAAGTCTCCTCTCTCTTTCCTTGCAGGTTGATTTGCTGATTCCTGGCCTTGATGCTCTGATGTCTGCTGGCCCTTGACCTTCATCCATGGATTAGTTCTTCTACGCTTGAAGCAGATCTGACTGACCAGATGGTATCCCTATCTGTCAATTCTTTTGGGTCAGGTGAGTGAAGCCCCTGTTTGAAATGACATTTAGTTACTCCATTTGGTCAGGAGTGTTAGAAAGATTAACCTCGGGAACCGAAGGTCATGAATGGGATGTAATGCTATGCATGAATCAGAGAGCTACGCAACAATACAGTGGAGCGAATAAAAATAACTATTGAAATACGCACCAGTCGGTTGGCCCATCAACAATTAAAATGCGACTTGATTTTCTTTGTATCATAAAGCCTAAAACTGGAAAACATCTGCGTGAATGCAAATTGTGATCGTGTTAGTGTGTCAGTGTGTACAAGACATACCTTCTCACATCCCTCCAAGGCTTAACGTCGTCATCCAATCAGCGACTGGCGCTGCCTAGATGAACCAATGAGAATGCATTTGGTTAGTATTTGTTCAATGGAATCAAAGGCACAGCACTCCTATGATATTAAAATGCCCTCTGTCTTTGTTCATACCACGCCAAACCAAGAGAGAGAAAGGGGAGGGTGAGGGGAGAGAAAACGCACTCCACCCAAAAAAAACAAAAAACTTTTTGTATTCCTCCCCATATGTCTCTGCGGGTGGGCACGCAATGACTCTCCCACTTCTCTCTTTGAAATCCCTGCCACTTCAGCTGCCTCCTTGAGCTTTTGTCAGCTTGAGACGCTGCACCTCGATGAAGTAGGGCAACTAGAGTACAGTCTACAATTCTTACCGTCGCCATCTTGGCCCTTGTCATTTTTACTTGCCCTTTACTTGTTTGTCCCAGTTTTCAATCTTACATTGTTATATATCCAGGTTTTTAACCTGCCCCAGTTGTTCGTCCTTACACGTTTAAAACCTCTTTAAATCTCTATTTTCATTGCTTTGTTTAAATAAATGAAAGTTTCAGCATCACATTCTCCTTAGCCATTGACCTCTCTGGACTCCTCTCTTCATAGTAATAGTACATATTGTTAGGCTTTTCCTTCAAATTCAAGAAGAAAGAGGTTTCGGTGGGGTTTTGAATTATGCTTTCTCTTGATTGAATAGACCAGAGTTTTGCTTTCTTTTTTTCCATATGGAGTGGCGATATTATTGGGCAAATTGCACTCCTTTCATGCAGATAAATGGGCGTTCGATAAATGCATGCAGTGTTTTTTGAAGCGGCCAGAGAGCCAGGCTGCGTTGGGTGATAACTTCATCGCAGCGTGGGGTCAGGGGCAGGAAGAGAAGCCTAGCTGAAAGGGGATTAAGAGGAGCTGTGGAAGAGCTCTGGACTCAGACCACCTGCTGGGGAGCCCAGGCCTGGTACGCGCCTAATGTTTCTGATCAGCTATGCCATTGTCTGTGTTCCTTTCTTTCTTTTCTCTCCTCATAAGAAAGAATTGGATTGCCTCACTGTTTCCCTGAACCCAGATTAGCTGTTGGGGCTTTTTTTTTGTTTTGTTTTTTTGTTGTTGTCATCTACTTTCCACTATTTTTTAGCTAAGCTTAGGGATCCATACTTCCCTTGTGCTCTTGTTTATGTGACAGGATGGAAACAAGCAAAAAGGAATAGTTTACCCACAGTATCTGTCATTGATTTCTCACCTTCATGTTACAAAACTGTGCAACTCAAAACAAGGATTTTATGTTTTTATTTTTTTGGAAGAATATCTTGACTCTCTCGGAGAATGGGACACCAAAGTGCCAAACTGTACAAAAGCACAATAAAAGTAGTTTGTACAAGTTATGCAAGTATTTCAAGTCTACTGAATCCATACCATTGTGTTATGAACAGACCAAGTTTTAAGTTATTAAGTTTTAAAATGAAAGAACCGTTCTGAACCTGAATAAATCATTCTTTTGAGGCAAACATTTTCAATAAATGTTGCAAACTGGTCAAATATACATAATATATACATACATACATACATACATACATACATATATATATTAGGGATGCAACTAAAGATTATTTTGATAATCAATTAATCTATCAATTGTTTTATTGATTAATCAGTTAATCGGATGAGAGATCTAAAAAAAAATTATACATTAAAATAAAATTGTAATCCATTATTTTAAACAATGTTATTCCACATCCTGCCCAGTGCTGTGCTCCAAACCATGTGTAATATAAAGCCTATGAAAAGGAGATAATAAAACTACTAAATTAAACATTATAATTAACAAAAGTAAATTAACTTGTATGAGGTATGAAGAACATACACATTCACTCGTCTGTACATAGTAACTAAACTACATTAATGGAATATTCCAATTATTCCTATTAAACCTACACTCAATTTCTAACAAAAAATATTTTATCAAAATGTCTGTTTTAGTCAGAATTATTGCGCTCCTTTTCTGCCGTGCTCCGTCTATTTTACGCGCATGCGCCAACCGGCGCACATTCATTAAATTCTGTGAAGTTTAACAAGACTCATTTTATGTCAGAATATGATCAATGAAAATACATTTGGGACTTTCTGACATTTACAAAAGAGAATATAACCATAAAATATAAGTTGTGCACTTAAGAAAACACGTGTTAGAAGCATTAAACTGCACACGCATCTGTCTAAACACGAGACGGCAAGGCACACAGGTAAATGCTTATGCTTTTGTTTAGCACTTATAGATATAAAGCATTCTCATTTTTCGGACAATTTGGATCATGTAGCCTAACTTTTCCGCAGCAGCTCACTCTGTGTCTTCCGCTATTTTCAATATGTGTTTTCATAGGCGTAATTTGCGGGTGTGACATGTCCCCACCACTTTTTGCCAGGGTCGATATCATCCCCAACACTTTTTTGAAATATCCTGCGGCACGGATGTAGGCCTACCTAATATAAATAAACATCTCTTAATGACTAGCATTCATTTTGTTCGTTTGTTAAATAGGAGGCAATTTGGCGCTGGAATGTGTCGTTTTTTAAATCATGCGAGTGTTTGTTGCCACTGTTATCAGTGGCGGAGGGCAACAGTGTTCTCTTGTGGCTCGTGCATAATCTTCACACAGACAAGCGCTTCAATATATCGCTCAAAGCTGAGGAGACTCCCTATTCGTTCCAGTGAAATCACAAAACAAACAGCTCACAATTGTGTCCATGCTCTTGACATATAATCACTGATGAACATATTTGGTTTTAATGAAGAAGAAAATAAAAACTATACGAGGGTGGTTTAGAGCCCAGAACCTCTGACACGCTTAACAAAAGTTCCAACCACCAGATCATTAAGGTATTCAAGAATTGCATGCAAATCTATGTATTTATTCACTGACATGAAGAATCTCGGGACACATTATATTGTATTATGGTAGATGTAATGATTAAACTATCACGTTAAATGATAGAATAGAAGTCATCACTTTGATGACTTCTATGTCGATAAATTAAACTCAATGTACTACTGAAATTGAGTTCTGGACTTTGTAATGCAATTTTCTTTCTGCAACTGTTACTCCTGTCCTATCCCATTTTTTAAAACAAAGTTACACCACTGTGTGTTTTGTCCATAGAAATGGGTATATTCAAGGAGACTTTTAATATAATAATCCAAACAATAAACAGACGCGTCAACGAGAAGAAACATACAACAAGCACACTGACATAAAACAAAGCTAGACAATGAAGAGACAGAAACAGAGGGCTTATAATAGAGCAAACTAAGGAGCTGATGAGTTAATTAATGAAACACACCTGAACTGAACTAACACAATCAATTAGAAACCATAGAGACAATCAGGAAGAGAACAGACGAGAACTGAGTGAACAGACTAGAGAATGAACAAGGAAACTCAAACATGAACAGAACAGAGAAACAGATCAAACAACTCAAAACGTGACTATATATTATTATCAGTGTTGGGCAAGTTACTTTTAAAAAGTAATTAGTTACAGTTACTAGTTACTTCTTCCAAAAAGTAACTAAATTAGTAACTCAGTTACAAATTTTAAAAGTAACTAGTTACTTATGAAAGTAACTATTGCGTTACTTTCAAGTAAAATTAAATTTTAAATGCTCAAATGTGACCCCACCTCTACCCCTCTTTAACGGAACTTAAAATACATGTGCATGTTCAATTATTTATGATAAATTTGAATATTATAATGAAATGGACACTTAATACAATACATTATTAACAGAAACATGAAACATTGTACACGCATCTAAAAAAAAATGTTGCTGTGGGACAAAGTGAGACTAGCCTCCAATCAAACGCCATGTATGTAGATATTATGTTTATATAGTGGATCAATGCAAATAACACAATAGATGTTTTGGAAATTTTGATATTTATTGCCCCTCAATAGGCCACAACTGGGCAAAATTAAATTAAGCTTGTTAAGCTCGTCGCCATACCTGTCTCTCGTTGACTGACTGGCTTGTGTTGTTCCTTGTGTGTCCTGTCCTGCCCGACTATGCGTTATGATGGGTCGTTCGCAATTCATGAGCGTTAGCCGTTAGTGATGATGGGTCGTTCGCGAATGAGCGTTAGTGATGATGGATCGACTCGTTCGCGAATGAGCTTTTGATGGGTCGTTCGCGATTCGCGAATGAGCCGACTCTAAGAGCCGGCTCTTTTAGGTGAACGTTGGGAGCTGGCTCGCATATCTGAAGAGCCGACTCTATTTTTACAAATTTAGCCTATAGAAATTAAATAATTATGTAATACAAATTGAAATATTATAGTCAAAGTCATTTAAAGAGCCGTTTGTGAGCCAAAAGAGCCGGCTCTTTTCAGTGAGCTGAGTCAAAAGAGCTGAATGTCCATCCCTACTATGCGTGCTTTCGAACACCCGCCCAACTCTACCTCTGATTGGCTTACAATGACATTTTACTCTACCTTATAGCCAATCGTCAGCATTTATGCGCTTGTCTCGTGCTCTGCCCACTAACCAAGGAAGAACAGTAAAAAAAGTATTTGCCTCTCGCTCAGAGATCTAGTTGTTCTGATGAAAAAAAAAAACAGCTTCATCAGTTATAGTAACGCGCCGCATTTTTTGGCAGTAACGGTAACGGCGTTATTAAGATGAGAAGAGTAATCAATTAGATTACTCGTTACTGGAAAAAGTAATGCCGTTAGTAACGGCGTTATTTATAACGGCGTTATTCCCATCACTGATTATTATTATTATTATTTTAATTATTATTTATAATACATGTATGACAAAAAGAGAACTTGTTAAAGTTCACTCTCTGTGACCTAATGTGACTCTCTCATTGTTTTCTAAGGTAACTAATGGAGAATCATGATGAGGGAGCATCCACTCATCAGTGTCTATGGTCATTTTTTATTCATCTTATATATTCACAGATTAGCTGCAGGGGCTTCTTGGAATTTTTTATTTTCTCATTTTCGGAGGTGTCCTTTTATCAATGCCAAAGAATATAAAAAGATCATAAAAAATTAATTTATATACAAAAAAGCACCGTAAAACACTTTTCTTCCCAGCTATTCATGTGTTCAACGTGTTAAACAGGCAACAACAGTAAAAATCTTTCCCTGCAATCAACACGTCTATGCATAAAATATTTCCCCGCACCATTTTTCATGGCTGTGGGCTGAAACAGCTGTAGTTAGATGCATGAATACTGATAGGGCCAATCGTACAGAGTGCAGTGCAGGTGTGCAGGTGAACGCTCTGTTTGGCAGTTGCCTGACATGTTTCTTCTCTTTAGCATGGAGTGCAGACAAGCTCATGAATAACAGTTCTGATGAATGGTCTGAGCAGGCTTAGCACTAACTTCTACGGCACCTGCTACTGTGTTTGCACCCCACGAAGAAGTGTGTATATGTGTGTGCTTGACACAAACTTACCAGAATAGCTTTTGTGTGCACTGACAGCTGTGTGCACTGCTCTAGACAAATAATTCATCTGTGCTTGATGAAAAACAACAGGCACATTTATGTATTTGCGTTATGTGACGTGCGAGTCTCCTCATCAGCAACATATTACAATCAAGCTAAATATCTGTGATGTTATAAACAAATATGCACATATTACAGTATTATTCTCTGACCAAAGGCTTCTGACTTATTCATAGATGTGTGTTTTTCACTTGTTTTGCTGATATGGCCTTCAAGTATTTGTCTATCTACATTTTTAAGTTGTGAATATTTCGTCACTGGCAAGGCTGTAGCACAAAGGCTGGATATGACTCCATAAGGATGGTTTCTAAAAGATGGCTGTCTAAGCACACCATAGAGTTTCCAAGCATTTTTTTAAAGCAGCCAACATCATGTTCTGGAACATTCTCGCTCTCTCTTTCTCTCTCCACTCGTAACGGCTGTGGTCGGTCGCTCTCAGCCCGTGCCAACTTCCAATAACCATATTCCAGGAAAGAGCTCCACATGTTCAATTATATAATTACATCATCTCAGATTTAGACAGATGTCCCATAATACGTTTCAAATGCAATCAGCCGCACTCGTTCCCCACATAATGCATTTGGAGAAGAAAAATGATGTCCGCTGAGCATAAAACAGATCATATTTGTTGTGTTGGTGCTTCTGTTGCGCGCACTATTGATATTGTCATTATTAGTATCGCCACAAGCTCCATTTAGTATTTTTGTTAGTAACATCAATGCGTTTTCATGGTGACTGCTTAAAATAGGCCCTTTTATAATGGCAGTGTATATGGAAATATGCCAAACAATAAACATACCCACAGACAAACTAATTGCCTAGTTAGAGAAATCACATAATAGGATGAGTATGTTTATATGAAAATCCACAGCGATCACTCTCCCTACCTTGAGTCCTATTGTTATCCCCCAGCCTCAGTCCTCGACCAAACTGGTCTTTCCCGCTCAAATCCTGCCAGTTTTAAAGCATATCTCCTTTCATTGTTCAGCAGACAGCACACAAATCCCTTGTGCCTTGAGTCTAGTCCAGAGAACTTAAAAATGAGTAATTGTTTACTTATAGAGACAAAGCTGAACTATAGTCGTGCACTAGTAGTGGATAAAGACTTTTTATTTATTTATTATTTTTCTCAGCAGTTAAGCTGCTCATAGACACTGTTTTGGCCACACAAGAGCTGTGGGCTCAGATTGGGAAATAACAGTAACGTAATTGGCCCAATTACTTAATATTGTTTTCAGTACATTTTTCTTTGTCTTATTTTATGATAAAGGTCTACTTATCGTAAAAGTGCTTGTGTGAAATTTGGCTTAGCTTAGAAATTACTTGGAGACTATAACTATATAAAAGCCATACAATTGAGTTTGTAAACAGAGGCGAAATCATTTAAATAGCATTATTCTTTTAAAGGCCAGCGTTTTGTGCTCCATCGATGACTGATAAGAAGGAATTGAAATGATATGAATGAGAATTTATTAATATGCACCGTTCAGTTCAAAACAGCGCCTTGACAGGTTGAAGATAACAACATTGATGAGCAGTTGAATGACAAATGCATAAATAATATCTGTCCATCTCACTCATTTTTCAATCTTTTTTTTTTTTTTAAATCATATTAAGAATCGTAAAAGTTGTTGAATTTTGTGATCGAGTCAGACAGAGGAATGGAAATGGTGGCGAAATGTTTGAAAGGTGACCTTTTCAGACGAGACTCTTAGGACAGACCGGCACAAAACATCCGTTTCATTCTTAAACCTGTCTCCATTTGTCACATCAAAATGTAGAGAGAGAGAGAAAATAGACTCTTTCATTAAAGGTAGATGTCCTCTTCCATAGCAACCAGCGATATATCAGCTCACCTGCATGGGCACCTCCCATTGTGCATGAATCAGATAACTCCACATGCTAATCACAGCAGCCGGCCCCCGCTGCGAATAACACCGCTGACCACGGCGTTGATGTGTCCCCCCCCCCCACTCGTGTTCTTACTACACACACTCCAGTGGTCAATTACACCCTCAAGGCAGCTCAGTAAATACTAATCATTTCCTCATGAAGACAAAAACTGCCCGGTTTTGTTAGCTGTCACTTTGGCTTCCCAACAGATCACACGGGTCGTTTCTGTAAAGGTGTCGAGTTATATAGACCACATGCAAAGCTGTTCCACATGGGACAGAGGGAGTGAGCCACATTACGGATGCGGGATGTGAGCCGTGCAGCAAAGTCAGAGAAATATTGTGTACTTAGATAAGGTTTGTTGTTTTTTACTTTTATCGGTAAAAAACAAACCCTCACTCATTTACACTGAATCTATATCCTTAGAGAGTGAGCAGAACTCAAAAATTATTCAAACAGCCTCGTAAGCAGATGTTGTTTTCAGCAATGTTAGCATGAAAATTTACATGTTTTCTAGCATGTCTTGAATATTAATTATTTTTGAATTTTTTTTTTTGTTGTTTTTTGTTTTGGAATTTACACGCATGTACATGCATGAATTGTATTGTTTTATTAAATTAATGTACAATTAATGTAATAATTGATGTGTGTGTATACTGCTACTTAATTAGTTTATTCATGGTTATAGCACACACATAATACATACACTACCAGACAATCAAACAATTTTGATCTGTAAGATTTTTAATGTTTTAAAAGAAGTCTCTTCTGCTCACCAAGGCTGCATTCATTTGATTAAAAATACAACAACAACAACAACAAAAAAACAGTAATATTGTGAAGTAGTGTTACAATTTAAAATAGCTGTTTTCTATGTGAATATATAGTAAAGTGTAATGTATTCCTGTGATCAAAGCTGAATTTTCAGCAGCATTACTCCATTCTTCAGTGTCAAATGATTCTTCAGAAATCATTATAATATGATGATTTAATGCTCAAGAAGCATTTATCATTATTACCAATTTTGAAAATGTGAATGTTCTTTCAGGATTCTTTGATTAATATAAAGTTCAAAAGAACAGCATTTTTCTGAAATGGAAAGCTTTTATAACATTAAACATTACCGTTCAAAAGTTTGGGGTCAGTAAGGATTTTCATTTAATTTTGGGGGGGGGGAAATAAACAAAATAAATCAATACTTTTATTGCAGCCTTGGTGAGCAGAATAGACTTCTTTTAAAAACATTAAAAATCTTACTGATCCAGAACTAATGACTGGTATGTATAATATGCAAAGAGCCATGTTCTCACAGGGACCCTAGTTTAAGTCTGACAAGCGTTGTGTCCCACTTCTTCTCTCTATACATACACTTTTATGTCAGCTCTATATGTCCTATAAAGTAAAGGCTAACAGCCCATAAATTAAAAGAATAAGAAAAAAAATCAGAGAGAGAGCTATCTCTGGTGACTTCACATTAGTGTTTGATAGCAGATGAGCGAGTTGTCCCTATTCAGAGTCAAATTCAAATGTATGAACACCCTAATAATAGGCTTTCAGCAGGTAGTATTCATCCTCTGTTAGACATAAGTAGGCTCAATATACGTAGAATCTGAAGGGCTCTACCCAGCATCTTAAAACTAGGTCGAAAGTCATCTCTGTCACAGGAGACTGAGAACAGCCCTGCATTAACATAATGAGACATATCACGTCAGCAGTGGGCAGATTGCATCTTTCATTCATTGGCATGTAGATTGAAAGGTCATCCGGTGCTCCGTCACCAAGAACCTTTCAGGGTTCCTAGAAGCACACGGAATAATCCCAGGATGGCCAGATTTGCAGTGATAAATGCAGCGCTTTTAGTAAGACGATACATGTAGCACCCATGTAGGCCTTTATCTATGGGGCTAAACCTGGAGCATCATCCCGCAGCCACAGTTTACGCATCAAATTACCCCTCTCTCAGCCTGCAACAGGCCCTCTGTGGAATGACATCACTGCCAGTGCATACCTGCTAGTGATTACGCTCTCCTCAAGCAAAACGCTTCCAGCCAACTATTACTGCATATAGCACCATATGAGTTGAATTATTTTCCTTTTACATTCTGTGCCAACTCACTTTAATGGGATCCCTTTTTCCACAACCCTGTTGTTTTATTTTGCCGACCTGTTGTTTGTGCTCCAAAATGAAAACCATGGCACGGCATAAGTGTGTTGTAATAATGTGATCTCCATTTTCTTCTTGACTCCCACCACATTTTTTGCCTTTTCAAATCCCCCTTTTAGAAAGTAAGCTTCTCCACAGGGAAAATTAAACAGAAACTTTATACCTTTCTTTTTAAAGGAATCAAATGTGCGTTCCTCTTCAGAAGTGTCAGTCAAACTCCCACTTGGTGGTCTGGGCTTGTGATTGTCTATGTAGAGACTGACTCCGACAGCTATAGCGGTACATGGCAATTATTTTAAGAGGAAAAAGATTACAGTGTTTTTTGTCAATTAAGTAATAGTTCGTAAACGGTCATAATGCCTCAGATAATATGCTACCTGAAAGCAGTACGTTATTCCAGTCCAACAGTGTTTAACATAATCTGACTTTTTAAATAAACCATTGCAAATGATCTATCTATCTATCTATCTATCTATCTATCTAAAATCATAAACAGAATGGAGCACATTAAATGTTTGATTAGTTGCTTGTTTGATTATGTTTACATCATGTATGGTTCATTTATCATCAACCACTGAAGTTTTAATCATCACGTCTTTGTAGCATATTTATTCAAAGAGATTAATGCAAAAAGGACTCAAGAAGGATTGTGTGATAGACATTAAATATGCCAGATTAAATTAAATTAATTTTGATATGTAAATTACATTATTATTATTATTAGTAGTAGTAGTAGTAGTAATAGTAGTAGTAGTAAAAAAACTAAAATAAAATAATGTAATAATAAAACATTGTTTTTTATTGTTGTTATTTTTATTATTGTTATTATCCATTCCTTGGCAAATTAACTATCTGATATATATATATATATATATATATATATATATATATATATATATATATATATATATATATATATATATATATATATATATTCCAAGCCTAACTATTTCTCTCAGATCTATAAACAGGAGCCTCCAATCTATAAGCCTCCAATCTCAATGGCATCACTAGTGAACATGGGAAGTGGTTTATTGTGTCTGCTTAAACACAAACAGAGCTGGTCAAGTCTGTGAAGTAATTTCTTTAGGTTTCTGAGATGAGATGAGATCAGTTTATGATGGCAACAGAGGATTTGTGCTTCTACTTCCTGTGTTTAGACTGGCCTTTGAAACACACATGATATCCCACATGCTCATCACTCACTATGCTGCCACTTTCTCATTGCCCCCATCCCATAATAGTCCCACCCTCAGTTTGAATCCCCCGATGTGTATGTGTGTGTGTGTGTGTGTGTGTGTGTGTGTGTCTTGTCTGACTTTCTTTTATCGTGTTTGTGTTGTCACAACTTCTTAAGTCTGATCCGGTGCTTGTATGTACATGTGTTTTTTGTGTATGTTTGACCTTCTTGTGAAATGTTGCTACCAACTTAGTGTGAACGAGTCAACTTTTCATCATAACAAATCTTACAGGAATGCCACAGATAGTTGTTAGCAGCCAAACCCCCACGTATCTTGGCTAAACTACTTCTTTCACTCATAAAGTGTCACAGAGAATCTCAAAGTGGAAAGACTCGCCTAAACTTGACTGTATTCTTTATTAGATGCTGTATTGATTGCACAGGTTAATGAAGAACAAAGTGTGAGGCAGACAGTTGAAAGGGAGCAAGACCTCAATATACAGGAAAAAACAATCAAATAGAAAATCCAATTAAGTATCAAAGCGCAACAAAATGAAGTAGAAGCCCCTATTGGAGCGAAAAGAGGAACAGAAAAAGCTGTGCAGGTCAAAGAGAGAGACTGGAATCATTGTCCAAGAGTTTCAATATCTCAACACTAATCTAAGAGGAAAAAAGAAAGTGAGAATGGATGCATTCCATCTAGTGCTGTCCGTAACACGTGGCAGGTAGAGCAGGAATGGGTTAAATTAATCAGCTGCTCTTGTTGCTCGGCTCAATTCAGCTGTAGGTACATATCTGCAGATGGGGTCAGCCATGAAATATGGTGTGATATTGTCAAATTGATGGAGGTCAGAGAATAAAGGGAATGAATTCATCATGGCTTGTGCATGATACATGGAGCAGTACGGCTAAAGCGCACAGGGCAGCCGCCTGCGTTGGGAGAGTGAATGTAGCCATGAAACACTATTTTCTCTGCCCACTGCAAGCATATTATTAAAAAGCTCAGTTTGGTAAATTGAATGGGCGTACTAGAATACACAGAGCTCCTAAAATGGACCCATGACTGCATACATGGGCGACATGTTTTCAAATGTGCTGGTTTTGATGACATGACATGGCGAAAGCTTAGCTCATGAATAATATCACATATTTTAATATTATATTTTACTATTATTATTATTATTATTATGTTATAGTATATAGTACTACAATGTAAATAATGTATGAATAACATTACATTTAGACAAAATGTAAAAAGAAAGTAAGCAGCAGCATTTTCACATTAAATACAAAGGTGTTTTGTATGCAAGTCTTGATGTGGAAAAAAGCTTTTTGATCAGTGTTTTTTTTTTTTTTTGAAGATTCCTACTTTTTTTCTTCTGTGTACTTGAGGTGCTGTGAAAGGGCAACACATGCATTTTACATTATGTTTTTGGAAGTTATATCAAGCCGTGGACAATCAAAAAAAAAAAAAAAAACTAGATACAATGTTGTTGTATCCACAACGATCACTCAGAAGAACATTAAAAATGACAAATTTCAGCCCCAGATCACTTCTCTTTATAATACCCATTAACAAAATGAAATTTAAGCTTTAGACTGTTTTAGACAAAATTGGCTATGGCAAATATTGTTGACTCTGCAGCTTCACACCTTTACTGTCCAACCACAGAAATAAGGGGAACATGAGAAGTTAAATCCTTACTGCTCATGTAGCCGAAGTTGCAACCGCTCCCCTTTTGTAATTATTACAGTATGCTTTGCAGATGACTACAGATGTTTTCTGTTAGCAGTTTTGTTTCAATTCCGAGTGGAAAATAATATGAATGTTGTTGTTTTGTAAATGCACACAAATACTTTTTTTTAATCCATCTGTCTGCACGGAAGCTCTCGTACACCCAGCGTCTGCTACACATCTTATCATTCATATTATATATGTACACATCATGTATTTACTTCTCATTTCATATACGCAATTATATCAGTATTATTTACACGCCATTGTGTACAACGCGTTCTGCAAGCTTCTCTGGCGCATGAACACACGTACCCCCCCGTAGTGAAATAACCAGTGATATGCATCTGCAGAGCCCAGTGGTCACGTGACACATCTGGAGGTTTCCAGTTCTATGCCCTAGTTGGCTGGAGATGAGGGGGACCTCACAGCCTAGAGAGTGAGACAAACACAGAGAGAGAGAGCGAGAGAGAGAGAGAAAGGGATGACATTGACTCGTCCTAACACTTCAGTGGCCGTGTGAGGGATGCACCCATGGAGGCGGGGGGAGGGCTGTTTCTCAGTGCCTCATGGTGCAGCACCATCAGTGTACAAATGCCAAACTGAGACACTCCCACACATCCACTCTGACGGCAGACAATAATTAGGAGAGGGAACGGGAAGGAACGAGTGACAAAGATATACGCATGAATATGTATTATGGGCTATTTACTGGTGTCGCTGTTGTGCTGCTGGTATGATTGTAATCAGCATAGCCATCACACACAGAGATCAGCGCCTCTGTGTGGATATCTGCTTCTAATCTCCTATTCTGGTGCAGTGAGTTGTTCTTGCCAGCTGAGTGTCTGTCAGCATGCAGGACAAGAGGGAAGTTTTGCATTTGTGGACACTCAGGGACAGGATGTGGACGGCTCTGTATGTAGTCAAGCATGGAGCGAAGTCAGGGTCTGTCACTGCCAGCATCTGCTGCCCACTCGAGGCCGCCCCAGAGGCACTGACCAAGTGGCGGCCGTCTCTCTCTCTCTCTCTCTCTCTCTCTCTCTCTCTCTCTCTCTCTCTCTCTCTCTCTCTCACACACACACATACTTAAAGACACATTGATCAGCACCAAAGAAGTAGAAAAAAACGTGCATCCTCCGTCTTTTTCTTTAGTTTAATTAAATAACTGGTGGATTGTGAACTACTCAAAAATACAATGATAACATTTATATTTTGAAATATTATTATAATATAAAATAGTTGTTTTCTATTTTAATATATTCAGAATTCATTGATGGATAGACAGTTTTAAATAATCGCATTTATAATAAATATTTATTAGCACTGTCTCATTTCTGTCACTATACTAATTTAACTAAAACTTTTGTAATAAACTCATTTTAGTCCCATGTTGAAAACTAAAATAAAATCAATAAATAAAAAAAAACAGTTGAAAACTACATCTTTTGTATGTGTATTCACTTCTGTGCAGCAGGTGAATGGATCTGCATCCTGGAATATGTTTCTCCAATCTGGACCCCCAGGTGTCTGAGTGCGTGCGCGTCTGTGAGTTGGACGGAGGGTATGTTTCGGTGTGGGTGTAAAATGGGTCTGTGTGGGGGGGGGGGGGGGGGGGGGTGTTTGTGTCCTGCAGTGGGAGAAAGAGAAACAAGTGAGTTAGAGAGGAAGTGATGAAGGGTGAAAGCAGGGGGAGATGAGACACTTTGATGATGTTAATTTTTGGTTTATCTCACAGATGGTATGAATGATTTCTGTTTGGTTGGAGCTCATCTAGAACACCAGGGGTCCTTTTATCTTTCCTCCTCTTATTTATTTATTTATTTACCTATTTTATCACCGGACCCCCCACCTCCACCCCACATCTACCCGTACGGCACTACAACACTTTTGTTTTGATTACCTTGTTAACATTTCACTTCACTGAAAATTTAGTTTGCTTTGTGTTTAGAGAAGAGGCTCCATGTGGATTGATTTTGATTAATGGGAAGTCTAGTCTGAAGAGCAAAATAACCATTCTACTTATTGAAAGTGGCTCCTAATGCAGAGTCTGAACTTAAGTGAAGTTTCCGATGTTGAATTTGGCCAACAACTGATACCTGTTATAATGGTTTTTAGCAATCAAAGAAAAAAACTGTTTATGATATATAAATGGGTCGCTCTTTATTATTTT
This sequence comes from Gila orcuttii, assembly GCA_026230005.1. NCBI lineage: Eukaryota > Metazoa > Chordata > Actinopteri > Cypriniformes > Leuciscidae > Gila > Gila orcuttii. The sequence goes on along the minus strand of JAPDVR010000002.1, from coordinate 24,362,320 downwards.
ATTTTTTTTATATATAATTATATTTTTCCCACAAATTAAAACAAGACGTGAGGGATATAAGTGGACGATCAATACTGTGACAGTGAATAGCGCAAAATACGTCTTCCAAAATAAAAAATAAAAAATAACAAAGATTCACGGCGAGAAAAAACTCAGGAAAACTTTAGACTGTCCCTCTCAGCCTTGTTTTCATTTGTGAAAAATGTGAATATATATATATATATATATATATATATATATATATATATATATATATATATGTATATTTACGTATGTATGTATGTATATTTATATGTATATATATATATATATATATATATATATGTGTGTGTGTGTATATATATATATATATATATATATATATATATATATATATATATATATATATATATATATATATATATATATAAACAGTATATTTAATAATATAGTAAGTTTTAGGGGATGTATGGACTTTTATGAACGACAGCTAATTCATTGTGCGTCTGACGAGTTCTGTGCATGATAATTCTTTGTGGGCTTGAGTTAATATTGATTTAAATTAATACTTTATTGAGTATGCATATAATAATATAGAGCATGTGATACATATGTATGGTTTGAGAGAGTTTTCTTAAAATTGAGATATATGTTGATGCTTGCTTGCATCACATTTACTGACAAAGAGAATTATTACTACTTGTTTATTTTGTGTATTTGAATACTAAGAACAAACTATTGAAAAGTTAAAAAATAAATGATATGAAATAGGCCTCTAGCAGTATGACGATCCTCCATAGAACAATTTCATTATGCATTAAAACTGGGAATACAGAATAAACTTTCCATCTTTCAGTAGTTGTTGTGATTTAATTTCTGCACAGGAGTGTTATATAGTGCAACGGTAAACAATAATGCATGTTCAAAATATACCACAGCCTTCAGAAAAAGCCATAGAATGCACCGACACACCACTCCCTTGTACTTTTGTTCTTCGGGGTGTCAGTGAAATTAATAATTCATATAATTTACAGAGTAACTCTGAAATTAATCCTAGCTGAAACTTGAGGAGAAAACCTGATTACATTCATTTAGCTCAGCACATTAACGCCAGGCTTCTAAAACCCTTCAATGTTGACATGTGACGCATGCATTACAGCTAACTTTCTAAATAAACAAAGGGTGCATTTTACTTATTAAAGCAAAAAAATATTTGTTTTGTTCTGCCTACTGAGTTACAAATAGGCTGTGACTTCTGTGGCCAAACAGTCAAAGGCATCTTTAAAATGCGTGAAACTGTAAATGAAAGAAACATTTTCCACGCTAATACTAAAATAGAAACCTGCCATAGAAACAAGGATGCAGTGAATGTGTGTGAGTTTGGTAGAGGGTAATTGAGTGCTCTCCTGCCTGCATGAAGTGTGGGGCTGAGGATCTCTTCAGGTGTTTTTAACCGAGAAGCACACCACTCTGGGTTAAGCCGGGTCAGGCACCAAAACTTGCTAAAATTGCAGCTGCTGCTCCTCTTACTCAAAGTCTTTTGTAGTTACTAAGCTTCACAGGACTTTGTGGAAATATTTGAACTTATTTGAACCAATGTAGGTGCTAGGAGCAGGTGGATGAGGTCAGGGGGCATCAGAGGTTTGCTTCAGTGGCAATGCCAATTTTAACTTACAAGACTGTCTGTGCACTCTTCATTCATCTTCAGGATAGAGGCATCTTGTTTTTGAGTTGTTTTTCCTTATATTCGTACATTGTGTGCATATAAAACATGGGACGCCGTGATTCCTTTAATCTATTAAAATAATTTCTCAAATCAGTAAATCAATAGTCCATGCCTGTTTTTTAATAGCCATGTAATATGTATGATAATTTACAGACGTCATTGTTGCAACATAAACGGACAAGGTTCAGGGCTCCGATGGGAAGCAAGTTCAGTGCTCTTGTCCTAAACACTCTTTTTTTCTCACATATTAAAATCATTTAAATTCAGATCAATATTTAATTTCCACTTATTTTTTGGTAAGTCGAAGCCTGACGGTCATTGTGGCAAAATAAACCCCTTCAGGATGATATCATCTTATTGAGGTTTATTTCGCAATATATAGCCTGCTGTATGTTGAATGGGGGATAGATTGGTGGTTATGGCACTACTGTTGTAATGTGCACCTGCAAGGGCTTCATAAATGTAACTGAACTGGCAATTGTTCTGTTAAAAAATAAACTGTTAAATATCACATACCTGTATACAACTTTTGAAAATGAGCATTATAAGAGAGGAAGCCAGTGAATATTATTAGGCGTATGGCGTTCAGTTTTGCACTGTACAAAAAAAAAAAAAAAAACATATATATATATATATATATATATATATATATATATATATATATATATATATATATATATCCCTGCCACTCCCCGAAAAATGCAATGTTAAAATGGTGAAGTAAAAAGCTTATAGTTAATTGTAAACTTTTGCCTTAAACATTCAAAATTGTTAAAAGGCAATACGTGTATTTTTCCTGTGAAATACTGCAAACTTGTTTTCAGAAGTAAATCTTGTGAATTGGCTTTTTTACAGAGAAAATATTTATTTAGTAAGATATGTCTAATTTTACTTTAAATGTTATTACAATCAAGTATGAAGTTATTAAATAAGGTAAAATCATTAGTTCATGTTTCATTGTTTAATAACAAGTATTTTATTATTTTAGAAATAGATTCAGTGTCAGTATATTTGCATCATATTTAAGGACAAATAATTAGATTAAATAAAAGCATTATCAGGTAGCTTGCCACAAAAAAATGCCACTTGATAATACTTGTAACATCACTTTTTTAACCCAGTTAAGTTCTGGCAGCTGCCATTTTGTTTGTACCAGAAATATAAAAGAAAAAGAAAAAGTAAATGTAGCAGTTAATGTTATTTTAATAGGCTATATTTATTACAGGATATCAAACTTTTTTGTGTTGCCATATCCCCTCCATGTTTTCGGTTATAGGAAGGAAGTGTTAACTTTTAGCATGCAAAATAACAACACTTTCGAGCGCTGTGCTGCTCCTCGGTGAGAATAAACTTCGCATCCCGACTAAAAACGCAAAACAGAGCCAAACCCATAACGTGCTCACAGTCGCTATCAGCCAGAGACGCGATGATGACGAGGAGCTTGTGAAAGTCATTCATCAGGGTTCGGCGTTAGTCATGGATGACCCTTCATTTATCACTGATCCAGTGCTGGATACAGACACATAGCGCACTGATTGGACGCAGCGGGGGGAACCAGTGGCGCTTCACATCCAGACCCAGAGCTGAGGAAACACACACTTGCGTGAATTACCTATCTGTAGCCTACTCTCGCAGCGCTTTCAGGTAGCCAAGACATGCACGCGCGCACTCCCGGCTTTGTTGTAGCTCTGTGAGGAAACAGCGGCTGCTCGTGAAACTCCGTATTCGGTGTATCCGGACGGTGACGGCTGATATTCGGCAGAGGCACACATGAGCGCTGGGCTCATCGATCACGCCCGACCAATCTCCGTTTGCTCTGTGCTTTCAGAGAGGAGATAGAAACATCTATCTGTCAACATCTGAGTGACTCTCGCGCTTTCCGGACTATCGTTTGGACGGGAGTTGCTGTTTGAAGCGTGTAAGGAGGACTTGTTTTGCAAGAAACATCTCTCTGTTTTGTCATTCCCTGCAGAAGTTGACCGTCGTTCGGTGTCGTTTAGAAGTTTTGTCAATGGGATGCTGAAGCACATCAACACCAGGTAAGAGTTCCGATGGCCTCAGCATGCCCGAGCGCTCTTGTAGCCTAATGTAGCCTAACTTAATACTTTTACCCTTTAATAAGAGAGGTCAATGCAGGTTTTTTTATTTTTTTTTATTTTATTGTTAGTTAAATAAAAATTGATATAGAAAAAGGGAATTCGGTGCATAGATAGCCCAAATTAGGCTATTTTCTGTATTTAAAGTTTAGTCAAGCGCGCGATAATGTAAATCATAGTAAAGACAAGGTGCACACAGGTTGTAAATGTGTTCACGTGTAATCTTCATTGTATTGTAATAAGGGCACACATACTTTCACCGTCGCTTGATTAACTTAATCTGTTTGACTTCACCGTCCTTACCCTAATATTTAAAATATTTATATACAGCGAGCTTATAGCTTGAAATTGTGTCATAAAAATATCAGTTCTTAACTAAACACTTTTGACAAGTTGCCTGTATTTACAGTAATGACGTTCAAAACTATTTTTCATTAACTGATATTTTTCATACTCCAAATGTATGATGAAGACGTCAGATCAGTGAAAACAATATAGCCTATAAAATGGATACACAAATAAATAACATAAGAATGTTGTGCAGCATCTTGAAAATAAACAAACTTAAAAATACACTTTAACTCATTTGTATTTTGTAACTAATTGTGTAAGATTATGTTTTATAAGCAATGACAATAAAATCATAAAATGATAGATTATGAAAGTTATATTGACATTGTAACAATATCCTATGTGAACTGTTATAATATCCCACTGCACAGATTGCATGTGTTGAAGTTTTTTGTGAGTGTTTCATAAGAACTAATTCACATTTACTAAAGAAGCTGTTTTCCAGAAAACATGTAAAGGATAACTTCCCTGCACATAGTGATTTTTCTTTGACTTGAGTTCTTCTCTCATGTTTTCTTCTGATTAATCCTCAGCTTGCTTATTGGTTGATTCAAAACAGAATCCATTGAAATTTTAAGCCGACGCTTATGAACAAATATTCTCTCATAACCAAGTTTTTGCATGTACAAAAGTGTGAGACAATTTCACAAAACACTCTCCGGCAGTTTTTTTTTTTTTTTTTTTTTTTTTTTTTTTTGTCAGTGTGTGTGTGAGTGTTTTCTGAGCAACTTTTTTCTCTCTTATATTTTAGAGGGAAAAAAATAGTATTTAATTATTTGTTACTTATGCTAGGCAAATCACAGCATTTGCTTTGGTGACTTTGCAACATATTGCTTTAGTGACTTTAATGGCAATACGTGTGTCTCTGAATCACTATTTATAATGTCAAACTGATCTGCACATCATTGAGCCAAACCTCTAAAGCACATCAAGGTAGTGTAGACTACCCAAACACGAATATTGTATTCAGAAAAGCAAGAAGATATTCAGAAAAGCAAGATGATAAAAAAGGTTATCAGTTATGTTTTACTTATGAACGCATACCTGAAGGTTGTGTTTCGACAGATAAAGAAGCAACAACACTGCGTACACACACTCACACACACACACACACACACACACACACACACACACACACACACACACACACTGACTGAAAGGCAGCATGGTACTGAGGTATCACCATGTACTGTAATTGTGTTGAAAACTGATACTGGCGATAGTGATTGGTGAAAGATTCCTGGCCCATCCTAAATGATCTTTTGTTTAAATGTTAGTGTACAATATCTTGCCCGCTAAAGTCAGTGAGTGAACAGAGCACAGACATAGCCTCTGATTTAATCATGCTCCTATATGGCCTCCTATACTTTCATGAAAGATAATTTTCTGTTTTTCATTATCATTTAAAAAAAACACGTTTCAGTCACCTGGTTGTTTTGACTAGTTTAGGCTTTCTACTGAAGGTTTTGTCATTGCGATTTGTTTTAGAGAATCTGATTATTAGAAATATCTCGTTCACGTCAGTAAGGTCAATTTGAAATTGTAATATACGACTCAGACTGTAATTTGTATATGTACAAGATGTTTGAGATACGAATGTGGATGTTTTTTGTTTTTTTGTGGACACAGAAACGTCATAGGCATGTTTGAAAATGCATTTGCAAAGAGAGAAATGTATTATGGGGGATTTTTTTTGGTTTGTTTTGTGTGTTTGTGTGTGTGTGTGTGTGTGTGTCTGTACATGCTGAGAGACCTTTGACTAATCTGAAGTGTAGCCGAAATCAATTTTTTATGTTGCCTTGAACTTGGCCTTTGTTCACTTGGGAGACAGGGAGGGGGGAAAAGAAACGGTCAACAGAAAAACTTAAACTGATTTTATTATTTCACATTAAAGTTAGAGTGATTGATAGGAGCACTTTCAAACTCTGAAGTGTCATTTATATCATGACAGATACAGCTTTTTTTAAGGAGTTGTGGCAGGCCGCAGCGCGTGGGACGGAGAGAGTGTGTGCATGTTTGATCTCACATCAAATAAAAGAAGCAAGAGAGCACCATTTGTTACTGTAATGATGCTAATATTGTCACATATAGTGGCCCTCTTTTCCTCATGAAGGCCAGTACAGATGTTTATTGGCTGGGGGTTGTCATGGTAATGGGATTCATAGAGGGAAGATTGATTGACAGAACCTGTCCAGTGCGGCCAGATGTTTTATCATCTCGTTGTTGCTCCTGCTTTCACACCTGCTTAAAATATCACATATCATTTCATTATTCACAGCCCAATTAGTCAGTGTCTTCTTTTTAATCATTCCCTGTCAATGGGAGGCATGGCAGCTAATTGCAGAAACATTTATTTTCATGTAATTTCATTTTCAAGGCAATAACACTCTAACATGATTAATAATTGTCAGGAGCACAATTGTTGAGAACAGATAAATAGGCATTGTTTTGTTGTTTTTTGACACCGGTTTGTGTGTGCTTGTATGTGGATGTGACTATTCATATCTCTACACTTCCTTCCGGATGGTATGGGACTGATTTACCAGCTTGTTAAATGTAGTGCATGAACAATTGGGAGCCGGCGTCGCATAGTGTACACACACACACGCACGCGCGCACACACACACACACACACACACACACACACACACACACACACACCGACGGGGGCCTGATTGGCGTGTAACATTTGGAGTGGGCTCATTGCTGCCCAGCCATGCTTAAAGAGGGAGACACTGCCGTTTTTGCCGGCAACCCAACACCAGCTCAAAGCTCACTGACTTGAGTGCACATGACAAACGACAGCCGTAGAAGCACAAGCCTCGTGCCTCTTACGACCCTCTGTTCTTTTGTGTGATTGTGACATAGGTGCATCACATATCGAGAGGAGAGGTGAGAAAGCAAATAATGTTTGTGACTTGCGTGACCGGATGGAATGTTTTCGCGACCTATGCGAGGCTTAATTAAAACGTCACACGGCAGACGCGACGATGTTGCAGAGCTAAAGTGAACAGCTCGAACGTATTGATGTGCCTCTGTTGTGCCGCTTAATTGACATTTTGAGCAATGCACTTTCACTCGTCTGTTAACGGTCGGAGTGTGCTAATATTTCAGAGAAGAAAGGAATTGTCTGTGTTTAAGACCCATCCCCTTGACCTAGACTCTTTAATGCAAAGCCTTTTCTTTTAAGTCTGTCACTCTGATTTATGCTCAACTCCTCAATGCATTGAAAATGCGGAGAATACTTCAAATAGGATTATACACACGCACACACACACGGACGCACACTCTGGTTGGAATCCACTCTTTTGAGACGGACAAAAATGTAAATAGTTTTTAAATGGTGAAACGGATTGCTAACTGCCTAATAATGCCATAACAGACAACAAAACAAATCCATTCTCGTGGAAACTACTAAAGAATTGTTAGGCAGTGTGACTGTACCGGACACCTTTTCTCATTGTCGTCTCCTAAAAGACAACGTTGACTTGCCAGCATAGTGTTCAAAAGATGGTGGTTGCTTGTGTTTGCTGGGAATTTGAGCAGAGAGGCTCAGGGTACTAGGCAAAAAGAGGTTTCAGTCAGTGTGTTTGTTTCAGAACAGCGGGACAATGGGGAATCCATTTTTCAACATTCAGTAGGGTTTTGTGTCTGTGTGTCTTTAGGTCGCTGTACTTGGCTGATCAGTTTATTTTTCAGAGGGGTGAAATCTGCTTGCAGCCTTCCAGAAATTCTTTTTTTCTCCCCTGTTTTATAGCGAAGAGTGGCGAATGACCTCTCCCTGTGAGCCGCTATGAAAAATTCATGGTCTCCTCCCTCTTCGAGCCATTATGTCAACATCTAAAAATACTTTATTTCACACTGGCGCCTCTGTGATGGTCAATGATAAACAAACTGCAAAAACCACCAGCTCTGGCTGGCAACACTTTGGGATTGGCAAATAAATAAATACAAATTTCCAGTTGCATCAAAAAAGTTGGACGGTTCTGTTGTGTTACATGCAAGCGTATGTCTTTTTGGTGAAATATGCAGTGCGACCAGTGCGGAAGACAACGATTGTGTGAATTCTGTCGAGTGCGAAACAGGGAAATAATGGCAGCTTTAAAGTTGGCTCCACCTCCAACCTTAAATCTGTTGGGTTTTTTCCTCCTTCTATCTAACAATATTTGTGCCATCTTGTGAAAATTTATATTTGATAACAGTTAATATACAAGGGGGGCTTGGTGTTGTTACGCTGTGCTATAGGATTTGCTGCTGAGTGCCCTCTGCCAACTGTCGAATTGTATGTGCCAAATAAATGTATGATAGTAAAGAAAGAATGAGTTGTCAATGGTAGTTGATTCATTGAAGTATTCGTGTCTGTTGAAGGCTTTTTAGCTATTATTTATAGGATAGTGGAGGGAGATCTGAGGATTAGGATCAGAACATGACACAAGCTGGAGTCGAACCCAGATTCCTGACGGGTTTTTTTTTTAATGCTGAGTGCCTAACTCAAGCTTCACATTGTCTTACAGCTCGCATTGACATAAAATGTGCCTTTACCACGTATGACCAGTGACCAAAACACCTGTTATTTTAGTTAACTGCAGATTGCACATTAAAGAACTTGTCTATTTTGACAGGAACATTATATCCATTCCCCATATTCCTTTACATTATTACAGCTGTTTCTTGGATTATCTTGGATTGATGTTATTCAAAATAATGCGGTGTGTGTGTCCAAAAGTTTGGGGTTGTTATGCATTTCTTTAATGTTTTTGATATATATATATATATTAAAATAACTGTTAAATATATTTCAAAATATAATTTATTACTATGATGCATTACTCCAGTCTTCAGTGTCACGTAGTGCTTCAGAAATCATTGTGCTGAATTGGTGCTCTAGTAACATTTCTTAGTTTTTTCCCTGTGAAAACCAGGGTACATTTTTGATGAATAATAAAAAAAAAACTTTAATATTTTGATGAATAAAAAAGTTCAAGAGAACACCATATATTTGAAAGAAAAATAATACTTTACTGTCACTTTTGACCAATAAAATGCATCATGGCTCAATAAATGTGTATGTGTGTATATATATATATATATATATATATATATATATATATATATATATATATATATATAAAATCTTACTGTCTCAATACTGTTGAATAGTTGAACATTAGAATGTGTGCGTGTTCTTTTATAGTTCTTTTTTTTTTTTTTACAAGGTTAGAAATTCATTCTTGACGCACTTGTCCTCTCCTGACTATATGTGTGTCCTATAGTCCTCTGCTCCATTTGAATCTACCTGTGCGTCCTTTGTGGGGTGCTGAGTTTGGATTGGCTGACGCCATACCTGTCGTCAGACTCTTTTATAGAATAGGACAGATCAGTCATGTGTGTCCGTACCTTACGACACCCACCTTACGAAGCTTCACCTTTTAAGTTCTCATGCACTCCGCTGCAGCTGGCACAAGGTGAGGACTTCTCATCACATACAGTCTTCTTCTTCAATGACCTCTTAAAACCGGATTCATTGGACTCGAGAGACAGGTATGATTTGTACTACGTTTTTGCAGTCTGTCATTCTCGTATGGCCTTTAATAATAAATATATCATTAATTTAGACCGTCACGATTTACTAATGTGAATACAGGTTTACAGGTGAATGTTTAAAATGCTTTAATGACTTGGGAAGTAACTTTTTTTTTTTTTTTTGCTCAGTGATAATTTACCAGGCAATAAATGATTTAAAGGAAAATACATATTTGAGCAAGTCAGCGGTCATAGTTCACCAAGCGCCAGATGCTGTGATATTTTATACTTCATTGTTCCCATTTTGTTCTCATGTGTCCTCCAGTATCTTGTTTGGCATCCATATTTTATGAGAGCCGCAGTAAATAAAATGGAGGCCGCTGTGTATAAGTGTGTGAGGATGTTTGAGGGAGGGATGTAAGCATGAACCGTGCTCTCCCGTGGCAGAATAGGGGTTCGCGCAAAGGTCTTTCTGGTTCTTGGTGAGGCCATCAGTCTTCCCTTTTGTCACTGTTACAGCCAAATCCAAACCCCCCCCCCCCCCGCAACTCCTTTCGGCTTTCTTGGAGAGGATTCAGCAGTCCTGCAGGCGCAGCTTTGTGACCAGCATGCCAGCCCCACGTAACCTTTTAAGTCCAGCTGCAGCGTTCCACAGCAGATATGTTCATTAAGGAGAGGAGGAAGGCTTTTGTCTCCCCCGTCAGCAGTGACTGTGAGCAACCGGGGTTTTTTTTTGTATTCAAATAACCGCCCACTTGATCTCACAGCAGCTTTGGTGCAAAGGTTGTGCCGCTATTAATATTTTGCCAAAAGCCAATTTTAGGGGCTAAATTTGAACAATTTAAAGAATAATTGTAAATAAAATAATGCTGTTCTCACTTTTTCTGAACGAGTCTCCCTTCAGTTCCATTTCTTTTGCAGACGCTGGAGAATTTTTTTTTGTTCGTTGCACCATAATTGACCACATTTCAAATTTTTTTGCTTTAATTTTTGGCGTTAGCTCTAGGAATTGAAACAGAACAGACCTCTTGATAGCTTTCTTTGGATTAAGATCACGGAGGTTGAGAGGCCAAGATGAGGGATTCGTCTTTCTAATGGCTGATGAAATTTTTTGCCACTGTAATTTATGTGTGATTCAACATAACTTTATGAGCACTTACTTTTGGAATGCAGTAACCCCCTTTTCCCATTAGTTTCAGCTTTACAGGAAGGCACACTCAATATTGCTTTAAATACCATATGAAAACCACCAAATTATAGAATTATATTTTCCCCTAAGTGAGGAGGTAAAAGGGGCCGTCATATATAATTCATGCCGAATGATTTCTCTAAAAAAGGCGTTTGAATTAATGTGAAGAACCTGAGAGGTTCACTGCCTGCACTCTATGCTACAGAACATGGCAGGTAGTGTCTCCAGCCAATCAGATCCTTTGCTCCTCCAAAAGAGAGAGATAGCAGGAGGGGGTGAGAGACACATGAAAGACGTAATGAAGGTTAGTGAAATGGAGAGCAATACATCTTGCACATTGAGCTCGCTACTTGTTAAAGCGACAGGGCCTAACCAGAAAGGAATTTGCTTGATGGATGAATTTTACCCGTCTAATGGATACAAGCACTTGAAAAATGAAAACATCGATCCGTTCCCCAAGTTTTTTCCATCCCTCTAATGAGAATGGGTGTTACGAAAGATTTTGAGAGGGTAGCAGGGACAGTCTTTTGCCTGATGATTCGGAGAACATGTATCTCGGGTTTCAGTCACAGCTGAACTGCCGCTCTGTCTATTGTATATATTACAGAAGGAAGAGAGGACGCTCGATTTGTCTCCCTATTGATGTGCAAATTCAGAATGTGTTAGATATTTCCTCTGTCATTAAGCTGGAGTTTTCTTTGAACCCCGTTAGCCCCCATTCAAAAGCGAAAAAAAATATATTTTTCTGCTTGTTGCTATGGACACAGTGGTTTACTCATGATAACTTCAAAATTCAGCACTGTTGCTTTGGAATTTGTATGAAAAATTTAATTTGTGTTTTCGTTTTCGGTTTCGTTTTCTCAACTGCTGGGCCGCGACCCAAAAATGACCCGCACGTCTGTTCCCACAGGCTCTCTGTTAGTAGGAGAAATTAAAAATAATTGAAGTACTAAAACCTAAAAATCAAGTTTGGATAGCAAAATAAACAGACTTATCAACTTTTAAAGTTGAGGCTGTTTGAGTATGTTGAGTATGAGTATGTTGTTTGTTTTTGTTCATAGCTGCCCATCCAATCAAGCTATTGTAATTCTGAACAAGTTCACCTCCCATTTTGTAATACAGTATGACTAAAATGAAACCTATAGTAGGCATATTGTTTCCGCTACTATGTATGTATTTGCCATTTTGTGCATTTTCAGCAAATGATTAAGCAGATTTTAGGAGCTATGCTGTTCAAAAACATTCCTTCCATTAAAAAAAAATTAATAAATAATAATAAAAAAATATATATATATAGAGATGCTTTCTGTTACTATAAAGGTAATAAAAATAAATCTAAATTATGTTCTTCACAGTGGCTATTTATTGCAGGAGTCACGGTTCTTGCACTCCTGCTGTATATTCTCAAAGCGCTGTTTCTTTATCTGTCCTGATTGGGAGGCGATTGGCGGCGGTCACCGAGCAGACGGGGTGAGAGCGTGAGGCCACGATGATGATGGCGAGGGCGGAGAGACGCGAGATCCAGAGCTCGCCGGGTGCGTGAGCAGGCCGGGCTGAATGTCACACACCTCGCCCCCTCCACACACACTTGTGCGGTGCTCTCATGGCACACTGTTAATTAATCTGTAGCTTCCAGCCAGACGGGCCCAGCTCACACAGCCAGCTGGGAGATGGTTTAGACCGGGCGTGCACTCCCTCTGATGGCTCACTCTCTGGCACTGTCTGCCAGGTTACATCAGGTGTGTGGGTGTGAGCCCTGCTTGTGTGGGTGTAAGTGTGTGTTTGTGTGTGTGTGAAGGAGGGGATGGGGGGGAGAAGAAAGAACTACAGTGAAAAAAAAAAACTTGCATTGATTTCCTGGCCATTGTACAATAACCCGGACTGAACGCTCTACTAAAAGGGTAGAAATCCATTTCCTTTGGGAAGGAAAGAGGATGTTTCCTATACAAGTCATTCAACTTGCTTTCACCAAGGAAACTGAATGCAAACCTTATAATGAATAGAATATTTTAGTTTCCCCTTTATCTTTGTGAATGTAGTTAAACTTTATCTTTCCTTAAGTTAAGCTCAGCTGGATGATCATGATTTGTTTTTTTTAACAAAAGTATTTGGGCTGTTTCTTAAAGCAGTAAGCCAATAAAGGCTGTGTGGTGCAGTGATTGTACCACATATAAGGGCTTTATAGTGCAACTTAATCGTGGCTCATCCAGTCAGATTGTAGAATATCAGAACAGAACAGAACAAAACTAGAAAAAGTCTTTTGAATTCAGTCATTTGATTCAGTCATTTCAACACTTTAGTCCTGAATTCATACCCGTTTTTGCAAAGGCGCAGTTGTAGCTTTGCTTCATCTAGCATGTATGCATGTTAATCTGATTATTGTTGATTACTGATAATTGTCCTCTGCATTGTATATTTGCGAATATACATTTGTGACATTTGACAGAGGTTCTCTACATAAAAACCTGCTGGATCTCGATATCAGTGCACATATAATAAACGCACTTAATGACCTTGGTGTCATCCAACAGCTATACCTAACATCTCTACTAGTTTCCCACCCACATTCCTTAAAGAATCAGAGGAGGTGCTGGACCCCTCGCTGGCACTCACAGCACCGTCCAGCCGTAACACACCAGTAACAGAGAGATAATTTCATCTGCAGGGCTCAGCGCACTACTCTGTCATTAATGACAGAGTCCCAGGCGAGTGAAGAGTGAAGGACAATGGGTACTACATCGAGGCAGTTGGGTTGCGACGCATTTGCATGGCACTAAGTGCATCTCAATGTAATTAAGATGGACGACAGTAGAATGTGCATTAGACTCCAGTCAGATACATTTTATGAGCTGAAGACACTGATTGAAGCCACAAAGTAACAAAGCTTGTATAAAGACTACGTGTGGCTCACATGCGGTTTGACAAGTTTTTGGACATGCCAATTTCAACTTCCCTCTTGAATGTCATTTAGGTATTTCAAATTAGGGTGTTTTCTAGGGATGTGAACCTACACTGGTCTCACGGTTCGGTTCGATTACGATTATCATGTCATCGATTCAGTTCAATTCGATATCTCGATGCATTACGATGCACTGCATCCTCAATTTTCAATTTTACTTAAAAAGTGATGTATGCGTGCGTGCGCCTGTTCGGGAAGTCGCAGTGACAGAAACAGTGACATTCCAGTTTAAGTTTCAAGGGAGTAAAGTCTGTTTATGCCATTAAGAAAATAAAATTCTGTCAAATCAATTTTGTTTTAAAGAAATGTTCATTTAAAAGCAGCACTCATCACATCAACCGTCGCCGAATCCGCTGTTGAAGGTGACGATCATCCATTTATAATCACGCGTAACAACACAGAATACTGTAATTGTAATTTGACCATCGGGTGTGAATAGTTAAATCAGAGAAAATTATTGGGGCGGGCGGATGATTTGTTTTTTGGCTGCGGATTCGGGTGACGTTGGAGCTCATCCGCTTACTCTAAAGCAGCCAGACTCTGCCAGGCGTTAACAGCTCGAGGTGAAAACGGCTAACGTGGTTTATCAAGTTAGTGGTATTACCTCCTGCATATTCTATTTGTGCGTGACATGAGCGCACACAGCGTGCGTCTTCTCCAGGTCGTGCTTACCAGGTTGTCCATAAAAGCCGAAATGTGCCCAGATGTAGGCTTTTAAAGTAGTTGGAGCATTTTTACATTTTTAGTCAAAGCACATACGCGATAAATGGCGTCAGTACATTATAATCGGTTATGGTCTATTACTGAACCGATACCGAATCGTCCTCGTCTGCATCGCGATGCATCGTAGAAACGATTAATTTCGACACCCCTGGTGTTTTCACACTTTGTTAGTTTTAAGGGTCTTAGTTTTAACTTCTGCTTTTATTTAACATTTCTGCAATGCTAAATAAATGTCACCTCATTGCTGTACAATAATGACACGCAGAAGAGGAGTTGAGCATTTTTTTTTATTTTAATAAAAAAAAAAAAAACTACAAACAGAAATTCAAAGGTTTCCCTTTAGTGTTCTGCCTGAGGCTCCAGGGCTTAACTGAACCACTTTGCAATGCAAAATGTAAAAGAAATTGCAACAGAAATATAACACTTTTGTTTTCTCTGTACAGTTTTTTTAAGCCCCAGGCTGTCCATTGATTGCAAATTAACTACAATTAAACTTGTTTTTTTGTTTTTCTTTAAAGTTAACACGATTAATCTAAGACAACCGAATTTGCTGAAATTGGCTTCTAAATATAAATATCTTCATATAATCATCACTTTTAGACAGTGGTGGGCTGTCAGGGCCAGCAAGGCCTTCTCTGCTGGCGTAAACAGTATCAGAATCACTGACTTGCACTTTAATATATTTTTTCCATAAATGAGTATTAAATTATTCCCAATAGTCCATTCTCTTAATTTCATAGCTTTTCTCTTGGTTGCGCTGCTTCCAGTAATGTATGTTTATGTTGGAGCTTTTATCCAATCATATTTCAGCCATCATGTGTTGCCAGGGTCAAAGAAATCTGCCTTGAGGCCTTCAGAATCAATAGTGCGGGCGCCTGTAGCTTAAAATGAATGGCAATGAAACTGTTGCTTTAACCAATCAGATAATCAATCAGATTTAATCAGCCAATCAGATTTCTCGTTAACTACACCAGGGCCATCTAGCAGGCATACAATAACGTCGGCATTTTCACGTCCTTTGATTGGATGGTCAGAGCGCGTACTTTTACTATTAGTAGTCAGAGTTAGCTAACCGCATCTGTAGCGAACTGCATAAACTAAAATATATTCCTGTAGATTTAACAGTTTTTCAACCCACAAATTAATGTTTCTTTCTCTCCTCGACCCCCAGTAGGTTCAAACCCTTATTCAACCCTATCGAGCTTAACGCAGAGTCACAGAACACTATTCGATCTCTCCGGGTAAAAACAGAACTGACTAAAGTATGCAAGGTCTAAATTTGAAGGCAAAAGTCCCGCTGATCTCAATGATTTCTTTTAAAACTCTGTGTGAGAGCATGGGACAGCTGTACACATCGTCATATTTTCCGGTGACTGACCCGATGTCCACTGCTTCTGTCAAGCAGACACTCTCAGCCCAAAAGGGAAGTAAAACTTATGCCAGAAATACAACGGGACAGACTTGACTTTCAGCGTTAGCCTCGATAGACAAGGCTTATTATTGGAACTTAAACACACAGAGAACCTGTACAACAGAGTAATTCAAGTATTTTTGAGGAAAAAAAATAGGATGGATTTTGTGTAAAAAAATTATCAGTAGTTTTGTTGAGTATTTTGCCCCCGTTTTTTCCGTGGTGAATATGATTTTCTTCTTAATTTTTCTTGTAAATGTATGATTGAATGTTTTTTTTCAAACATTCATACTATTGTAACGTATGACAAGGGACTATTTTAACCCTTGAAGGACAAGACAAGGGAGGTTCTGTTTCTGAACAACTGTTACTGTACGCACAAGCCGAACTCGATCGCTCGTTTCTCTCTACCCGGCCTTTTCCGAACTCACAGCATTAACCCAATAACTGCCAGTGCAAAATAAAAACAGCTATTTCACAACAATTATAGAAAGTCTGTGCGCTGCTACACTATTAAAAGTTATTAATTCAGGTAGGACACACTGAAGGCCTAGGTGTGAAATGAACGGCCCGCCACTGCTTTTAGATTACAATGATGTTCAACTGGGTGGTTCACTGAAATGGGTTCTGAGTTGGGTATTTTAAAGTAGGACGAGTGTGAAAACACTGTTACACAGAGTGGATTAGCTTCACTGTGTGGTTTGGCACAATCTAGTGCCACAATGAATGATTTGTAGCCATTGTTGTATTTTCAGTGGCTGTCATCTCTTACCTTGTTGACCAGATGCTGCTTCAAACACCGGAGCAAGGGTGTCACACTTACACACTTACTTTATATTTTACCTTTAACATGCATTATTGGAGCACCTTTTTCAACACCCAACATCTCTGAGGAGAGGTTTAGGTGACTGCGTCATATGTTGTGAGTGAGATGTACATCTCTTCACAGAGCCTGTAACTGAAGAGCTTTCAACAGCCTTTCATCATTCCTGCCCCTCCAATGAGCTCGACTGGGTTTCTCTCGCGCTCCCGTTCCCTGAAATTCTTCTTTCAGTCTTCTTTTCCCCGCACTGATTTCCTGCATCTGTTTCCCTTTTTCTTTCTTACCGTTGACATGGCGACAGCTTGTAAGCTACAGGTGTCCGTGCTTGCCAGAGTAATGGTGGAAATGGGCTCTTGTACTCAAAAAGAGAAAATAACCACTTCACCAACCAAGACTGATTTTTTTTTAAAAAATCCTTCCAATAATGCCTGGCTCAGGATTTGAAGGAGATGTCTGCATCTTTTACTTTACTGATAGTGGCTGCATTCATGTGAGAGAAAGTAAAATATATAGAGACAGTGTCGTATTCAGAAACCAATGCCCCGTAGCACAGTTAAATCAGCATCTTATAAGTATTAGCACACATCTTATTGCTTAATTTGAAACACAAACAACTCTCCTCTCTCTTTTATGGTGTCTTTCTCTCTCTTCACAATAAATTGAGAAACTCCTTTGGTTAAAAACCACAAACAGCGTGATATGATATATGTTGTTGTCTTTTGTGCAGTGGAAGAGTCCCACAGCGCTCTAAAATATTGTTGACATCAACATTTCTGCATTTGTTCTCAATTTAGTTTTTTTTTTTTTTCTTCTCCTTTCGTTTCCCAAGTGAGCACATTGACATTTTGAATAAAATCAGGCCTGCCACTGGGGCTCCTACGGTAGTAATTAAGGGGAGGGTCTGTCATATCTGTGTTCTGATTCAGTCCTAAAAGAGTTACCACTTATCCTAATCGGTGGAAGCAAGACTTGCAAAGTACGCTCTTTTTAAGTAGATGATTGCCTTGCGTAAGTGTTATCTGCAGCCATTGAGTTTAGGTTTGTTCTTGTGATCATGTTAAGCAAACATTCCCTGCAAATTTGAAAACAGAAGCTCTGTTCAGAAACCTAGTGAGCTGCCTCACTGCCCTCTGCCTACTGCCTAGGCAGCATCCTGACGGTCTTGGAACCTCATAAGTGACAGATTTGGAACACTCAACATAGGCAGCCACAAATAGGCTGGACTCGCAATTAATTTCAAGAGTTTGATGGTATAATTTTGCTAGTTTAAGGCGAGACACTACAGGTGAATAGGGTAATTTTTTTAACTATCAGATATCACCATGAAACTTTGCCAGTTGATTACCTACATTAAGATGAGAAAAAAAATGTATTACAAGTTTTCTGTAATTTAATGTTTAAATATGCAAAAGAGGCATTGTCTAATTAAATATGCGCTATTTTGCATATATTTTAAAAAACGAAATCTGAGTATTGGACAAAGCCAGGTTCAAAATTATTTTTTCATTGTGTTCACATATCAGATGGGGAAAAAATTACAGAGGGATTTATGGATATCTACTTTTGTTATCCTGTAAATCAGAATATACTGTCAATAGCCTTAAAAAATGATTTTCGCCATGTTTTTGGGAATAAAATGTTATATAAATCAGGCTATGAATAATATATTTACAAATCCCTCTGTAAATGTCTTCATAATATAACTAGGTACAAGACTGGAAAGTTTGGTGTATATAGGACCTACTGAAGTGGAGATTTCGGACTTGGAGTATGAGAGAAAAGTCATTTTGAGAAAACGTGCTTTAAAGATTTAGCATCAGCCAATGAGATTGCGCATTTAGAGTAAAATCCCCCCTTTTACTTTCGCGATTGGTTGCTGATGAAAAGGAAATGACCATATTTGGATCCGGCAGTCTTGTTCAGGAGAGAGAGAGCTTTCTAACGGTGTGTGTGATGACAGGGTGCAGATCGCGATCGCGGAGCAGCATGATGATTTATAACGACAAGTTTTGATGAATTTATGAGAAATCTACAGACGCAAACAGACAAAGTGTAGTAAAATAAAGACCTAAATGTGTATTTCGGACTTTTTTTCACCACAAGTCTGAAAGAAGACATGTTATTGAAGACAAATATCCCAAAATCTCAAAATTGACCAGTGAAAAAAAAAAACGATGTTTTTGCCTGCCGTGTCTCGCCTTAACAACATTATACTGTTACATGTGTAATCTTAAATATATGTATATATTTATATATATATATATATAATATATATTATATATATATATATATATATATATATATATATATATAAAATATATATATATATATATTATATACTCTTCAAAAGTTCAGTAATTTTTTATTTAGTTAAGTAATTTAAATTATTACTTGTATTCAGCAAGGATGCATTAAATTCATAAAAAGTGACAGTAAAGACTTGTAAACAGTTATAAAAAAATATATATATATTTTAAAATATTTATAAAAAAAAAAAAAATAGTTCCTGCAAAAATCAGTATTGCATCTGGTCGGTATTGAAAAGTCCATTTTTAATTTTACGTAAAATGTGTTATTTTCAAAGCATGACAAATGTTGATTATAAATATGCTGTCATCAAAATAAACTTAAGTTAAATCAATCAACCATTCAACACTGGAAAGCATTAACATATAGTTCAGTTTTAGTAAAATGTATACTACTGTATAGTTCAGTTGAGAGATCTATTTTGCACAATTTTACACATATTATATTAATGCAATGGATTTATAGTATGCACAAGACAACAAATTCAGTGTGTTAAAAATGATGACATCTTATTTTGATGACAGCTTATTTATAATCAACATTTGTCATGCTTTGCATCTTGAATTTATTTCTAGAACTTACTTCTTCCACAAATAATACATGTGATTTTACCTTTGAATTTTACCAAACAATGTGCTTTAGAACAGCAAGAATGGGCCATACTACTGCTGAAACACAGATTTTTGTATGAAATTCTCATAACCTTAGAATATCTAAGCATCAGCATCTAAACCTCACCTGTTGAATAGAGAGCACTAATAACACTGCTCAAGCCTGTAGTTGTGTTTTCTAATCTCGTTTGACCTTTCTAGAGGTGAATAATATGTAACAAATGCAACTGATTCTGTTTTTGTGAAATATTTGTACATTTTCAGCAAGTAATCTTGCAGATTTTAATGTTGAGAACGGTTGCAATGGAACCGTTAGAGTTTCACTTTGGTAAGGTCATAACCCCCCCCCCCCCCCCCCCCCTCTTTCTTCCATTCACTTCCTGCTCATTCGCCATCCCTGCCAAGGCCCTCAAATAGATGTACTCCATTATCAAAATTCAATTTTTGCCTCTATCGCTGTGGTCCTTTTGTAGTGGCGCATGTCGTTCAACCAATCCTCCTCTCTGCCTGTCTCATCAGCATCTGCTGTAGGAGGGCAAATAGTCCTAATTGTGTTTGGTGAGAAGCGACCACTGCATGACTAATGAGCCCTACAACCCCACAGAGAAGCAACGCTGCAGCACGAACCCCAGCATCTCCAACCCTCTGATGACTTTCCACCACAGAAACTGCAGGGTGTGGGTCATGCTGGTGGGTCAGGCATTCTGTGGTTGGGTAATCTCTCTCTGTACTTAGGGTCTGATGAGCAAATGCGATTATAGAATGGAGGCCAAATTGACCCCCTCTACTTCATCATGGTTAAGAGGAAATAAGACTGTTTGTTCCTGTAGCTGATTCGGTCTTGCCTGGGATATCGGTGTTTACTACATACACTTTCTGAAAAATTATTCATAACTTCCAAACTCTTTATTTATTTTATTTTATTTTATTTATTTTTGTATTTTTTTTAAAGCTTTAGTTTAGTTAGTTGATTCTCAAATTTAAGAAGAGTGTGATTTAGATCCAGAACTTTACCGTAAACTGGGAAGGCAAAATGTCCTCATCCCTAAAAGTTTATAATAAATAACCCTAATGTAAATATGATTTCTTTATTTATATGAAAGTCAGGCTTTTTTTTAACTATTATGAAATCAGTAATCAGTGATGAGCTGGAACAATGCACTGAAAAAAGAAAAACCTTGGATCAACTTAAAAAAAATTGAAGTAATCAATCACACGAAATATTTGACATTGACTTAAAGTAAATCATTTAATTTAGTTTAACCTGAAAAGTTTAAATCCATGCAACCACCTTTTAAAGGTTGATCAAATTAATTATTTTAGGTTGGAACAAACTAATTATTTTAAGTTAAATCAAACTAATATTTAAAGGTCCTAGTAAATTAATTATTTTAGGTTGTCTCAAATCAAAAAATAACAGTTGTCATTATTTGAAATGTATAATAAAACAAATAAAAAAAATGCTTTTAATACATTTTGATCAATGACTACTCAGAGCACTTTCCTTTAGAACACATTTATATTTATTGTTCAATAAACTGACAACATTGGTCATATGTTTCAAATATGTGAAGAGTAACAGTCTGCTTCACTCAAAAATACTTTGAGCCCACAAAGAGCCCACAAATTATTACATAATTCAAATCATCACTTGATGACATCACATTAGTAGTAGGAAGGTTTGTCCTGACATAACACATTTCACCATAAAACATCCTAAAATACAATTATGTATACCCATTTCAAATGTATATGATGAACAGGAGCAGTTCCAGGATTTGTCTCTGGTGTTCAGCTGAAAGAGACTAAGACAGTGAACAGTAGAACTCCTAAGACACTGAGAGTTTCTGATACAGAGCTGTATGATCTACATTTAAATACAACTAATTTATATGTTATAGCTCAAACAAAACTCTGATCCCACAGCCCAAAGTCTGAACTCTTTCGTACAAATCTGTGCATACACTGAAAACACTGCAATCAGTCTCTCCAGTTGTCCATAACACTTGGCCTACTTCGGCCTTTGAGGCTGGTAGCCATCGAACTTGAGCAGCCACATTTAAAAAAATGTAACCACAAATGGAAAATAAAATCAAGCAAGTCTGTGCAATTCAGCTCTGCCTACTCTGTGCAGTACAGCTGGGTGGTCAGTCTAGTGACTTTTGGGGTCATCTTTTTTCCAACAAGCTTGCACAAAATCAAAGGTGAACTGCAGCCTTTTCGGATATTTTAGGTTCAGTCTGTATATGGCCCAAAGACCATGGCAAAAGCGGTTGCAACCGAGGGCAACTTGTTCAGGACCTCTGTTCCTTCGATGACAATTTTAATGTCTTTGGGTGGATGGAGAGGATCCTCTTTCTCAGTGATAAAGATCGCCATGGTTGTCTGCTCCAGTTCTTCAACCTCATTTTCCTGCATTAAAAAAAAAAGAGAAAATAGGTACGTTATAGTTTCAGAAATCAATACCTTGGTTCTCTCTAGAGAGGTTCTCTCGTATTGCGTAAGTTTAGCTTACGCTACGGGAAAGATTCATCTTCTCGAGATACTGAAGCCAAAAAATTATCCTTAATTTTGTATACCTTGTCAACGCAGTGCAGCAGCTGGCAGACCTAGAGCAGGCTATCTTGCGTGCTCATTGGCTGCCCTGCGGGCAACTGCTGCAGCCTACCAGTGAGCCCGGCGTGACGTCACGCCCAATGAAGGGCGCCCGCGCCTTCATAGCGTCACAGCCCGCCAGAATGGGCGTGGCTTAGCCTATAAAGGAAAGGGGCTGTAGGCTGCTTCCCTGGTTTTTGTCGACTGAAGCGAAGTCGCTCGTGGCGTGAGCACGGCCGGTTACGCAATACTCGTTCCCTCTCTAGAGAGAACCGAGGTTACGTTAGTAACCGAGTATCGTTCTCTTACGAGAGGTTCTCTCGTATTGCGTAAGTTTAGCTTACGCTACGGGAACACTTTGTCAACGCCGTGCGCGTCAAGCATCCACATGAGACCCCGATCTTTCTAGGGGGGAACCCCATAAGTGGAAAGAATAAGGTGGCCGGCCACGCGGGCCATCACTTGTACATAAGCACACATAGGGAATACAGAGCGGCGCGGGGTCTGTATAGGCACATGGCATAATCCCATTTAGTGTAGCTCAACCAGGAGAGCTGGGTCATGTGAGAGTGATCTGAGCAGGAGATCTGGGCAGAATACACCTCTCGTTCAGATTGACAGCAGTTTAGCCTGCAAGGCGGGAACTTCTAGGTTATAAAACCTGACAAAGGTAGACGGGGAGCTCCAGCCCGCCGCTACGCATATGTCATGGATAGAAATCCCGCTGGACCATGCACACGAAGAGGCCACGCCTCTCGTGGAATGAGCCCTGATGCCCAGAGGGCATTGCAGACCCTTTGACGCGTAAGCGGCCGCTATAGCGTTTACTATCCATCTGGACAGGCTCTGTTTCGAGGAGGCGAAACCCTTGGTGCACCCACCAAACGAAACAAAAAGCTGTTCCGAGCGCCTGAAGGAGGTGGTGCGCGTAATGTAAAACCTCAGCGCTCTGACGGGGCAGAGGAGGTTCACGTCACTTTCACTGTCAGATGCTGGGAGAGCAGACAATGAAATAACTTGCGCTCTGAATGGAGTGCCCATCACTTTAGGGACATAGCCATGTCTAGGTCTGAGGATGACTTTAGAGTCGTTTGGTCCGAACTCAAGACACGACGCGCTGACAGACAGCGCATGCAGATCCCCTACGCGTTTTACTGATGACAGTGCAGTCAGAAAAAACGTTTTCAGTGATAGATATTTCAACCCCACGGAGTCTAGTGGTTCAAAAGGAAAAGCTTTCAGGGCCTCGAGGACCAATGAAAGATCCCACATAGGAACCGACGGGGGGCGCGGCGGATTCATCCTTCTAGCTCCTCTAAGGAAGCGGATGACCAACTCATGTTTTCCCAGTGACTGGCCGTGCGTTGATTCTGCAAACGCTGCCACGGCCGCCACATATACTTTGAGCGTGGAAGGGGACCTTCCCTTATCCAACAGCTCTTGTAGGAAAGTGAGCAGATGCGCCACCCCGCATGTCCGCGGGTCCAGACCTCTGTCGGTGCACCATCCGGAGAACACCGACCATTTAGACGCGTAGAGCCTTCTCGTGGAAGGGGCTCTAGACTGCGTGATCTTGTTCATCACTCTTTCTGGCAGGGTAACGAGTACCCGTTGATCAGCCATGCATGCAGCGACCAGCGCTCTGGATGGGGATGCCAGATCGTGCCGCGAGCCTGAGAGAGGAGATCTGCCCTCACTGGAATCGGCCACGGAGCTGTAAGTGACAGCCGTGCTAGTTCCGGGAACCAAATCTGATTCTCCCAACGCGGGGCTATGAGGAGCACCGAGTGGCGCGTTTCCCTGATTCTCTTGATCACCTGTGGTAACAGAGAGACCGGAGGGAAAGCATATAGCGGGAGGCTGGGCCAAACCTGGGCCAAACCTCAGGGGGGCGAGCGCCGCGTCCATGCACTTTGTAAATGTACGGGGTGCCAGGGACAGGCCGAACAGCAGGACGGTGTATTGATATACCTGACCGTCGAAGGCGAATCTCAAAAATTGCCTGTGACGGGGTACTATCTGAATCTGAAAATATGCATCCTTCAGATCTAGAGAAATAAACCAGTCCCTCGGGCGAACGTGCGCGAGGATTTTTCTGGTCGTAAGCATTTTGAACGGTCTTCTCGCAAGCACTTTGTTCAAATGTCTCAGATCTAGGATGGGTCTGAAGGCTCCGTCCTTCTTGGGCACGAGAAAATAACGGCTGTAAAAGCCTGACTCGCTTAGAGAAGGCGGTACCCTTTCTATAGCCCCTTTGCACAGCAGCTTTGCTATTTCTGCGTGAAGTAGGTGTGCTACTTTCGCATTCACTATCGTCGCGGTCCGGGCTTGAAAGCGCGGGGGACGGCGAATGAATTGAAGTGTATAGCCCTGCTTTATTGTGCTCAACACCCATTCTGAAATCCCTGGGATGTTTTCCCACGCAGCTATGTGAGCCGCTAGAGGGCGAATGGCCTCCGGGTTCAGACCGCCATTTGCTGGCCTGTGAAACTGAACCGGAGCCGAGAGCGCGCGTTCTGGGCAATGGCGGCTCGCTGACAGCCGAAACCGGCTGATTTATGTGAGATGTCCCGATCATAAGGGATGGGGAACAAACTTTTGCCACATTTTGACGCGCGAGCAGTGCTCCGGGTGAAAGAGCTCTCTGTAAGCGTGAGCGCGTGAACGCGGGCACGAGACTTACAACTGTATCTAACGCGCCGATCATAATAGAAGGGGAGCGTTTTATTAACGCCCTGCGTTTTGTGATAACGCTTAAGCGCGCGGGCGGGGCCCGGGGAGAGGTTTGTGTTAGTAAGCGTGAGCGCTCTCTGGCGGGCACGAGACTTACATTTATAACCTGCTTTTTTGACCGTGTAACAGAGCGGGCAGATAGTGGGCACAGATTTGTGAACACATTTCTTACATTCAACACTCGAGCGGCTTTTCTGCGCTTTATGAGAGTGTGCTCTGTGAGTGACACAGAATTTTGAGTGCTTATGTGTAGGGGTGAACACTGGGGCGTGGGCACTTTCACTACACTTAAAACATGAGCCGGACCAGACATTACACTCTTTTTGAGATTTCTCTGGGTCGCCGTGAAAACGGCGTTTGTGTGCAGGCGAGAGGGTGAATAAACCGGCTCGTTGGCTGCTAGTTGAACCGCTGCAGTAGCCTGTTTGAAGGGGACTGACAGGGAAATGAACTTTGACGACGGTCCGGCCGCAGCGGGACACGCGCGTCTTTTCTCTCTTATTGTTAGGAGGGCTTCGCGTGCTCAGATTTCAGCGTGATTCTTTGCCGAGGCCCTCTGGGAGGCGGCGGTCTGTGACGGCTGTCTGAGCGCGATCTAGGGCGGCCGCCCTGACGTCGCTGCGAAGGCTGAGGCTGGGGCTGTGCTGGACGCTGGGTGCTGGTTCGCACAGGAGGCTGGCTTTGTCTCTCGCGAGAGCGGCCTGTGGCGGAACTCGAGCGTCGCGGCAGGAAGAGATTCATGGCCTGTGTGGTCTTCTGTACCTCAGAAAAGCGATCAACGATCCCGTTCACCGCTGGGCCGAAGAGACCAGTGGGGGTAAGCGGCGCGTTCAGAAACGTGGCTCGCTCAGATTCCCTCATATCCGCGAGCGTTAACCAGAGGTGCCTCTCCGTAACAGTTAACGCGGCCATGGCTCGTCCGATAGCTTGGGCTGCTGCTTTGGTGGCGCGGAGAGAGAGATCCGTCGCGCTTCTCAAATCCGTAAGAGCAGCTGGATCCCGGCCCTTCTCATCCCATTCACGGAGGAGGTCGGCTTGTAGGATCTGAAGCACAGCCATAGAGTGTAAAGCAGACGCGGCCTGGCCGGAGGCAGCATAAGCGCGGCCGACCAAGGCGGACGTGGCTCTACAGGCTTTAGACGGGAGGGCTGACCGTGACCGCCATCTCGCGGAGGGCGGACAAAGGTGCGCTGCGACCGCCTCTTCCACCGGTGGAATAGCCGTGTACCCTTTCTCGGCGGCGCCGTCCACTCGGGAGAGTGACGCGGAGGCCGGTGACTGTAGTCGAGAAGAGAACGAAGTACTCCACGACTTCGTCAGCTCCGCATGAAGTTCCGGCAGGAATGGAGCGGGCCTCATTGCTGAAGCTGAGCGGTGGCGACTTTGAAGGAAGCATCCGTCGAGCCTGTTCGGCACGGGTTCCTCTGGCGGCGACCACTCGAGCCCGAGGCGGTCAACGGCCTGAGTTAGCAGGCGCATTAGCTCAGCGTCAGCTCCAGCGCGGGTACGGGTGGATTCCTGGATCGACGAGGCGGCGGAATGAAGCAACCATTCCTCGCTGTCCAATGCCAGGTTAGAGCAGCAGTCCCTCGTGGCGTGTCCCTCGGCCTCATCCTCTGAAGCGACGGCAGTGAGGCTCGTGAGCGGCAGCTGCGCGTCGGAGAGGAGAGGCGGGGAGGGCGAAAGCGAGGCTCGAGGGAGATTCTCCGGCGAGCGTGTCGCTGTGGCTACAGGTTCCGGCTGTCTCAGGGAACTGCGCTTCTTCCTGCACGGTCCCACAGAGGGCGGAGTGACTGCTGCGGAGTTGAGAGCTTCGAGTCGAGCCCGCAGGGTCGCCAATGGAAGCTCCTCACAGAGCTCGCAGCCCCCGGAAGCGAGGGCGAGCTCAGCGTGTTCCAGGCCCAGGCAGAGCGGTCTCCGGCGCTGAGCGGGGCTCTACACGAGCCGCAGGAAGTGCGAGGCATCTTGAAAAAGACGCTCGCTGCTCTTTTAGAAAATATACAATCTAAATACCAAGGCAAAAGGATACGTCGCCGGATAGCATAGCTCGCACGGATGGCTGAAGGTGGCGAAGACGGCCGGCTTCCTCAGCGCTGTCCTAAGCTGGCTGTTCGCTGTTCGACGGCGGCTGTGGCTTCTCTCAGATCCAGCGATGTGAAGAGCTCGCTGAAGAGACAAAAATCAGGGAAGCAGCCTACAGCCCCTTTCCATTATAGGCTAAGCCACGCCCATTCTGGCGGGCTGTGACGCTATGAAGGCGCGGGCGCCCTTCAATGGGCGTGACGTCACGCCGGGCTCACTGGTAGGCTGCAGCAGTTGCCCGCAGGGCAGCCAATGAGCACGCAAGATAGCCTGCTCTAGGTCTGCCAGCTGCTGCACTGCGTTGACAAGGTATACAAAATTAAGGATAATTTTTTGGCTTCAGTATCTCGAGAAGATGAATCTTTCCCGTAGCGTAAGCTAAACTTACGCAATACGAGAGAACCTCTCGTAAGAGAACTCCCGATTTCATGTTAGATCATAATGTGCCAAGCTCTTATACACTCCAAACTTTCAAAACTTGAATAGGCGCAAATCAAACGAATCAAATGTTTATTACAAGGGGTGTGACTAGATTAAAAGTGACAAGATTTCTCGTCTGGTTAGAAGCAGTCTCATGAGATTAACGCAATTCACTTTTTTTCACATGGTGTCACGTGACATTAAATTCTCACACAGTAAATAAAACAAATGATAACGTGCACTCGAAGAGTGAATCAACTTCGCCAAGCTGATGCAACACCAGCGTACGCTGTGATCTAAAAACTGGAAAGCTACCTAGCTCTGTTTGAGACTGTGAGCCGCAGTTTATCAGAGGTGCTGAAGTTAAAATGCGTTTGGATTTGTGGTGAGATTTCTGCCTGATCAGAAGCGTTTTGTCTAGGGCTGCACGATATTGGAAAAACTGGCATTACAATATTTTTCTATTCTGCGATATATATTGCGATATGGAAAAATACAGGAATTCAACTGCTCTATTTGAAAAGAACGTAGCATCCTAAAATGATTAGGTTATGTAAATAAATAATAAAATAAAGCTGGAGAATTATTTTTAGTCTGAATTGGCATATGTGTGTATCACTGATGTCATCGCCACACCCCTCATCCTCTTAACCCCATGCTTACCCCACACTAGCGTTAACGTTAGCTGTTTATAAAGTGGAAGTAGACAACTTAACTAACTAGCTAATCTGTCTGCTTATCAATTCATTGAACGGATTATAGTAAATTTTAGCACGGCTTATTGTAGAAACGCTACCGAAAAAAAAA
The DNA here is from genome assembly GCA_026230005.1 of Gila orcuttii. NCBI lineage: Eukaryota > Metazoa > Chordata > Actinopteri > Cypriniformes > Leuciscidae > Gila > Gila orcuttii. The sequence goes on along the minus strand of JAPDVR010000002.1, from coordinate 24,333,985 downwards.
AAAATTTATCAAAAAGACATTGGATCATTGATGTTAGTTTGACTAGCAGAGCTAACGTTAGCGCGCTGCAGTCATGTCCGATGGCAGACAGAATTGAAATATAAAAAGCAATCCAACAGCACATTGTACAATGTAAACAAAGCCACGTTTTCTTGCGGCGGCCTTTATAAAATGAGCAGTGGTGAAAGTCTTGTCATGTTATGAACGGAAGTGGAAGTGACTGAAGACTGTGCTGTTCTTCTCCGTTTTTGGTTAATTTCTGTAGCAGAAAGAGTGCCACATATAGGTCTGGAATAAGAATTAAGCATGTGCATATAGGTGTTAAGTCATTTGCAAATGGATACGTTTGCAAATGGATACTTTTTTTTGACACTGTTCCAGGAAAGACGGGAAAAAAAGATCGTTTTGATACGTCTTGACGTGGTCTAAGTGTTTACTGCTCAAAATTCAGTCATAATTCAGCATCAAAGATTTCTTATAAATAGTGTTAAAATCTCGTCTTGTGAGCTGAGTTTCTCGTCACACCCCTATTTATTAAATATGGCTAGGAAAACCTAGACTATGACCATGTTAGTCGGAAGGTGTTAACTGTGTGAGCAAGTGAGAGAGATGCCCTTACCTGGTATTTTTTGATAAGGCGCTCAACAGGTTCGCCGAGGTAGATCGGAGATTTGAGGATGCATTCTCTTCTGATGGTATTGTCCACAGTCTGAGTAAGAACAGTTACAATGAATTCAAATTAAACATTTACAATAAAAAATATTCAGCCATGGATCCTACTGATACACAACTTATTCATAGATACCTCATCTAAAACCTGCAAGGTCCTGGTGATCTTCTCTTTCCCAACTCCTCCCTTGCTCCTGATGACCTTCAACAGTTTGGTGGAGTGCTTGTCCAACTGTGCCAAGAACTTTGTCTCCAATGGAACTGTTGTGATACGCATAAACTCGGCATTGATCTAAAAAGTAGAGCATACAGAAATAAGTTTAGAAGTTTTTTTAAGATGGTGAACACAAAACGGAATCACCAGCACAACCTTACTAAATTATTGCCAACAACAAAAACAAATACTCATAAGTGAATCAACAGTTAGGTCTAAAAATTTTCCACTGTAAGCTATAGGACATTTGCTCACATTGATTTAACTGGTCTTAGACAAAGTGCCATGCCTGTGAAACTCCACTACAGGCTAAGTAAATGAATGGGTGACTAATGCGTCTGTCACGTTTTCTATGTGTTTAGTTATGTTCTGTGATCTTGTTTCCCCCCTGTCTTTGTGATTTTGGTTTAGTCCTGTTAGTTTTCCCGCTCTGTCTAATTAGTTATTCCTGTCACCTGTGTTCAGTTTATCATCCCATTAGTCCCTGTTCATTTAAGCCTTGTGTTTTCCCTCAGTGTTTGTTGGTCGTCGTCCGTGTACGGTTGTGTGTTTGAAGTCCTGGTAGTCCTTTTCCTTGGTTCCTGTATGTTTATTGAAGTGATTTGTGAGAATAAATAACCTAAACTGCAGTTCCCGTGTCCTCGTCTTCAGCTACCTGCAACAACCTGACAGCGTCTGAGGTGCTTTACTTCTAAAAACCTACCTCTTCCATCTGAAAAAGTGCAGGCCATCTCTCGAAGACATCTTCAATGCTCAGCTTCTTATGCACAATTTCTTGTCTCCGGTATTCAAACGTCTATCTTTCTGTGAGGATTGTTGAGCAGAATGGTATTTGCTTAGATGGGTCAGTAGAGCTTTTCATGTCTTGCATGTGCATGGGCAATTCTCATAAGAACAGGGGTAAGCACGGCCCCGTCCATAATGCCGATGATCAAGTTTATAGTGTTTCAGAAGTTCAGATCTTCTTGAAAATGAATTGTCACAGTCTTTACATTTCCACATGTATGGCTAACTGAAGAAACATGAGATAGAAAAGATACCTTTAGGCAACTGAGCAGACAACATCTAGTTTTACTTAGTAGATCTGGTAGAATGACTTCCCAGATGAGAGACATTTCTACACTTTAGGATGCCTGATTATCACAAATGCCCTCATCACATTGTAAATAGAACTTACCACAAGCAATGATCACTGGCAGGAGCTTCCAAATAATTTGCACAGCTGATTGGTGGCTGCTTCCCTGAAGTTGAAAGAGAAAACATGACTAAGTTTTAGCTGTTAGCCATCAAAGTGTGTTATCTACTAGCTAACATCATGCACAAATTAAGAATACCCAACATTTAACATTAATAGATATATACTTTATTTTATGAATTTAGGAAAGCTGGCTAACATTTTAGTACATTTCTACCACATGTAAATACTGTTAGCAGTGTAGTTTTTTGTGTATCAAAACTAACATTATAATAGCCGGGCCTTGTAATATTATGGCTGATAAATACTGAACACAAGATAATTAGGAGTGTAGGCCTAAATAAAATATCACATATGGCCTTATGCTATTGACAGCAGAAGTAAGTTAACCATCAGTCAAATTTGCAGCTTGAACCTGGGGATTAACTACATATGTCAAGTGTCAAAACTGCAAAAAAAAAAAAGCCTAATGTCGTTTAGTTTCATATGATACTGTTTTTTCCACTAACTAGCTTTAAAACAGAGCAGAGCTCTTAAAATACATTAATCTCGGCAAATAAACATTTTATAGGTTCTTCGCGCCACTGCTAACTATTAAAAACACCCAGCAGAACAAATGCATTTGAATTCACGAACATAACATTAGCTGTAACGTTAACTAACTTGCACGATGTAACTTTATCTAACGTCAATGCATTTATTATCCAGTTAGCTAGCGTCATATAATTTACATGCTACCAAGCGTGAGTGCTGAAATTATGGCCAGAGTCAAGGCCAGCCAGGTATATATTACTTGGAAGAAAAAAAAAAGTTAATGGTATACAAATTTTATTGTTTTTACCTTACCAGTATCAATGTTGCTCGTAGTTCTTCTGTGTCTTCTTCTGGTCTGTTGAAGTGTATCGTCACGGCCGCCGCTCGACAGATTTTGTGCGTGCTCTTCACAGACAGTTCAACTGTGACGGACGTTTTTTTTTTATGCTTTATTTAAACAGGTCAGGTCAGAGAGCGGGATCTCCAACTCAACAATGCGCATGTGCAAATCATGCTTAATCTTATAAAAATGCTTTGATCCAATGAATAAATTCAGTTTAATGTCCCGCTGCCAATTTATATTGTATCCATGTAAAAAAAATGGATTCAACCATACATATAAACTAAAATGTTCACTTTAAATGAAAAAACTAATAATTTTAAGCTATTTCAACAAGAAAATACACATTAAACGAACAACAGCAATGTTAGACTTTTTTCAGTGTGTCTATGTATGCCACACTGGCCAAAAGTATGTTTTTTTTTTTAATGCAGTGGTTTATACAGTGATTTATCTCATTAAGTTAATAATAAAATGCATGACTGACACTAAGCTTGAAAAGTCACATCTTGTTATTAAATGGGCTTGTAATATAACTAAATAAAAATTGTTGTGCAAATGACTAACTTGTGTAAAATGTATACAATTATTTTATCGTAAACATAAGGTACAAGTACTGAAATAAAGATATGCCTAGGTCATTACATTTAAATTTGACATTTAATAAAGTATAATATATTTGAAGAATTTGTTTTTCATAATAATAATTGCTGCTTATTTATTTGTTATTTAGAACATTGACAGATTAAAAACATGACAGACTATAATGCAAAACTTATTACACTCTGTTTATATCATAGTGTCTCATCTGAAAGCAATAACTGTGCATAAACTATCTTTGCATCAGTTGGGAAAATAAGTGATGTGACATTAGAGTATGCCCCTCTTCATAATTGTTATTATTATAATTGAATGATTATTGTTATGATTTTATTGCCTCTGCATGTTTAGACTCTTCTTACTGCAAATGTCACAGTTGATAGTTAGCAGAACTCATTCAGCATGTTTTTCATGGTCATTTGTTCAAGGGTATTTATACAATCCTATTGAAAATAATGGTCCACTTACTTTAATTTAATACGAGGGCTACAGTAAATGACTAAATGAAATATTCACATTTAAACACTTCACAGAGCAGACGTTTGTCTCTCTCCTCTCAAGCTGTCTAACACAAATACCTTTTTTGTGTGTGAATGGGATTTGACCTTCAACCCTACAATTTATTTTAAAACGGACAAAGCAGGGCAATTAGCTGTGCACTGCCCCGTCTTTCCCAGTGTCCTTAAGCATCCTGCCTCTGCCGAAGTTCCATTAATTGCCTTCCTTTCTCATTCAGTTGTGTTGGCCCGATTGCAGAACAAACATGTTTACAATCTGGATCCATTGCACAATTCACAAAGTTTAAGCTTTGCCTCTGGATGGATCCCCCAACGAGTACTCGCGTCCCAATTCTCGTTTGTATAGCATCACACAGAGGGTATTATTTACCTTTGGTCTGGCTGGAAACTCGAGGGAGAGTCCTCCCATATGAGCTTGCAGCTTATAGACAGAGTTGTCCATCTGTTTAGACAGGAGGGGTGGAAATGATGTGATTTACAAGGCAAACTTAAAAGGGGGGTCCTCCATTTCTTTATTTATATAATTGAATCATTTAAGGGGGAAATTATCATTATTATTATTATTATTTAAGTGACTAAGTCCTACAGTCCAGTCTGGAATGAGAACATTTTTCTCCAGCAATATTGTATCATGTCAAACTTCAAAGCACGCTGACCAGATTTACAGGAAGTGATAGCAGACTTCATCCCACTGGAAGTGGAGGTATCCCAATGTTCATAACACACATGCTACACACACACACACACACACCCCTCAATGATAGGATGCTGCTTCCCTCACACAAGATGACCAGATGGTATCTTTAGTGTTGCCGGGTGGAGAGGGGAAATTGTGTAATTCTCTCTCTTGCTGGTTTTGCAACATTTGTTGTTTATTTCATCTTGAGAACTGCCACGAAAAAAAAAAAATGTTGTGTTTGCTCAAAAAAAACAGTTGCACCCAGACGTTTTGTGGTTGTTAATTGAACGGGCCGCCCAGTGCTTCCACTTCTGTTTAGTCTGTCAGTAGGAGTTTACTTTGTCGGCCTAAACAGCCACCAAGATGCAAACGAAAACCTCCTCGTGCCCCTTTGGCTTTGCATGGGCCGACATTTTGTGTTGACAGAAGCCAGAAAGTAGATGTGCTTGTGTGGGAGGGAGAGATCAAAATCTCACAATGCTCCAACCGCCACCCCTTAACAAAATCCTGTTTTTTAAAATCATATCGTTGCTTCCTCTCTAATTCCATTATCCTATTTCACTAACAACTAGAGCTGTTTACTTTTATACTTTTGGCAAATTGCTTAATTTTTCTGCCAAGTCTTATTTTTGGAGCCCGCTTGGTTCGAACCGCATGTTTCTGTTTCATTTATCCAGATATCCACAAGAAAATACAAGTGGTAAAATCAGCAATCTTTAATCTTATGTGGATTAAGGCAAGTAATTAAGTGCTATAATTGCACACTCTTGTTCGTTTAAACACTTGTTATTGAAATAATTGGCACTGGAGTCCCTCCAAAGCCCAGGGTTTCTGACGAAATGACACAGCGGGGGCACAGGAAGCGGTTTTACAGTGATTCATCTACAGAGACGCTGTCAGCTGTACAGCTTTGGGACAACATGTACACACAACAAAAAATATGGTCGGGCAGGTTAAATCAGTAGAGGAGAGGAGAGGGCAAAGAAAGATTTTAAAAGAATTGGGATGTAGGGCTACTGAATAAAGGATGGCATGAATGCGGTATAGAATAGGACTTTGCTGACAGCGTTTATGTAATTTAATCTGACCATCTGGGGGAAAATCAAACTAATTTGAAGAGCTCGGGAGGGAGAGAGAGGCCGCCTCTAATCTGCTCTCACAGCCACATTGATATTCAGGAATGCACAAGTGCCACTGAAACACCGAGCCTATAACAGCTAGACGCTCTCAACGCTAAAAGCCCAGTTGGGAAAACACAAAAGATGCAAGCTGTGTTACAACAATGTTAAGGAAAAAGAAGAAGAAAAAAGTTTTTTTTTCCCCTTCTTTTGTCTCTCCTTTTTTAAATAGCTGAGAGGTTACCTATATGTTATACATTTAATACATTGATTCTACCCTCTTCTATCCCTGTATTTTCTGCCCTGATATTTTTATTGTAACAATGGATAAATACCTTGAATGTCTTGTCTTGAATGTCAAATATTTTAGGAAATTAAGTCTATTATCAACAGCATTGCAATGTCAGTGTCTTGACCATACAGAAGCATTGTAAGTATTCATACAATTGAAAAGTAGTGATGTCAATGTCAAAAATGTGATAATTTCAGAAAAAAATATGTATAAGAGCTATAAAATTGATGTAGAAGAGCAATAAAAGTATATATATATATGAAATATATTAAATATATATATGAAATATATATTTCTTAGGGATTGTGTGACACTGGAAATTGGAGAAATATAAAAGCCATTATAAAATCACTATTAATGAGCACAAATTTTATATTAATAGGCCAAAATCAGAATCAGAATCAGAATCAGAATCAGAAAGAGCTTTATTGCCAAGTGTGCTTGCACACACAAGGAATTTGTTTTGGTACTGAGGCTTCCAGTGCACATATACAAATACAGATACAACAAGTAATAGTAATACAAATAGTAATACAAATTCTACGAATAAAATTATAAAAAAATATGAAAGTACTATAAAAATATATGGTCACAGTTGGGTTTTGTCAGAATAAACATTTACAGATAATGAACATATTTACAGTATTTTGTATAGTATGAATAAATATAAATATAAATATCACCTGAATTTTAAAGATATTGCACTAAACAGTGGGAGTATTGCACTTCAGGCATATGCCTTGGGAGATATGTTAACTGTTCAGAAGGGAGATGGCCTGTGGGAAGAAACTGTTCCTGTGCCGAGATGTTCTTGTGGCCAGTGATCTGAGTCGCCGTCTTGACGGTAACAGATCAAACAGGAGGTGTCCAGGGTGAGTGGAGTCTGTGATGATTTTACCTGCTCTCTTCCTCACTCTGGAAGAGTACAGGTCCTGGAGGGTTGGCAGGGGGGCACCAATGATCCTCTCCGCAGTCCGGACTGTCCGTTGTAGTCTCCTGATGTCTGATTTGGTAGCTGAACCAAACCAGACAGTGATGGAAGTGCATAAAACAGACTCAATAACGGCTGAGTAGAACTGAATCAGCAGCTCTTGAGGCAAGTTGAACTTCCTTAGCTGGCGAAGGAAGTACAGTCTCTGCTGGGCCTTTTTCACAGTGGAGTCAATGTGATTGTCCCACTTCAGGTCCTGAGAGATGATAGTGCCCAGGAACCTGAATGACTCCACTGCTTCCACAGTGCTGTTCATGATGGTGAGTGGGGGGAGTGCTGGGCTGTTCCTCCTGAAGTCCACGATCATCTCCACTGTTTTGAGCGTGTTCAGCTCAAGGTTGTTATAACTGCACCAGACAGCCAGCTGTTCAACCTCCAGTCTGTAAGCAGACTCGTCACCGTTTTGGATGAGACCGATGACAGTGGTGTCGTCTGCAAATTTCAGGAGCTTGACAGTGGGGTCTTTAGAAGTGCAGTCATTTGTGTACAGGGAGAAGAGCAGTGGGGAGAGAACGCACCCTTGAGGGGCGCCAGTGCTGATTGTGAGTGTCTTGGATGTGTGTTTCCCCAGTCTCACTCGCTGCTGCCGGTCCGTCAGGAAGCTGGTGATCCACTGACAGATCGAGGATGGCATGGAGAGCTGGGTCAGTTTGGCTGTGAGAAGACCAGGCATGATGGTATTGAAGGCCGAACTGAAGTCCACAAAGAGGATCCTTGCATAAGTCCCTGGTCTGTCGAGATGTTGCAGGATATAATGCAGTCCCATGTTGACTGCATCATCCACAGACCGGTTTGCTCTGTAAGCAAACTGAAAGGGATCCAGCAGGGGTCCGGTGATGTCCTTCAGGTGGGCCAGCACCAGTCTTTCAAACGACTTCATGACCACAGACGTGAGAGCGACAGGTCTGTAGTCATTAAGTCCAGTGATTTTGGGTTTTTTGGGGACAGGAATGATAGTGGAGCGTTTGAAGCAGCAGGGAACTTCACACTGCTCCAATGATCTATTGAAGATCTGCGTGAAGACCGGGGCCAATTGGTCAGCGCAGGCTTTTAAACAAAATGATGTTGTAATAGCCTATAGTTATGGTCACGCATTATATTACATAAAAATGAGGGCCCGATTATTATAAAAAAAATTTTAGTGAGACGCTAAATGCTAATGTATAAATGTTGACTTCTGTTATAGATCTCGTTGGACAGTACATGCGTGTCTAATATCGTGGGTGAAGACGCTCTCTCTGACATGGCTGTCCTGTGGTGTACGTGGGTGCCCTCGCCTTTTGGCAATGGTGTGGGCAAAGCCTAATGGGAGCAGCACATGGCGGATGACATGACAAACGGTGGGGGGCTTTCCATAACCCTGCTTGTCGCTGGCGCTGAGGGCCCCACTGGCTCCTAAATGCCTTTTTACTCCTGCGGCTCTCTGTCTAAATGCTGAGGATTAATTAGCCGCACCAAAAATAGAGACACGAAATCAAATTTTTGAAAAAACAAAAGAGGATGGAGAAAAAAAAGTAGGGAGAGGATGCTTGCTGTGCACTCGAGACTTATGAGGGGGAAATGGTATCGCTCGGGGCAACGAGGGCACGGTGCTGCATGATACAAATATGAATAAATAAAAGTGAATGATAGTGCTGATAGTTTATTGCCAAATTTATCATGATAATTGTAAGATTCAAATGAGTGATGGTTTGTGCTGCCATCATGGGCAGTTTTAAAAAAAAGTTCAAACCATATCTATCTATCTATCTATCTATCTATCTATCTATCTATCTATCTATCTCTCTGTCTGATTTTAAATCGCATCTTTATTTTGAATCTATACTGTAATATTCAATCTCTGGTGGTTTATACAGAGAGTTGAGTGAAGTATATTACTCATCCAGCTTCACTGACTCCTTTGCCCCTTACTGTACCCTCTGTCCATACATATATACCCCCTACCAGCAAGTCAAATGCCCATGCAGCCCTTCCCTGCCACAACCCATTACAGCACAATCATACGATCACAGACACAGCAATTTGAGCTAGCAGCATGTAGTGGAGCTGCGCTCCTCAAGTGCTTTTGTGCCTTTGCAGGCCTATTGATTTTCATATCATATGGATGGGTTCATATCATCTGTGGTGAGGAGCTTCAGATATATCAGAGGTCACTGACACGGCACAACTTTGAAGTCTCTGACCTGTGTTTGCAACATGCCATATTTTGATAGTCCTCCTGTTTGATCACAAAATGGTTTCTTTTATAGTTCCCAACTCTGATGGGATGGCGAATCAGACATCCTGAAGTCCGTTTCTTAACCACGTTAGGTGTAGTGGTTCCCCTGAGTCACATTCAGTGGGAACGAAAGCTCATAGTAAACTGTCAGTGTTGTTCTCAGCTCTGAAGCGGGCGAGAGTTTTCAAGTGGGTGTTTTATAATGAGAGCCAGAGAGCGTATACATGTTTAATGTTGGCCTCTCTTCCCGTATTCTCCTCTCTGATAATGCTTTCCCTTGCGCTAAAGAGCGACATTGAGAGCCGCCCACTTCAACGTTGTTTCAGCCCTCTGGAATGTTCTATAGAGGAGGAAGACTCCATTTAGTGGCTGGAGCAGCAGCCACAGTGAGAACCTTTCAGCAGCGAGAGGGAAAGGGGTGAGGCTCTTGGAGTGGCTAGTCTGCTGCCTGCTTTGCTGGAACACGCTGCATTGTTTTCCATAGACCTTTTTTTCATCCCTCACTTTGTCCCTGCATTCTCAAGAGTCTGGAGGGAGGAGTTTGGAGTGGTACAGCGGACTTGCCCTGCCCTCTCAGCACTACAACGAGGCCTCCCGTGAACCGACACAGAATCAGGGGTCTCATTTTCAAGCTATGATTGTTTCGAAAGTTACCCAGTCTCCAGGTTTGCTTGAAATTTTTCTTTAAAGTGGGCTGCTCGCTCTCTTCAGATACCCCCCTTCGCATCTTCCCCTGGTGGTCCTTGGGAAGCCAGGTGTCCGGGATTGTCTCCAGTGTTTTACCTCAGCTAGCTAACAAGCTCCCCCTGGCCCTGGAGGAAGGCCCACTTTCCCTGTTGCCCATTCCCATAATGCTGTTTCATTATGGTCCCCACTGGAGCATACACAGCCATTCACAGAGCAAACTTCTGATGGCTTAACGACCGGTGCGGAAATGTTTTCTCCGAAAGATACTTTTTCAAGTGCCTTAATTTGAGTTTACATTCAAAGCCGTTTCCTTTGGGAAACTTGCCAGCGGTCCTGCGGAAACTTTTTTCTGCCCTTAGTGTGTGAGACCAGCACTTTAAGCAATTATAACTTATCAAGAGAGATTTTTCTTTGTTATTATGGTTCATGCTGTTTGCTGTTTTCTTCTTTTTTTGTTGCAGGAAACATCGAAGCCTGACAATGCCGAGATCCATTAAAAGCGATACAGCAGGGAAATTGCACACATCGCACGATTCGAGGGCCCTAATGGTGGCAGTTATAGCTCAAATATCAATCAGTTTCTGTTTACTGAAATGGATGATTCTCTTAGCGCAAGTGACTATCCATCGCCCCATTATCCTTAATGAGCAGCTGCCAGTAGACACTTTTCACATTTGTGATTTCTTCTTCAAGAACCCCTCTTCGTCAGCCAGCAGGACACTCCCATTTTGGAACACGCATCCACTAGAATTAATTAGCCCCTAATGGTTTCTGTCATTTAATGCAAATGAGTTTTACAATTATCGTTTTGTTATCACTCACGGTGTGCGCCGCTGTTCGCCTTTGCCCTCTTGGTGACACCGTTACTCCATTACCACGTTTGACGCTCGTTTCTCTGGGCCGCACCGTTGCATTGACTCCAGTCATGTATCTTCCTCTGCGTCAAGCAGAGCGAGTCGGCCCCCTTTTATCTGCCTGGTCCATCTCGATGCTGTTCTGTTTTTTATTTGTACCCCCATGCATTAGCTCCATTAAGGTCTCCGCGCTCGTGAAATTGACTTTCTGTTGTTTCTCTCGTCGTCCCCCTGTTGTTGCTATCACAGAATGTATTTGCTGTGTCCCGAAAATGCGTTTGCTCCCTGTCTGTTGACCATTCAGTGTCTGTTATTCAATCTTCAACAGAAGGTTTGGAGGAGGGATCCCAGCTGCTCGATGGCAGCACCCCTGCAGTAAACTATCAGATCCGAGTGAGGTCAAGCTCACAAAGCGCTCACCTCTGCCTTCAGTTTCCATCTCTATACTACTGATGACTCTATGTGGAGGTAAATGATTCCTCAGGCTCATGCTGTTAAACTTCGTTCTCCCCTCCTTCCCGTCATACATCCACCTCCAACAGGTATAAGTAAAAAATAATAAATAAACAAAAAAAGTTTGACCTTCAATAAAGTCAAAGTAGTTTATTTATGCCATTTCTATACAGAGATTGCACTTTCTGACTGTGACTTTAAGCATAGCAGTGGTTGTCAGAATGTCTGAGGTGAGGGTTAATATTTTCGGTATGATGTGGGGGCGGATCAGAGCTGTGACACTTTAGTCTCCCCCAACCAGAAGTCAGGGATGCTGCACAGACTGCAGTACCAGTTGTCACTTGTTGTCACTTGGAACATGACATACGGATGCTCAGGACCTGACGGCATATGTGACGCTGGCCTGCCAAAAGCATGCTGGCACTTTTAGGGCACTTTTTTTTAACACCATTAGTCACATTTTCCTCTTGGCTTAGTTTAGACAGTCTCCCCACTTGCTTTTCTGCATTTTCTCGTTCTTTCATATAGGGCTGTTAAAATCAACACGTTAAACGTTTAAAGTTGTTTAAAGTTTAATGCGTTAAAAAGCATTCATTCTTTTTCTGTCATCATTTGGCTGCGCTACAGTATATGATCACGCTATTATTCATTCTAGTGCTATTAAACAATTTAAGCAAGATAAGATGCAAAAAAAACCTGTAGGCCTACTGGCGCGCTGTCTGTGAAGTGGCTCTCTGTGAACAGATTTGCGCACAGAATGCCTCTTCAGAGCGCGCCAGTGCTGCACTGAGCTTTGTTGCATGCTTGAACGGACAAAAACACACAAAATTATAACAAAATTCCTGTTTTGTCGAGTATCCTCATAAGCACAGTCTTAAATGAGTTAAAATGTGCATGTGTGTCAGATCCGTGTCATGTACGCCAGGTCTTAAAGTGACAGCAGCCAAATAAACCTGCTGCTGTCTGCTGTCTGTCATCAGTGTTAATCAAAGAACAAAAGTTTTGTAGCTTTGATAAGGGATTAATCTAAATTGAATGTATAATTTATGCAGTGAAGAATTTGCAGTGTTTGATTTATTACATTTCTGTATATTTATCTGTTAGCCTCTGTCAGAGCCTCTGATTTAACAATCTTAAAGCACTGTTGACAGCACTATATATAGCATATAAATAAATGACAAAAATGAATAATGAATATATTTATTATTCATTCATTACTTTTTTTCCATGTATTTATTTATGTGATTATTTAAAATGAATTAGAAAAATCATTAAAAAATTATGAAAATTTGTCTAAGTGTGGAAAAACTGTATATTTTATATAGGAGTTACAGAAGATCACGTTAATTACTAATGCTTATACAACCTCTTTTAATTAGGGGTGTAACGATACACAAAACTGACGGTTTGGTTTTCCCACGGTTTTGACGTCTCGGTTCGGTTTAGAAAGCTAAAATTGCTTTTTTTTTTTTTTTTTTTTAACAGTGGTTTAATGAAAAAATTGTCTTTAAATTAATTCAATTACAATTAAACATTTCACAAGGATTAAAAAAAAATCTGCTAATGCTGTAAACTATATAGGGAGCCGCACATTACTATAACATTAAAGGTTGTAACCTAGACTTTTAACCTAAATTCAGATGCTATTTATTTTTTAGATATAATAATCAACACACAACACATTGTATGAAAACATGTAAACTGAACATAAGGCAGTTTTTGCATTAACTTGTGTTTTTACTCTAATTTGTTATTGAAATATAATCATTTACACAGTTGTCATTATCATGAAAGATATTTTAAACATACATTAAATAATCAAGATATCATTAAGAGGTTAAGTAAAATATAATATATAGGCTAACATAGTGCAGGTAAATATAATGCTAGTGACAAGCTATGCTGTTTTATTGACGTCTTTCCGCTGCTGAAACACTGATTGAGCGATTACATTTACATTACATTACATTTATTCATTTAGCTGACGCTTTTATCCAAAGCGACTTACAATTGCTATATATCAATTGTCCATTCTGTAACTGAGGAAGAGATGATCGCGTTTACTCGCGCGCCGCGCTGCCGCTTGAAATGAGGAGCCTAGTAGGCCTACAGCGATCTGTCACGCCACATCAAAGAGTGCCAAAACGCCATTTATTGTTTGAATTTCGTGATCAAATAGACAGAATTTGAAAGATTACACCTTGCTTATTATCGAAAGTAACAAAACACGGAGCTTGTTATTTGCTGTTAATGGTGGTTAGGCTACAAAACTGAATTCGTTGTGTACTGTACACATAAGACATGAGGTCCATTGAGGCGGGCTGGGCGGGGCCGGGGTAGCAGGGGGCGGGGCGGGGCGTGTTCGGTACGCAATGAGAGTATCGCGATTCGAATCGTGAGTTCTGTATAGCGGTTTTTCAGTTCGGTTCGAATATTGTTGCACCCCTACTTTTAATTGATTCTTTTTTTAGCCATTTTTATTATTTGCAGCCTCTCTGAATTAGTCTTTCAGTGATCTGACTCATGTGAATTTGTCTTCCATCTCTGCTCATGTTGACCTTTGCTGAATTTATCGGTAAGCACAAAAACTACCTTGAAACAGACCTGTATTAATGCTCTGTTTGTTTAGTATCGCGCTTTCTCAGAATGTTCTTCAGCTTGAACAGTGGTTACATCATCATAGAACTTAATTAATGTCATAATGCACTTGCTTGGCCCGGTTGTGTTGGCCATGTGTAATATGATATAAAGACGTAATTGGTCTCTTCTGTTTTTAGTATTGCTGCGTTTCCCTTTACCCCCTTTGGATGGCGGTTGACAGATTGGTCATTACCTCTCAGAGGGCCCGAATTAGCGCCATGTTTAACGGCACTAACACAATTGAATCCTTTAATGATACCCCAGAGTGCAATGTTCTAGTGTAATGATACTGGACATGCTTTTTTTCTTATACTTTGTCCCTCTTTCTCTCTCTCTCTGTCCTAGTCTAATGCATTGTTGTCCTAGATAGTATCTCACATTTTGATGATGGGCTGCATTAGCTGCTTAAACACATCTGACTTGTCTATAACACACTGTCTGTTCCTGTTCCACTTGAAGTAATTGATCAAACACTCAAAGGGAAGTGCAAGTATCAATATTGATTAGGGCTGTCGGTCTATTAAAATATTTAATTGTGATTGATCTCATAATGTTTTTTGTTGTTGTAGTTAACTCATTAACACATTAATTTACCTTACACAAAACCAAATAATATGAGTAATTATTAAGGCAATTTGTGTGGATGACACTTATAGCAGAATATATCTAGATAAGAGGTCATTTGACGCAATAGTGCTAGTCTCACTCAAACAAACTAATTCTAAAACTACAGTACATGAAAATGCATGGAAAATGCAAACAATCTGCAATAATTCAATTATAAAACCGTAATTTCTCCACACTTTATGGACGTAATCTTGCATGTAAATATGTTTTTTTTTTTTTGCTGCTACCGTGGCCTGCATATTAGTCTTCTGCTGGCGCTTGCATAAACATTTCTATGAATGACGGTGTTTAACTTGTGCGTGATATTTCACATATTTAGTTTGGATTATAATTACATTTTTTCATACATAGTATTCAAATGATTTTTTGTTAAATGTGTCGTATGGGTTAGAGTTATCAATAATTTATTTCAGTTTTTAGAAATAATACAGAAGAGAATAAAACCATTGGTAAAATTGAATAAATTCATCTAAATAAATACATAATTATCAATTTTACAATTTTAAATAAATTTATTCAACATATTTAATCACACAGAATCTATTAATATGATAAAACAATTAATACATGAATACAATTGTGTCGCTCATGTTCATTAAATCAAGGTTAAATCTGTTTTTCTTTTCCCATTTGAAAGCAGTGGTATGGAAATCCTAATAGAAAGAACAGCACAAAGGAGATGTCCCATCTTTCATTCGAATCAATCTCTTGCTTTCACTACAGAATAGAAAGATCGTAATGTGACCCATGCAATTGGCATACAATATCATATGAAACGCTTGCTTACTTCACTCAATAAATAAATAAATCACTTTGTATCGCAATATCCTGTTTAAGGCAACAGATAAAGAATTGTGATATTTCGTGACTCAAGTATTGTGATAATATCGATCTACAAAATCCCTGCTGATTACAACCCATAAAACAAGAGAAATAGAGCTCATGCGCTGGAATGTTTGTATAGACTCCGAAGAAGCAGGAAAGTGTGCAAAATCTATTATGATTAGCTGGGATCCAAAATCTATCCACTCTATCCTAGGCATGTAATGCCTGGCTCTCCATGTGTCTCTGGACCGTTCCCTCTACATTGAAGAGCTTCAGGGCACGCATTTATGTGCTTAATGTAAGCTATCCCAAAAAAAAAAAAACATCCTCACCACCAGCAACCCTGAAATGTTCCTATTTTGTGTTTGGCCATGTCTGAGGCATAAACATCTCTTATTTATATGATTGGAGCCAGGCTTATGTTTCTCAGTCTGGAGGTTTTGAGCTGGATGTGAATAAACCTGAGCTAAACCGCAACGGCTGGGCTCAGTAAGGTAACTCCTGTCCCCTGCCGGGAGTGGCCAGAGCGGCGGGGCTTCTGATGTCCGGCCTAATTGGTTAAGCATTCAGTACAAGTCGCGTCGCCGTGATCGGATTTCGACACGGGCACCGATCCTATCCCGATCAGCTCCACATGGTCTTCTTGTCTTGACAGCGCCACGGCAATCTTCCCATCTGCTTTTCATTTTCCATCCTTCCGTATCACTGCTATCTTTTTCATGGGGACACTCTTATATTTTTAGCCCCCTGAATGATTAAATGAAATGTTATATGCTGTCAATAGACTGCAGCACAGCATGATAGAAAGTGGTTCGTGCATACGTTCGAAAATTGAATCCTTTCATTTTTATGAGTTGTTTTTCCCACCTCCGCAAGATTTTCCAGTTTCCCAGGTTACACCAGCCTCCTGCACTGTACAGGGCGCATCAGAAGGGGAAAAAAGTCTTTGTCTGAGGTTGAGCTAGCCGAGTCAACAGCTAATTTCCCTTGACGGCAGGTATACGTCAGCCATGCTCTTTTACTTTTTTATTTCATAATACATGTATTGATTTTGCTGCAAATGCCCCTCATCACAGGACGAGCCATATAGTCTCTACATGTCTGCTTGTTTGATCAGGCCCAGGGAGGTAATGCGTACAGTGCCAAGGTGTTCTACAATCCCTGGAGAAAGCTGTCCGTTAGCATCCTGTTCATCTCAAGTGCAGTTGCTCAACCGGCTCAAGACCCCCCAGAAGTTTTCTCCATTTGCTTCAATAGCAAAAATAAATATTTTAGAAACACAGCAGTGTTAACTACCTTGACCCCCTTTATCTGTGCATTTTTTTGAAGAACTAAAATGTATGATTATTTATAATCCTTACTTGTGTACACTCTTTACATAATTTCTTACAGTATTTTAGAGCCAAATTACAATTATTGTCCAAATAAATGTATGTTTTTTATTGTATATGGTCAATTCTGTAACTTCAGCTTTTACTGTAGCAGTTTGTAAAATTATCAAGTAATGTCAGTCTGATACCTCAGTGCATGATAGAAACACAGTTACTATCTGCATTTCCATATGCCAGGGACATTGGTATAGCAGTGGCAATATGCAAAATGACAACATCCCAACCCTGTAGTTTCATTCTAACAGAGACACTTTTTGAGAAGGTGTTTGATGGTCTCTGTGGTGCAGGACTCTGATAGACTTTTTCAATAATGCCTAACTGCAACCAACAGCTAGCACTCCACAGTGAAGATAAAGCCAGTAAAGGTTATCCATCTATCATCACACACACATTGATAGGGCTGCACAGTGGAGCTGAATGCTGTTGTGCGAAGGACCACAGGGCTTGAGGAAGACCCACTGCGGTTAGCTCTTACTGTACTGTATTCTCCAGGAAAGCTTTGAGATACTGATATCCCACTATGGCTGGTGCTTAGACACACGGTCCCTGGAGTAGACGCCATTATACATGACCACATGTCGCAGCATTTGGTTTTAACCAAACAATAAAGCTTGTCTTTTACTTTAAGATGTCACACGCCGAGATTTCCACTACGCTTAATGTAGCTACGGACACTCGCCGATGAACGCCAAATTCAATGAAATGACTTTCATCACTGGAGCAGAGTTTACTGTTTGTTTTAATTGTTGTTCACTCACTTAAGGCCCACATGCTTTTGACACATTCATGTTTTTAGACTGAGGTCATAGCAAGGTTGGGTTTAATCCAAGAGTTACCGTGCACATCATTATAAGGTCTACTGGCAATTTTTCCACACACTTGTAAACCTAGCTTCCTTAGGATAATAGCTCGCAACCTCTTTTTTGACTTACAGAGCTACCATTTTTAAAGCACTGATGTGATAAAACTGTGAAAGGAGAGTGCTAGTTTACAGCTTATTCATAGTTGTTTTCTACATCCACACATGCCAACAAAAAAGTGAGTGACTCTTCAGTATCTACCAGCATATTCCTCATTCAGACAAGTGTGCTTGATGTCTGAAATAAAAAATAAAGTGTGATTTAAACAACCATTTGTCAGCACACCTGGAGTACACACACACACACACACACACACACACACACACACACACACACACACACACACAGGGTTTGCTTATGTTGCACATTTCCATTCATTGATGATATTAGCAAACGCATTATGGGTATCTCCAGACAGTAACATGACTGATATTATGTTCTTTTTTTTTTATTCATGTATTTATTTTTTATTTACAGTGATGTTTTGTCTTTCTTAGTGGATAGCAATATGCACTGCCCATCTCAGAGCCTTTCTATTTTATATGGATATATTGTCGGCATTGAGACTACTGTCAAGTGCTACTTGTCAAAGTAGACACTTCACACTTCAGTAAAGCCCAAGTATCCTTTACACAGTCTGAAGATGGGTGTTACTATTCACACAATTCACTTCTTACCTCTGTGTGTGTGTGCTTGTTTCTGCATGCATTCACTTGTGTTTTTAGC
Source organism: Gila orcuttii (assembly GCA_026230005.1). Lineage (NCBI taxonomy): Eukaryota > Metazoa > Chordata > Actinopteri > Cypriniformes > Leuciscidae > Gila > Gila orcuttii. Next base: position 24,315,554 of record JAPDVR010000002.1, on the reverse strand, counting down.
TTTTTTAACAGCATATCAGCGTCTTGCTCTGACAAATCTTTTTAAGCTCTTGGCCCAGATGTCATGAGGCTCTGCCAAACTGTACGAATCCTCCATAACTCTGTTTGATTAGTTACATTGCTGCTTATCTCCATGAACAATCAACATAACATGAGAAATCACCTTACGCCAGACATACAGCATGACAACATTCAAAGTAATAGTTCACACTAAATATTATAGTAAATAATAGTCTTTATTTACGTATCCCCATGTTGTTCCAACTTTATGTAAATGTATTTTCTATACAGCACAAATATAGTAATTAGAATAAGCTATTCAGGTGTTAAATGGATGTTATATGTGAAATGTTACAGAAACTTTGTGACCATGTCTGTCAAGCTGCAAATATGACTAAAAAACACTATAAAATTAACTTCTGCATTATATCTTCTGAAGCTTTATGCTAGCTTTTTTGAGGAACAGAGCACATTAAGTCAATATTCACTGATATTCTTGCCCTCCAGCTTTTAACTACTCCAACCTTTGTATGTTTGTTTGTTGTTTTATAGAATATCACGTAGATCAAATAGATACAACAAAATAATTTTACACTATGATCAATAAAATATTTAGGTGTATTTCATTATAAGTCTTTTAGTTCCCTCACCCTCTAATCTGTTTATTAAATTCTTACAATATTGACAGGATAAAAAAATTTGACAAAAATGCGATTATTGAGACTATTATTTTCATTCAGTCAAACAACAAAGGATGGCTTCTCATTTTGACTCCAACTTTCCTTTTTGCTTGTCATTCACTTGATTCCACTATTTTTCAAAAGGTATGAACTTTCTAAATAGTATAAAGAGTCTATAAGTGGCTATTTATTTGTAAAATGGTAGATTTAAAAATATAACACAGTAAAAAGATTTGATATGTTCACACACAGCTAGTTTGAATTCAAAAGACTTTAGTAAACAAGTTGCATGAGCTATTTTTATTTTGTTATTTTATTTATTATTATTATTTATTATTATTTTCATTTTTAGCGTTAAACAACCGTGATCAGATTATTTTAAATGGCTCATAGTTTGTTCCACAGAACAGAAGGAAAAAAAGTAATTTGTGTTTTGCACAACTTCAAGGTCAGTAAATAATGATATTTTTGTAGTGAACTTCTTCTAGTTCAGTGATCATTTGGGAAGTAGCAAGCAGTTTGATTCAAGGGCAAGAAAATTGTGTAGTGTTTCCTCTGTCTGTGCATGCTTACATTTGCTTCAGTTTCAACAATGTTCTGCTACACTTCATACACATGCTCACAATATACACCCACACGATTCTGGTTTTCTGGATCCGTCTGGGAGTATCTGTGACCTAACTGAAAGCAACCCATCCCAGCACTTCCACATGTGTCAGCGCTCTTTTTTTCCAAGTGCCAGAGGATTCATGCGTCTGAGATTTAAAGGTCTTAAACATGTTAAACAGGTCATTCTAAGCTTAAATAAATGCTGCTAGGAATACACGTATGCCCCTGTCAGTCTATGGTTCTACAACTTTCTGGCACTAACCTAGTGAAATCTATTTTGTGACACCCCAGAAGTGTTGTCCCATTTATCCAGTAGGTTGTATGAAAGTGTGTTTGAGAGCCTTGAGTGCTGCTCAGCATGGAATGATTTTGGTTGTAACTTTAGTCAGTGCACAGTAATCTTGGTGTTTAACTGGACAGGTACAGATGTATAAATCAACTGGACGTTTACAGCTCCGTTTCCAGAACCAGAAGACTACAGTGTGCGTTCCATCAGTGGCTTTAGCTGTAAGTGAGGATGGCATTATGCTTCTTGTTATCCTGTAAAAAAGAGCCCTCTAGGGCTGATTCTACATCAGATTGACTCCGATTAGGAATGATTGTAAGATTAGCATACTGGCCGGTACGGCAGACCCTGGATCAGCCATTCCGCCTCTTAATGAAAAATCTGTTTCTTCTCAGCGCCGTATTCTTCAGTAGTTTGAGTCTAGCACTTTGTTCTGATGATTCAATTTAGTCTTCCAGAGAGCAAAAATCACACAGGACCAATAAGCGGCACCAAACCAAGTTCTTCAGAGAATAATTGTATCCTTCAAGCTTCAAACTTATTATTTGTGTCCTGTGAAAATGACTCAAAGGTGGGAAATGGGTGTTAAATTTGTCAAAGTTTCTTGTCATTACGAGCGGGACTGGCATGGATCCGAGCAGGATGTGCAGCCGTTTCAAATCACCCCAGAACGACGTGTGCTGATGAGCAATTAGAAAATGGTTTACATCATTGCAATCATCAGCCATTATCATAATCAACTTCAGAGTGAAGAGAGCCCTTTACCAACACCATCCTGACCCACAAAATAGCACTCGCTCTCACTGCAAGAGGAGACGTGCCTGTGTTTGAGCAAGAACTCCAAAAATCCACCCTTCTAGTCCATCTAGTCCACCCTTCTCTTCTACATAACACCTTCGCAAAACCCCCATGAGCTGCCCACATCACTGACAGCACAGTAAATTAATACAGCGTTTTATGCTCGACTGTAATGCATTATTTACTGTCTCCTAGGGTCGTCCTGTTTAAAGTGTGATGTGGTTAAATTTTGTATGACACTGAGGCGTTGAGACACGCTCCACTCAACCTTCTGCTCTGGGGTCAAGTTCCCATTCTGGAGCATCAGTCACGCTTGCCTCATCCTGGTGGCCATATTAGAGTTACATCAGTCTCAATGGCCCCTCGTTTCAACGCAATGGCTGCTCCATGGGAAATTAAAGCTTAATTAAACATGCATGGCAAAGAGACACCATTGTGCTACAATATTTGACTGCCTGTGACCTGACAGATTCATTATCTGAGAGAGTTTCTCATTTTTATGACACGCTCCTCTGTGGACGTACAGGCTCTGATAAGATCTTGGTCTGTTTGCTTAATGGTCCAGACAACATGCTGCCTGCCTGCAACAACAATATGCATTCACTGTTTATCTCATTTACAGTTTGCAAAATGGAGAGGTGGTTTAATTGAGTTTGAGCGGTTTGATGTGGACTGGGAGATAAGTATGTATGTGTGTGTGTGTGTGTGTGAGAGAGAGAGAGAGAGAGAGAGAGAGAGAGAGAGAGAGAGAAAGAAAGCGAGAACATCTGAGAAAAGCTCCATATAGTTGCGTTTGACTTAGGTTGGCATTTAGCCATGCACGTTGTGGCAGTTTTGGCTTGGAGCAACATGAGCTGTGTATATGCAAACACACAAACACAGTTTTGATTCTCGTGTACTTGGCCACATACAAAAGGTCATGCTGTAATGCTAGTGTGGTTTGATATACATGCAAATATATGCAAATATATAACTGCTCTCTTGTAAATAAAGTGCTTGCTAATCTTATTTTTATGAGGCTTTGTTCAATGTTAAATGCAATAAAAACAGTAATACTGTACAATTACTTTGATGGCAATACAGAGTATCTTACTGACCCCAAACTTCTGAGCAGTATTAAATATACTAAATAATAATAATAATAATTATTATTATTATTATTATTATTATTATTTTTCATAAGATTAAAAGAAAATGCAAGACATTTTTCCTATGACATTTTTCCTAATAACTTCATCATATTCTTGTGCCTCCTTATGGCTCTCTAGGGGATTTTATTTGTCCGCCATAGCAATTTTGTTTTGTACTCCATGCAAAAATCGTAAATTCAACCTCTTTCAAATGCAAAGTATTGTTAATGTCTGTAGTCCAGATTGTGCACCCCGGGGGTGAGTTACTGTAAGTGCCAAAGTTTCATGCTTACGGTTAGGGATTTGTTCAAAACCTTAAACCAAAGTATAACCAAGATTATTTGCATTAGTCAGCACCACTAATACTTTTAATGTCTGTTTTAAAGAAAGGTAATCACCCTAATAAACTCATGTCCTCTGATCAGATAATAACATGCGTAAAGACTTAAATACATTGACAGCCTACAGCACAAATACTGTATTGAAAAGGATTTGGATGTTCGCTGGGCAAAGGTAGTTAGTGTTGTCATTGGGATTATCTTAATACTCAATAAACCAAAAACAGGAAGATTAGCGTGATTGACACACCGCATATGTTTATAATGAGGGGATTTGCACCTTGGCTATTGTTTGCTTGTCAGGAGAGCGATTAAACACCACAGGCACAGAGACGATATGATGGCCTGTCTCTGCAGACAAATCCAAGTGTATTTTGCTAACTCAGGTTTAGCACAGTCTGCGTACAATAGGGGGCCTCCTTCATGATGACATTTACTCTAGTCTGGGTGGAGAACAACATTTGTTAGCAAATATAAGACCCCTTTATGCACTTCACATCGTCATTATTATCATTATTATTACTTTGAATGTGCAAATTTGCCCTCTTAGTTGTCGGCAAATTTCGAAAAAGTACTTTGAAGGATGAGTGTCATGTTTACTAATTGCGGTGTGTCAATATGCTATTAACTCTGTGTCGGTGCCAAAGAGCTGTTTGGATAAACTTAAATTGAATCATCTACTCACTAATCATGAGTGGCTGTTTGGTGTTAAATGCCGGTTTGAAAACGAGTCGCTAACTGCGAGTAGCATTTTTCACTCTGAGGGGCACTGTTCCCACTTATAGACGTAACAGTTCCCACTGATTTGCACTGCACACGTCTGTCATTCTATTGTTGTGCAGCGGTCTGACAGTGAGTTTCAAGTGGATCACGCGGTGAAGAGAATTTTTTCGATGTGTATCAAATGGATGTGCCTTTCATCAACACTCAACAGGTGCTGTAGATTGTGTTTAATACAGACATATGCAAAATTGAGCGATAAAAGCAAGGTGCTCATAAAAGGTATCAGGCTCGGCAAGCAATAAGCAGCCTTGTGCTTTAGAATTGCATTCCTTGTGGATCAACAGCATCCCCAGGAACAAAAATATAAGAGTAAAAATGTCCCAATGGTCAAGGCTAAGTCAAGTCTTAGTCTTTTGTCACAAGTCCAAGTTAAGTCTCAAAACCCTTTTCTTAATAATTTTCTGTAATTTTCGGTTTGGTAATGTTAATCCTGTGTGAGGACAATTCACAAGTTCATATTTCTTGGGATTTCCTGAAGTCATACTTATCTAAACAAAGTATTATATATATATATATATATATATATATATATATATATATATATATATATATATATATATATATATATTCCTAGAAAACATTTCTCCTTGTAGACTCAAATTTATATCACTATGTAAACCTCGCCGTTTCCCCTGACTAGTTTAATTTAACAGGTTCGCAAGCATGTGAGTCTGTGTGCTGTAACAGTTTTTTTTTTCTGAAACATTATGATTCAGATAAAGACTCTCTGTGTTTCCTTAATGTTCTTAATAGTAAATGAAACTATCAAAAGTTTGACGGCACTTTCCCACTGTATCCTAAGGGCAGGAATGCTCTTTTTAACACAATGGAATTTTCACAAACTTCCCTTGCTCTCTCCCTGTAGAGCAGAGGCCTATAGAGTGGGATGACTTTATTAAAAAGCCACTAGAGGACTGGGTTAATCCCATTGCCTCAGGAGATGTACCGCACCTGGTTACCCTTCAGCATTCGAGGGAATGTATGCTAACCATAGCTAACATTTCCTCCCTCTATGCTCACACACACACGCTGGCCTATGTACACACAGTTCGACACATTCAGCGGAGTCAGTTTGCAAAGAAGGATCAGATTATTTCCTGTTTCCATCCGACATGTTGTCAATTACGGCCCGGCGCCCAGCCTAACAGGACACTTTAGCGTTACCAGCAAATGACCTTACACTGTTCAAACAATTAGCCCAAAGAAAACATTGTCCTCATTGATTTATCGGCCGTCCTAAAGGAGAATTCTCCAAGAGAGAGAGGAATGCCTCTCCGATCATGCCGCCACCATCATCTGGAAGTCTTTCTGCATAGGGTTCACAGGAGAGCCACAGTGGTGACAGGTCTATTTAGCACAGAACTCACCATCAACCGCCAACTAGCACTTACTAAGGGATGTGTGTTTACAATCAACAGGGCTGTGATTCTTGTATGATAGTGATTTCTATCTTGGAATCAGAGAGAGAGAGAGAGAGAGAGAGAGAGAGAGAGAGAGAGAACAAAAGTTCACTGGCAGTGAATAAAAGCCTAAACATCCTCTGAGCTAGAAGACTGTATATCTTCAAGGAAAATGCTTTATATCTGTAGCAGTTAGGGTTCCTTCCCAGAGCCATGAACTTTGTTCCACCCATGTGTTTGTGCGCTGTTCCCAGCTCTCATGGCCAGAACCCTGGACCCCCACCCTCTAATGCATACCATTTTCCACACAAAGGCTGTTTTTCTGCACCAATACTTTCGTCTTTTGAACTTTTTTTAAAAGCACCTTACTGATCGATCAGCATCATTTTTACTCAGAAAGAAAAGAAAAGAGAGGAGACATAGAGTGTGAAAGAAAAAGTGTCTGTACTCATCTTGTGACAAAGTACTCCAAGCATCTTACATGGTGTTAATCAACAGCCATAGAGCTGGCTGTCACTCACAAAAACCATGAGACGAGCCAATCAATATCAGCGGCCAGCACTGCTTTCACCGGCTGAGCTCAACTTTTGTAATTGTTACTGCAATGATCGCGTTGACCAGGGAGCCCCGCTCATTGGCCTGGCATATTCACCTTAATTTCATAGTTAAACTAATGTCCAATCTTACTACCATAAAGCCAGTCAGACCCCAGAGACATGTGCTCAACAGCATAGCTCAGTCAGATCTCAAACGTTCCACCATTTCCACCAGCAAACAATGAATCAGATTATTTCTCTGTCTACCTATAACCAAAGATGCCAAGCAGGAATAGGCTAAAAGACTGCAAATCAGTGGCCGTCAACTAAAGTGTTTGTTTTCCTGCACGTGAGTAGTTTCATCATCACTCGATCTAGTCCTTGCTGCGGGCCATGCCAAATTAAAGTGACAACATCATTGGCTTTGATTCTGCTGGTTTGATATGTGGTGATTTTCATGTTCCTTGGGGCGTTGTTTTGTGATATTGTTCCTGTTTTATCTGCATTAGAGGCTCTGATATTCTGTTGCTTAATTTCAAAGCTTTTTGAAATGTCAATGGGAGGGTTTGTGTATTTATGTGTGTGTGTGTGTGTGTTGTATGTTGTGTGTGTTGTGTGTTATGTGTTACACATACACACACCCGAACTTGACTGCACATCACATTTTTGACATTATTGATACTGCTTTAAAATCGTAATGCAAAGGACCGGTCTACGGGACATAAATTAAGCCTTTAAGTAAAAAAGTTATTGCTGTTTACACTGTCATATACAAAAAAAGAGCCTAATATAAATGAACACAAAAAACCTGTCTAGGTAGGTCCTCACAAACACAACACTGACGGTGGACTTGCACTCAGGAGTAGAGCGGCTGCGGCGTTTTTTTTTTTTTTTTAAATAAATTTTTTTGAAATATGTTGAAATAAAATGTATTTGTATAAGCAACGTATTAAACTGCAAATTAACATTTATATTTCTTATATAAACGAAAGACCTATGTTACAGACATATGAAAGACAACATTTCGTCGTTTTGGATAGATTATACATTTTTCCTCTAAAATATTTGCCACCTCAAATAAGCTTTTGTTTGCCAATTTTTGCTCATATGTTAAATAGCCTATAGTATGTTTTGTCAAAAATAAAGTAATCAAATAATATGTTATTATGTGTTTGTTCCAATGTAGCCTAGGCTATATCCAAAGTAATGAATCCTTAACTTTGAAATATGTATGATAAAATGTATACTTTAGTTTTTACAAAGAAAGATTGCACTTGAATTGTTGTTGTAATTGTAACATTTTTAATAAAAAAAAATATTTACAAGGTAGATGTAAACAAACTATTAAAAAGTAAATATAAGCCTTTTCTTTAAATAATTTTTATTGAGTTTTATTAGTGACAAATTTGGGGAGAGGATACATATTCCAAAACTGAAAATACAGTATGAGAATTAACTGCACAATTACTAGACATGAAAAAAAAAAAGAGATGCTTCCAACTGTGAACCAATTTGGTAGAATAAATATATATATATATATATATATATATATATATATATATATATATATATATATATATATATATATATATATATATATACACACACACACATATATATTGCTCTTGCATTCTTTCTTGTGGCTCAGTGACACACCTGAATGAATGGCTCATTAAGTATCCGGGCCCCATTGTCTCCTCAGGTGTGAACCACTAAATATGCATGATGGTGTTGAAATCGTTGACGCCCCTTGCGCATATTGCCTTTCCAAACAAAAAGTGTCTTACAAAATTTAAATCAATGTATTGTTTTATGTGAATGATTAGGCAGGATGATTTTCACATCATTTTGAAGAAAAAACTCTAGGCAACGACATCCATTAGTCAAAAGTCTTGTGGACACATATTTAGTATGTGTTTTGTGGCCTTATTTCAGAAACTTTATTTTTTATTTTTTTCAATAACCATGCATAAACAATATTCCCTCAAAAATACAAACATGTACATACATGTTGCTCACATATTATGGTAGCCCTGTTTGTGCTAAATAGAGTGTAATTACACCTTTGCCATTAATATGTTTATAAGCAACTGAAAAAAGCACAAATGTCAGGGCATGTCAGAGCATCTCAAGGACCCCAAAAATCCTTTAGACCCCAGAGGGTTAATCCATGATGTGCATTTCTCTCTATGCACGTTCATACGGAGATGGCGATCATCAAATTCATTAAACGAAACTATTCAAAACGAAAAGAAATAGGCTAGCCTACTCTCTGATTATGTAATCTATGATGTGCATTTCTCTCTATCGTTCACTATGGAGATGGTGATTCGTCAATTTCTTTAAACGAAACAATTCAAAAGGAAAAGAAATATAGGCAGCATACTCTCTGATTAATCCATGATGTGCATTTCTCTCTATAGGCGCGTTCACTACGGAGATACCAATCGTCAATTTCTTTAAACGAAACAATTCAAAACGAAAAGAAAAAGGCTAGCCTATACCTTCTGATTATGTAATCCATGATTTGCTTTTCTCTCTATATATGCGCGTTCACTAGGAGATGGCGATCGTCAACTTAATCTTTGCAGCAGACACTGACAGAAAAGTTGTATTAATAAAAATCAATGGACGCGTGTCACCGGATTTACAAATGCACTTGTTGCTTGTTAATTTAATTTAAATTAATTAATAAAATGAATACTTTAATTGTCATAATTAAAATAATTAAATATTATTAAGTGTCCCATTTTTGCTCATTTATAAATAGTATTTATATCTACCACCCCCTCAGCACCTGGGTTAAAAAATTATTTGGCGCCACCATATTATAACGGCCCACGTATTAAAAATAGGGCTCCGGCTCATAGTTACATTTAATGCCGTCAGCCGGGATCAGACACAACGTGCACGGGTTGGCCTTGATTTTTGTTTTGATTTTTTTTTGCCCGATCTGGTATTCAGTTTCTGAATGGTGTAGGCACAAGCCAACAGTTTGGTGACGCTGTCTGAGCCTTATGTCATAATTTTTAATTAGTCACGGTAATACCGTATACTCCGGTAAAATAGAGATCAAAATTTGGATACCGCCCAAGCCTACGTTACATTTACAATCCTGTGAAAACAGGGGGTTCTGCAGCACCTCCACTTCCCTTACCCCTGGCATCATACTCTAGTGAACACCCCTAAAACGGATATGAAAAATCTAGTAATTGATTTCTCATTTCCAGCATCTTAAAAATTCAAATGAAATATCCAAATCATTTTGCAGAGTTGCACTGGTCCTTTAACACAATACCCACAGACACCCTGTAGTGATTAGCACTGCATTCGGCTCTCCCATCCATCCATGATGGAAACAGCCCGGTTGTGTCGGCAGCAAGGTCCAGGTTTGAAGGCACTGCACTCTGAATGTGTGGATTTGTCAGAGTTTAATGAGAGTCCTCCCTGTGCTCTACTACAGCCTCCTGTGCTGTTGACATTTGTCCACCCACCTGTGTCTGGGCTTTAATGACCCTTTGCATGTCAAGCAAGTGATTTCCACTTGCGTGGAGGCATACGCTGGACATTTTGTCAAGAATTGTGACCTCAAAGTGGATTGAGTCTTCACGTTTTATATTTAGGTGTGAATACAAGCCAGGTGTCTCCTCTCAGACTGTCTTTGGTGTGTGTGACTCTGCGTTGGTGGATGCGGGGATCTTTGACATTGTTCTTTCTTACTAGCTGATTTTAGTTTCCAACATTTTGTTTTTCTAGTCCCTTTGCAATGTTTTTGGATATGACTAAGGCATGTAAGGCAAGAGGCATGTTTTCCATTATGCTTAGTTGATGGAGTGACTGAGCTTGCCCTCCACCCCGAAATAATGGGTCAGTCATCTAGTTCTCTCTTTCAGTCTGCATTCTTCTAGCTTGCACACATTGTTTCACAGTTTATTTTGTTAATACAGATAAGCCTTTAAGGAGCATGTTCCCTAGTGATCAGAATGCCAGTCTTAATTTCCTACATACACATTGAGAATGCAAAATCGCCTCACAAAAAGCAACCGTATTGATCACTGTATACACACACTGGAAAATCACACTCGCTCAGGCTAATTATTTCTGGATACTGTTGTCATTGTCTGGGAAATGAGTTTTAAGTATCTGTACACTTCAAAGAATTGCAAATAGCTTGTGATTTGTGTCTCACCATATTTGCTCTTAGTGTTTGCACTAATGTAACACATCTCTTTCACACTGTTTGTGATCCGCTTTAATCTACATGAATCTGTGCATAGGATTCTGTGAATGCCATGCTTCACTTGGAGTCAATGTTGATTGGACAAGAGACTCTAAATGAAACATTTTGGGTCCAATATGGATGATGTACCTGACTAGAAATCTTTGAACGCCCTTTGTAATGAAATGTTTGTTCTTCCAGAAATATTATAATTGGGTGATTTCCTAAATTAAGAGGGCAAAACTTTGCAACAGATGGCTAACAATTTAAATAGACATATTCTTAATTTAAAAAAAAAAAAAAAAAAATTGCACAGATAGTTTGGAGATAGACACAGTTAAAGGTACAATATGCAAGAGTTGTTTGCCGCTAGAGGGCGCTACATTCCAAACAACAACAACGGCGTAGCTTGATGACGATGTGAAGGAGCGTGGAATGATGGGAACTGTCGTTTTAAACTCCACCGTGGATGTAAATCAGTCAGACGGGAATCGAAAAATCATATTCATGGATGGTTATTTTTTTTTATATAATGAAATGCTTTTTGTGGCGAGGGTGGCGTGGTTTAGCGCAGTCTGTAATGGGAGAGAGAAGAGACGAGCGGGAAGTAGGTCAAGTGCAAATGACGAACACTTGTGTCTTATTGCAGTGATCGGCGTGGAGAGACCGTTTATAAGCCGCGCGCTGGAACGAGAGAGAGAGACTGGAGAGAAAATTTGACGCAGAGAAAGAAAACCGGTGGATCCGAGCTCTCGTTTTTTAACTGTTTTGTGCCGTCGCGGTTGCCACGGTGAATGCGCGTTGTGTGCGACTTTTGTTTGTTTTGTTTTATTTTAATAAAGTACGAGTCCCAGTCACGCAGACCCCTGTCTTCTCCATTCATGACTCTTGAACCTCATCACACTTTTATTTCATTAAAATGAATTAACCGCAAGAAAAGTAAGGTTTAATACTAAATTGGTTATCATAGATGTTACTGTATGTCGAATTCATTATTGTGATAACGCTGTGCAGTTTTACGTGTCCTAAACAATTGTTGTAAAAGTACATTCAAACATACCCACATCATTTGCCAAAATACTGATTAATCTTTATGTATAACGCATGCTATATTTATTTACATGGCCATAAACATCAGACGTGATAAACAATGTCAATAAACTAAACACAAATCTAAAGCAATAATACTTCCCTTACATAAACATAACTATTAACGAATGCTACATTTGGAAAATATAAAATGAAGCATGCTTTGTCGACAGAACCAGCTGCAATCGGTAAAGAATAACTGTGTTCCGTAACGACTGCAAGAAACAAGCTAACGTTTGTAGCTTGATAGACGCTACAACTACAACTTCCGCATTTGTCAAGGACTCCACGCAGTACGAGCGGAAACCGAGGGTAACTCGGATATGACGCAATTGACTGGCGACTCCCAGCTCCCCCTGCTGTAACGCCCCGTTTCCTTGGTTAAAATCGCAATTTTCTCCCGATTTAAAAATAGTTGGAAACATTTGGGATATTGTAAGTAATCAACTTAACAAAATACATAACACTGGTCTTGAGATTATGGGATATTGTAATGCAAAATTCTTACATATTGTACCTTTAATTGTAGTCTGACAAATGCATTTATTTTGACATTCTTAATTGTTTCTTGCATATTGCCATTTCTAAATATTATAAAATACAGTTACACAATTATTTTCAAGTAATTTCACTGTTTTGATTTTGATAGATAATTTGCCATTGATAAGTGATGTGTGGTTCCCTACCCCTGCAAAGCAATGGCCCCCACTGGGGTGTGTTTGTCTATTCTATTTTTTTGTTTGTTTTTTTGTTAGTTTTTCCTCACGTTTAAAAATCTAAATGTGTTTCATATTTAGTGTACTATAAATACTGTATACTTAGTATGAAGGCGTGTGTGTGTGTGTGTGTGTGTGTGTGCGCGCGTGTGTGCGCGCGTGTGTGCGCGCGTGTGTGTGTGTGTGTGTGCGTGTGTGTGTGTGTGTGTGTGTGTGTGTGTGTGTGTGTGTGTGTGTGTGTGTGTGTGTGTGTGTGCTTGTGTGATTTAGGGCAGCACTCTGGCTTTGAGTTATGACTCTAGATTTGTGTCATCTGTGTATATACTGTCTGTGTGTTTACTAGGGGAATGTTTCATTCTCTGAGGCTACCACACAGACCAAATTAGCTCTGTGTATCTTGTGGCATTCAACTTAATAAATAGGAAGGAAAACACATTTATAGTCATCATTGTCCCAAGTTCTGGTTTACATAAAATGTCATACAAAAGAGACACAGTGTTGAGCTGGTTAACCCAAGCATCTGTTTCATGTTGTCCACTGACTGAGTATGGTTTAATATCAGTTGTCATTCAATATGGCTTTTGCACCGTCATATGGCCGAATCTCACGAAACCTGCCAATAACATGTCCAGTTCATATTTCTGTCCAAATTTAAAATAACCCAAAATGATGGAAAATAGAATAAAGGAGAGGAAAAAATGTATTATAGGTTTTTTATTTATTTATTTATTTATTTGTATTTTATTTTTTTGTTAAGCCTGTTCTTTTTTTTTTATAAACTGTTTATTTTCACATTTTTTCCCTCTTACCACAAGAAAAACAACCAAAAAAACAACAACAAAAAAAAACAGCAAATAATAACAAATAAATAATTATTACAGGTCTACTACGTCTACATTTAGTTAGTTAGCAGTGTCAATTTTATACTTCATGTATACACAGGTATCGCACTCTACATTTAGTTAGTTAGCAGTGTCAATTTTATACTTCATGTATACACAGGTATCGCACATATATACACATTCTCTACGCAGGTTTTATACAGACCACAGGCCATATTTAAATACTTATTTGGGGGGGCCTTCTCTAATTCCAAAAATGTAATTCCCATTATGGTATTGTGAGTAGGCTAAACTAATAAATAAATGAATGAAAATAAATAGTAGTATTTTTTATCTTGCCTGATTTATGCTGATTTTGATTAAAAAATATAATTACAAGCTAGCAGTTACAACAACAAAAAAGCACAAAAATAAATCAGATGCAATATTGTAATTATTTATATTGAAAAAAATATATCTCAAAAGTATATCACATCAAAGTAATTCAATTATATTTATAATATATAGAAATTTCTTTATGTTTTTCTGAGATTCACACAGTGCTGTATTGTTCTGTACTCAGTTGAGGGCTGCTTTTAATTGGCTTGTTTCAAGGCAAGCATCTTCAGGCACTCTCTCTCTCTCTCTCTCTCTCTCTCTCTCTCTCTCTCTCTCTCTCTCTCTCTCTCTCTCTCTCTCCTCTTGTTATACAGAATTAGACTCCCTCCCTATTCTATTATATTGAGGAACCCTCTTTCTCAGTAGTTTGTTTACAGTCCATTGTGCTAAATTGCTTTTATTTGTTTCTGTGTGTGAGAGCACATGACTTCGCACGTTGAAAAAAAAAATGAATTAACGGAAAGGCTTGTGATGGTTCAAATGTTAACTGTAAATTGTGCTCTTTTGTTTGGCCGCAGCTAAATCATTTAGCAATTTCCCAGTTTGGATATGATAGAAATCATGAACTGAGGCCAGTAATTTATCGCACGTTCTCTCTATTTGTCTTTCGCTCTCGTGTATCATCTCCCTTTCTTCTGCCTATTTGTTGTCTCTCATATGCATATGTACTCCAGTGTGTACAAAAGTGCTTACCGTTGAGATATTTCAGACGTTCCCTCAGTTTGTGATGCATCACCAGAGTGGGGCGCAGCTGCAGTGCACACTGCACACTGTAGTGCCGGAGTGAGACAGGCCTATCGATCACTCTCACACCCTCTGTACATCCAGATGAGATGTACGGTGACACACGCGGTAGTTGTGAGAATGTTTCTTCCTGCCTCTAGCTCCAAATAGGCCTCGTGTAAAGTGAGACTGAGTGAATAGGTGACGGTAGCATCTGCGCGTTCAGGTTACCCTGTGTTTGTGTGTCCAGTACTGGATGTATGGGGTGATTTAGTCAGGTCGCACACACCCGCTCCATCTTACTGTCAGCTTGACCTCCCAGCTGTGTCCTATCACATCCCTGGCTGTGTGTGTGTGTGTGTGTGTGTGTGTGTGTGTGTGTGTGTGTGTGTGTGTGTGTGTGTGTGTGTGTGTGTGTGTGTGTGTGCGTGTGTGTGTGTGTGTGTGTGTGTGTTAGCAGAATCGTGCTTCTCTAGTTAGCGGTAGAAAATTAAATCTGCCACAATTCACTAAATACCGGTATTAGTTCAGAACACTTCAGAGAGACACACATAAGCTCTGTTCCAAAAACCTAGTGAGCTGCATCCTTACAGGCACACTTCCAACCCGAAGGCTGTTTCAAAGGGAAGGCATGTTCATTTTAAGGCAGCATCACGTGTTCTTCAGAGAAAGAACTCCAGCAAGCTCATCGGGGGAAACAAATCCAAGATGGCTGACAAAGAAGGAGAATTGTTGATTATAAATATAAATAAAAACCGAAAGAATGTTTAAACACATTTTTACTGACTATTTTTACTCCAAATGTGTGTCTGCTATGCATATTAATGCCTACTTGAACATGTCATTCTTGTCACAACGTCTGTGTTGAAATCAATTGTGAATTGAGTGACAACACAGAGTTGTCACCTATGTAGAGCATTTCAGATCACTCACTTGTTAGGGTTTTGTTCCACAGAAGGATAGGCAGCAAGGCAGCTCACTAGGTTTTGTAGCAGAGCTATTGTGGGATGTACATGACAGCATGTGGTAGACAAAGAGAGACAAAGAGAAATACTGAGTAGACGGCTTTAGGACCAGCACAATGTCCAATGGATCTGTTCTGAAGTGCTGTATGCTGATGTTAATATTCCAGCAGATCTGTAAAGCATTTCTGTACAGGGAGGCTTTGCTGCTGCTCAAAGCAAAGCATAATGGAAAGCTAAAACATAACCTGTCACGTCAGTCCATTTGAATTCAGGTCGACTACCTGGTGACCAATAGCTAAGAAATAGTTGCAGTCATTCAAATGCAATTTTTTTTTCTTTTCTGGAGAACCACATCATGGCCAAATGACAGTCAATGTGGTACAGTATTAGGATTTTTTTTTTTTTTTTCAGTTTGGTAAAAATAGGAAAATATGTGTTTTAATGAATAATTAATTAATATGATTAATTTCTTAATTCAATAGTCTATAAATACATTCTACTATAAATGTATAAGGGTATAATGCATAAAAATGTAAATGTATGTAAATTATTATGATTCAAAATAAATCAATAATCTGTATTGGCACTTATACATCATTGAAATGTACACAAGATTCTAATAATAATTTATTACTTTTTTCATTATCGTACGTTAAAGTATTTAGTCTTGAGTCATATATAATTTAAATAAATTATAGCATCATTTAATAATTCAATATAATTAAATGATTATTTGATTAACATTATAATTATAATTTTATCAAATTAATATTGCAAAAATTATGTGCATTGATTTTTTAAAACTACATATGTCACAGATATAATATTCTTTAGTATTTTATCATAATTGCAAGAATTTCATATTATTGGTTAACTTTATTTTACAATAAAAAAAGTGAAAAATGGAGTGTTTGCAGAAGTGCATCATGGACTTGGTGTGTTTTCCTGTCTTTTACTGAGTGCAGCCTATCACAATATTATGTGTCGTTTTTCTCTCTTTTACACACACACTTTGTCTCCAGATAAATCCCAAGCCTGCCAGACTCTCTCAGTTTAACTCCAAACCAAGTGTCAACACAAAATCCTTCAGGGACGATTTCTAACACATACACATGCACACATTTCTCCAAACATCACAATACAGAAGAAGCAGCTATTCTCTAATTGTCAAAACGAAGTAAAATCCTCTCTTTCATCCATACACACCGACCTATAGACAAGAGGCAGCAGGGAGCGAAGGAACGTGAGAGACGGAGCGGCAGAGGAGAAAAGGACTGAAAGGGAAATGGAGATAAAGGGCTCAGTTCGGCGGTTCGGCACACTACAGGGGTGAGGCATCGTGGACCCAGGAGCTCGGCACTGTCGCTTGAGACGGCCCAGATGTGTCAGGCTCCTGTGTCTGAGAGATTTCCATCTCTTTGGCCCGTGGATCCCAGCCCAGCAGGAGGACTCCCAACCAACTCGCACAAAACAATTCGACTGCTCCCTCTACATTATTCAGCTGGCATAACCTCCAAGAAGATGGCGAGGGAAGGCGCAAATCTACATGTATGAAAGCGAAAAGAGCCCATTTTAGCTCATCGACGAATAGAAACTGCAAAATGACACACCACTGTGAAGCACTCCAGCAGATATTTTTATCCATTCTGAATTTTCACACTCGCAAGCCCTCTTATTCTGTCAGAATGTGCCTCTCCTTCATGAGAGAAGTTTTTTATTGTGTGTGTTGTGAATGTGTGTGTGCCCCTGCTATGCTGTGATCTGCCTGTATTGAAATAGCTCTGTATCATGACCTACATTCCTCAGCTGGGGGGCTGACACTCAGGGAGGGAGCGACGGATAGGGTGAAGGTAAAAAAAGAAGACACTTTGATGAGTTGAGCCTGTCTCCAAGTTCGCTTTTGATGTAGTTGGGGGACACGAAATTAAACGACTATAAACTTGACATTGTTCTCCATTATTGTCAACATTGCTGTCCCTCGCCTTTTTTTTTTTTTTTTTTTTGCAGCTGCAGCATCTTAATCCACATGTGCCGCATTTGTTGTGTTGTTTATTTGTTTGTCAGGATTATGTAAGGCTCTTAGATGAGGTGACACGAATGAGGGCACGACTCAAGGGAGTCGTCTTAGCCCAGGCTTGCCGCCGCCACATCACCCTCTGCTGTCTCAGGCCACAAACATCATAACGGCCAGCTTAGCACTGGCTGCTTATCTGTGAAGTTTCTCTGTCTCCCTCTCGCTCTAGATGTTGATGTATGTAGAGAGCCAGGAGCCTTTGGAGTGTTTGTTTGTAGAAGCGGGATTATTTTCCGTCAGGAATGTCAGTAAGGTGAGTGCTCGGTTTGTTGACGTTTAAGCTTTGCTCGCGGGGTCGGGGCTCCGCCGAACTCAACTCTGCGAATCTGGAGTGTGTGAGCCGCTTGTTTAGATGCTTTCAATTGTTTCGGTTGTACAAATCTCTGCTATGATTGTCAGCAAATGTAAATGTAAGATCTCAAATTGGATTTTTATTCTCTGTTCTCATAGCTATGGAAGCCAGTTTCCGCCTCTAAGCAAGCAAGTAAATAAATAAATGAGTAAATAAATAAAATAACAGAACTTATTACACATGAAATAAATATAAAAAATAAAGTCTTTCTTGTTATTGTGACTTCACATCTATGTTACTTTATATCAAAATTGTCTATAATTAACTTCTCAAAATGGTGACTTCTTGACATTTCTCACTGTGTGACTTTGTTTCACAATTCTTACTTTATATCTTAACAGTGGATTTTTTTTGTATTATTCTGACTATAATTCACAGTTACAACTTATTTTCCGCAATTGCAAATTTATATCTCACAATTGTGAATTTATTTATTGATATTGCAGCTTTATATTCACAATACTTTATATCTCAGTTGTGATTTTGTTTTTATTACTGTGAATTTATTTCTCACAATTACACCTTTTTTTCGTAATTGCAACTTTATCCCAGAATTTGACTATTTTATATATTAAACTTTAAATAATATTTCAAAATATTAAACTCACAATTTCCTGTTTTATTTGTGTTTATTTTACCACATTAGAAAGTAATGTGGAAAAATATGACTTAAGCACACCGCACAGTGATGGTAGCAGCATCATGGCGATCTGACAGGCAACTGGCTGATTAAAAATATCCGATGAGCGCGCCCTCAGAGAAGTAAAGAGTGAAGCTCGCAGTGACTGGTAACTGTTGACACCATGTGATACTACGTAATGTGAAGAGACAGGAAGCTGCCTGTGACTCCTGTCATAGGACCAGTATCCCCCTTTGCTATGGGTGTGTGAGTTTGTGTGAATTTAAAATGGATGGATTGTTTTCTCAGGTGCGGGTAATTGTCTTGGCAGGTTTGCCATCTATCACAGGCCAATCCAGCTAGTTCTGCAACACACGTGTGTGACACCGCGGTGACGTGTAGCTTTAGTAATAAAAGACAAATAAGCATAACAGACCCTTCCATGGTGAGTGTGTTCACCTGCCCATGGTAAATAAACCATGAGCTGTAAACATCACCAAACTATTTTTCCAGCTGCACATTTAAAACCGTAGAACTTTTTTGCTCTTTATTAAATTTATCCAAAGAGTAAACATTCAATGCAGTCATAGAAAAAAAATCAAGTCATTCTGTCTTTGAATGGTTTTAATTTACATATTTACATGTATTTGTCAAAACATAAAATCACAATACATAAAACATTTATCTTTTTTTTTCCCAAAGCTGCAGAGGTTTTCTTCTACAATCTGTAGTTTTGAATAGGAGACGTTAATGTTTAAGTAGTTGTTTTTTTAAATCATTTTTATAGCGGTCAGTTTTACTGTATTCCTTCGCTATTAAGCGAAACCATAAAACACGATTTCCCTTTATGCATCCCACACTCTGTCTCCTTTACTGCCTCTTTCTCAGCTCGTGCTTGCCGTGCATGCTTTTAATAAAAAATTCTTAGGATAAATGGAATTGGGTAAAAATGTAGCCAAACCACATGTGTTTGCCCTGGGTCCTTATCCAGGACCCTTTCTCATGCTTCATTCTGTTAACAAACCCCATAGAAAGCCCTGGGGGTTCGTGAGCTAACTACAACACTGCTGTAGTACAGCACCAGAGAAGAAAAACACCACTCTCATGCATATTCTTAATGATGTGTCCAAGCCAAATGAGGAGGTGAGCATTAGGTCAGTCGTGGGGGGAAAAGGGCTTTGATAACTCCTTGTGAGACTGTCGCAAGAATGTAAGAACCATAACTGATTTCATGTCACTCCCTGCACTCCTCACCGAGAGTTTGCTTTAAAGCAACATAATGGCTCGTCGGGGCTGATGTGGGCCGTTTTAACACTTGGGCTGATTTCAATATTAACAAAAGAGCGCCGTATTGCACTGGGAAATCAACACTGCAGCTGCAAATTCCCAGACTCAAGCGTGCTTTTATAGGTTGGACTCCAGGCCTGGAGTAAGGGTGGGAGAGGAAGGGGGAATCAGGCAGAATCACATCACTGTGTCCTGCCGCCCGTACTGAAGTGCTCTGACAATCCGTTGACCTGAGAGGGAAACTGTCTGATGTTTGATACATGACTCAGATGATAGACAGACCCAAAAACCAAACAGATATGTCATAATACAATTATTTACTCTACATGAATCAGCGATAGATCGCTGTTTTAAGTGTGAATTTGTTTTGTGAGAAGAGGTGGTCGGCACTCGGCTGCTACATGCTGTAGAAGTTGATAATGAGTGCCAAAAGAGGTATTGCAACAACTTGTGCTTACATTGTGTGTGTCGGCCTGGATTTGCTGTTCTTGTGGGGACCAAATGATGGTAAAATGTGGCATACCTAATCAGTCGATACCCAGTTTTTCCATGTCGGCCATTTTGTACATCTTCCATTTTGAATTTCAATGCAAAATACTGTAGTTTTTATAGACATTAACGTATCGTTACTAGGCTTGGTATATGTCATTAGCATTATGCATGTTACAAATTACAATGACATTTAAAAAAAAAAAAAAAGCTTTAGATTTTTGCTTATTGTTACGAGACTTGGTTTTGATAGATTCCTGTTGTCATGCTAAAAAAAAAAGCGATACCACGTATGCCATAGTTGGCCTAACTTGCTGTCATCCATTTTGAATTTCTTTGAAAACCTACTTTTTTTAAAAGTCATCTTAAGTCCTAAGCATCATCTTCAGACCTTACCAGACAAATTAAAATATTTCGCATAACGCATCAATGAATTTGGTGACACAATGTTAAAATGGGTCTGAGGCTGTGTCTGCAATGTATTAGCATATTTAAAACACATTTTGTGTCATTGTCACCACACACTGCGCACATTTGGTCACAGTGCCCCCTATTGGTCAAAAGTAATAGGCAATTATGTCACATGACAAGTGATTAATGTGCTATGGTCTTATTTTGCTTAAAATCATATACAAATGTCTTCATTTCTCATTTTTGCAGTTGGTGGAGTTGGCCCTGATAATTGCTGCTTGCAGCTATATTGATTTTTATTATTATTTCAATCTTCTTCAACTACTTCTTGACCACAGAGGCCCAGCTTTGAGTGTTGCCACCTAGTGAATTAGTGTAGTTCGGTACATGCACAGATAACACAAAGTGTGTGCAAAAAGTGTAAAAATCTGGCTGAATGGAGCTTGGTCTGCATGGAACTTGTTTATATTTATACAAAATCTATCACGCACTGTGCGCTAAATGTAGCGGTGAAAAGGAAAACCAAGATATTATTTAGGTATTAGGGTGTAGCATATATAATTACCTTATAATATAAACATTATATTCAATGGTCCCAAGTCCCCACTGTGGTATAAAAAACAAGTTAGTGTGTTCTCTCAGCTCTGTATGCTTTTGACCTTACCTGTCAATGACATTATCGGCACACAGCTTAGAGACTTGTCTTTGGTAATATCACACCAGGCAAATGCGTGCTGATTAGTCTCACAACACACACGCTTACACACTCATCAGACCGTAGGGACCGAGATCCTAATCTGTTTCCTGCGCACTGGGAATGCAGGCGTCATGAAATTGTATATTTTCAAAATATCTGTGACTTGATACCACCGAAAGTATCCAGTAGACGCACCGACCTGGTCCAAGTCTCCACTAAGTCTCTTCCCGACTCTCTGAAGTTACCGTTAGCCCGCTCCAAAAAAAAAAAAAAAAAACAAGAAATATTAATCTATTTCCTTCCACACTAACTTAAGTGCCCGTGAACTTTCTTCACTTTCACGCTTCTCTGAAACTTTACAATTTACTTTGTTCTGTATAATCCTCCATCAAGGAAATATGACAGGTAAAGACTAGAGGAAGGCATCTTGGTTCAGGGGTGAGCAAGTGGTCTCTAATGCAACATACGGTGGAGTTCAGAGACAACGGGCAACTTTATCTGATAATTGGCTCTAATCTGTATATTATTCTGGGCCGAGAGGCTTTTGTTCTGCAGTGATTATGCTGTCCGTAAGGTTCTGATCTCGCCTCATGTCTGTGTAATTGAAATAACCCTGACCCTGAAAAGCCACTTGATGTGTCCATAAAAAAAGATGAGAGAGGCTGAGAGCATGTGTGGGAAAAAAACGACGCGAGAGCAAAGGAAAGCTGAGATGTTTGTCACATTATAAAAGCGTTCACTTGATGGTCTATATCTCTGAGGCCACAGACTGTCGCACCTTCTTGTAGGTCAGGAATATTGTCTTCCTCTTAGAGGAAGTATTTCTGCACCATGTCTTTTCATACCTTGCCAGTGCTCTCGTTGCACCGGCCAAGGTTTTGTCCCCTCTCCCCCAGAAGCCTCAGAGTCACCTCTCTCGTGTACCATTAGACGTGGATTGTAGAACTGTATCCCCCCCCCCTCCCTATTTTTTAGGCTCCAGATTGTATATGAGAGTGGTTGAGGGTAACTGGTGTCTGATACTGTAGACAGTAGCCTGCGGCCGAGACTCAACAATCAGGCTATTGTCCAGCATCTGTATGGTTGAAAGTTGCTACCTGGTACTATCAGCGAGAGCAGAGGGTGCGGACAAAAGTGTGTTGTCAATGGCTGCTTTGTGAAGGGCCGTGTTTCCTCCGCCCCCTTCCCCATCAGCTCAATAGAAAGAGAGAGAGAGAGAGAGAGAAAGAGCAAAGGACTAAGATCCAGCCAATTAATCACCCTTTCTGATTTTCATCTATTAGGACATCCACCTGAGCAAATGCATTTGACACAGCATCGCCAAATGCTGTGTAAAGACACAATGCTGTTTAAAAGCTGTGCTCTGACAAACTTCAGCCCCTAGTATCCACAATGTAATTTTGAATTATTTGATTTGTGTAAATGAAATGCTGCGTTGCTGCAAATGTTGTTGCTGTCATGTATCTTGTTTTCTGTCAGCTAGCTCAGCTGAAAATCAACAAGTCATAGCCATAAGTAATAACCATACAGATTATCTGAGAGAATTCCTAGAAATAAGGGAAACAATTGTTCTGACAGAGAGGTAAAATAGTTCCTTTTCTTTAGAATAAAGGAACAACAGGTTGTTGGTGCCGCTATGAGATTCAAAACTCAGATGTTGACAATATGAAGGGAGTGACTGAAATCACTATTTTGTCCTTTCACATTCTAGTGTTTTTTCTGACATGAACAATTTCAATACAATTGTATATTTTTGTGTTATTTCATCAGTACAACATAAGTCTATGCTCAGAATTCAAAG
The DNA here is from genome assembly GCA_026230005.1 of Gila orcuttii. NCBI lineage: Eukaryota > Metazoa > Chordata > Actinopteri > Cypriniformes > Leuciscidae > Gila > Gila orcuttii. The sequence goes on along the minus strand of JAPDVR010000002.1, from coordinate 24,292,333 downwards.
CTGAATTTTCAGCATAATTACTCCAGTCTTCAGAAATCATTCTAATATGCTGATTTGGTACTTAAGATTAAGTTTAGATAGTTCAAAAGAAATAGAAATAGAAGATTTTGTAACATTAAATATTTTGAATAAATAAATACACTTGTTTCAGTTTTCAATCATTTAATAATTGAAGTATTTTCAGTGTTTTAAACATTAATGCCATATTTACTTTGTTTATTTTTATTTATTGTTGCAAGAAAAAGTATAACACAATTATTCACTTGGAAAATGCATCAAATCACAGAAATTACTGTTTCATATTGATTTTAAAGTGCAATGGTGAGGAAAGATGAAACTGTTATTTGAATTGCCTTGTTTTAAAACATGGCACAATAAAAAAAAAAAAAAAAAAAACAGGATTAAATTCATTGTTTTCTGTAATTGGAATTTCTGTGTAAATGCATTTATGCCATCTCATTCATGCTATATATATCCCACTTCAGATGCATGGCATTAACATTTTCAGTGTTATTGCTAACTGCTACACTGTCACTTATATTATTGTTTAGAGGCGTTTGTTTGGTACTTCTCTCTCAGATCTACAGTTGCCGTTTGGAAATTCTTTGAGTGTATTCTTATCTGTGCCCTCATGTATGAGTAAGTAACTATATTTCATAACATCCGCTTGTTGAAGATTTTACCCTAACTTAGCAATGAATCTTGGCACATGGCAAGGCTCGTGCCTAGACAATTTCCCTTCTATGCCTTTTTGAGCATGTTGTACATTTTAATTTAAAATAATGTTAATAATAATAGTAATAATAAAATAGAAGCTAATTCTTCTGATCACTGTCCCAAGAGTAAAGAAAAGACTTTTAGAAAGCCAGAACCGTGCCTCACCATCCTCTACTGCCTCAGCCTGGATCTTGTTATGAGTCTAATTTAAAGGCAAATATTCATAACTCAAATCTCCTTTTCTGATCCCTGCGCTTTATACGGAATCTGTTCATTATTTAGCTGCCTCGTATGAGCCTTATTTAATTGGCATGTTTTTTTTTAAGCAGTCAGTTTTCATTCTCATTATTATTTTCTAACCTTTCATCTACTGCACTACAAACTGACAGTTGCAGTTTTTCCATCATACATATATTTAGTTGCACAATCAGTGCAAGCATGCTACACAGTCCTTTATGATTTAATTTCTACGCGAGTATGTGATGGCTGTAACAGCTGGATGGCTCCTCTGGCTCTCACTCTCTGAGCTCAGACGAAGCAGCTCCCGGCGTGCTGATCATCCTCCCTATTGTTTTCTGAGTGGCTTATTAAATTACTCGACCTCCCTCGTATAGTGGGAGTTGTCAATGTGCTGCCCTGCTCCACTCTCCTGCAGGGCTCTCTCTCTCTCTCTCTCTCTCTCTCTCTCTCTCTCTCTCTCTCTCTCTCTCTCTCTCTCTCTCTCTCTCTCTCTCTCTCTCTCTCTCTCTCTCTCCCCATCTCTCACCCTCTCTTTCTCTGTGTCCGATAACAGGAGCTTGTATCGGGGCATTAATCCTTCTGCTCTCTTGGGTGGGATTAATACTCTCTCTTTGTGTAATTATGACCTCATTGCTCTGCTCAGATAAGAGGCAGGTTATCAGGTCAGACGACCATAGAGGGATGGCATGTAGGAAGAAGTTAGTGTTTCACAGTTTAGGGACATTGGAGGAGACGTGGAAAAGTTCATACCGAACACATTTTTGCATCTGTAGGTGCTTTTTGTCTACGTAAACGATTAATGTCTCCAGCTGTTGAGAAGTGTCTCGCTGTCTTTGAAGGCAAGAACACATCCTGTGTGAACGGTCCCTTACGTTGACGTGACACTGTTTGTGCTGACTTTCTATGACTTTATCAAGGAGACTACATTCTGATTTGCTGCCTTACTCCATGTTTTTCTTTCTCCATCTCTCTCTCTCTCTCTCTCTCTCTCTCTCTCTCTCTCTCTCTCTCTCTCTCTCTCTCTCTCTCTCTCTCTCTCTCTCTCTCTCTCTCTCTCTCTCTCTCTCTCTCTCCCTTCTCTGGATGCCTGCTGTTGCTGCTCTGTGCCATATGGAGCTTTACTGGAACCTCTCTTAAAAGATTCACCAGATGAATCTCTCTCTTGCTCTCCCTCTCTCTCTCTCGCCCGCTCTCTCTTTTGTGCTCTCTCTCTCTCGCTCTCTCTCTCAGCTGATGGCTTTCTCATTTAACAGATTGGCTGATGTGTCAGAGATGACTGGGTTATGCCACCGCTAAATGAGAGGAGGGAGTAAGAGACAAGTGCTTCCAAAGCTCAGTGATGCTCGTGGGCCAAAGTTCTGTTTCTGTTTTGTCTCTCTGCGTGTCAGGCATGTTCAGTGAGCGGGCATATGTGTTTTTACATTTGTGTATTATACTTATGTCTCAGATTTTTGTATTGTATTAATTTATTTATTTGTAAATACAAATTTAATTAAGGGAAAGGTTTTTTTTTTTTTCAGTATCTCGCAACATGAGCTACTATTTTATATATACATTCCGTAAATATGGATAAATTTTTAGTATAAAGGTAGGTACTTTAAACTTTTAAATTAATAATTAAATTATATTCAAATGAATGAATATAAAACTCAGTAAATGATAAATAAAATATAAAGAAAAAAATGTCTTCATTAGACAAATAAAATTATGAAACTATATGTTTAGCAGGGGAGTTTCCCTGAGAAAATAATCGATATTACAAAGATAAAACAAGACAAATATTACAAAATGAGACCTTAAAAGGTGTAAAAGTCACTTGCTTTTATAAAGTGACACTGCCCAACATCGACACCCACAGGTGACTTAAAACAGACCCCCTAATGCATACGCTGGGTTTAGTGGGGGGTATTTGAGAATGATTGGGGGGAAGTCACCTGAGAGGATATGATTGGTTCGAGCAATAAATCCCGCCTCTTGTTTTTGTGCACATTCTCGATTTAATTAAAAAGTAAGTAAACAACTCATCCTCTTAGATATCACCACTTTGTCACGTCAAAATCAAACTTGAAATGGCCTGAAAACACGATTACTGTGTGAGTTTTTAGTGAGCAATCAACTTGGGGAAATTAAAGGTAGATCTTCGTGTCTGTGATTACAAGCCTGAGGACTGATGAAAATAAGTTGACTATTAAAAAGAAAAGCTTAACATCAAATCACAAATAATATATACAGGTCCTTCTCAAAAAATTAGCATATTGTGATAAAGTTCATTATTTTCCATAATGTAATGATAAAAATGTAACTTTCATATATTTTAGATTCATTGCACACCAACTGAAATATTTCAGGTCTTTTATTGTTTTAATACGGATGATTTTGGCATACAGCTCATGAAAACCCAAAATTCCTGACTCAAAAAATTAGCATATTATGAAAAGGGTCTCTAAACGAGCTATTAACCTAATCATCTGAATCAACTAATTAACTCTAAACACCTGCAAAAGATTCTTGAGGCTTTTAAAAACTCCCAGCCTGTTTCACTACTCAAAACCGCAATCATGGGTAAGACTACCGACCTGACTGCTGTCCAGAAGGCCATCATTGACACCCTCAAGCAAGAGGGTAAGACACAGAAAGAAATTTCTGAACAAATAGGCTGTTCCCAGAGTGCTGTATCAAGGCACCTCAGTGGGAAGTCTGTGGGAAGGAAAAAGTGTTGCAAAAAACGCTGCACAACGAGAAGAGGTGACCGGACCCTGAGGAAGATTGTGGAGAAGGACCGATTCCAGACCTTGGGGGACCTGCGGAAGCAGTGGACTGAGTCTGGAGTAGAAACATCCAGAGCCACCGTGCACAGGCGTGTGCAGGAAATGGGCTACAGGTGCCGCATTCCCCAGGTCAAGCCACTTTTGAACCAGAAACAGCGGCAGAAGCGCCTGACCTGGGCTACAGAGAAGCAGCACTGGACTGTTGCTCAGTGGTCCAAAGTACTTTTTTCGGATGAAAGCAAATTTTGCATGTCATTCGGAAATCAAGGTGCCAGAGTCTGGAGGAAGACTGGGGAGAAGGAAATGCCAAAATGCCTGAAGTCCAGTGTCAAGTACCCACAGTCAGTGATGGTCTGGGGTGCCATGTCAGCTGCTGGTGTTGGTCCACTGTTTTTTATCAAGGGCAGGGTCAATGCAGCTAGCTATCAGGAGATTTTGGAGCACTTCATGCTTCCATCTGATTTCATTTTTCAGCACGACCTGGCACCTGCTCACAGTGCCAAAACCACTGGTAAATGGTTTACTGACCATGGTATTACTGTGCTCAATTGGCCTGCCAACTCTCCTGACCTGAACCCCATAGAGAATCTGTGGGATATTGTGAAGAGAAAGTTGAGAGACGCAAGACCCAACACTCTGGATGAGCTTAAGGCCGCTATCGAAGCATCCTGGGCCTCCATAACACCTCAGCAGTGCCACAGGCTGATTGCCTCCATGCCACGCCGCATTGAAGCAGTCATTTCTGCAAAAGGATTCCCGACCAAGTATTGAGTGCATAACTGAACATAATTATTTGAAGGTTGACTTTTTTTTGTATTAAAAACACTTCTTTTATTGGTCGGATGAAATATGCAATTTTTTTGAGATAGGAATTTGGGGTTTTCATGAGCTGTATGCCAAAATCATCACTATTAAAACAATAAAAGACCTGAAATATTTCAGTTGGTGTGCAATGAATCTAAAATATATGAAAGTTTAATTTTTATCATTACATTATGGAAAATAATGAACTTTATCACACTATGATAATTTTTTGAGAAGGACCTGTATATATATATAGTTTAAATTGTTACTGCCTTTAGTTATTATTTTGGAATAAATGTAAAAATGTGTCAAAATACTAACTTAATTAAATTTAAACTTGTTTTTAATAAATAGAACATTACTTATTATTGTAAAAATACTAAATGGAATTGTATTTGATCTCTTTTTTATGTAATGTTTATTTAACCAGGAAAATCAAATGTAACAGGGACATATATTTACAAATATGTGTGTGCGTGCGTGCGTGCGTGTGTCCATGCGTGCATGCGTGCGTGCGTGAGTGTGTGAGTAATTTACCTCATTTTAAAACACCGCTCCACTGATATTTTAGGCAGCAGATAATTCACAGTAATTCACACAAACTACTATATAAATAGAAGTGTTAATTTTACTAAGGATAATTTGTCTGAGTAATGTTGGCTGGAGTTAGTGTTAGGGTTACTCTGTGTTTTGTGCTCTTAGTGTGACACTGTGAACAGTTATCGGGCCTGTGACCTCTGCATGTGGTGTAGCTGCTTCTGAAGAGGCTGTAGTTTCTGCACAGTTATATGTTGTGAACGAATGAGTGTTGTCCTCGACAGAATTATCTGTCAGTGTCACTCCATTCTTTTTTTGTCTTGGGCAGCTGCTGTCAGAGACCCCCACCCCCTCTCACTAAAACCCACTGACCGCCATTAACACACACACAGATCTCAGCCCTCCGCCATCTGGAAACAACTGGGCCCCACTTGAAACACCCGACAGATTTATAAAAGCGGGGCTAATTTATAAAAGGCCTGTCCCACCGGCTCAGGTTTCAGGTAGCACTCAACACCCACTGTCTTATATTCACACGTCTTCTGACTGACATGTTCTGCTGCCTGCTTTGACATGCCATAGACATTCACATAGATACATTCATAATGTAATAGATTACCTTCGGCTGGTAAACATAATTCACTGAATCTGTCAAGTGAAAAAAATGCATGGCAGATTCCAAACCATCAGCATAAATGGTAACCTATGACAACCAAGGTTAAAACAACACAGTCTCACACTTATCTACCTGTTTTATAAGATCGAAGCATCTTTAGCTATTCTATTGTCTCAAGGCTGAATTAGACGCGTTTATTGAGATTAGGTGTATTGCGGAACAGTTTTTCATCCAGGTGTGTGTTTTTAAATGTGTCAGTGGTGGTCTAACTGACGGCTGTTCGTAATTAGAACTGCTAATGATGAAGTTTAGAGAACGGGCTCCTCCAATTTGGAGCTGGGTGGCATCCCGTTGACCGTGGCAGCTCAAACTTACAGCCAATCACCACAAGGCAGCATAAATCACAGAGAACAGAGAGACATATACGGGGGAGAGGGTAAACACTTCCAGCTGAAAGCATTTGGGTGCTATTTGTTGAGAGGAATGATGTCGTTTATATTGGGTGATCAGCGATGTTTAACAGACCGGCGCTCTATTTCATTTTCTCTCCGTCTCGCACTCATCCCTCTTCATTCTTTTCTCTTTTTCCTCCCCCCTACGCACACACTGCCTAAACACTCTTTCATCCCTCTGGATTTTCTCTCTCTCAGGGAAAGAGATGGGCCTGAACTCTGTCATGCTGCACATTTGGCGTGGAACATTTTGACACAGGGTGCTGTGGAAGAGTGACACAGGGAGCCGTGCTGTGACTCGCTTTTGAATGTTTCTGAAAGCGCAGAGTGACAACCATTTGAACTGAAACATTTTAATGATGCCTTCGTACTTCCAGGCAGAGGCAGCAGTGGAAAAAGAATAAGAAAGAAAAGTCGTGCCACATTCAGGAGTTAGGGCAAATCCTGCTTTGATGCCACCAGGGTCGCTGTATATTATCTCTGACCGCTCTTCAGTGAGCAAAGCTTTCATTCCGGCCAGCTGGAAACGAAGTCTCTGGCTACTTTTCTTCCGGCCGCTCCCCTCCATACCGCCACAGTTCCGGTGATTATGTAGCTTCGGTGAGCGGCCGCTCGGCTGCAACGTCGTCCAAAAGTTTCAATTTCACACCATGTTCAGCCGCATCCAACCCTCCTATTCCACAAGGACCCTCTGTCAACCCCTGTAAACCCCCCCCCCCCCCCCCCACATACCTTGATAAGTTTCCTTTTTTCTCACATCGATAGCTGTTTCCAATTTTACCAGCCCTCACTGTCAGTGTCTGGGTGTTCTGCTGGGTGAAAAACGCTCTTGCACTCTTTCTCCCTCTCTCTCTCTCTCACTTTCTCGCCCTCTGTCTTTCACACCCTTTCTTTCTGTGTTTCTTTCCAACTTTTCCAGTGCGAGTGTGTCTGATGAGCTCAAGCTGTTGAGTCTGCCTCTTAACAGATCGCAGATTATTAGCATGTGGCCTGAATGTCTTGCTCCCACAGTTAAACCACTCTACTGATGGAGATAATTATTACAACTATACACACAGTAACACACCCATCTCTCTAAATACTGCTCTCTCCCTCCATGTTAGGAAACATGCTCTGTGCTCTGTGATTAACCATTTGATGCATGATATCAATCTTTAAAAGACACTTTTTTAACCATTCAAGATGTGAACAAGTGACCTTTTACCCTTGTTTGTTATTCGTTATGACTACCCCTTTATGTCTCTTTTATTTAGTTTTGTTTTGTGTAACGAAAGTAGAGAATATGCATATGAGGTTGAGTTGTAGAGATAAGGAAGTCGCGAAAAGTGTAGGTTGGAACAGTTGGGACAGACTCAGCCACGTCAGCTAGACCCAACTTTCAGACGTTGGGTGCAGAGCGTTTCATATGTTTAGTGCTGAAGTTTGCTGTCAAGTTCTTGAGGTGAATACTTGTTTACAGCCCTCGAACCTCATATTCTCCAAAGCCATTCTCCCTACCTTTGATGGTCAGACTCAATACACACGCACACACACAAAACCCACAGACTTTTTGCAGACACAGTCATTCACTCTCACACATTCTTATATTGCTCCGAGTGAGCATACTGATTTAATTAAAAAAAAATCGTTTTCTATTAACATTTTTAATTTAAAATACAGCTTGTACAGTATAAATTAATCTTCCTTGGTTTTATTTATTTAGAACAAAAGTAGACTTGTTCAATTGATATTACTTAAATATATTCAGCTCAGGACGAAAAGTAAGAAAATCTAATAATAATAATACAAGGAATAATTATAAGAAACAGGCGGGTGTTAATAAGAATTATTATTCTTTTTAAGTAAAAATTTATTCATCAAGAGTTTAATTATATTTACGTTTATCTTTTTACTTTCTTTGACCAAAGTCTATGTAGGTTGCAAACACAAAAAAGCCAGTCTTATGGTATTTCATGAATGTACAACATTAGTTGCAATATATGTCATGGCTCTGACATTTTCAACAAATTATTTTTCCTACTTTTAATCAGCTGCCTAAGAGAACAAAAACTTCTGATGTTTTACCTCGAATACCTTCACATTCCAGCACTGAGCTTCTCAACATTAAAATGTTTACATTAGTTGTAAGCAGTGTATGTGGAAGAGAGAGCGGGAAAGAGAAATCTTTTTCCTCATGACTGAGGTCAAGTGAGCAGTTTTAGCCGTGTCCAGTTCAGCCCAGCACAATTCCTCAACAGAGGAGTCTTGGAATAGGAAAGAAGTAACAAGACAAAAGGAAAAAGAGCAGAAGTGTTTAGGCAGTTAATCCCTTGCTGTAGGAAAATGGATCACTTCCATTCCAAACCTGATTCATTCCCTCTTTAAGTGTATCCTGTCCATTCCTCCCTTTCTTCTTCTTTAATTCCACACTCCTTTCATCTCACCAATTCAAATAGTCATAGGAAAGATTAACGGCGGGAGAGAAAAGCTGCTTTTTTGATGATGGCATTTGTGGGATAAACAAAAGATCTTGACAGCAGCTAACACTAAACTTTTTCTTTCCTTTGATCCCAATTTACAGAGCTCCTTCACTTTATTTTCCTCTTTCTCTTTCACTCACTCTCTCACTTTTCTTTCATACGGAACTCTTAACTTTTAGATTGGATACAGTTGTGCTGGTCTGGCTTGTGTTTCTTCTCTTTTTGAGTCTTCATATCAGACAAGCTGGCAAAACATAAACCTATAACCCTACCACCGGCCAAAAAAGAAGAAAGATGGAGAGAAGAAATTGTCATAAAAGTGGAAATGCCCAGCTGATGTTTCCAAGCTGTTGAGTATGATGGGAGTTCTGGCAATGTTATGGAAAAGGAATACTTTTTCTCCAGTTCATTTTAGTTGCTTTTTAACCTTCCGAATGAAGTCATCTTCGAGTGTGCTCAACCGGTAATTTAGCTGGCTTTCTCACTGATCATTTCTCTTTTTTCTTATTCTCTCTTCCTGGCTGTTGTGAGAAGGATATTAACCTGTGCATTGAGACAGAAAAAAAAATGGAAATTTTCAAATTAAAGTTGTGCAAAAGCCTCAGTTTTTGAAGATAATGTTTCAATAATGTAAATCAGCAATACAATCTGACTATTTGTTTATTTATTTTTCAGGCTTGTCCACCTACACGTAAATGAAACAAAGATTATTGCACTGTGGAAAACAAAAGTTGCTTCCTTACAATCTACTTGGATTTTTAAGACATTTCAACTGAAATTACGTTATACTCACTTAAAAATTAGTTGAATATTGTACAACTTAAAAAAGTTGAAATTGCTTAACTTATTTTGATGAGTTAAAGTAATGTAAAAACAGATGTTGTCTAAACTTATTGATAATATATTTTTTTACAGTGTGAATTATGTTTTACAAGTACTTTTAAAATACTATTTCAGTCTTTCTACTTCAAAATGTCATGTTTCATTCAATGTGTTACTATGCCATTACAATTATTACTAGTAATTATTTGTGAAATTTAGCAGTTTGACTAAAAATTATTTGTTTTTATTCAGTGTTGACAGAGAAACAAGCAGTATTGTGTAAAACATATATTTTGCTTACAATTATTTTGTCACGCTTAACTGTCTTCTAGTATTGCAAAAATAATAAATTATGATAAAAAATAACAAATTAAAAATAATAATAATAATAATATATGTTTTTATTATATTCTTGTTTTAAAGCAAAAATAAAACCCTTTTTGATTTAACAATTAAGTTTAATTGCATTTATGTTTTAATTTATGTGCATTTTAGAATAAGCATTTGTGTCTCTTTTAAAGTGTCTCTTTTATCTGAAAGGCAGAACTTCCATTGCTACAGCCGCCATATTGTTTGGCACAATTCTTCCAATTCAGTGCTGGTCTGTCTCGTACTTGTCCTCACACTGTCTGGTCACGTGCATGACACTCACACACACAGAAATACACAGGAACTGACACACAGGTCAACTGGAACTGGCTAAGGTCATTTATGAAGCCAGCAGGGACATCTGCAAACATACAGAAACACAAATGCACACATTTGCACATGTGAAAACAGTGCATATTCATCTTTGGTTGTAGCAGGTCCAAGCTGAAATCCCACCGTAGAGCCAAGTGTTACTTTTCCGCTTGACTTGATTCCTGCATCCGCTCTCATGGACAAGCACACACACGCATACACAAAACACACACACACACACACACACACACACACACACACACACACACACACACACACACACACACACACACACACACACACATACTCTTTCAACACTGAGTGACTCATTCTACAAACACTCTGAGACGTATGCACACTGATTAGTGCTGTTTCTTATGCGAGGGGTTCATAGTCTGGTGGGTGTTTAAACTGTTGCAGAGGAAGTTGTGGACTGTCGCTCTGTGTTTGTTTAAATAGTAATAGAGATTAGGGATGAACATACAGGGAGAAAACACATCAGCCGCAGCTTGAGGACTTTATATTAACGTACAAAACAGGACAGTGACAGTTGTGGGTTTTCAGGTTCATTTGTTCGAGTCTTGTCCCCTCTAGCTGTCTGGACGTCTGTTCCCACAAACCAGGCAAATTCAGATTTCATCCGTGCTGTGAGCCATCAATAATGCTCTTTATCGTAAATAAATGCTGCCCCACAATAACATTTCCATGTCGGATGCTCAGCATGGGCCCTCCATATGACGGGGAATGTACAGTATAATGTAAATATTATGAGATACTGCTTGTCTAATTTGTAAGAAGACATAATTCAGCATTTTGCCTACACTCCCAAATCAAATAGATTTTAATAATATGAACTGTATAATCGATTCCTGAATTTATGTTTGGATGTATTATTATTCAAATAGTTCTGGCTGATTTGTGCAGGAAATCACTGCTGATGTGTCCACTGAAGCATGACATATTAATATATCCTCATTGATAATTTAACATATTCACTCTGTCTGACTGCAAACGTAAACGATCCCTCAGACTCCCACGCCAATAGAAAGCTCAAATTACCTCAACAAACCTCTTGTAACAGTTTGCCATATTAGTGATGTCAATGTTTTCCTATTTAAGGCTTGGTGCTAGTCATTGAACCGCAGCAATTTTTAATTAAGAATTTAATTACCAATAATGCAGTCGATCAGCTGCTTCTAATTCATTTCAAAGAATCAGATAAATACGGTGCACATATTCATCATAGACAAAAGTGTTCTTTGTTAAGTTAGCTGATTAGAAAATATATTTAGCCTTTTATCATTTTGTTCATAGTTTTTTTTTTTTTCTCTACTTACAAAAAAAAATCTTAAATTGCTTAAATCTAATTATTGGGCTGATTTTGAGAATAAGCTCACTTTTTTGTAATTTTTATTTTCTATTTAACAACGCTATAAATAATTGTATCCATTTCCATACTAGGTGCCTAAGGCTCGAAATAATACAGTATCGCTGAAAGTTTGGCTGTTATGATGGTGGTGAGAAGATAAATGGTCAATAAAAAGTGGAACTTCTGGTAACAATGTAATTTATACTGCAGTGAAATCAGCATATGGGCCTGACAAGCAAAAAACTTTGTCTCTGCTTCATCTCAAGGAGCAATATGGTGTGTGTGTGTAGTGTGTGTGTGTGTGTGTGTGTGTGTGTGTGTGTGTGTGTGTGTGTGTGTGTGTGTGTGCGTGTGTGTGTGTGTGTGTGTGTGTGCGCTGATGCTTTTATTTGTGAGTGTGTGTGCGTGTGTGTGTGTGTGTGTGTGTGTGTGTGTGTGTGTGTGTGCTGATGCTTTTATTTGTGAGTTCAATATGTATATTCAGGCCCACATGAATTCTGCATGCACATAACAGAAAAATATAACTGCTGAAAATGTGAAAAATTCTTCATATACTATATTAAAGCCATATTAAAGATGTTTAAGCCCATTTTCAGAACGAACAAATAAGAGCTCTGATCTGCGACAGAAACACCTCTCACGTTCTCTGCCATTTCAGTCAGCAACAGAGCACTCACACGCACTCAAACACTGCTTCACACTTAAGAGACATTACGATAACCCCTCCATTCTGCCTTTCAACCTTCTCTTTCTTTTTTTTTTCTGCTGTCTGACACATTAATGTCGGACATAAGATTAACCAACAGCAATTTTCGCCTAAAACATCCAAACCCCTCTGTTTCAGGGCCCCTCAAATCTCCAGTCCTCTAACACGTCCATATAGGGAAGCTTTTTTAAAATCACACACACCGCATACACAAAATCAAGAGCGCCGCCTCTGAGAGAGAGCGGATGAAAGAGGTAGGGCGAAATAAGTATGTTTGAGCATGAAAAGCAAAGCATGCATGTTGGGAGGGCTCCAAAAGAGGGCCAGCCAAGAAAGAAATTAAAGTACAGCGATTATCTGGACCCAGAATTAGAAGCAGAGGGTTTTGGACTAATAAACATTTGAAACGCACCCCAGGGCCCTCACCATCATTTATTACTCCACCATCTCCCATTATTGTGTTCTTTTCTTTTGTTTTCTTATTTTTTCTACATCGATTCCCAGGATGTTTTAGGTAGATTTTATTAATTCTTGCTGGCAGGGTTTAATGAAAGGTTGTTGTTTTTTTTGTTTTTTTTCTCTTCCTTTCCCAATCCCTTCCGCTTTGGATGTACTGATCCGGTGTTTTATTTCCGTCTTCTAATGACTGTATAGTTGTTATCAGTAACTCTTGCCGTATCACAGGCCGACAAAGAGCGGTCATCAATTAACTGACACCACCCCCACCGAAGTGTCCCGTTCTGACCTCTCAGCACTGCACTTAAGCTTATCAACTCCAAAAACAAAGCACCCCTCCATAGTCTCTTTCACATACAAAGACTAGCATTATACGAAATTATATTTTACATGAGTTTTGAAAGACTGTGTACCAAAAAACAATGTAAGGTAAATCCACTACACATCTTATATTGCATTTCAATTGTTGGTTCTATGAAAAGATAACCATCCACAATTAGTGTAGTTCAAACAAATTATTATTTGGTAACACTTTACAATTAGGTCTCATTACTTAATGTTAATTAATGCATTTACTAACATGAACTAACAATTAGCAATACATTTGTTACAGTATTCATTAATCTTTGTTAATATTAGTTAATAAAAATACTGTTTATTGCTAGTTCATCTTAGCTCAGGTGCATATTGACAGATACAACTTTTGATCTTGATAATGTATTAGTAAATATTAAATTTAACATGAACTAAGATTGATACATGCTTTATAAGTATTTTTCATTGTAAGTTCCTGTTAACTAATGTTAACAAATAGAACCATTTTGTAAAGTGTTGAAGATTATTTTCTATAAACCAATAAAAACAAAACGGATTCAAACTAATAATGTATTAATATTTATCTGGATATTTATGACAACATATTCACATACACTAGCATTCAAAAGTTTTAAGTCAGAATTATTTATTTATTTATGTATTTATTGTTAATGAAATACATTTTTATTAAAGCTTTTATTCAGCAAGGATGCATTTAATTGAACAAAATTGACAATAAAGATATTTTTAATGTTAAAAAATTTCAAAATGTTTTGAACTTTCTATTCATCAAATTTGAGAATAAAAAATGTTTCTTTAGCACCGAATCAGCACATTAGAATGATTTCTGAAGGATCATTTGACATTGAAGACTGGAGTAATGGCTGCTAAAAAAATAAAAACTTCCAGAACAGTTGTGCCATCACAGGAATATGTTACGTAAAAAAATAAAAAAAATAAAATAAAAAAAAATATATATATATAATAAGTATAATTAGTTATTTTAAATGGTAAAAATATTTAATTGTAATGTATTATGTTTTAGTGTATTTTTTTTTTTCAAATAAATGCAGCCTTGGCTTCAAAAAAAAAAAACTACATCCAAAATGTCAAGTAAGGGCTCTTGCGTAAAACCAAGCACATAGGCTGAGGGAAACACTCTCACGCTGTCTCACGAAAGACGCCACCCTCATGTCTCCTGACAGACCAGAAGGTGGAAAGGATTTGTGAATCCTGGGAAGATTAAGTGTACAGCTTAGTGCTGTGTGACCGCTAGTTTACACTTTTTTTATTCTTCTTTCTCTCCCTCCCTCTCTTTCCCTATCCCTATGTGCCCCTTCTCTCGCTCTCCAGGTAGACAAAAGTAAGCTCACAGTCGGGCGGAGCCTGCGTCGAGCGAGCGCTCCGATTGGTTGCCACGTTGCGTTACACCGCGTCATGCGGGCAGGATGGATGTGAAAGAACGCAGGCCCTACTGCTCACTTACCAAGAGCAGGAGAGAGAAAGAGCGCCGCTACACCGGCTCATCCGGCGACAGCGAGGACTGCCGCGTGCCCACCCAGAAGTCCTACAGCTCCAGCGAGACGCTCAAGGCCTTCGACCACGACTCCTCACGTCTGCTGTACGGAGGCCACGTCAAAGAGATGGTCCACCGAGAGGCTGATGAGTACAGCCGCCAAGGTGAGTCACCTGTGCCTGTCATACCTCACAGATGCAGGACCAATCCATTGTGACTTAACACAGTCCAGAGGTCACATGTCATACAGCTTTGCAGCGCATACTGAGAAAAAATAACAACAACATATGCCTAGAAATATGCCAAGAATGACTTCTGGATGGATCACATTCGAATAATAATATATGTGATGTACAACCATAATTATACATAATTAGAGGAAATTAAGTTTGGTTTGGCACAACCGTGCGCTTTCTCTGAGAAAACATTTACTCACTTTTGATTGAAAAATGAAGCAGATTCGAAAACAGATTAGACAGATTTACGGACACAAACTCACTCTGCTACTTGTCTAGTCGACAGAGCGAAGAAATAAAGCATTTCCTCTGATTAACGCAATCCAAACCCCCTCGACCGAGCCTCTCATTTTCACATCCGAAGTTTCTGTTATAACATATGCCCACGTGTCCCATTGGCAATAATGAATGGCACCATAAAAAACATAAACAGCATTATTGCGCTGTTCTGAAGTTTGCAATGCACCCTGGTCGGCCACAGTTTTATTACTAATTATGAGCGCTGTGGGCCCGCAAGCATTCGCACATCCACACTTATAAACTCCCTCACATTCATTGAGTTCTTTGTTGTTTTTCTTTTTGTTTCTTCTGCATGTAAGGCTTCATCGAAATATGCACCAGTAAAGGTGAGTTTTTGCGCTGTGGATTTAGCACAGAAGTAGATTTGGGTCAAATGTTTTTTGTTTTTTTTCCCCAGGTGTTGTGATTGTCTGCGTTAGCACTGTGTGTTTGTGTGCCCTTAACGTAAGTGTTGTGTTAAGCTGAAGGTCAGCCTAGCTGTTATCAGTCACTGGAGTGCTAGAGGCTCTGTCTGTTGAGTGTGTTTATTTTAGAAAGCACAGGAAGTGACACCAGATTACAGCAGGGGGTAAAGGAGCAGTCTGCCTGCAACCATTATGCAGGGTAGCCCACTCAATCGCAGAGAGAGAGAGAGAGAGAGAGAGAGTAAAGGCGCTCACAGATGTAGTGCAGACACCGTTGAGCTCTTGAGAGACTGCACTCCGGCCTCAACACGGTCTTCAACACTCTCCCCATAATCACCCTGCCGCAGACGTCACCTAACCCAGTCTCAAGCCCTAACCTTGGCACGCAACAGCGTTCGTCATGAAACTAATTCCTCCCGTGTGATATATTTTTAGCCTTTAGACCATTGCAAAAAAAAGCTATACCTAGATAATTAATTTGTGGAATAGAAAGGACCAGGCAGGCGAACTGAAATTGTTAATTAGCCATTACACAACAATGGCAGATTGGAATTACTGAGATCTGAAATAATGTAGCCTTGCTGGGAAGTGCTGCCGTTCAGTTCCATTACAAAGTTCCATAAAGGTCATTACCAGTTCATTGATTGCTTTCAAACTCAAATTAACACTTCATAAATATTTGAGCAGAAAAGCCATAATTGCTCAATTATCTTATCCTGTAGAATTTCATCTACACTAATTGGTGTTCATTTGGAATTTATATGGTTTTAATTGAACTTTCGGTGGAACCCAGATTATTTCTGTAGTTAATAGCCCTTATTAATTCCTGTTAATGCAGGGGATCAATGGTTTTCTTTTTCATTGCTTTCCTTTTTTATCGCCATCCTAATAAAATGCGCCTCTTTTTTTCAGTGATTGTTTTAACATGAAATTCTGTGGCTTAAAATAATTGTAGTCACTTACGCATTAAAACTTTATTAGGTTTCATTTTTTAACATTATCAGATATATTTAGACTATTTACTTCAGAATGCTTTTCATCCTTTGCATGATAGATATGATTTGCTTGATATGGTCAAATTAATTGAATTGACTTGATTTAGTCAAGATAAATATTTTTTCTTCTTTTTCTTTATACTTTTTCTTAACAAAGAAATGCATTTAAAACATTTTGAAATCATTTGAAAATGTTACGCTGCATCCTTTGAGGAGTCATAACCATTAAAAGTTACGAGGATCTGCTTGCAAACGACTAAATAAATGATCCGTTTAAAGACCAGTATATTTCCGCAATATATATGGTCTCAGTAAATGTGAGGAAGCTTTTTTTTTTTTTTTTCTCTCTGGCACTGCGGTTTTTCAGGACTCAGTGTTTTTGGAGCTGTGCACACCTATCACCATGGCAGATAAGCTCCCTCCGTGGAATGCAGACTCTGCTTCACAGACTAATTCTACAGAATACAGAGTTTGGAAATCATTAGATCCAGACAAAAAGCACGGGAAATGAATCGAAAGTCGTAGCGGCTGCTAAGTTGAAAGTTCTTTCACATCGTCTAACGTGAAAATACGTTTTAAAGTTTGGATTTAATAAACTGTAAATTAATCTGTTTTATTCTTTTTCAATGGCATGGATTGATTGGTGTTTTTAGTTTTTAGTTTTTTCCCTTTGGTTGCTTTTATAAAGTTTTTTTGTTTATTTCTTTGTTTATGGTGGAAGCATGTGTTTTAAATTATGTATTCATATATTTATTATAATTATATGTATATTTATTTATTATATTTCATCTGTAGACATTATTAAAAAAATGACTTCAATATTTGTTTGACATATTTTAGCCCATCAGCACATTATTTCTTGCTTTTTCCTTATTTATTTTTTTTTAACTAAAGTTGATTACTCAGTTATTTAGTATGTAATTGTTATCCACATTTTTGTTCTTTTGAATTTATTTTATCATTATTTTTTAAGTTATTCTTAAATGTAGAATGAAAATATTTAAGTTTTTAAAATCCATTTTAAATGATCTATATCATATATTTACATTTTGATGATGATGTGTATTGATTATCAACTTACTATTAGCATTATCAATTAAATTAGTATTATATATTATTTACGAAGTATATATTCATATTTCTAATCATATTTATCATATTTTAGAATCATATTTTTGTTTGACAACAACATATATTTGTATATTAATCTCAACATGTTGCAGTCATTGCTGCTTCTGTTTTTTGCTTTTTTTGTCATCTTGACTTTGAAGTCAGATATTAACAGCCTGGAGACATTTCTGAAATCATCGTTCAGATTTAAAGTGTTAAAAGTACCAGTCTGACTGCTCACACTTTGGCATGATGAAGCTGTCTCCTTGTCTGTGCGCATTTCCCCTTACAGTTTTCACTGCAAAAGTAATTACATTTTAATTGCGAAATTATCTAATGATTGGACGTCTGAAGACAACAGCATGCTAGATGTATTTTATCACCTGCATAAATGGTGCAAACTACAGTAAGTCTTGCTATAAATAATATGACAGTTTTGATTACAGAAAATCAGATACATATTGTGAGCTTGACACGATATAAATAATCTTTCATTTTAGTTAGATTGAGACTTTGCACAGCCCAAGAGACTGCAGTCAGTTCATTAAAACATTTTTAAAGAGCGTGTAAACGGCTGTTTAGACGTGTTGCCGCGGTGTTCCTCTCACGGTTAATTGCTGCCGTTTATCTGCATCCTTCCAAAATACATGTACTGTAGAATGTGCACAGAGAAAACATCATCAGTCTCACTGTGAAACATATTTTTCAAGCTCACTTAGCACAATTAGGGCTGCCAGGGAACATACGTGGTGCTACAGGATAACAATTAGTCATGTGACTGTCCACCGTTCTCAGAGAAAAGTGTTTGTAACTGTATTTTTTAGACAGAAGTAGTAATTAATATCTTGTTATGACAGTCATATACTTGGGTAACAACTTGGGTTGTTACACACACACACACACATTTGTGTCTTAGTTGCAATGCCACCTTGCACATTTATTTATTTGTTCATTTATTTTGCTTTCACAGGGTTAGCTAGTATACATGTCATAGTCATTCAGCAGAAAGAAATTCTGGTAACTTGGGTTTATATCTGTGGTTCCAAATACCGATCAGAAATCACATTTGCAGTACATTGTGGGTCTTCAGGGAACAGACTGCTTAGTCTGCGGATATTTGACTGTCTGATGAGACTTGATAGTCTCTTTGTTCCACACATGTGTTAGCTTGCCTTGTGTGTGTGTGTGTGTGTGTGTGTGTGTGTGTGTGTGTGTGTGTGTGTGTGTGTGTGTGTGTGTGTGTGTGTGTGTGAGAGAGAGAGAGAGAGTGTGTTGTTTACAGAAGCTTTCCTTTCTATCCGGCTTTTGGGTCAGTTGATACAATCTCCAATGCCAAAAATGAGACCCAAAAAAAAAAAAAATAGATTGCGCTATCAATTTACACCTTTATTTTTCTTTCCTTTTCCCCTTTTAGTGGATCTTTTCATAGCTTGACACTCCCCAAATGGCTCCCCAGTTGCCAGCAAGGCCCATTTACCTGTCAGCTTGTGTTTTACCAACACTCTATGGGCTGTTCCTACCTCACAGAACAGACCAACAAAGCATACCTGCAAGTTCCCCCTCACACACACACACACACATGAAAGATACCACTCTGTGCTTACAATGAGAACCACTTACCATGACGTTCAACCTGTGAGTGATATTAAGCCCTCTTAGGCTTTCCACAGTCCCTCCAGTGAGAAAAAAGTCACATTTTTTCAGTGCTCATTTACTGTGTGTCTGTGTTTGTGTTTGTGTGTGTGTGTGTGTGTGTGTGTGTGTGTGTGTGTGTGTGTGTGTGTGTGTGTGTGTTGTGTGTGTGTGTGTGTGTGTTATAAGGGAGATTCTAGTGCCCAGGGAATTAGACGATTCTAGTTTATTTATCATTCTCTTGATGCTATAAGTGCACATAGCAGAAGTAATCGTAGAAAACAGAAGTCAGACTTCAAAATAGAACATTAAATGGATTATTTTTGGTGTCTCTTTGATTGATTGTTTCCTCTGCTTAACTAGGGCATGTGGAAAGTGTCTCAGTGTGTGTTTTAAATGGTTGCTGCATTGTGTGTGTGTGTGTGTGTGTGTGTGTGTGTGTGTGTGTGTGTGTGTGTGTGTGTGTGTGTGTGTGTGTGTGTGTGTGTGTGTGTGTGTGTGTGTGTGTGTGTGTGTGTGTGTGTGTTTGTGTGTGTGTTTGTGTGTGTGTGTGTGTGTGTGTGTTTTTGTATCGGTGCATTTTGTTAAAATTATTTATAGTTATTATTGACAAATATGAATACAGGGTGCATATTATTATTATCCAATCCATAATTATTTCCTTTTTTTTTATTTTTATGTTTTATTCATTTAGAAATTTTTTGGTAAAAACAGTATTATTGTGAAATATTATTACAATTTAAAATAACTGTTTTGTATATTAATATATTTTAAAATGATTTATTTATGTGATGGCAAAGCTGAGTTTTCAGCAATCGTAACTTTTTAGTGCACATGATCCTCAAGAAATTATTCTAATATGTTGATGTGCTGCTCAAGAAACTTTACTTATTATCAATATTACAAACAGCTTTTGCTGCTAAATATTTTTCTCAGAATCAAATAAATAAAAACATCTGGATTCTTTGATGAATAGAAAGTTCAAAAGCAAAGCATTTATTTGAAATAGAAATTGTTTGTAACATTATAAATGTCTTTATTGTCACTTTTGATCAATTTTTCTATTTAAAATCCTTGCTGAAGAAGAGTATTAAATACTTTTTGATGTAATAGAGAGACAGATCTTTTCATTTTACTTTAATTTGTTTTGCTTAATTCTGATATACAAGCAAAATAACTGTAATTTTTATATAGCAGTTAAACATATTGCATTGCACTCTAAAATAAAAAACCATTCAGCTGCCAATTTGTTTGTTTTTTATGTGTTTTTTTCACATTTGGCACTTGCAGATTGTTAATAGAAGACTATGTGTATAGATACATGCTCAGTTTGTTTGTTACGTTTCTCTTACAGGACAGAACTTTAACCTGAGGCAGCTGGGAATATGTGAACCAGCCACACGCCGTGGCCTGGCCTTCTGCGCAGAGATGGGCCTCCCCCACCGCGGCTACTCTGTTGGTGCAGGCTCAGACATGGACACTGAGAACGAGGGGGTGATGTCACCGGAACGTGCCATGCGCCTCTGGGGCAGAGGTGTGAAGTCAGGCCGCAACTCCTGCTTGTCCAGCCGCTCAAACTCAGCCCTGACCCTGACTGACACAGAGCACGAGAACAAATCAGACAGTGAGAACGGTGAGTGGAGCCACACTAGGGCCACGTTCAGCCTTTTAGTGCAAACTCAACTAGCTCAAAACAGATATAAAAAACATTGTTATTTTTTTCTACCATGCTGGAAAAAAACAGCTAAGGCTGATTGCTGTGTTTTGGAACATGGTAGCTGGTTTTTAGCTGGTCTGAGATCAGCTAGTGCAAGCTGGTAGACTATCTTGGACCGACAACAAACAAGCTTTCAATGAGGCTTACGGTGCTTCAAGGTGGAAAATTGTGAATGTCCAAACGGCCAGCTTGAACCTGCTAGAAATTAGCTACAATGTTCCCAAACTTAAGATTTCTACATAGAGGACTCTATAAAAGGAAATATTTATAGATTATACACACTTCTCTTGCACATTATTAGCATTATCACACTCTTTTGATTCTCATCATGACCGGCCACAGAGTCAATAGCAAGCAGAACAAAGTCAATATATCCACATGCTCTCTTTCTCTTTATGCCCATACCACTGCTTCCGCGGCCCTAAGAGGACCCTCCAGCGGCCCAATCAAAGGTCTGTCTTTGTGTCGGGCACTAGGAGACCTTACCTAGCCATCGTTGGAATGCTCCGCTCGCATGAGCGAACACACACAATGGCTGGTTAACAGGCCCCAGCGGTTTGAAGTGCAAATTTGATCATGCTTGAAACCTGGAGAAGTGATGGGAGTGACGATCTCTCTCTCTCTCTCTCTCTCTCTCTCTCTCTCTCTCTCTCTCTCTCTCTCTCTCTCTGTCTCTCTCTCTCTCTCTCTCTCTCTCTCTCTCTCTATCCTTCTTTTTTATTTGGTGCAGTCATTCATTCCCACAAAGCAGCTGTGATGTTTTAAAGAATACTCAGGTGACAGGTTTCCGCTGGGCCTCCCCGCCACACTTCCGCTGCCTCTCACCCAGAGCGAGGCCTCGGCGGGGGCGCGGGGTGTCATCACTCCATCACATGCTTTTTTGATTATATTTTTATTCACACTAAAATCCCTCAGATTTGTTTCTTGTTGTTCTTTTCAGGTCCAATTGAGAATGAAGTGGAGGAGGGTTTTCTTCTCCTCCTTTTTTTTTCATGAGAACTGAGAATTAAAGCTGCTGACAGTGAGGTATAGGACAGCCATTTTGAAGGAAGGGGGGAAACCAAGCAAATGAAGAGCTAAATCATTCATTATCTTCCTATGCACACACTCTCCTGTCACTTATTCTCATTTATTAATATTCCTTAGACTAACAGGTGTTGTGTGCAAATAACCTTTAAGAAGACCTTATCTAATCACTTTCATTAACACCTTTTGGCTTAATTAAGGAAAGCAAAACGCTGAGTGTGTAGGATTGTTATATTTGCTTTCATTATGAGATGAATGTGTGGGGCGACTCTCATATCTCTGATGACCAGAGCAATGAACGCACTCCTTCAGCAGGAGCTTGTTCTACATATTTTATATTCACTTTCCTTAATGTAGTTAATATTTGTGAAAGGAGCCCTGTATGTATGTATGTACTGTATGTATCTCAGATGCATATTGAAATTAAGAGAAGAAGCTTGACTCTAGTTGAGTCCAATAGAGTTTAATGTTAGCATTTTGCTAGATTAAACATGTACATGTAATACTCTAACCCAGTGGTTCTCAACCAGAGAGTCCCAGCAAACTTCCAAGATGGTCTCAAAATGACTTAAAATGATTACATTTTAAACAAAGCAACTATAAGTCAAGATATTTCTTATTTTAATTATTGTATTGGTTTTAAAGAACAATGATTCCCACAGCTTAACTGGATATGTGAAGAAACCTCATTTTAAAAGTGTAATTCGTTAGACATGGAAGTAATGTAAATTATTAACTCCATGGACATTTTTATAATGAATATACATTTTTCTAGTTAAACCCTGCTCTAAGAAAAATGTGAATTAAAAATCTTTATCCAGTAAACCATGAACAACTGCAAAAGTATTGGGCCTTTGACTCCCACTTATGCCTTGGAATCAAAAAGACTGAGAACCACTGCTCTAACCAATACTTTAATAAAAATACATAGCACACAAAACATATTGGATTAAAAAAATCTAATTGAATTACATTTAACTATTCTATCTTTTTTATTATTATATTAATTACTTTTCCTGGATTTTGTCTTAATGCAGCATAATTAAGTTGACTATCTTTTGTAACAGCGTTATCATGTTTAAAAATGCCTCCTCTGTAAGCAGATCACTAGGTTTTTTTTTTTATACAAGTGTTAACATGTAACATAAGTACATGTGTTTTTTTTTTCTAATTGTCTCACTGAATTGTGGCATATGTTGCAGTTGCCGAGGCTTATGTCCTAACAAGAGACAGCTGCAGACAGTGTTAGTGAGTCCATGAGGAGAAAATAAAAAAATATATATTTTCTTTCTGTTCTTGGTTTGTTTCACTTCACTCCATTACAAGATCTTTGGGATTAACTTCAGCTACTGTTTCCCTCAAATTTGGTGCCTCTTGACATGAATGTTGAAAAAAGCTTTCTCCAGGCGTACCAAAAGATTTCCTGTTTACATGTGCCTGGCGTCACCATGGAAGAAAGTGTGTCCAAATGATTGACACACTGTTTGGCTTTTTTAGGCCTCTTTCCCAACTCCTTTCTCTACCGAATTCAAGATGGAGTCATTTTTAGCTTTCAAGATTTTTCGGCTTGTCGCCTCAGACCTTGATTGTACGTACTTGTGAGGATGGGCCGCCGTCCCTCGTGACACTGCCTTTTGACTTCAGACGCAATGGAGGTTAATTCCATTTGCGGAAAAGCGGGATTTGTCAACCAGAAGCTGAGAGTGGAAGTGAGAGAGGTGTGTGTAGCTCTGTCAGACACGGTTTTAGTGAAAGGATCTCGAGTCTGGTCCCACATTTCCAAGTTCACCCTTAAACTCTATTAGAAAGTACATAGAGAGAGAGACGCTCGCACAGAGACTCTCTCGGCTCGCCATAGAGAGCATTCGCTCTGCCTGCTCTCGCTCTTTGGACTTAATATCCTGTAATGGAGAAGGGGTCGGGAGAAACACCTGAGCACAATGTGTTCCACTGCAGCAGAAAAGACGAGAGAGGGAGAGAGGAAAGGAGAGGGGGAGCGAGAGATGGCCGCTAACAAAGGAGGGATATTTTGTCCCCCATCTCCAGGGGACATTTGAGCCAGGGATGCGCTTCACCGCATGCCCACCCGTGTCTCCCTCTTCCTGGGTCACTGCACACCTGCTCACTCCCCCGGAGGGAGCGAATGAAAGGAGAGAGAAGGCACACAAACACACACACTTCAGTCTTCACAGTAAGGCAAAGAAAAAAAAGAAGTTTTGTTCGTTCAAAAGAACAGAATTTATTTGAAATTATTTTTTTTTCATTGTAAAAGTCTTTACTGTCTCTTTTCAGCAAATTAATGCATTCTTGCTTAATACAAATATTATTCATTTTAATGTTAAAAAAGAATATTAAAAAATATATCATACTGCCCCCAAATGTTTGATTGGTTGTGTGTGTGTGTGTGTGTGTGTGTGTGTATGTCTGTGTGTCTGTGTGTGTGTGTGTGTGTGTGTGTGTGTGTGTGTGTGTGTGTGTGTGTGTGTGTGTGTGTGTGTGTGTGTGTGTGTGTGTGTGTGTGTGTGTGTGTGTGTGTGTGTGTATTCCTCTTATATACTGTATCCAGTAATCAAAAAATCATGTTAAAAACTATGGGAACCATATAATTTAAAAACCCTTTTAAAAGAAAGTCATATTTTGTGTATCCTGCAAAATCATGATTTCTATTAAAATAATCAATATTTAAAACTTTTTTTGTAAGTTGTATTGTAGTACTTTCTATTGTATTGTACTTTTTTTTTTTTACAACTTTAGATCCAACAGAAATTGTTGTGCCTCCTCTGTCATTTGCAGTCAGCTTGCCATCATATGACACCTGCTCTTCTGGATCTGTTTTTGATTTTGAGCTTGTTTGAAGCTTCTCTCTCTCACACACTCTCTCACACACACACACACACACACTCTCACACACACACACACACACACACACACACACACACACACACACACACACACACATCTGCACACTACAGGGGGTTCAGGGGAAGAGGGATAGAGAAGGGGGGAGAGCCCTGACTACGTGAGAGTCCTCAACTGAATATTCGAGGTCTCGTTAGCACTGCTCCCCGACTGAGGTTTTAATGTGCCCCTGTTTTGATTCAGGTTGTTTCATAATTTTGGGGTGGGGGCTTTAATCAAAAATTGCACTGCAGATATGAGAGAGCTTGCCCTGCTGTGAGCAAGGAAGCAGTTGCACTGACATTAGTCCATGTACCCGGGTGTGCGAGAGAATGTTCCAGAACTAGCATCTAATCTCACTCCGTTGTTTAAGAGTCTGTGAAGCTACATCAAAGGATTTGACAGGAGAGAAGCAGGAAGTTCTCCGTCCTGACACTTTTTTTTTCTAACTTGAATGCCTCACTTTGGGTCAAGAGCTTGCATTTCGTGTTTGTGTGTGTGTGTGTGTGTGTGTGTGTGTGTGTGTGTGTGTGTGTGTGTCTGGCTTGTAAATCCACCAAATTTTCTCAGCAGTAGTGACCAGCGGTCAAGCCAGATTTATCGTGTCAGGAGCGTCTCAAGTACTCTTTTCTATTACTTGCATTGCCATAAGCACCAATAATCTGTGGAACATTTTTGCTGAATCATCAGAGGTGATAGAGACCTCTGGGAGTGATTTTTTGCTTGGTGGAATAAAATGTCCACCACCTCTCCTTATATTTTATATAAAGAAGGTCATAGGTGTGTGCTTAATGAGATTAAGAAAAATGTGTCAACAATAACGCAAATCCTGTAAATATCTTAACCGGCTTAGTCAGTCGGGCATGATAGTTCAGGGCACAGAAATTCCATCTTTGAGGCTGCCTGGCTGTAGGTGTGAACACACACACACACACACACACACACACACACACACACACACACACACACACACACACACACACACACAGTTAAACATCACAGTATGCAAAAATGTGTACTATTAATAAGCATCACATCCAAACAAGCTCGAACATTTTGCAATTTAAATAGGCAGTCATCTAATTACTTCAGGAAACTCTACAAAAGTGCTTAATTAGCAATGATAACTACAGCCTTATATCTTAGGAGTGTCTTAATGTGTCTACTATATGTAGTTTAGTGCATCCTGCTTCCTCTTTAGCAGGCTAAAGCTTTCCAGACTCGACCGCTTTAATTGGATGTGTGATTAAATGAGTTATAAAGAGATAAATATGTTCAAAAAGTCTGCTGAACAACTTCATTTTAACAATAACCAGGTGCTGAATATATCTGCAGAGAGAAAAATATTCAGAGCTGGAGAGTGGAAAAAGGCCAAGTGTGTTTTATATTATAAAATGAGTTACTTATATAAGGGTTATGACATTCATGTTGCGGCAGAGTGTCTGTATGAATTGAAAAGCAATGCTGTTGTTGTTTCTTTCAGTTTAAAGTGCTCTGGGATTGTGTGAGCGACCCTAGCTGTCTTTGCAAAGTTATTGATATCAGTGTTTTAGCTAAGAGACCTGGCACAGGAAGATACAGGGTGATGGCGATGGGAACAGGCTTTCAGGAAAGATTGCACCACCAATAACTAAGCCAGACCGCTGATGTGCGTGGCACATAGATAAGCCTCATAGACCTGTAAAACAGCATGGTGTTCATATGTTCATAGAAGCATGACAATTGTTTACACTCAAACATCCACGTAATTTAATAGCGACAGGTGAATTTGTGAGATAACCACAAAAGAAACATGTATGTGCATGCCATAAAGATGCTAAATGGATAAATGTAATGTAAACAAAGATATGTGGTTTGGATAAGTATTCATTATGCCATTTGTTTTGCTAATGGAAAAAGCATACCTTTTTCTTTCTCTTTTTTTTAATTCCTGCCGAAAACATGGAATCTGTGCTCATTCTTTCTCTGGAGGTTTTTCTTGCAGTCAAGCCATTTAAACCCTGAGAAATAACCATGTCAGAGAATTAGAGGTAGTAATCTATGTTCTGCAAAATATTCAAACTCTTTCATGCCATTTTTTACACTGCAAAAGCTGCATTTAGCACAGAATGATGTGTTTTATTAATAGCTGAATTATGCAAATAAAGGCATAAATACATTTTACATATAAATTACAAATACAGAAATAAGAAAATGTATGTTTTAAATATTAGTTGTATGAATATAGCAAAAATATTAGAAAGAATTGGAATTAAATGATTTTATAATAAATTATTATTTATAATTATATATAATTTATAAAATATATACTCTGTCATGACAACAACAGAGTTTAAGCCTGCACTGATACTGCATTTGCACAGAATTAAAGTCGCCTCTGAGACTAGTTTCAGAGATAAGTTGAAGCATATTTTAGTATTGCTTTTATGTGGCATTATATCTTAAATCTGCTATAATACACCTTCCGAAAACAAAGCTTTACATAGTGCACTCGTGTCTTCCAGCATTTCAGTTTTGTTCCCTCATGGCACATTTCCTGCAGTGTTGCAGTTGTTTAGCAAGCCAGCAGTATAGACTCAATTTTGGAAAACAAACTTTTGCCTTCTGGCCTGAAACTCACTACAATCTATCCAGTCCTAGAGGAAGCTTTTCCTTAACTGGTCTGAAAGTAACTGGTCCCCTCATGAAAGAAAAAAAAAACAACAAAAAAAAATAAAAAGACATGAAAGAATGCCTACAGTTTGATTTCTTTCCATGCCATGGCTGAATGGCCACGGTTTTGTGGCGTCTCCGGAGGCTAAACCGAGACGCATTGTTTTCCCGCGAGGGTCATGAACTCTCCTCGGCAGTGTAACAACAGTGTGTGTGTGTGTGTCTGTTTTGTAAGAAGGATGAGCTATCAGCAGCTCACTCAAACACCCTTATCACTCACAAAACAGAGAGTGTGTTTACTCAGAAACACTGCACTTCCTAAGGGCCCTGTGGCTGCAATTTACTAGAAAAGGGGAAAAGGTATAAAATGTAGAGTAGAAATTTCATCTAATTTTTCTCAGATTTCTTTGTCACATTCTATCCCTTTTTGTGTTTTACTTCTTTCCATGACTGATTAAAAGTTATTTACAAATACTTTTGCTCTTTATTTCTCTGTTTTTTATCTCACTCACATACTTCTAGTGAATTTGTTTAGATACATTATGTGTAGATACATATATTTAAACTAATTCTATAATGTGTGCCAAAACATTATGACCATCTGCCTAATATGGTGTTGGTACTCCGTTGTGCTGCCAAAACAGCGCCGACTGGCCGAGGTATGGACTCAACAAAGATCCCCTGAAGGTGACCTGTGGTATCTGGCACCAAAACATTAGTAGCAGATCCTTCAAGTCCTGTTGTGAAGTGGATCAAACTTGTTGGTCCCAGCACATCCCACAGATGCTAAGTTGGATTTAGATCTGGGGAATTTTGAGGGAATTTGAACTCTTCATTGTGTTCCTCAAAACAGTGTGGCAGGGGCATTATCCTGCTGAAAGGGCCACTTCCACCAGGGAACACTGTTGTGTACCTGGTCTACAACAATGTTTAGGTAGGTGGTGCGTGTCAAATTCACGTCCACATAAATGCCTGGACCCAGGGTTTCCCAGCAGAACATTGACCAGAGCCAAGCTCCAGTTCCGATGCCTGTGTGGCCATTGTGCGTGCTTTCGGGTCATGACGGGTCATCATAGGCACTCTGTTTGGTCTGTCTATGCAGCCTTATACACAGCAGAGTGTGACCCTGCTAGGGTCAATTTCACTAAGACATCAGTACCTATTAGTATCAGTGACATCTGCCTTCATTCATAAAAAGATGCCATTAAACAAGTATTTAAAATATACTGTCTTTATGCTGTTTTTACATTAATTTGGAGATTAACTGTGAAATTATTACATTATAAAATATATAAACAGCTGATAAAAACTTTAGTGTTTTTAATCACATTTAATCACAGAAAAACTATGTGATTAATCAAAAATAGTTTTTTTATCGATAGACAGCACTAATTATATTATATGTATTGTATTATATTATATTATATTATATTATATTATATTATATTATGTTATTCCTGTGTATATAGCTTTTATACCTATAGAGCATGGAGGCCTGCTCTGAATATAAAATATGTGGCCAGTCAAAAATAACTATCACATACCCAAGCACTTGTTCTCTCTTTCCTGCTCTCTTGGGTACAAGAGACACATACACATAACTGACCCATTTGGGTTCAGTTTAAACACAGAGCTAATACAATGTAAAACGCACAGTTACCTACAGCTCTTTCTGAGAATAGGCCTGTGCAGTAGAGGGTTTCTTCAAAGACATTACATTCAGTGGGCTTCAAAGTCCTACAAAGAAACAGCAGTCGACATCAACTATATACTGCAGTTTCACATCCATCCGGCTCACAATACAACCCTCCATGTAGAATCTGTGGTTCAGCATTGAACTGGAGATGTTCTTTCTTTCTTTCTTTCTTTCTTTTTCTTTCTTTCTTTCTTTCCTTCTTTCTTTTGATTAGGTAACCAGGCTTTGTAATGAAAGATCAAGCAGGATGGAAACACTGCAGAGAAAAGTTCATTATTTGGACTTCAAGTTGATTCTTGAGAACAGATGTAGCACAGGAAGGAAGTACGGATAAATGTGGACAGGTTAAAGGTCTTATGTCAGGAACCATCAAATCATCTGTTCAATCAGCATACTGATTGATAGTCCTGATTAAGCATAGTGTATCTTTTTTCTGCTTTGTTTCTCTATTGCATAGCTTGCATAGTTTCTACTGCATAGTAAGTCATGTGTTAACTCTGTATCATAAGCATTTAGGGTGTAAATAGATGAGCGAGTAGCACTTTTAGTTGTTGTCCCTCATTGTGTTTTCAGCAGGACTTGCGTATGTGCGAACTAATCTCCATACACTGTATACATAGCAGCGTTGGCTGATAGAGCGAGTGCTCTTATCTCAGTAAGTCTGGCGTGAACAACAAGCAGCTGTGTTTTGTTAGCACAAGAGTGTAGGCCACTCAGACTGGCATACGACCCTTCTCGCCCCCCTTGTTTACCCCCCCCAGACTGGACAGATTACAAGCAGACCCTGCTAGAAGCTCTGAGCCAGCCCTGGACACTGATAAAAGCTCCAATTGTTTCTTTTCTGTCCAGTGGTAGTGTCGTATAACTCTCTGGTCATTCCATCAGAGCGGACCAAATCTAGCTTTGGACCCCAAATAGACCCCCATGCCCTGGGACCGGAAACCCACCTTGCTGCCACCGGCCCGGCTTTCTGGCTTGCAGTTAAACAAAAGTGTGTCATTTCCTTTTCCCCGACACCTGGAGGTAAAAAAAAGAGTGGTGATCTGGGTAAAGTTAATTGCAGCTCGTAAACAGAGTTTGAAACGAGCGCCATTATGGCAGGGATGTTATGAAGCAGCGCTGGCGGCGTAATGGCATTAACCATGCTTTGTTACACTAGCACACCGTCATTAAAGAGCACTCTCTCCACAGTGGCACTTTCCAGAGCCAGGCTTTGACTGACAGAGTGACAGTTTCACGAGCCGTGATTGAGAGCTGCGCACAATAGGCCATGTTAAACCAGACTGTGTAATCGAACATTAACAAGGCACTTTTATTCCACCCTACCCTGAAGTTTGACATCAGCCTGCACGCTGGACTCTGTTCGGATGTGCCTTGAGACGGTTTTTCAGATCAGTTCAAATATAAGAATTTGGATATGGCAGCTTTTCATCACAACTCTGAGTATTTGAACAGAGTGTGTATCTAGTGAGGTTTTGCCCTTGTGAATTGAGTGAGCAGAGTAGTAAATTTCCCTCTGCGCTCCCAAATCGCTCTCTCAATTCGAACATCAAGTTTCCAGCCTGAGAACTTCACTAAAAACGGTTCTGTGCCCTTTCGGTGTTCGCAGAAGGGGTTGATGATGTCAGCACTGGAGGGGATGTCTAAAAGGGATAAGGAGAGATGGAGAAAGATGGCGTGATGGAGAAAGAGAAAAAGCTTCTAGCCATCTGTGCAAAGTATGTGTTTCCTCACAGTAGTCCCGTAGATAAGCGCAATGGAAAAGACCAGAAGGTTTCATTTACAATGTATTTTTGCACACTTGCATTCTTAGGCATGCTGATTAGGGTTAATACTGAAGTGGCTCCTTGTCAGATTTTGGTCAGCGTGAAAAAATGCAGATATGCAAATGCTCTGGACTCTAACAAAATTACAGACCCAGACAGGAACCGAGTAATCTGATCCCTAAATTCTGTGTTTCTCTATTTAAGTTTCTGTGCTATGCCTAAGTATTTCATGGCAATATGAGATCTCACATGCCTAAACTTGAAAGCTGTTTAAACTCTTGTATGCTGGTTGATTTTGCCTTAGCAACGTAAGCAGAAGCCAGTCATGGAGAACCAGTACATAACAATGAATCAATAGCTTACAAATCGCTTGGGGGTGTGTGGTGCCATATGTCACAATCAGCAAAAGCTAACAATGCACCTCTAAAGCCCAGATGATATGTGCTGCTCTGTTCAAGTCCTAAGAGAGGGCAAATGAAAAACAGAACAGAGCGATAGACAGAACCACCCATCACTGTGGCACATTGGTTTAAAAGTTCAGCACCATGCTAAACTCATGTTACAATCTAGCTGTGGTTGTCATTCTCTGGAGACACGTTTTGGAGACAGATTTTTTTCCTCCTTCGTTTCAGTCGTATTTTAGTCTCTATGGGACGAATTCATTAAACACACTGTGCGCTGTGCAGTATTTCAGTGCAAAAACCTGCACTAACCACTTGTAATCCACTTAACCAGATGATAAATGTGAAAAAATAGCATTGTGCTGTATTTAAATTAGATTTTTGTTTTGCTTTTAGTTTTTTGTTTTGTTTTGTTTTTTTGGTTTAATTTAGTTTTGTCTCATGTTTTGTTTTGTATGTTGTTGTTTTTTTCTGTACAGAGAAGACTAGGTGTCACTTTGCTGTCAAATCCAAAGAGGAATGCTCAGTAAAAGTGCATTTTTTTAAGTGTCTGTCCTTGCGTTTAGGTAATGATGATAGCACTCCAGTAGTCTGGAAACTTTTACTGGCATGAGTTTCCCTCCTTCTCTCTCTGTTAGCCATTAGCAGGAGTCCAGCAAACCTTCTACACCTTATTTAATTACCACGCTTACCAAGACATAATTTAATTACAAAATGTGGTGTAATTGCTGATGAAAGCCTGTCTAAATGTGTGTCTCCTTTCTCTCCCCACTGCCCGCTGTTAAGATCAATTGAGTTTTATAGGTCACCTGGGACATTCATTTTTTGGATGGCCGGCAATCATCCTTTTTAATGATACTCAGAAAAGGCCCTCTCAATTAGCCTGTCTGTCCGGACAAAGAAATCATTCATAGCTTCTAGGAGAAGGGGGAGGGCGAAAAAGGGAGAATCTGGGAAATTGCAGGAAGTATGTGAGAAAAAGGGGAAAGAGTCCAAGGAAGATTAATCAGGCTACACATTACGAAATGAGCCACTGACATTGTGTTATGCATAGGGATGCGTAAGGAAAATCATATTGTATGTGTCCAGAAATGTGAAAATAGTGCACTTCATATCGCAATGATCACTTAATTTTACCATTTATAACTAATGTAAATGTCTCAATGTTCGTTTGTTTGCTAGTCCCACAGATATTTCGATTAATCTGATAAATAGCAAACTGACGACCTTCGGTGACAGCTGCCTCCCAGTGGTGAGGATGAAGACAGGTGAAAGCCTTTAGCGCAGTGATTGGAGGTCTTCTCTTTCACATATTAAATTCATAGAAAAGCAAGGGTGTCTTGTTTGTTTTTGTGTATTTTTAAAATGTATTCTTATACTCAAAGTGGCTATCATATTAGTTCTTATATTTTTTTTTTCCAGGAAAGAAAGCTTCCTGTTTCCCCCTGCTGAAGTAAGGGATTACGTTTTGAGAGTAATTTTAGGATGAGAGAAAACATTTGCTGCTTTGTTGTTTTTAGTAATCTCCTAAGGTCAAGAAACCTTTATGTATTAGTCTCTCTAATGACTGTTATATTTTGGGATGTGTTATGCTTGTCGTTTTTAGCTAATTCATCCATTAGGCCTATGCCCGCATCCACCGGCCTAGCTAGAGGTCAGCGAGAAACACTTTACCAGCAGTGTGTCAGAGAGTAACCCGAGGGAATTCTGCCTTAACACATCCCAGAGCTGCTTGTCTACAGGCTTTACAGATACATGCACACATTCCTCCTCAAAGTCCATGGCCTGCATTTTCTCAAAGAGTACAAAGGAATATGGGAAATGTGGTGCGAGAGAGAGGCTTTTTTTTTTTTTTTGTAGACCGAGCCGATTCTTCACTGCTTGAATTCGCGAAGGGTCACTGAGCTGACTGATTGCTTCAAGGACACAAACTCCCTCTATTCCTCTCTCTCTCTCTCTCTCTCTCTCTCTCTCTCTCTCTCTCTCTCTCTCTCTCTCTCTCTCTCTCTCTCTCTCTCTCTCTCTCTCTCTCTCTCTCTCTCTCTCTCTCTGCCTTTGTCCCCTGTGTGGCGCTGTGTGAGCGACAGCCCCAGAGGCCTGTGGGATATGTATGGAGTCAGTTGTTTGGAGCAGAGGAGCTCTCTGGTGAGTGAGAGACACTCGCTGACATGTGACACGAGGTGACAGACCAGTACATTGCTCACACCGAAAGAGAGAGAGAGATAGGGAATTGAATGATGGGAAAAAAGGAGGAGTGCCGAGGCACAGACTGGAAAGAGGTTAGACAGCACAGATAAAAAAAAAAAAAAAATGATGAATAAGAAAAATCAGAGGAGATGAAAGAGAAGGTAAAGACACTGTAGTGTGCCGGCTCATGTGATGTATTAACTGTTCCGGTTCCCAGAGGCGCCATTCCACAGTCCCGCTGTAGTATCTGCTGAGAAGGAGAAAAGCCAGATATTTCTGCCTCATCCCCTTGAGATTTTGCTATCGCTTCACATCGACTTCTCTCTCTATCATTTTATCCATCCATCCGTGTGTCCTTTCACCCTTCCTTCTTTTCCTTACAGCTGCCGATTCATTAAAAAAACTTAATTGAAAGAAAAAGAGTCAAAAGCCTGTTTCACAAGCAAAGTTATGTCACCGTTGGGCTTTCATGTTGACAGTTTCTGCTATGTTATGTTATTTCTGAGTTGGAGTATTTCTTTTAATAACTGCTTTGAATTAAAAAATGTTATTTGAGGTTGTCCTTTGAGAATTCTTATAAATTTTGTTGTGAAATCTAATTAAATTAAATAATTTAATTATACTTTATTTATTAAATAATGTGCATCCAAACAATAATTAATATACATGAACAGAACCAAAGAGCAGAAACTGTAGCTACACAAATTTTAAGCATCATGACTGTTTTTAACATTGATAATAATGAGAAATGTTTCTTGAGCACCAAATCATCAAGGATTGTGTGTATGACGACTGGAGTAATGGCTGTGAAAAACTTAATTTCACATTTTAAAGTATGTTAACATAGAAAACTGTTATTTTGAATCTTAATAATTTTTCACAATTTTACTTTAGACTATTATGTATTTATTTAATTTTTTGATGCAATCTTGATGAGCATAAGAGCCTTATTTCATTTAAAAAAAAAAAAAACTAAAAAAAAAAAACTTTGAAACGGTACAAACTGGTCTACCAGAAACTGGTGTATAAACAGAAAGCTGCTTACGTGCCTGTCACTGCATGAGACTGGAATCAAGAATCAATGGGGTACACACTTTAAAAAAAGAAAGCCTTAGCTTGCTATTTGCACCTAAACTTCAGCCATGCAGCACCCTGCTGCTTATGTGTGAAGTACATGGAATACTATGATTCCTTAATGTGAGCATTAAAATACATTTGTACTGCTTTTTTGTGCCTATCTCGACCTTTGAGGGGCTAGCTAATCCTGATGAGAATGCTAGTGCTGCAGCAGAGTTTCAGGCCCATTTGTAGCCCTCTTCTTTGTTAGCAGAACGTCAATGAATGTGGTGGAGAGCATCGCCCAAATCAAGAGCCCATGAAACATTAGAAGTACACAAGGCCTGAGCCGGAAGTGGCCGTGTTTGATCCAAATGAATAGCACTGGCTGAGTTAGCATAGGCGCCAGCCGCTAATCATTGATTTTTATGCTTCTTATCAGTAGTTTAGCCAGAGAGGCCTCTTATGCTGGAGCCGCTGGTGGCACCAGCGTTGTTGCCTCTGTCTATGGGTTTTTCAGGGCCGTCCGGCCTGTCTGCCCTCCAGAGCTCTCATACACCACCTCAATTATGGATTCTGACGCTAGCGCTCTTCTGTGAAATGCTATCCCATAATACAAGAGTTCCAGGAACGATTCTGTGTATGAAGGTATTCTCAGTCATTTCAGAACAATTCTGCCACACACTAGAAGCAGTGCTCAATAGCCCTCCTTTTTTTATGAGCAAGGTATTCAACAAGTGTCCCGCTAATTTATTTTTATGCATAGGATAATCAGGTGAAGTACACGTAACTCAGTGCTTTTAGCTGAGAGGGACCACTCAAGGATAAGTGCAACCTGAATGTAATCAAATTTTCATTTTCGTCTTAATGCGTAGGGCACTTGAGATCTGTCAAGGCTATTGTGAAATGTGTGTATGTGTGTGTCATGGGCCTTTTTGGCCTGGCTGACCTATGTAACAGCTTTCACTCTATTTTAGACCCACAGGGCCACTGGCAAACCTGTTTACTACTGGCTTTAGCAACTGGGAGGTCAGAGGTCATCCTTCCTGTTACCGCTGCTGTTCAGCAGTGTGCATAGCCACCTCTGAGAGCCAATGACATGAGGTCACTTATTACATTTCAGCTTGCTTGACACAATATGAGTGTCCCCATATGGTTGCCTGAATACCTAGTATTCATGATGACAATGACAATAGCCTGGTGACATACTGCATCATCTGTGATTCTGAAGTGTGCAGCCTGTGGTCACTTTTCTGTCCCATAAGTCCACATAGTTTTACAAATAAAAATAGCAGAGAACTATGATCCTGCTGGCTTTTTTAAAGAGTCAGTGCTATTTTTCTACCTGTAAAGTTAAAATAAAATGTTACAAAGTTAACTCATGGTTAAAAAGTCAACAACTCTGGAGTATTTATTTGTTTGTTTGTTTTTAATACATCATAAGTCAAAGAGCATATCGGGACAAGGGATAATGCCAACATAGCGGATGTAGTGTGTTCCATAATGAATTTATACTACAAATGAAAGTTCTTAATTTAATTTTGTACATTAAGTGTCTTATGTAGGCCTGTACAGTAAGTGGTTTCATGTGTGAATGTGAACAATATTGTGCATTTTTGTCTGAATAAGTGTATTTGTCCCGCACACAGTAGCTTTTCTAGTAGCATATGTTAATGGGAGGGTTACGGAAATTACTTTTAGAACTTGTAATTTCTCCTCTTTTTGCAGTTCCTTCACTTGTCATATAGCCCCAAAAGATAGAGTTATTAGACGATTGCTATTCCCGTTATTCCACGTTGAAAACTTGACACTTGCTCATGTTAAAACGTTTATTAA
This sequence comes from Gila orcuttii, assembly GCA_026230005.1. Lineage (NCBI taxonomy): Eukaryota > Metazoa > Chordata > Actinopteri > Cypriniformes > Leuciscidae > Gila > Gila orcuttii. Next base: position 24,255,963 of record JAPDVR010000002.1, on the reverse strand, counting down.
TGTCAATATGTTAATAAATTAATGTCAATTATTGAGAGCAGTTTCCGGGTCTCTGGTGAGCTGGCCTTGAAGAAATGAATTTGCATCTTTCTGTCGTTTCTCTTTTTTTTTTATTCCTGAACAAATTTGACCTGATCCAGGGAAGAAACTTGAGGGACTTGGGTTAATTTAAATCGACGAGGAACATCATGTTTATGGGCATTAGAAATGTCAATAACACCCTTTGGCAGATGCTAAGCCATCAAAGTGATTTATGCTAATGATGATATTTTTGTAAGGTGGCCATATTATCCAGTGGGAAGCAGCGGCTTGCAAGGGTGAAGACTCTTTTGATTGTCAGCAGGATTATGTGGACGGTTTTTGAGGGTATTACGCTAGAAATGAGGTTTGTCTTGGCTGTGTGATTAGAGTAAGGCACTTAGCATTAGCCTATTCCCTTGTTCATATTTGCCCCTGGGAGATAAAGCAAGAAGCAGACTTTTCTGTTGTAGACATTGGGGATTATTGGATTGGTTATACTAAGACAGTAAGGATGTGCTGCCTTCAAGTTTGCTGAGGACCATCGTACATTGCATTTTTTTCTTGACAGAGGCGCCCAGACTACAGCCTACTAAGTGCATACTCTGTATACTTGATTTGCATTATTACATAAAGTTAAATAAAACACTAGCACTAATACTGCTGTGTGAAATATCACTAGCAGCATTTAACAGAACTGCAAAAATAAAGTTGTGTCTGCATAAATGGGATGGGAGATATATATTTTTTAACATCACATCATATAAATGTGTGCCTGACATTAATCCAGTTCTTTCCCACTGAATGTCAAACTCAGGTGACAGAAGGTGCAGAGGTGGTGCTTTTCTCTCACACATGCACTCAGTATCAACCTCACACACTTCCTGTGTGTTAGCACCACATGCCTCCACAGTACAGTGCACAATCACTCTCGCTTTTCTCTGGAATAATGTGATTAGTTAAAAGCAACTCTCCCTTTGACCTCTGATGGATAATCCAAAGACACAAGCTGTCCTCTATCAAATGGCCTCGTTTTGAAGAATGAAAGTGGAGAGGAGAGATGCACACACTCAAGTTTCTCTCAGCTAAAGTATTACACCTCACCCCTGAAGCCCTATCACACTTTAAACAGCATGTAATCTCTCATGCTAATGTGCTGTATTGCATTGCTAAGCTGCTGTACTAAGTCCCCAGGTCTCCCATCTCTCACTGCTTTGAGGACGGCCTCTCTTTGACTGTGTGCAGGATTCATCTGTATGTGTTTTAACTCCCTGCTGAAAAGACCAAGCGTAGGTGGTCCCCAGCATATGGTGTGTTCGGGATGCTGCTGTTCAGGTGTCCCCACTAGGCTTCCCAACCTGCTTAACCAGCAAGACTTCCTTGGTCAACCAGATTAATCTGAATGATCATGATGGTTGGTCAGCTTCAATAGCTCAGTTTACTGGTCAACCAGTAGAAACCAAGCTGGTCTTTTCTTCTTTTTGTATCATACAGTCAGCATGACTACAGCGAGTATGCAGAGGGTGGCTTTTTTTTTTTTTTTTTTTTTTTTAGTCTCAGCTGTCATGCCACCCCTCAATATCCATCAGGATTGAAAATATTTGAATAAAGATTTTGATGATATAAGAGTTCAAAACTTACTTCCGCCAATATGGATCAACGATTTTGATTACATCATTCTGCACTTTAGCTTCTCATCAGATTTTCTGTCCAATCAAATGCTCTCTAGAATCTGAAGCGTCCAGCCTGAAGCTGCGACTAAAATCGGTCACTTGTTCACAAAATTACTATTTTCTATATTTTCTATTCAGACAGTGTAAATATGCATTACATTTGGGCGAATGCCGCAGCGCGCACACAGTCTGCTCTGATCCAGAGACACGATAGCACAGAGCGGATGATATGCACTCGAAGCAGACCAAAAAACATATCGAACCTATTTCGTGTGTAAAATAAGCATAAAATAGACAGACTAGGCATTAGACGAGAAGAAGAGATATCACCGGTGGCATGCACCAACATAAATTACACACTTTTCAAAGTATACATCCTCAGCATGATTTGCTTTAGTAGCAGTTTCATATTAAATCTAAAAGGGGAATATATTAGACTGTGTCTGTCGAATGCGACTTTGCCAAACTCAACAGCTTTGGCCGAGCTGTGATATAAACTAAATGCTATTGGACATTAAAAAAAATGGTAGGATCTGCTTGATATGCCCCACCCTGTCTTCCTGTTTCAGTGGAAACTACGTCAACACATCGAATAACGCTGCGCGTTTCAAGGCACTTCAGTGGGCCTAATAGAACTTTCAAATAATATACATTATACTTTACTGTAATTTATTAATTATATTAATTTAAAGTAAATTATTTATAATTTAATGCATCTTTGCTGAAAAGAAATATTAATTTCTATAAGAAAATCTTACTGACAGCAACCCCCTCACACACACACACACAGAGACTTCTGATCTTTTTTAAGATAAATAGATAATATTTATGCTTCGTTGCTTGTGGTGGACTATTTAAATTGCTATTATGTTGAATTACCCTGAATTGCAGTTCAATAAATTACACTTCCTGTCATTCAATTCAACATACTGTAGGATTTGTCCAATTCAATTCAAATTCCATCTCATGAATAGACAGGTCAGTTATCTAATTCTGTATTTTTCCAACCCTCATTTGTTATTATCATTACATGCCCTCTTTAAACTAACTTTTCATACTTTCTCCACGTGTCCACACTGCGGAGTGTTTGAATGTGTTTGTGAAGTGGCGTGTTGGAGCAGGATGGAATGATAAGGACAGGATTGAGGGCCCAGTCGACTGAATTCCTCCCGCTGTCTCACTCCGGCTTTCATGTTGAGGTGGTTTTGGCAGCTGTTTGGAGGAGTGTGGCCGAATTTTGCTGTTTTTCCTGCATCGGGTTAGCAGGGACAGAACATAGGACACGCTGCCAGCAGCTCTGTGAAGTCATGTCGCTCTCCTCCTCTACTTCACTCACTCATTCCCTCTACCCCTCCTTTTTTTCGGCAGCCTTAGGGCTCATGTAACCCCGTCTAGTATCATATCAGACGTGAACGACAGCAGGAAGGAGAGTGAGTGCGTGTTGGAGTAGAAAAAGAGGGTGATAGCTGAGAAATGCGTCAGAGAAGGGGGTCACAGAATGTGAAAATCTAAAGTGAGGGGACATAAAAGTAAGACGAGCTCCACCTAGACTTTAAATGAGAGGTCTGCAGAGAGAAGTGGGAGGAAGTAAAATAGCATGTTTCACCCCAGCATGTTAGGCCCTGTAAGGAACACCTTATGCCTCCACGGCCAACTTTTATAACTTTAATGTCTCCCTGGCATTAGCGCGGACCGAAGGTTTTATTTGCCTGGGCAAGCGACGTAGGGAAAGCATGTGGGCGCAGAAGGCTGGGAAGAAGAAACCGAGGCAGAAGGGAAGAAAAGGCGGTAGCCGCAGTTGGCCTTAATTATTTTTGCGGCTTACAGTGTACTTTTTGTGTCAGCCTTTGGAATGATTTACACACTTGGGAACATTATGAGGAAGCTTTGTGTTTTTCAGGGGCTACAGGAGAGGGGAAAAGAGGGAACGAGCCGGCTCGATGATGCACTGTGCCCTAATGAGTGCCGGCACAGCCTGCGCCCAACACAAACTGCATTACCAGCTGTCGGCCATCTTGTTTTAATATGCCCTTAATGTTGCTGCACTCCACTTAGCATGTCCCCCGCTCCTCTCTTTTCTGTTTTTGTTTCATCCCCATTTTTTTATTCTCGGTGAGGGAGTTAAAGTGCTTTGGTGGTTTTGCCTTTTTAGGGCTATTGGAAGGAGCCACCGCATTGCTTTTGTAACCACACACAGCTGGCACTGAGTCTGGGCCACAGCAATAGGGACTTTAATTGAAACACTATATGTGTTTATAGCCTCCTCCACCTCTCTGAGCCAGAGACCGTCCCACTGACGTCTTGTAATGTTTTTCCAATGCGTGCGTTTGTGTTTTTGAGACCCCGTGTGAACTGAATCTGTGAGTGTGTGTGTGTGTGTGTGTGTGTGTGTGTGTGTGTGTGTGTGTGTGTGTGTGTGTGTGTGTGTTGGCCCCTCTATGCATGTGTGCCTGCCTATAGGAAGGGAAATTATATTATCTCAGTTGTTTCTCTTAGGCGGCAATGAGATTAAATGGAGATATTACTCCTGAGGAAAGAGACCCCAGAAATCCCTTGTTATATTTCAGAAGCGATTTCAACCATCTCAAACTGTGCTAAGATTAGCTAAGATTCAAAAATAAAATAAAATCAAAATATACCTCAAATGCAAAAAATTAATTAAAGCATCTACTGAAGGAGTAAACATATTTCTCCAAAGGAATTTCCGCTGAAATGTCTGAGACTTCAATGGAATGAGAACATGAGTTATGAAAGAGTAGCATCCAATCCAAAAAGGTGTGTTTGTAGTCTGCTCGGGCCCTGGTATTCTTTGGTGAAGCGTGAAACATAAACCCAGTCCAGAGACGGGCCTCTCACGGATCTGAGGCAGAGAAACTGTTTACTTTCTGATCATGGAGGGACTGCTTCAAAAGCCTCCACACAAACAAGACATTTCTAATTAGACATGCCACCAGAGAAAGGACAGATACGCCATACGCTTAGAGCAGAGAAGAGATAAGTTTAAACAGATTCATCCTCTGTGTTTAGATTGATACATCCAAACAATCTCTCACAACAAATTACAGGCAGTTTTCATGTGTTACTGTCTCTGTAGGTTGTTAATTTGATTTCTTTATATTTCATGTGTTAACAAGAATTAATGATGCATATGTAAGCTTGTTTTATCATCTCGGTTCTTAAAGGGGTGGTTTACTGCTTTTTTTCTTTGCATGATTGTGTTTATGGGGTGCAATGTAACATGTATTTGTGGTTTTATCTTTTTTAAAAAGTCTTATTTTTCATAAATTTCACCTTTATTGTAAGCCTCTTTCTCCTCTGTCATTTGAACGACCGGTTGACTTCCTGATTCTATGAAACCACTCCCTCAGAAACAGGCAGTGGGCTCAGATTGGTTAGTTTGGGCCGGTGTGTTGTAATTGGCTAAACTGCGTAGCGCACGTTGTTCGGAACCGTCACGCCCATTTCTTTTACGGGCGTGAGTTTCATGTGCTCCGGTTAATGTAAATAATGGTGTCGATACTGCCGTATCAGTTTGAGCTCGAATATCAGACCCAGAAAGCGGCGATGAAAAGAGTCAAACAGAACCTCCCCAAACACGGCTCTTACAAAACGTTTCTGAATGGTATGTTTTTGAATTATTATTATTCTATTCTTCTATTATTACATAAGAAGTTTGATACCCTGTTATACTTGAAAATGCTACTGCTGCTTGTTAGCTTTTTGAGATACGTTTTTATCTTGATTAAACATTTAATACAAATGATTACATGAGTAATACAGTTTTTTAAAGTTATTGTTTTATCGATATAATGAACAACCGTTTAGCTATTAACAAAACTTAGTTTACTCTGTGTATCGTTTTCTTTAGGTGTACATGTGACAACTGTGTTAAAATGCCAACAACTTTATACACCTTTGTCTTACACACAAAATAGCATCGATATAACTGGCTACTATAAACAAACACTGTTGACATTGATCACGTTCATGATCAAATCGAAAAATTACGTCATAAAGTATCTATACATGGCAAATACATTTACAAAATCTATATGATTACAAATTCAGGTCCAAAATGTTTGTACGCGTTTGCCATAGAAACACGAAATAGCATAACTAAGTGGCTATAAAGCCAGCGCTGGCATTTGTTTACGTCCTTGATAAAAAGAAACCATTACGTCTAAAATTATACAAATACATTTAAAATTATTAAGTCTTACTTACAGGTTGTGGCCCAACAATTGCTGCATCTGGTTTTAACGTTGGAACAGCTTCAGGTTTTAGCAACAGTTTCTTGTGTAATCCGGCATTGAATTGGTGGAGATTATGAAAGCTGTCTTCAGTGAAATGTGCCGCACAAAGAGCTAAATTACGATTGTAATTGTCAGAAACATTATCAAACATAAATTGTAGCCATTGTTGACGAACTACAGCGTCCGTAGGAAGCCCGAACACAGAAGACCTGACAGCTGGATGAAAATAACACACTTTCGACGGCATGGCTAGCTCTCCCCTGTAACTCTTCCTCTTCCACAAAGCAGCAGAAATATGGCCATGCCCTTTTTTGCGTATTCCGGAGGGAGGGTTGATGCAAATGTATGGGTTAGTGACGTCTAAAACCCAGCTGTAGTCCCAATCGAATCGTTTTTGTAGGCATTTACACTTCCTGATTTTTAAAAGACGATATCTCTGCTTACATTTAACTTTAAGCGCTGCAACTTTGCAGATACTGTTCATGCACCAACAGCAACATTACACACTATTTAAAATGAAAAAAGTGAAATCGCAATCAACCACCCCTTTAAGATCAACAACATTTTTTTTGCCATTTCAATCGTTTTTTTTGTCCTCCCACACCCCCAGTGCCAGTCCACTGTGTCATTACATGATCTCAGAAACAGAAACACTGTATCACGTATATCACTGAAATTATTAAAAGGCATATCAAAACAAAATCAGGAAATGGCATTTGTGAAATTATATATATATATATATATATATATATATATATATATATTAACAATTAATAAGTTAATAAATACATACATTTTTGAATAAGCGACCTCTAGTGGCGAAAATTACATATTGTGCCTTCAAAGCCATATTCTGGAGCAAAATGCAACACAAATTAAAAATAAAAGGAAGAAAACAGATTATGTTCCTCAGATTCTGAAAACAGTTCTGATACACTAACAGTTGAAAGTTGAAAGTTTATTTGCACATATAACAATTAAAATGCAACTTTACAAACAGTAACGGAAAAAACAGAAAGAAAAAAACATACTGTGCGGGAGAGAGTGAGAAGACCATGAGGTCTTATAAAACCACCTCCCCAAAATCTCATTAAATGGACATACAATTACATGATCAAGCAAGACAATACAATCAATACATCAATCATTTTAATATAACAAATTAACCAGATAAACTTAATTATATGTTAACATTTTTTTCAGCTCTCTTTTGAAAGAGTTTAGAGTGATTTTAGTCTTAAAAACGGGGTCTAAATGATTCCAGAGGGAAGGCCCAGTGTAGATTTCAGTGTAGATTGATTAGCTGTAGTTCTACAAAAAGGAAGATAAAAATCTTTACAACGCCTTGTGGAATGGGCATGAACATCCGAAGAATACATGAAACAATTATTAAAAGCTCTGGGCATAATATTTGTCATATTCACATACTTATACATAAAAATATTTATGCAATAGATGTTAACATTAAATATTGTCAAGATGTTATATTTTATGAATAGCAGAACAGATGATGACAATCTATTGGAATTACTCATAATTCTCAAGAATTTCTTTTGTATTAATAAAATCTCATTTAAATATGTTTTGCATGTTGCACCCCAAATAATATTACAGTACAAAATGTGGGGATAGATTAAACTGTAATATAATGTTTTCATGCATGAAATATCAATTAAAGAGCGAACTCTACTCAATATACCAACAGATTTCATTATTTTTCTGCAAACATGTTGAATATGATATTTCCAAGTTAGTTTTTGGTCGACAATGACACCTAAAAATTGTATTTGGTTCACTCGGCTAATTTTTAAACCATCAATTGATACCTCTATGTCCTGGCAATCTCCTTTGTTTTTTTTTACTAAAAATCATAAAATCTGTTTTTTGTATATTAAGAGAGAGTTGATTAACTTTAAACCATTTCGAAATATTTTGTAATTCTTCATTTGCTTCTCTTATTAATGTGTCAATGTTAGAATGAGATAATAGAAGACATGTATCATCTGCAAACATGAGTGGCATAACATTTTTACATACAACTCTTAAATCATTGATATAAATTAGAAATAATAGAGGTCCCAAAATGGACCCCTGCGGTACCCCACATAAAAGTTGTCTCCTATTTGAGCTCAGATTGTTAACATAAACAAATTGCTCTCTCTCTTCCAAATAGTTTTGTACCCAAGTTAAGGCTATATGTTTAATGCCATAATTTTCTAATTTTGCTAAAAGAATATTATGATTTACAGTGTCGAATGCTTTCGACAAGTCTACAAATATACCAATAGTGTTATTTTTCTCATGCAGATTTTTTGTAATTTTATCGACAAACTGTAAAAGAGCCATTTCTGTAGACATGTTCTCTCTGAAACCATACTGGTGATCATATAAGATCAAATTTTCTGTCAAGTGTTTTAATATCCTTTTATAAACTTAATTTTTCGAGTATTTTAGAAAAGAAAGGTAATAGTGAAATAGGTCGATAATTGTTAAATACATGTGAATTCCCAGACTTAAACAAGGGAATTACTTTAGCTAATTTTAAATCTCTTGGTACAACACCTGTTTTAAGTGACAAAGAGAGAACATAAGTTACAGGCTCAATAATAGAGCAAACTACTTTCTTTATGAGACTAGCTCTAATTTTATCATGTCCTGGAGCTGTGTCCTTCATCTTTAATATAATTTCAAGCACTTCATTAGAAGTTGGAGGATCAAATTCATTTAAGCAAGGATATGGCAAATCAAAAATTTGAGAAGTAAATTTTCCTGTATTCGTAATATTTTTTGCCAGCGAGGGACCAACATTCACAAAGAAATAATTGAAACCGTTTGCTATATCGATGGGGTTTTGATAATTCTCTATACCATCGGATAACTGACCTGGAATTCCTCGAGTTGTTTGTTTTTTATTTAATAATTCATTTATAACATTCCAGGTCTTTTTTATATTTTCACAAGAATTTCCCAGCTTCTCAGAAAAATATTTTTTCTTGGCACCTTTTAGAACTTTGCTGAATTTGTTTTTATATTTTTATAGTACGCAATATTTAACAGTGTGGGGCTAATGAGAGATTTTTTATACAACTTATTTTTAGTAATGGAGGATTTTCTTAATGCAGGTGTAAACCATGGCTTAGAAATATTTCTGTTTTCACTTCTTCTTTGTACCAAAGGAAAACATTTATTAAACAAAGATGAAAATATATTCATAAATGTCTGATAAGCTGTTTCGGCATCCTGATGTCTGAAAACATGATTCCATGATATCTCAGCCAGTGACCTTTTAAAAGTCTCAACAGATTTAGAACTAAGTCTACGATGTTTCATACTATAGGTTGGCTTTTTTTGCTGAGAATTTGTAAAAAGCAGAAATACAGGGAAATGGTCTGAAATATCAGTAAGCATTACACCTGATGTGATTGAATTTACAAAATGATTAGTTAGTATATTGTCAATTAAGGTTGCCGATGAGCATGTTATCCTTGTTGGTTTATCAATAAGTGGATAAAAATAATAAGAATAAATTGTATTTAAGAACTCAATAGAGGAATTTGATTCATGTTTCAAAAGATCAATGTTGAAATCTCCAAGAAGAATGCAAGTCCTATTCTTAGCACTTATAATCTCCAGCATAGAGGACAAAGCCTCATTAAAGATGTCAATATCATTGTCAGGTGGTCGATAAATGCAACCAATAATTATAGTTTGACCCCCAAAACACCCACATGTTGGAATTTCTATAAAAACTGCTTCTGCATCAGTTTCAGAAAAATAAATACTCAGATCTTTCCTTTCAAAAAATTTGAAATCGTCATGAATAAAAAGGGAAACTCCACCACCCTTTCTATTAGTTCTACAAAAATGTACTGCCTTGTATTGAGGTAAGGAGTAAAATTGTCTGATATCCTCATTTAGCCACGTTTCAGTCAAAGCAAGCACAGAAAACTGATGTTCTAAGGTTGATAGAAACTGTATGAATAACGTCTCAGGTTACGTATGTAACCCTGGTTCCCTGAGAGGGAACGAGACGCTGCGTTGAGACGCGGTGGGAACGCTCTGCGTGATTGCGTCGTGAAGCACGTGTATAATCAGTCCAATGGAAGAGCGAGACGTCATAGGCGGGTGACGTCATAGACCAGGAAGCTATAAAGCACACCAGAAAACAGACCGCGACAGCTTCTGAAAAGGCCTGAAGCAAGTCGATTCAGGGCATGCAGGAAGTATGGCAGGAGAACGCAGCGTCTCGTTCCCTCTCAGGGAACCAGGGTTACATACGTAACCTGAGACGTTCCCTTTCAAGGGAACTCGAGCTGCGTTGAGACGCGGTGGGAACCCCATATCCACTACGCCATAATGAGAAATGCCCGTTCTGTGTGAAGTCCTTGCGCACACTAAGAAACAAGCAGCCTAGCCCCGGGAGTGGAGAGGTCTAGGTCGTAAAATCTGACAAATGTATGCGGTGAGGACCAGCCTGCCGCATTACAAACGTCCTGAAGGGAAACCCCCGAAATTAAAGCCTTAGAGGCAGCCATACTCCTAGTAGAATGGGCGCGGACAGCCATAGGTGAAGGCTGTCCGGCCGCTTCATAAGCAAGTGAGATAGCCTCAACTACCCACTTGCTCATTACCTGTCTCGATGCCGGGCAACCCTTCTTGGTTGAACCGAAGCAGACAAATAACTGCTCTGATCTACGCCACAGGGCAGCTCTGTGAACGTAGGCATCCAAAGCCCTAACGGGACATAACAGATTGAGACTTTCCTGATCTGGGGTAATGAAAGGTGGAGGACAAAAAGCCTGCAGCACAATAGGGCCCCCCACATTAGCGGGGACCTTAGGAATGTAACCCGGCCTAGGGTGTAAAAATGCTTTCACCATACCAGGTGCAAATTCCAGACATGAAGGAGCCACCGACAAGGCTTGCAGATCTCCAATTCTCTTGATAGAAGAAATAGCGAGAAGAAATAGAGTTTTTAGTGTAAGGAATTTCTCTGAAACCTCTTCAATAGGCTCGAAGGGAGCCAGGGCCAGACCCTCAAGTACAATGGCCAAATCCCAAGCCGGTGCTCTAGAGTGCAGTGCAGGCCTCAGCCTCAATGTACCACGAAGAAAACGAATAATAAGAGGATCTCTCCCAAGAGAAGAAGCCCCCAGAGGGGAGCGATAAGCAGATATAGCCGCTACGTACACCTTTAAGGTGGAGGGAGATAATCCAGCAGAGAAACGGTCTTGAAGGAAATCGAGAACTGTACCAACCGGGCAGTTAACAGGATTTAAAAAGCGTTCTCCACACCATGTAGAGAACAGTTTCCATTTCAATGAATATAGTTTTCTCGTGGAAGGAGCTCTGGATTGAAGGATGGTCTCAACGACCTCAGTCGAGAGACCAGATTCTAAGAGCTGGGCCCCCTCAGAGGCCAAGCCCATAGTTTCCACAACTCCGGGCGAGGGTGAAATATCGTGCCCCCTGCTTGAGATAACAAGTCCCTTCTGACAGGAATCTCCATGGGAGAGCCGTGAAGGAGGGACACTAGGTCCGAGAACCACACTCGGGTCGGCCAGTGCGGGGCTACTAATAGCAGATGAGCCCCTTCTTGGCGAACCCTCTCCAGAACTCCCGGAAGCAATGATATCGGGGGGAATGCGTACAGGTGCAGCCTCGGCCACACCTGTACCATAGCGTCCAGTCCGAGAGGAGCTGGGTATGTGAGGGAGAACCAAAGCTGACAATGGGTTGTATCGTAAGATGCGAAAAGATCTACCTGAGCTTGACCATAATTCTCCCATAGGAGCTCCACCACCTCGGGGTGGAGTCTCCACTCCCCGGGCCTCAGCCCCTGCCTTGACAGGATATCTGCTCCCACATTCAAACACCCTGGAATATAAACTGCCCTGAGTGACAGTAATTTCCCCTGGGCCCATAGGAGGATCTGATGAGCCAGTTTGCATAATAATCGGGACCTCAGACCCCCTTGGTGGTTGATGTAAGAGACCACCGATGTGTTGTCTGTGCGGACAAGCACATGATGGCCTCTCAGGTCTGGCAGGAAGTATTTGAGAGCCTGAAATACCGCCATCATCTCTAGTCGGTTTATATGCCACGAAAGCTGATGGTCCTGCCAGACACCTGTCGCCGAGCGGCCACTCATGACCGCCCCCCAGCCTGTGAGGGAAGCATCCGTCGATAGCGTTACGCGTCGACAAGAAGCCCCCAAAACTGGGCCTTGGGCGAGGAACCAAGGTTTCTTCCACATGACCAAGGCACGTAGGCATTGCCGCGTAACCTTGATCGTGCGAAACGGATTTCCCCTCGGAGAAAACCCCTTGGTCCTGAGCCACCACTGCAGGGGTCTCATGCGCAGAAGGCCAAAAGTAATTACGTTGGACGCAGCTGCCATGAGACCCACCAGTCTCTGGAACTGTTTCACAGTGAGTGACTGGCCTAGTTTTACCATCTTTACGGCTGTGAGAATCACAGAAATACGTGCTGGAGACAATCGTGCTTGCATAGTTGTCGAATCCCACATCACCCCTAAAAAAGTGGTCCTCTGGGCTGGGAGGAGAACACTCTTCTTGGTGTTTAGCCGCAACCCCAACCTCTTTATGTGAGACAGAACGACATCTCGATGCCGAACTGCCAACTGCTCGGAACGAGCCAGGATCAACCAGTCGTCGATATAGTTTAATACGCGAATGCCCTGGAGTCTCAGAGGAGCCAGCGCTGCATCCACGCATTTCGTAAAGGTGCGGGGTGATAAACCTAGGCCGAATGGAAGGACCCGATATTGGTATGCTTCGCCCCCGAAAGCAAACCTCAGGAACTTCCTGTGATGAGGATGAATGGATACATGAAAGTAAGCGTCCTTCAAGTCTATTGTGACAAACCAGTCCTCGGACTGAATCTGTGATACAATCTGTTTGAGTGTAAGCATCTTGAACTTGAGTTTCTGAACTCTGCTGTTTAACTGACGCAGATCTAGAATAGGACGCAACCCCCCATCCTTCTTGGGAACGATGAAGTAACGGCTGTAAAACCCTGACTCTCTGCTGGGAGGAGAAACCCTTTCTATAGCCCCTTTTCGCAGAAGCGTCAGTACTTCTAGCTCCATGACCCGAGCCTGCCTCGGGTCCACCACTGTGGGAAGGACCCCTTGAAATCTGGGCGGACGAGAACCGAACTGAATTCTGTAACCGTTTTCTATTATATGCAGGACCCACTGAGAAATATTTGGCAGTAGTTTCCACGCTGCCAGAAATTCTACTAAGGGGACCAGTCTCTCGAGACTGGCCTCGGGATTCGGTTGTACGGATATTTCGGTGCCCTGAAGCGGCGAACCGGCAGGGAACAACCGAACTGACCGTTCTACGATCCTCCTCGGAGAATCGTATGGGGACGCTGACACCTCGGTGCCCTGAAGCGGCGAACCGGCAGGGAACAACCGATGTGGCAGCGCTGCGACTCTCCTCAGAGAATCGCCCCCCAGAGGGTGCCGAGGATGAACGATTTCTCGAAAACGTCCCTCCTCGGAGGGGACCACCCTCAGAAGCCTGACGCCTTGGGCGTCAGGACTTCTTCTTAGCCCAAGCCTTCTTAGAGATGACAGTCCTCAGATCTTGCCTACCCCTAACTGGCCTGGACTGCGACCGCCACCCAGGTTCCCCAGATTGTGGAGGAGCCCGAGTGGCGACGCTCTGTTTTTGATGCACTCTGTGCTGTGAGGAGCTTGTACTCGGACGAGACTGCTCGGTTTTAATAACCATTTTCCGCCCAGCAGTCTCGGGGACATCGAAACGTCGAGGAAGAAACCTCTGGAACGCAGCCGATTGCTTTTTCGTTTCTTGAAACCTATCAACGACACAATTGATAGCGTCGCCGAACAAACTTGAAGGTGACAGTGGCGCGTCCAGAAGAACAGACCTATCTTTATCTTTAATATCAGACAGATTTAACCAAAGATGCCTCTCCGTGGCCACCAGGGCTGCCATAGAACGGCCCACTGATTTGGCCGTCTCCTTAGTGGCCCGGAGAGACAGGTCTGTTGCGCGACGCAATTCTCGAATTGCGTCAGCGCTGACTTCCTCACGTTCATCGATATCCTTCAGCAGATCAGCCTGGTATGCCTGCAGTATAGACATAGTATGCAGACATGACGCAGCCTGACCTGCTGCCGAATAAGCTTTACCCACCAGCGAAGATGTAGATTTTAATGGCTTGGTGGGTAACGTCGGGGCTTTTAATGATGACGATGACTCGGGAGAGAGATAGCTCGCGAGCGTCTCTTCAGCCCGAGGCACCGTCAAATAACCATAGTCAGATGCACCCAAAACATTACTGTAGTTGGAAGTTTGTGGGTTAAATACTCTGAATGACGCCGGTTTATTCCACGATCTCGAAACCTCATTGTGGAGATCGGGAAAAAACGGGAGTCCCCGACGTGGAGGCTGTGTTATAGATGGTAGAAATCTTTCATCTAATAAACTTTTCTTAGAAACACTCTGAGAATCATCGGCTGGCCATTCAATATTTAATCTAGCTACAGCACGAGATAAAACCTCCATAAGCTCCTCATCATTACTGGAGGCATGAGCTGGCGAAGACTCAAAATCCCCCATATCAACACTGACGACATCCAGATCCTCAGAACTGGATAGCCTCAGCAGTGGTGCCCCAACCTGGGAAGGAGAAGCCGCAGCGCGGGCTCCTTCCTGGGCAGAGGCACCGGATCCAGCAGGTAAGGGTTGAGAAAGGGCTGGGCCCGTCTCAAGCCCCGCTACTAGATCCATATGCGAACCCCAAGATGAAAGCCTTCGCTGAGCCTCGGCAGCAGCGGGACCCGCACCTCGGGGAGCGCGAACCGAACCGTCCTCCTCAAAGAACGCCCGGCGAGAGCGGAGCGTCCTCACGGACAGCTTCTCGCAATGCTCACAGTCAGCTCCCTCGAGAACTGACTGGGCATGCTCCACTCCCAAACAAGCAACACAAAGCTGATGTGTGTCCCCACCCGTGATAAAGCGAGGGCAAGGGACAACACAACGCTTGAATTCTTGTTTCGCCATAATATATATATATATATAGATAGATAATGTGCTTGTGACAGACAACAGTAAATAGACAAGGACAGTATACAGAGAGCGCTTGCTGAAGGCAACAGAAGCTGTCGCGGTCTGTTTTCTGGTGTGCTTTATAGCTTCCTGGTCTATGACGTCACCCGCCTATGACGTCTCGCTCTTCCATTGGACTGATTATACACGTGCTTCACGACGCAATCACGCAGAGCGTTCCCACCGCGTCTCAACGCAGCTCGAGTTCCCTTGAAAGGGAACTCAAAATTTTTAGGTAGACTACGGGTATTCAAATGAAAAGCGGAAAACATGTCCACACTATAATTTAATTTACTTTTGAACAGTGCATTAAATTCAACTTCATTATAATAATGACATGTATCTCTCGACCTTAAGTTTAAGCTATTTGTATCTGGGTCAACCAGGTCATTATATGATCTATCCTCATCAATATCATCTGGATTAAAGACCAAATTACCTGTAGAGAAACTGTGTAAAAATGACATAAGGAGTAAAAAAAAAAAAAAAAAAAAAACAAAGGCAACAGTTAAATACCTTTACATGTAAAGCATTTCAACTGGATCGAGGAGGACGTACAATCAGTTGGTCATACTGATATCACTTCACAAGATATGAGATGAACCAAGGTACAAACTTATGGTTATGTTTCATAGGATCTGCTGGACCTCTAGTAAAAGCACATTGCTCATTAAAGCAAAATGTAATCAAAGTCCACCCCACACTGTCACTGGAATTACACTGCTCGTATCAACCTTCCTTCTTCCCGCTCAGTGTCTAACCCTGAAGCCAGCGTATCAAAGCAGACCTTAATGTAATTTTGGATTTATTTAATTCTTGAGCCCTAAGAAATTATCACTTTTAAACAGAAACATGCTTAAGTCAAACTGAATTCAGCATTCCCAAAGCTTTAGGCTGTGTCTAAAACAGCATGTTTTCTCACCTCACCAGGACACAGAGCAGGCCTGCTGGAAACTCAGGTAACATTACACACACACACGACAACTGCAGCAGCAGAATCTTCCGTGAATGCAGTATCTCTCAAAAGGCTTTTCTCAACCATATGGAGGTCAAAAGGCTAAAGCGGTACCACCATATCATGCTGTAAGTAGCACTCCATGCATGCAATATGTGGATTTTCCATCCATGTGCAGGTGTTTACAGAGAAGTTTTTTTTTCCCTCCAGTGGGAACAAACAGAATAACAGGTGCTGTTCTGGATTAGTGTCCCTCTCTTTCTCTCTCCTGAGTCTATCTCACTTGTTTTTTCATTCCCTCTTTGTTTTTTGCTTGGTCACTAGTTCAAGCAGACAGCTGTCACAGAGAGAGAAAGGTCTTCTGAGACACAAGCTCATGGCATCATTGGTTTTGGGAGTGTGTTTGTGTGTGTTTGGAGTTGTTACCTTTGGCGATGCTCTAAAAAGTAGAAAAGGGAAGTATTGAGTACCTAAATGATTAGGTATTTTGTTCTTATCAATAATTCTAAAATCACTTTAAGGCAAATGGTTCATTTGGCTTGAAATCTCCAAAACTGTTTGAGGTCTGAATTACATTTCAAAAATATATTTATCAGCAGATCAGCAATAAAATCAGGTAGCAATGCCATCATAATTTTTGTTTTACAGCCTCAAATCATGCCAAAAACTGTTAGCAGGTTCAACTAATGTGAATGCATATTTTAAAGTAACAACCTCTTATCTAAATTTTCATATTGAGCGTTAATATTTATAATGCTTTGGTGGTCTGTCTCATTCTTCTTAAACTCCTTAAAGGTGCCTTATGTCAAAAAATCAATTCATACTCCACATATTCCATACCAGATGGGGGCAGTATACCTCCAGAAAGTTGGCCTACTCTAGTCTGTTTTTTAGTTTCAGGTTGTTAATCTTCTAAAACCGTCAAATAGTCCGCTTTGTCCCGCCAAAGCCTATTTTGATCGGTGAGGGATGTAGAATAGAATGACTGCTGCCGCTGCGCTTGACAGGGCGCATTACGAGCATAGAGAGAGAGAGAGAGGGAGAGCTCGGCCGCGCGCGCGCACTCTCACGTCTACAATCAACACGAGCGCGGTCCTGCTCTCTCTCCCTCGCGCATATTAATCAAATCAATTGACACTATAGTAAGACCGCAGTTTCACGTGGAGCATTTGGAGATTTTTAGAGATTAAAGAGATACAAGCCGTGCGAGTTATTCGTGTGTTGCAGTTTGGCTGGTGGTTATGTATGTTGCCCGCATACCGCCTCCCATGGCCGAAACTGGTATTAGACACCGGCCGGGCCGGGGCTAGTAATTTAGCATGCTAATTCAGGTTTATATCTCGGCAGCACTATAACTTGTCATTTTTTTAATGACATCATTGCACTTATTTCTTCTCATTCTTTTGATACGTGTAGCTAATTTTTTGGATATTTTTACCTCAATTTTTACATATGGCACCTTTAACGTGTGTGTGTGTGTGTGTGTGTGTGTGTGTGTGTGTGTGTGTGTGTGTGTGTGTGTGTGTGTGTGTGTGTGTGTGTGTGTGTGTGTGTAAACGTAAAATAGAACATACACAATTGCCATCAGTAGGCCATGTGGACGTCACAGTGTTTTTTTCTGACCACTAAAAGACCTGTTAACTCTGTGTTTTACCGTAGCCTTTCATCATTCACACATTCCTTCTCCATACAGTGCAGATCAATATTACTCCTTCTCTATAGGTTCACTGCACTCATTAAACATACTCTTTCTTTTCTTAAAAGGGAAATTGCACATTTCAGCTTTTTCCCCTTGTTAAAACAGACTTCAGAATTGCTTTCATTATCAATGAAGAGTAACCCTGTCAAGTGTTTATGGTGGTCTGCCTTAATGCACAGTACTATTGTATATTTCTGCACAATGTCCCCTTCTCCCCATTCAACACACACACACACACACACACACACACACTTTTGATAGACAGAGCACTTCACTTAGCAAATCAAACAGTTATGCTGTGTGCAGTTGTGTGGATGTGTGTGTGTACTAGAGATGCACGGATGGGCTATTATTTCATCCACAACCGCATCACAAAACTCATCATCCGTCTGCCTTCTATCCACACCAACGTTTTTTTGACCAATTTTCAAAGCCGCACCTGCCCGCCATCCGCTGATTGTTTTAAGGTCTATGGGCGATGCAAGGCGCTGCTGCCGCGAGCCGCGAGGCTAAAAACCTCTTGTCTGTTCTAGAAAGGACATGGATGTACTTTTCGGATGTAGGTAACAATATTTAACAATGTATCTATTTTTTCATTTGAATGGTTCAACCACCAATTTAATTCAAATATTACTTTTCATCACGTCATCCGCCCAATCCGCGGTTTATCTGCAGAGTCCGCGGCTGTAACCGCCAGAGGTGTGAACTCGAGTCATGCGACTTGGACTCGAGTCATGAATTTGATGACTTCAGACTCGACTCGACAAAATGTACAAAGACTTGCAACTCGACTTGGACTTTAACATCAATGACTCGTGACTTCACTTGGAATTGCGCCTTTTGACTCGAGAAGACTTGCTACTTCCCATGAAAACTTGGGAAAATAATGTTCACACGGCCGTGCCGCTCTCAGTTTATCTGCATCTTAGAAAAAAATGTGCACCACCTGTATGCATGCAGAGAGCACGCGCGCTGCCTGCACGACATCCAATCACTGTTAGTCCCACGTTGTTTTGATTCGACAGCATCTAAGCAGGCACATTGCAAGACAACCAATGAAGCGCAACAAGCAACAACGAGCCAGTTGGCAAAATGATGATGACTATACTGCGCGCATAACATACATAGCGCGCGCACAGCAGAGAGGGAGAGAGCGAAAGACACACGCAAGGTCTCTCGCTCTCTCCCTCTCAGCCGTGCGTGCGCGCGCGCTATGTATGTTATGCGCAGTATGTGACAGTATGTTCTGTCTCGCATTCGCGTTCTAGATTCCGGGAGATTTGAACTAATTTGCGGGCATCACAGAACGCTATCAATATGCGGGAGACTCCCGGAACTTCCGGGAGACTTTGGATGTCTTCTCTCTCTCTCTCTCTCTCTCAGGTTGGTCCAGTTTTTCAGAAGTGATAATTGAGGGGTGAGGATTTTATTGATGACATGTTTAACAAAGTTTAGGCTAAAAGGACCCATGTCTATTTGAAAGTTAAACTGTTTTGCAATATGAGGTCAGTACAATACAGGACTGAAGCTGCTGTGCATTGTTCTAGTGCAATATGCTGTTGAAATACAAGCATTTTTCGTGAAAATAAAATTTTCAGTTTTTTACTGTATTTGATTAATGTCATTGTATAAAAAGAGGTTTAAATAAATACAAATCTTACAGACATACTTGAAAGAGGACTTGAAATGACTCGAAACTAAAATGGTAGGACTTTGGACTCGACTTGAGACTTGTTGGCTTTGACTTTTGACTCGACTCGGGACTTGCCTCATCTTTGACTCGACTTAACTCGGGACTCGAGGGCAAAGACTTGAGACTTACTTGTGACTTGCATGACAATGACTTTGTCCCACCCCTGGTAACCGCCAACTGCGCATCTCTAGTGTGTACTTCTGTGTAGTGCTGTATGTCCATGTCCCACTCTCATTTTCATTTACCACCAGGTTGTAATGAGTTTTCTGTATCTGTTTTTGAGTGATCCCTCTCTTCTCTGCCGTGGGAGAAGAGAGACATTTATTTCTCTTAATCTGAGGTAAAGCCAAGGGACTTTTCCTCCCCCTGCTCACTGTCACTAGAATTGTAGATTAGGGGTTTACATTTATTGAACTGTAATGTGCTTCCACTCAAAGCACCTCACACATATCTAATCAGATCTTCTTTTCCTATTCTCCACATTTTGGCGACTAAAACGCTTGTCTAATTTACCCATGTGTGTTTTGACCAGAAAGCTTCATTATATTGAATACAATTTATAAAAGCAAAGATGGAGAGAACACACTGTGAACACCAAATATGTATTTATTTGTTTTCCTGAGGGCAGTATTTTTTATTGACGTGTGTGGGTAGGATTACTTAGCTATACTTTGTAAAAATCTAAGTACTTCCACAAAGTAAAAATAGTTCATATGTAAATTGAAAAAAAAATAATGTTGATTTAATCAATTAATTAATTAAATGTGTTTGTATTTATGTTTATGTATTTATTTTTTTAGGGTTAGGTTAGTAAATGTAGTTAACTTTATATCAAATCAATAGCTGAGGGGGATGTTGAGGGGGATATAAAAAAAATATCACCAGCTTAGTATAAAACCACTAGGAGTCAAGGGAAAGTCCCCATCATTATATAAAATCAAACGTGTGTGTGTGTTTGTGTGTGTGTGTGTGTGTGTGTGTGTGTGTGTGTGTGTGTGTGTGTGTGTGTGTGTGTGTGTGTGTGTGTGTGTGTGCGTGTGTGTGTGTGTGTGTGTGTGTGTGTGTGTGTGTGTGTGTGTGAGTGTGTGAGTGAGAGAGAGAGAGAGAGAGAGACTGAGAAAGAGAGAGAGACTGAGAAAGTTAGTGAGAAAGAGAGTAGAAAGTTGTTCTGCTTTTAGCTCAGCTGGAGCGCTTCGCTTCTTGGAGGATACAGCGGTCTGGCAGTGGGCTTTTCCTCCATTTTGTGTCACCATACCCCTCAGTGTGGTGGACTTGGCTGTGTGTGTGTGTGTGTGTGTGTGTGTGTGTGTGTGTGTGTGTGTGTGTGTGTGTGTGTGTGTGTGTGTGTGTGTGTGTGTGTGTGTGTGTGTGTGTGTGTGTGTGTGTGTGTGTGTGACAGCTGAATGGATAATGCCTTGGAGTTAAGGAAAAGCCTAGAGTGAAACCAGACTCACTGCCCTGCCATCAATCCGCCTGTCTTCTTCCTTCCCTCTCTTTATTCCTCCCTCTTGCTTCTTTTCTCTGGATTTCTCTCTATATAGTCTCTCTGTTTAATGCAGGCCTAACCTTTAAGGGCTGTTTGGGTGAACTTATTTGTCACCTTCCAGGCTTCCAGTGGTAAAAGAAGGTTCAGTGCCCTGTGGTTTTATTGGGAACCTGTAATGGAGAAAAAGAGAGAAACACAGAATATATAGTGAGAGACTACATGAACTGGAGAAGATGGAGTGAGCAAATACACATATCCATCACAGAGAACAGTCAGTGCAATGAAACTGCTGTTGCCCCAAGGGGGAAAAATGAACCCTCAGCAGCACTCATACGTTCTTCTGAGTGCAAGCTACTGTTAGCCCTATGATCAATAGCATGACCCTCTGACAAGCTTAAGGTGACCAGATTTCTGAAATATATCAACAGATTATTTTCCGTGTTATCTAAAAGTTGAAAATGGTATAGGAAAAAAATCAGGTTTTGTGTATTTTGACCTTGGTTGATCATATACTGTCATACTACTCTAGATTATATTTCGGATGACTAATTGTAATTTAGAGTATATGACAGAGTATGTAAGGTGTAAAGAATCACTCACGGCAACCCCATAATAATGGTCCCTGACTAACAACAAGGTCCGTTCAAAACAATATGTGAGCACTTACAGTCACAACAGTGATTGAGATTTTTTTTGTCATGCGATTAAATTAAATCAATAATGATTTGCATTGTCTAATATATCTAATGATAAGAACTGAAGAGAAACTGAAGCCTTTATTCCAATGTGAGAAAAAAACTAAGACATTCATCATATTCGTTTTTTTCTAACAATGAAAATAAAGATGCAATTGAAATTGAATATTATACTTTATATAGTTTATATTGTAATATTTCATTTGGAAGATCTACCAAATTAGATATTTCACTGTGCTAGCTTAAATGCACAGTAAAAAAAAAAAAAAAAACATGTGCAAGGACGAACCACCAAAACCTAAAGAGTGTCCCTGGAAAACATGAACACCTGGTCACCCTAGACTGTGGAGTATGGTCATTCCAAAACGATCACTCAGACCTTTCATTTTCTTCTCGAGTGAAGTGTCTAATTCTCAGAAAACGTAGGGACTGTGCTGCATTGGCTAAGTCTCTTTCTCAAGCTCTACATGCTAACCTCTTTGTCTGCCGCCTGTTAAAAGCCCTGCTAAGTTCAACCAAACATTTTCTCTGGGATTTTTGTCCCAGACAAAGACCCAATACCGGTCGGGCTTTTGAAAAGCAGGGCTGCTGCATAAAAGTGGGTGATTGTCCGGCTGCTGTATAGAGGCCCTGGTGTTCATGGCTGCCGTTATGCAGTAAGCCTGTTGTGTGAAACCGAGCAAGCCTCTAGATTAGCTGGCCCTGCGTCGATGCGGCCTTTTGTGCCCCGCCGCCTTTCGAATCCTGCAGTCGTGACCAACAAAGCGTGAAATGAGTAAATAACGCCCCTCGAAGAAAGCCCAACATTTTACACCATTGTCCACGGTCCCCTAAGCCGCTTAAAGACTTCAAATGCTTCGCCACTTCTCTGTTCTTCCCCCCTTTTGAACAGTAAAATGATAATGACAGTCATTGAAATGTGTTTGTTTTTGTCTGTTTTCTGGGCTCTCATATCTAAATGCCAAATGATATGTTCCCAGAGCATGACCACTGCGTGCATGGAGAATGCGTGTGATTTACTGGAGTGATTTGGCACGTTTAGAAGTGAAATTAGTGTGGAAGTATAACAGAGAAGTAGAAATGTGGGGAATTGACGATCTCGGCAGGCTAACACTGAGCATGAGCTATCGGGTTTGAACTAGAGAGAGGCCAGATAATCTGAGGCAGGAACTCCATGCCATCTGTAGCTCTTTCTCTAGCTCTCTATCTGTCATTCTCTCTCTTTGTCAAACATTAGCAGAAAGACCAAAAAGATTGCTGGGTTTGCCGTGCTCGCTAGAGTAATGTAGTTGCAGCTGAAAGGAGACCTATCATGAAAATGTTGCACAGATGCTCAGATGGGTTTCTATGGTGGTCCATATGGTGGATTAACACCATTAATTTCCAACAGATACATTTTAAGAGGTTGGGAAATGGTGTCATATGTAGTCTATGTCATAAATTTACCAAGAAATAAAGGCTCCTTCACATGACTCGTGTCAAATCCTCCTCTTAACACAAGGGTTATGCCCTCTTTGACCTTCATATGAAAAGAGTCGCACCTAGCATTATAATAGTTGATTTTTATAGGATATATGGGACTATGATGTTAATGCACCTTGAACTAACATGAACATGAACATTTTTATTAACTAATATTAACAAAACGTAATGAATGCTGTTAGAATGTATTGTTCATTTTTAGTTTGTGTTAGTGAGTGCTTTAACTAATGCTAATAAATTAGACCTTATTGTACAATGTTTCCTAATTTTTTAATTTAAACTTTTATGATTTAATACAAATGTATCATTTTTTTTTTAACAATTTAATCAATCTTTTAAAATCTAATCAAATGAAAAATAACAATTAATTTACAACAAAACGTTCGTCATCTTATTTTTTATCAAATAAGATGCTGCACAGTACTGCCCTACAAAGGCTAAGAGCAGTATCAGCAAAAACGCCAAACTGAGAAAAACAGCTTTTTGTGTTTTTCTTACACCAAATATAAGCATCCAATTAAATTTAACAACAACGGGTACAATTAGATAGATCAAAGGGAGGTGAATATTAAACATTTCGTTTTTTGACAGTCAGACAAAATTTGGTAGTTTTATAGGCTATACTGCGCTTTGCCTTTGCATTACTGCGTATACTTACATGGCCATACAATAACATATAGCAGTAAGTGTAGCAAGTGATCATAATCACTTGCTTATATCATAAATCATAAATCACCAAAACCTTTGCACACAGCTGCAGCAGCTGCTTATAGTTGTCAAAAGTACAGTATATGTTAATTATAACCAAACTATTAAAATTATGTGGCATATTATGTAAACCCCCGTTTTCTTTTTTTTTTTCTTTTTTATTGACCGTTTTCTCCATCTTCATTCTTTCTGATAAGCTGTGACTTTCCATCCCCTTTGGCATTATAATCATATTTTTCAAAAAACGAACAAACAAAAACACACGTTATTAGATTCATATATTTTAATTGTATCACAAAAGTGCTGTTTTTTTATGGCAACCATTAACGTATTGCTTTTATTTCAGTTTGGGATAGGTCTTCACATGTAGTTACAAACAGTTTAAGTTTAATCATTCAGGGAATCAATATATCAATAAATTAGATATGAGCTATATACATATACAGTATGCTATAAAACCTGACTCATGCCACACAAAGGCAAACTGCAGTATCACAGTGAAACCAAGGCAGACTGCAGTACGGGCAGATACTGCATTCTGCCTTGGTTTCACTCTACTTTTCTATACAATACTGCAACTAAAAATGTAAATTTATATAAGAAATTTATTAGGTAGGCATATGAAATTTTAACAGATTGTAGAGCAGATCCCGCACTTTTTATTTGTGCAAAAAAAAATTTTTTTTGAAATGTTGAAGATACTGCTCTTAGCCTTTGTAGGGCAGAGCAGAACTCTATATTAAAACGGGTAAAAAAAATCTTTGTTGTATGATATTTAAAAAAAAATGTTTTACATTTAAATAAAAGTTTCTTTAAGAATTACATTTTAGAATACACAAATAAAACATTTCTGTTATAATTTCTTCAAGTTAAACCGGACTTTTATTTTGACATGTTGTTGTGAAAGATCTTTTAGTTTCAGTTTCAACATGTATTTGATGGTAGTTTTTCTCAAATGAAATGGTAAAAAGCTCGTAAAGTGACTCTCAGAAGCAGCTCTGTAAAATAAAGTTCTTTTGTTCATGTCTTCATTGAGATGCATTGGGCTACATGAGTAATTAGCTGGTCAAGTGGATTTACTTATTGTAGAGTTAACAAAAGTTATCATGAGAATTGTAGTGTTTGAAGCGGATGTCATAACAACAGACCAGGAAGATTTTAAAATGAGCGGTTCATTCCTAAATCAAGGATCAGACTCTTTTATGTCTTGATTCCCATGCTTGCACCCCCCATTTCATGATGTGCTTTGCGAACAGTCTGGTAATCATTGGCTGTGCTTTAAAAGGTCAAAGGCTAACAGGGTCAAAGTTGAAAGTGTCTGGACTTTGAGCATTCATTACAATGGTCAATCTGTGGAGGTAACTCTGTGGCTGCTTTGAGTGTTTTAATTATTTTATTGTATTCTTTTTAAATAAATGTATTTAATTATTTTACTTTTATTTTTTTTTATTTTTTTTTTTTTTGTGGCCTGAATGCCTTATGACAAGTTACATGGCTGTGCCTCTTTCAAACACACACTCATACACAAACACACTTGTGAGCACACAGTGCAATTTGTGCTCATTAGCACTAATTACTGTGTCAAGAAGTAATGAGAGGCTGAATACTTTCACAATCAGTGCAGTTTAAAAAGATCCATCTCTCCGTACACTATAAACACAATTAGCACTAAACTAACTTGGCTCCCTGACTTTTACCCCAAGTTTTTGTACCCTAACTTTATCTTTAGTTTCCTTTCCGTGGGGCATTTGGAAGGGGGTGGAGTGGGGAATCCAGCTTTTGAGCGGAAATGTAATGGTTTTTCTGCATCCCTCTCCCACAATCGATTTCGCCACGCCGGGCAGGAAATGATGTTGGCACACCACAAATAGCCTGCAGATGACGGGAGATTTGATGCTAATAATTTGTTGGCGGAGAGAGTCATGCGGGCCGCTCACTGATGGAGATTGAGATGCGCTTGTCAGCAGACAGTCGGAGGTGAGCGAGAGAGGGGCGGACCGCAAGTTTTCCAAGGCGGGAAAAATTATTAGCGAATGTAATGTGGCAGATAATAGACAAGAGAATGAATATTTTATTTGGCCAGAGCTTCTGACGAGAGCAATTTGCATGTCAGGAGGTGACAGGCACGGCACAGATGAATGACAGCTCTATCCTCTGCACTGAGCTAATACATTACCCTCAGATATTGTCTGTTATGAGACACTTACACCCTTACGTAGCACCACTTCACACTCTTTCATCGCAGTTGTCGCTTAGGAGGTGTGTGTCTGTGTTTGTTTATACAGGTGTGTGTGTGTGTGTGTGTGTGTGTGTGTGTGTGTGTGTGTGTGTGTGTGTGTGTGTGTGTGTGTGTGTGTGTGTGTGTGTGTGTGTGTGTGTGTGTGTGTCCACATTGTGCCCACGTGGTCTGATTAGTTTGTGATTAGCTTTTCACCCCCTGCAGTTATGTCTATAATATATATATATTTTTTAATTTACATAAATATTAAAATATTTAAAAAAAAAACTTTAAATATAGTCCATAACTTGTGCAATATAAAGGGACTTTATTATTTTAGATTGATGTCAAATATTTATACTTGTGTGAACAATGACATGAACAAGAGATGTTGCCCTGTTAAATTTGCCTTAAACCATTTGTTTGGTTTAGGTTAGGGTTAGGTTTAGGATCCAAGAAGAGTATGTGAAGCCTGGATTAGTGAAAAGTGCAACCTCATGCCAGAAAAGCCATAGCCACGGTCAGCGGGCCATGCTGCGGATTTAGTGTTGGAATAACACTAATCCAGGTGGGTTCCAGCAGGATAATCGGGACATGAGAACATTGCCCTGAAGAATGTTGCATTAGGCTAAGCAGAAACTGAGTGAGGAACAGAAAAGGAGAGTAACACATACACCCTCCCTGACCTTTCCTTTATGGCAGCCAATCTGGTTTGTAAACATTAATTTATTCATGAGCGTGCATCTGGCTGTTTAAACAAGAAGCGCAACCCAGCAGCAATAAAAAGGAAAGGTTGACTGAGTCAGACACAATACACACTGACAGAGAGAGTGAGATTGAAGAGACCGTATCTAATAAACATGCTCGTACACTTATGCGAGCCCAACAGGTAGTGGCTTAAGGTTATAAACTCCCCTCCATCTATCTTTATAAGAATTGTATATCACAAACCATTAAACTTCAGTGATATCCAATAGGATGCAATTGAAAAGCAATTCATGAAATGTAGACTGACTGTGGGCGCAACAAACAATGTGATGCAGCGTCAGTTTTCCGGTGAACTCTGAGAGAATGAGGCTGAGAGAAGTGCGGAAGCCAACAAACTACCAGCAGCTTAAATCATTTAACCACTCTTGAAAAATTACAATCTCGTAACTGCCATTGATTTCAGTCTGTTTATGATTAACTGCCATTGTATACACACATATTGATTATTGGATCTAAAAACAAGCTGCAAGAACAGTGTGTTTGTTTAGGGATGTTCATGTTGTCTGTTTGTTAGCCTGTTCAGTATTGACAGTGCAAGTAGGAGGCATTCATTGCGGCAGTGTCACTTTAAGACCCAGGGAGACAGAATGATGTAATGCCAGTATATTTGCCCTCGCTGGAGACTGTCATCAGTCTCTGGGCCGAAAGCTCGTTTCAAATAAATCTGCAGGTGACATTAGGCTACAAATCAAGCCAAACTACAAATCGGCATGTCTTGTAGCCCAAGTTTTACCCTAAGCGCCGTAGCACCTCCCAGCTTTGCCAAAATGGAATAATGAATATTTTCCTCATCGTTGTTTTGTGCTCGGAGGACGAAGCTGGCTGTATTTTTGCCGAGCTTGTCCAGTGTGTGTGATGTGTTGGGTTCAGCAGGAGGTTGTGTTCACTTCCCTATGGGGCGATCGCTAGCTGCTGCCATCAGCACAACTCCTGCTTATTAAGCCAGTGTTAGACATGTGGGTTCATATTCTTGGCTCTGACCCCACCCTTTCCTTTTCCATCTGCTTGGACCTTCTTATCTGCAGCCTCATTTGTCTCGCAAACCTGCTATTACCTGCAGCTGGGATGAAACTCACAGTGTGTGTGTATGTGTAGCAGCGGTTTCATTGCACTCTGCTTCCACCACATGGACTATTTAGCATTGCCCTCGCAGTGTACCTTGATTCGCCCTCCCTTCCACCTGCATGCGAGTGTGATTGGTCGGGCCCGGGGGGAGGCTGGGAAATCACCTGCTCCATTTAGCCAGGTTGCAGTGGCGATGGCGGGACAGGCGTCCTGCTATCAGGTCTTTGTGCTGTGCCCGACACACTAAAACAGTGGGACTCCTGATTAGCGTGAATGGAGTTCTCCAGCGTGGGCCCTGCTCTTTATGATCATAGTGATTGTTGTTATTTAGCCCTTCTGTGGGTTAGATCGGCATACCGCCGTGCTGGAAATCTTTCTGACAGCGCAACAATTATCTGTGATCTGCATGACTCGCACCACAGCAGTAAAGTACAAAAAAAAAAAATAATGATAAATAAAATATGACCACCACCAAAAACCCCCCTTTCCAAAACCCAGTCTTGCTCTTTTTCTCATCCTCATTTCACTCTTTCTATGCATCTCTATCCTTGCCCTTTCCTTTGCTGCTCTTTCACTTGTTGTAGCCCCTGGCCTGAGCCCGGCAGGGAGCCATTGGGCCTCTGAATGAAGTGGCTTAGCTGGGCCGGCCTTCCTCTTTCACAAGGGTCACACCAGGGAGTCTCTTCTCGTAAGGGACAGCAGCAGCTGTGTCTGCCCCCTGCCTACACCTCCCACCCCATAATCCAGCTTGTGTTGAGCTGCATGGGGTGCACGTACATTGAGATATGGTGGGATGGTTGAGGAGGGAGAAAAGAAGAGGTAAAAGTTTTCCATAGTATGGGTGCGTGAGAGAGCACGTCTCCTGGAGAGGCTGGCATATTAATATTCCGGTTCTATGAGAAAGAGTGGTTCTATGACAATAGATACTCGCCTTTTCTGCTCACGTCTCCATGGAGGCCTGAACTGATGCTGAGTTCTCGAAGTATCCCATCTTGCATTACAGAGACGAACAATGAAACTTTCTGCTGACTGACGTTTGTTTAATGGACAGTGCTCATCATAAAATAACTAATAAGTAGGGCTGTTACTTTAATGTGTTCATTTAATCTGGTTAATTATAAATGAACAGTGCCCTCTGACCCGTACAGAAATTGTGTAACAATTGTTTTGTGGAGCCATTCACACAGAACACATTCTGGCGTTTATAAAATGTATGAGTATAATTAATTTTAAACGTAGCAAGATGTAAGATGACTGCCAAAGATATCCCATATATACTTTGATATTAGTAATATTATAAAATATATTGGTAACACCTTACAGTAAGGTCCTATTTGTTAACATTAGTTAACATGAACTAACTATGATCAGCATATTTTACAGCATTTATTTAGTTAACATGAACTAACTATGATCAGCATATTTTACAGCATTTATTAACCTTTGTTATTGTTAACCTTTGTTAATTGTTCATTGTTTTTTCATGTTAGTTGACAGTTCAATAACTAATGTTAACAAATGCAATACTCTTAAATATTGATATATAATTGTGATCAATGCGCATCATTTAATCCGCATATCAAGTAATTAAATATTGCAATCGATTGGTAGCCCTAATAATAAGCTAAAATCACGACATCTCGATCACCCAGTATCAGAGAAAACGAGCAGCGGCACCATGGGAAGTCTTTTGATTTCTGTAGAGGAAAATCCTTTGGCATTGAACTCCATCTGACATCTCCAAGAGATGTTTTTAATGTTTATTGCATCATACGAAATAACACAAATCCCTGTTTTCATATTCCTCCCCTGTCCCCAAAGAACATCCCTTTGAAAGGGCTGCTCGGTGACAGTCCATCCCAGCATGCATGTCCTCTGCTTTTCTCTGAGTGAGGTATTTTTGCGAAATCATTACACCAGTGGGTCAGTCTGATATATGATATCATTACAAGCCCCTGTAAATACACCCTCATATTTTTTTTATTCTGTGTGCAGGAGGCAATTGTAGCATATGATCAATGCTCAGTGAGAGAAAAGAGACTCGCTGAGGGAGATGCCTGTTGACTCGTAGCACGTAAGCCTTCCCTGCATATGCATTTGCTTCATCGGAAATTTACATTCGTTCTGGGCAGGCAAAGCGGCAGTGGAAATGAGGATCCGCTTCTTCACCCCCTGTGATACCAAATGGACAGGAAAATGTGAGCTCTCTGGTTCGATTTTTATTTTATTTTGTTTTGGTTGATTTTGTCTCTGGAGACAGGATTTGGACATCGCTTCAATATGTGTATCTGTCTGTGGGCGGCCATTATTTGAGAATTGTGGGGGATATTAAAAGGACAGCTCAGCTGAAGTTCGGCATTGGCGTCGTTTGGCACACGCTAAGGGGCTGGGAAGTCTTTTTTCATGTAAACTAATATCAGTCGTATGTATCAGTGACATGTAAGCCATTTGAGTCGCAATTTTTAGTGCGTAAATCGCCAACCCTCTGCAACAGCGGTTTTGATAATTGCATGTAATTGTACTTCTTAAGAAGTTCTTCTTTAAAGTTTTGTGAAGTAGTGCTTTAAAAGGCTAGCTAGCGCTGTGATGTTAATCTTAGTGTGTACCCATTAGTGCTGTGGGGCTCAAAGATATGGCTGGAAAAGAATTGAATTAAGCTCCGTAAAATTTAAGCTAGCTTTCCATCAGTTTTAATGCCCTCACTCACTAATGAAGAAATGTGCAATAATTGGCGCAGGTAGCTTTTGCAAGCACCTTCTGTTGAGAATTAGCACGTCAGAGCTGGAAGCAGGTAGGAGTGAATCAACAGCCACTTTAAGCGGGCATTCACTTCTCTCGCACCTCTATCTCACTTCTCTCTCCTCCTTTAGCAAGTCTGTTCACACCTGCACGAGGGCTGGGCCTAAATTACCTCCTGTCGTAGTTATAATTAACTACGGTGTCTTGTTTGATGTTTGAATAGAGTTGTCTGAAATTTACACTAATTTGCATCTAATTACACAGAGATACTGAGACATGTTTGCCATCTCCAACAGCATCACTTTACGAGACACAATCGTGCATTTCTAATAAATCTTGACAGTGTGTCCCATTTCTAAACATGGTTATGGCTATTGACGGCACACTTTGAGTGAATGGGTCAGGACTCTTGCTGTATTAATACTCTGTAAACAAAGGGCTGCTGTATAAGTCTAATAGTAACCATTCAAAACATTCATTTCTCTGCATCATTGTTCAGCCCTTTTAAATACAGTTCAGTTAGGCTATATTCAACTTGTACTGTTCTGCTGAGTAAAGCATCGTGACCAGTTCAAGGATAATCTTTTTATTAACATTAAGGAATATTAAGAATCCGAAGTCCATTAAATTTTCGACAATGTCCTCTGAGTGGTTAGAAAATCAATAGCCATTATGCCTTGTTACATGTCATCTGATTCATCTACAGGTTTGGCAGTAACGATATCTGTATTTACTGGTGAAATATTGCACTAATAGACTGTCACACCGCATTACAGAAGGCTCTAATTTAATCTCTGCAGGTGTGGGTGTATGTAAGTATTTTATGACCCTTTTTTGTGCCCAGATTATTTTAAGAATCTAAACTAAATTGTTTTTCACAACTCATTTACTTCCAGATTGATATGAATTGTTGTCTAAAGGCAGGGATTGTGTTTTTGGCCAGGCCTCTGTGAAGACCATGCACCGATGCCACCGCAGCCACGGCGCAAGCAGCTGCTGCTTGACTGTTGGTTGCTGAGCCATCTGTGACTCTCCTACTAGCGGCATATTAATCTACGGCACTAAACTAGCCTGCCCTTCGAGGGAATTAAAACTAAAATTCTATCTGCCCTCTAGATATATCGTACACCACAGCATGAGTGTGTAAGCTTGCGACATATATTGAACCTTTCTCGGGCACTAAAATCCGGCTTCCTATTATTGGTTTATGAAAAATGAATTAGTATGGGAGAATTCAGCATTTCGCCAGTAATCTCTTTGCCACAGCCCTCCTCAAGCACAAAGTCACTTGACCCCACATGACCTCCAAGGTCACGCCCTGTCTTACATTTGGCTTTCGGGCCTGTCAGCATAGAGTCAGGTCTGGAAACAAAGTGACATGTCCTCTGATTGATGCTGACCTCTTATTGAACTCGCACCCCACGCAGACCACTGTCCACAGGGGACGGCAGTGGGGTTTTGACCACCAATACCTATCAAAGTCACGCACAGCATACACTTTTTTTTTTTTGATGTTTGTTTTTCCGAAATGGAGCACGCCGTAGCTGCCTTGTCAGGGGACACAACCAGAGTCGGGGGGGTACAGCCTCAGGCTTGGGCCAGGGGGGCTGGGGAATTTGGGTAACACTTCTGCCAGGGTATAAATAAGTATCAAGTATAATATCTCTGTGTCTGTGTATATTAAGGAAAGAAAGACAAAAAAAGAGACAGCAAGACCCAGAAGACACAGAGAGATGAGTTGCAACTGTAGGAGAAAGTTCAAACAGTGTGCGTGCATGTGGCTTGTTTGCGCTGTGGCTTAAGAGTGCTGGCGAGGTGCTGTATTCACCGGGGGCTGCTGGGACTGGCACGGTTTGAGCAAACAGCCCTCTTTTTTTCATGGCGTGCTCTGTGGGGGCATCAGTGGGAATATGAGAATGAGGCAGTGAGAGTGAAAAAGAAAGAGAATGTAATAGAGGAAGGTCCCGCTGCACATGCGTGACCCGCATTAGCATACCCACCTGTCGTCGTCCCTCGACGAATCCCCATCAGCTGTCAGTCATTCTCCAGTTCTCCTCATCGTCCGTGTCAATCTCTCCCCCTCCGCAGCTACGAAACACTGTCACCGTGGAGTGGACTGTTTACCTCATTACACTACCTTCTCGAAGATGGCAAACAGATGGCATAGCAGGAAGACAGGCAAATAAGCAAGCAAATAGGAATAAAAATGTAATGTTAAGTGCAGTACCTGGGGACACTAGAGAGGAGAAAACACCCCGGGCGGATTAGCGGACGGTAGGATCTGTTTCTCCATGGTGGCAGGCCGTCACACTTCACTGACTGATGGATATACTCGTCTGCTCTCTGCAACTATGCTTAATTTGCAACTTAATGATCCGGTGGCGAGCTCCACAAACCAGCGCGTACATAAACTACATACAGTGCTAAAGTCAAGCTTAGCAGGGCGTGCCTGTATTCAACAGCGGCGTCCGTGTGAAGGCATTTATGGTAAGCAGAAACCGCACGTATGCTCTCATACGGCCCAGCGAGTTTATCCGTAGAGCCTTGAACGCAACAAACAATTGAACGAAAAATTGTTTTTCTTTTTTTATCCTCCTTTCCCTCTCACCCCACAAACAGTGCAATCTGCATTGTAATGCAAAAGCAAGTGGAGCAGAGAGGCATGGAAAAAAACGTAATTTAAAAAAGCACGACATATATCACGTCTGCTGTCAAAACCTATACACGTGTGAATGCAGAGCGATGAGAGCGTTTAGAATTAGATTACAGCGATCATTAAAGAGAGCAATTGTTGAGTCACACTTTCTGTGATGTGTCGTGACCGCTCCGAGCTCTCCACGTGCACTACTTTAATGAGTCCTTTTTTTAAATAGGCCTCTTCATAACCCTTTCCTAGCAGAAAAAAACTTTTCAGTGAAATATTAACAGTTTAACCCAATGCAGATTAGTTTTTTAGTGAGCTGTCGGTTGTTTGGCTATACATCTTTCAGATACTGCTGTGTGTATTTGCATGCATCTCCAAGGTGTCTTGTTACAGATCCTTTAATATGTAAAATGAGGTATAATCTGGTGTAGGATCATATCACATGTGTCTTTGTAAAGTCTTTGTAAAACTAGTTAACAGAAAGCTAATTAAAATGACAAAGATTATCCATACTTCTAAAACTAAAATGCATTTTTGCAATTGTATTAAGATTCTCTCTCTCTAATTTTAATTTTATATCATCAAAGGATCCTAAAAAAAAGTACTCAGGTTTCCACAAAAGCAGGACAACTGTTTCAACATTGAATATAATGTTGAAGATCAAATCGGAGCCAGCCGAGAGTGAGGAGTTGGGATGGCAGAGGGATGCTGGAAAACTGTGGGAAAGTGAGAGACGGCTATATATTTAGGCTTCCTCTCATTCTATTTGGTTAGATTATCTAAACATGTTTCTCCTTAACTAAAACAAGTAGCCTACATTTGGTTCTTTCAGACTGCACATTTATACACATAGAACATTGATAATCCATTTGGTAAGATAAATGGCAGAATGCCTGAGAGAATATATTTAGTAATGGACTTTATCGCTCTTTTAAATTGGCACTTGCTTTTTAGCGAATAATAATTAGAAAGTTGAAGATTGCCACATCAATAGCCCACATTCTCCCATGTCGAGTAGAGCCAACAGAACCCCGAGACACAGACGTCCAATACTTTATTATTTAGTAATGGCCGGTGCAAAATACTTGTCAGAAACCTAAAAAATAGTTATTCTGCATAGAAATGTAGGGGTACTCTGCCTCTCTCAGTGGAGTAGAAAAGCTAATGGCCTCTCCTGAAACATGCCCGTAGGGGGTGATCATAAAGTCATGCATTTATGCACAAATACATTCTGTTCACACCGGACCCGCTGCCAGCCATGCTCCTAAATCAAACAAAATAGCCCTCAAACTTTCACTTGTGCTTTTTTATTATGGACCACTGGACTCTGGAAGTGTTCTTCAGTTTTCTCTTCTTGTTTTGCATGATTTCCTCAATCAGTAATCAGTGACAATTGTTGCTGTAATAATTACAATTAGTTGCTGGGCTTTCAACATGTGCAAAAATAGAGGCTTTTTCGTTAATTGTGAAGCATCTTTTGTGTGAGGAAAAAATACAGGATTATTGTTTTTGTAGTTGTTACTCTGAATTGATTCTACGCAGATGTGTGTGTGTGTGTGTGTGTGTGTGTGTGTGTGTGTGTGTGTGTGTGTGTGTGTGTGTGTGTGTGTGTGTGTGTGTGTGTGTGTGTGTGTGTGTGTGTGTGTGTGATTGAGGATACTTCCAAGTTGTGTGCTTCACAGTGTGTTTGAGGAAAAGGAGAGAGTTTATAGAAGAATAGCAGGACTGAAACTTTAGAAGGAAAGAACTGTGTCAAGGTGGGCTTTCTTGTTCCCGCTCAACTGCAGCATTAACAGCTGCAGACCCAGGGAGTCTGTGTTTGTGTTGAAGGTGTGTGTGTGTGTGTGTGTGTGTGCGCACATCCAGGGGGGTGACTGGAGAAAGAACAGTTCTTTTGGCTTCCAAATGGTTAATGCAGCTCTGAAACCCCTCCTATTCCCTCCCACCTCTACCGCTGTCTCCACCCACTGAGTATCGGATTGACAGAGGCTCGGCCAATAGCATGTGCCGGGACCAGCCATGCGTGACGGGGGCTCCATCGAGGACTGCAAACTTCCCAGTGCATCAGCAAGCCTCTGCGAACAGCACAGCCTCCGCGTGAGGGAGAGAGAGAGTGAGAGAGAGAGAGAGAGAAAACAGCAACAGCGCAGAGTGTTAGAAACAGAGATAATCAGACCGCATGATGCTTCTTTAACCTCTCTGTGACCAACCACGTACGTTGAGTCAGCTGTCATCTTGTGTTTTTCATCTTTTATTTTTCTGGGGGTTTTTTCACCTTGAGTTTTCGCTCTTCAGTGGTAACACCGGGACACAGACCTTATATGTGCCGCACGCAGTTCTGGCTGCCGTGCATGTGTGAGTGTGTGTGAACGGCTGTGTGTGCGTGTGGAATGGGAAGAGGACGTTAAGTATTCTGTGCTGAGTCTTGATGACCCTCTACAGCCCTGGAGTGGGGGGTTCATTTTAACCCTTCAGGTCATCGCTGGAGGAGCCCTGACCAAGGTAACATCTGAACACCACCCCCTTCCTCCCCCCGTCAATGCATGCTTTTATATTGTACTGTTCTGCTGTCCGATTCATGTTGCGCACACTGCTTCTCTCACACTCTTGTCCGATTTCTCTTTGTCTTTATCTTAATGGTCTAGACATGTGCTTGTGTGCTAGTTTGCGAGATCATTTAGTGACTGAGTCTAATGTATCTATTGTATTTCTGTCATTTGAATTGTTTGAGTCATAAAATCAGCTATTTTGAATTAGACAGAAATACTAAGACACACACTCCAAAGCTTTATTTTGTCATCACTGCTTTTATTATGATTTTTTTTTTAAATAACACTATTTGCATTCAAAATGAATTGTCTCAAAATTAATAGGATGCTACAAGGCAGTGCGTCATTTCTGAAAATCACATCCTCTGTGAGCTGCCTTGATCGCGATGCTTCTGAACACACTCTCAATTAGCCGATTCGTTTACATGCCCTTTTACTCATATTTTCCCTCTCAGTTAATTTTTGATTAGCTTCGAGGGGGACAGACAGGGAGCGGAGGCTTGTGTGACTGCTGCGTGCCGCCGCTCTACAATAGACATTTACAGTGCTGCTAATTGGAAACAGCTTTAGCGTGGAATTTCTTGCACGCTCTGCTACCTTTTCAGTTGAACCACTCGCGCTGTCTGCTCGCCCGGCCCGCTTGATGGATGGTGATAGATCCGATATCCGCACCCTTCTGAAAAGTGTAATTACAGGTTTTGGTCAGAAAAGCTTTTGATCGATGTGCGGATATGTGCAGGATAGTCATTTAGTTAAGACTCTTGAGAGTCTCACTACTTTTTTTTATCTCCTTGTTTGTTTCTCCATTGTATGTGGAAGTGAGTTGCAAATGTGTGTGCGAGGAAACACACTCCTCGCAAATTCATCTGCTGTGGCTTAAGTTCTCCTGCACTTTTCAGAACGTCAAGTGATTTTGAGTTGTGGAGCTCCACACGTAAAAGTGGTCCGCTGTGTGTATCAAATGCAACGCAGAGCCTCTGACCCCAACGCCATGAGGAATAAGCTGTCAGATTGGCCATTGAGTCGGAGGCCATGTGCGGAGGTGTTCAATGTCCCTTTTGCAGCAGGCGTTAGTGTATGGTTCCACTTTAAACCCTGTATCAGGCTCACATTTGATTTATGATCATGCTCGTCTCCTCTGATTCCAAACAGAAAACTGATTTGGGAGAAAAAGGGAACGGATGGTTTGATTATTATTTTTCTCTTTTTTTTCAAGGGAGAAACATAACAAAAGAAATGGAAAAAGCCATCTTCTCTTTCTGTACCCCCACCCTCACTTCATACTCCCGTGTCTCCCTATTTCTCTCTCTGTCTCTTACAAATGGGGTGAGATCTCCTAGCAACCAGAGCTCCTTTTTTTTTTTTTTGCCTTGTGTGATATATGTTCAATGTGTGTAGTAATCTTGCTGATGGAGTGCATTACTGGAGATGGTGCTATTACTCAAAGAATAAAAGTTTCAATTACCTTTGATACCAGCCAGTAATATAGGCTGATTTACTGTGCTGTAAAACGAGCCAGGTCACATTTTCTTATCCATATATTTTTTTGTTTTATTATTTTTTATTACGTGATGATGATGGAGGGTGTTTTGGACGTCCTAGGTGGGAAGCGGATCGGGTCATTGGGAGCCGGTTTGAGCGTGCACGTGTCTCTCGGTTGCTCTTTTAAACATTACCAAGCCTCATATTTAATTCATGCAGGGAAAAATTGGTTTGGGTTAAGGCTGCGCATGTGGCGCTTTTAATGGAAAAGCGAAAAAGTGAGAGAAAATGTTGCGGTTCACGGCCCAGGCGTCTCCGCCCTCCGTCTGCCTTTCGGCCTTCTATCAGAAATATGTTTCTCTCATTAATAATGGGGGGGGGGGGAATATGAATGAAACTGAAATGAATTGTAACATGTGGAATGTACAGAATGAGAGTGAGTGTTTGACATTTTTTGTAATTAGTAAAGCGCCCCATTCTATTTCCTTTTTTTTCTTTTGTCTCTTAATAATAACTATTAGAGCTGTCAGTTTGATTTTTATTATCATTTTCTTTGTGCTTATTTTGTATCTGTGATGAACAATAGAGGTTCATTTAAAAAGTAGATGATATAAAATAGAGTATTGAGAGCAAGATGGAATAAAAGATGTCGAGATACCCTGCCACAGAGAAAGATGTCATATACAAAGAGAGTGACGGAGACATATAGATTAAGATAAATGAAGAGCAACAAGAATAGAGGTAGAGATGAGGTGTGTGTGAAATAAGCGAGTCTTATCTCGATGGGTGTCCAGATGGGTAGGATCTCCGTTCTGCTGTCTCAAAGGAGAAACATCTAGAAGAAGTCAGGCCCACGGCTGGACTGCAGAAAGGCTGAGGCTCTAACCACTGTAAACCCAGATAACATCCCAGACGCTGTTGATCTGTTTTATTTTCTCATCACAACTCTTGTTTTTTTACAGCCAACCAGAGACAAAACCTACACACACACACACACACACACACACACACACACACACACGTGGAGACACACACACACACACACGTGGAGACACACACACACACACACACACAAACATTAACAAACAAGCTGAATTTGATTTGTGGAAGTTTTGGAATTATTAATGTGGCAATCTTCACCTTCATATTTATTATTTACTGAAATATAAAAGTAAGCGCGCTCACAGACAAATCCATCGCAACTACAGGAGACAACGTCCTCACATATTCTTTAGCTCAGTGCTCAAAACAAGTTTTTATATTTTAATTTTTTTGCAATTTCAGTAATCGTTTTAAATGATTATTTTATTTTAATTAAAAATATCTTCTGAAAAATACCCTCTGTACTGGAATTATTTACAGTTAAATGTATATTTAGCAACTGTAACAGCCAATATGTATTTAAAAATCTTAAATAAAAAAATAATTTTAGTTTAGGATTGTCATTTTATTTTATATATTTGTGTATGTTTTTGTATGTTATGTTTCTGTTATATAATAAGTTATGCAATATTCCTAGGGTAATAATATGGCTTTTAAGAATATATTTTTCCTTTTGGTTCAAAGTCTTACTAAATTTAGAATCAAACATGTTCTGTAGATCTTCACAAGTATTCAGAAAAATGTCTTCAGGAATATCAGAGGAGATCTTATGGCACTTCTAAGCTTTTTTTTTTTCTTTTGATTTTTATTGTTCTCCTAATTAAATCATAGTGACTGTATTTGATGTTTTGTAGATGTTACTGGTTAAGAAAGAATGAATGGAGTCTGGTTTAGTTACCGAGTAAACACTTTAGTTTTTTGGGGAACACACACACAACTCAGAGAGCCATACACACACAGATGTGTACAGGGTATGTAAATTCACACACATTTAATATTGAGAGAAAAAATTTACTTTTCTAAAATAATAATGAAATAAATAATAAAATTGTTAAATATATATATTTTTTAAATAAAGCTTAAAGAAATAAACAGATTATATAAAGATAGATTGTGGTCCAATGCAGATCAGCTCTTGCTCGCCAGTTAACATAAATACAATCACAATTAATTAATGGAACTTTTTAAAATGTATTTAATTATTATAATCATTGGTATCAAGTAGTGTCGATAGACTAGTACAATTCTATAAATATTTATTGTTTTTAAAGAGGTAGAAGCAATGAAAAACAGGCGTTTTCTATTCTAGTTTTCCCTACGCTGTCCGCGATGGACTGCTGGTGAGTGTGTGTGTGTGTGTGAGAGACTCCGGTGTGCCGGGTGCTGGACTATGACAGAGTGATCAGCTTAGTGAGGAAGAGAGGCTTCTAGGCTGCCGGTAATGGCTGCTGAGGGAGAACGAGAAAGGCGATTCGTCAGCTCTGAATGAGGGGTCAGAGAGGTCAGGGTCCGGAGACACAGCTATTTGCAACAAATACTTGTATGCACACACACACACACACACACATACACACACACACACACACACACAAATGCTGCTGTAGGTGGGACTCACTATATTAATCCAATTGTCAGTAACAAACAAGCTTGACTGCTGCAGTGCCAAAACAGGGATTTACGCTTGCTATTTCAAACTTTTTAACCTTCACATAGCGAAAGATAGTAAGAATGGCTGCGTATATCATTTTTTCTCCTATTGATTTCTCCCCTGTTGGGAAACGAAGGTGGGTTTGTTCATCTCTGTGGGAGTTATCTGTTGTAGTTTATCTCTGTCGGTTTATATTTACTTTCAGCATGTGTGTATTTTTACTGTACAGTATCAGCCAGCAATGCCATTTTTTTTTTTTTTTTTACCAGTTTTGTTTAGATTGGCTCCATATTGAGCTTGGAAATATTCATAATATATCTGCTATTTTCTATAGGACCTGTAATATATGTCCAAATCCGGGCTCTGCTGGTGCCCCACAGTGGCGGATGGCACTGTAATGTGGAGTACCACAAATTGGTTTATTACCGGGGCGACGGTGGGAGGAAAATCTCTTTGTCAGCAATTCGACACCTCCGTTGGTTTCAGCTGGTGACGAGGACTAACCAGATTATAGTATGTCCACTTTAGCCCTCATGTCCTTTCTATGTCTCCTGTCTCTTCAACTCTTTCAACACATGCCACTATATCTAGTGTGTATAAACTATTCAATGGCTCATCCACCAAGCAGCACAGTCATGTATAATGAAGCAGAGCCGCCACGAAGCGAGACTAGCAAGTGTGTTCAGAGGTTTTTGAATGTGCCTGCTGAAGGCAGTAAAATAGATTCCAAATGAGATTACACTGACACGGAAGAGGAGAGACGGCATTTCATAAGCATCCGAGCTACAGTTAAACGACTGTGGCCACACATCATTGTTCTCGCCGTTCCACGCTCTCATTAAGGTGATTAAATGAGCATTACTGTCATTGGGACTCGAAGAGAACGGACTGGGCTGATAGATGCGACCTAGAACATCATGTTGGACGCTATCTAGGGCACTTCTGAAG
The DNA here is from genome assembly GCA_026230005.1 of Gila orcuttii. NCBI lineage: Eukaryota > Metazoa > Chordata > Actinopteri > Cypriniformes > Leuciscidae > Gila > Gila orcuttii. The sequence goes on along the minus strand of JAPDVR010000002.1, from coordinate 24,215,254 downwards.
GGGGTTTAAGGGAGAGGGGAATGTCCTTTGCTCCCTTGTGTTAGCAAATCAGACTTCGCCACGGGGGTTGAGGTGCGCACAGACGAGAGACCCTGTAGTAGGTAGAACGTCATAGATGGGCGGGAAACATTACTTCTGTCCCTTACAATCTCTTTTCACTCCAACGTCCATGATGTCAATGTCAGAACAGAGCTCACGGACCATAATGGAAACTGAAACAAAGGTCATGAACAAACTCTGATCGTGTGTTGGGTTATGAACACTGTTTGAATGGGAACATATGAACACAGAATTTGATTTCATGTGAATGTTTGGATAGGATAGAAAGTGTCTGGTTGTGGGTGTGATCTGGTTGCTTGCACCATGAAACCGTTTTTTTTTTTTTTTTTTTTTAAGAAGTTAACACTTTTATTTAGCAAGAATGCATCAATCAAATTGACTTTTACATAGTTAGACAAAATAATCTTTTTCAAATAAATGCTGTTCTTTTGAACTTTCTATTTATTAAAGAATCGTGAAAAAAAAATCACAAAAATATTAAGCAGCACAACTGTTTTCAACATTCATAATAAGAAATTATTCTTGAGTAGCAAATCATCATATTAGAATGAGTTCTGAAAGATCATGTGACACTGAAGACTGAAATAATGGCTGCTGAAAATTCAGCATTGCCGTCACAGGGATAAATTAAATGTTAAAATACATTAAAAAAGAAAGCAGTTATTTTAAATTGTAATAATATTTCATAAAATTACTGTTTTTGCTATTTTTATCAAATAAATACAACCTTGGTATAAGAGATAAAAAAAAATGGTATCGACCCCAAACTTTTGAACGATATATGTATGTGTTTAAGTATATTATTATAATATTATGTAATTAAGGGAAATAATTAAGATAACTGCTACTACTGTGACTATTCTTTGAAATCTGTGTTTGGAGTATTCTTATGATTTTATTCTCTTTTTATGTTGGACGGGATGCCAAGAGTAGAACCACTGACTTATTTTGTGGAAAGATGACGAAAAGGTCTAAATCCATAATGATGTTGCATCAGGCAGCAAGACAGGAAACTAACCTTTAGTTAGAGTATGCAATGAAGGATAAAAATAAGCAAGAAGTGTTGTGACAAAAATAATGTACCACAATCACAGACATTCTTTTTTTGTGTGTGGAATTTGATTTCTCAGAGGATGCCTGATTTAGCCGAAAAACAGTAGGTAATTTTCTCCGTATTTTTCACCAAGATTTTGTCTGAGAAAAACACAAACATGTTTTATTCAGGTGGAATTAAAATCACAAAATGCATCTGTAAAACAAAAATTTACCTGACTAGAATAGGGATTGAGAGGTGTGATTATGCAATGCTCATATGAATTCTGGATAAAAACATGCCTATTTATTAAACTTTTATTAACGATGGTGATTATTTTTAGTAACACTAATTTTATTACTGGTATTTCTCCCTCGCTCACTCTCCCTTTGTTTGTCCTTGTTGTAGGTTGAAAAAGTCATTTTGATAGTTTATGTGTGACAGTGCACCAGTGGAACTGTAGTTAGTGCTGTCCGTCCCTCACTACCAGCAGCTATACTGTATAAATCAAACACTCTCTCTCTCACTCTTTTGTAGTAACATAATGCTGTGCTGACCTTTTTTATGTAGCTGGGTGTTTATTGTTTGTTTGAACCTCAGTCAGCTCAGTTGGCTGGCAAAAAGGCATTGAAGCAGCATTTTTTTTTTTTTTTTTTTTTCTGTATTTTTGTCATCTTACATTTCTGTTTTTACAGTTTGCTTTTAATTAAAGTAGAACCCTCACCAAAAATAAACTACTTGAAATGTAAAGTCTGTATTGCAGAGACACACTACCACTTCCCTTCTCAAAGTGTTTTTATTTGGAATATCATTTTGCAAAACAGAACCAAGTGTAACGCCTAATGTTGTGGCATATTTGATGTAATTATTGCAGCTCATTGGCTGCAGTATATGCAGCTATCTAAACACTGGTCATTTAGTTCTGACCACCATATAATTATGTTGCAGCAATTTACTTGATACAATGGAGAATGATAAAACCAATATCAGAGTGATTGGATTTTCAGAAAACAAAAGTCATTGCCTCTGGCCATTTTAGTCTCAGATGCCCGTTCTCTCTCTTTCTCTGCTCTCTCTCTCTCTGTGTGTGTGTGTGTGTGTGTGTGTGTGTGTGTGTGTGTGTGTGTGTGTGTGTGTGTGTGTGTGTGTGTGTGTGTGTGTGTGTGTGTGTGTGTGTGTGTGTGTGTGTGTGTGTGTGTGTGACTCATACAGAGTCTCTTTCTCACTCTCTTTTTCTTTCTTGCCATTTGAATTCAGCTGGGCACTCCTGCTGGTCCAATGCTGAAAAAGAGGGTCTTTTGATTGCTCCAGAAAAAGACCACTTAAATATTTTTTCCTTCATTAAAGAAAGCAGACTCCATTTTAAAAGGGAAGCAAAAGATGGGTGGTAATGTTCTCCCATGCGGTCAGCTCTATTGGTCAGCACATTTTGAGGTGTGCTCCACTTTGTTTGCTAATGTTGTTTATCAGTGAGGATGAAAGGTTCTTACTGCTGCTGATGCTCACAATATCACCTCCATTTATCCCACCGGCCTATAACAGATAATTAGACTGATGTCGGGTTCAACTAACTCTGATCATACACTTTCTTAGGGGGCCTTTACATAACACGCATTATAAACCACTAGATAGTGTTTGGACATGCAACACTTGTTCTGCTCAAATACAGTTCAGTGCAAGACATACTTGTGTTTTAAAGGAGATGTTTAAAAGACAAAGCTTTTCAGGGGAAAAAAGTATAATAAATTTCATAATAAATTACGTTTTTATAATGTAATACAAATATGTATATAAAATGTATACACTGTATTTTTTAAAAATATATTTTACTGCTTAAAAGTTTGGGGTCAGTAAGATAAATCACTTATGCTCACCAAGCCTACATTTATTTGATAAAAAAATCCATAAAAACAGTTATAATGTTAAATATTATTACAATTTTAAATGACTGTTTTATATTTTAATATATTTGGAAATGTAATGTATTCCTGTGATGACAATTACTCCAGTCTTCAGTGTCACATGATCATTCTAATGTGCTGATTTGTTGCTCAGATATTTTATTATTATTATTGTCACAGTTGAAAATGGGGTCACACTTTAGATTAGGGTACAATTCTCACTATTAACTATGACTTTTGCCTCAATAAACTGCTTATTAATAGTTAGTAAGGTAGTTGTTAAGTTTAGGTATTAGGTAGGATTAAGGGATGTAGAATATGTTCATGCAGAATAATGCAATAATATGTGCTTTATAAGTACTAATAAACAGCCAATATCCTAGTAATATGCATGCTAATAAGCAACTAAATAATAGTTATAATTGGACCCTAAACTAGTATTACCAAAAATGGTTCTGCTGCTTGATATTTTTTCAGGATCCTTTGATGCATAAAAAAACATTATAAATGTCTTTACTGCATCTTTTGTTTAATACATTCATATACATATAATCTGGATTGACTTCAGTAACCTAATAGTTTGTTGTTGAATGAATGATGTCATCCAAGTTGGTGAGATGATGCAGAATGTGGCTGTTATCTGTTATCTCGTTTCTGAGTTCTGTGGGAGACCAAAAAAATGAGGATGATGTCATTTCATGACATTTCTAGTCATGCTGGGCAAGAAATAATAACAATTTAGAAAAGCAGGGAGCAATCTGTAATGCTTACCATTTACAATTACAGTAATTGAGAATGAAACATGATTCCATGAATCTAAAAAGATAGTCTTTCAAGTTGTTTTTCCGAGAGAATGTTGAGGCTAAAGCAGCAGCAGAACTGGCTTAAATGGCTGCACGTGTTCCTTCTAAAATAGATTCATTACTGCGTAATTCATTACAGAAAATGAAGGCAAACAAACATAAGAGCATTTGGCAGGCTGGCTCTAGAATGAACATCACAACCCCATTGGGTTGACGTGTCCGCAACATGCTGCACTCAGCTTTACCCGCAGGGTGCGGCAGAAAGTGTAGCCAAAAGTTTTCGCCCACACTATCCTACAGAGACAACTGCTGAATATTATCATAAACCCTCAATAGGACTGAACACTGCATTTAACTAAATCTCCCTGTCCACATGATGAGCAGCTAACCCTAACTCTAAGACTATTACACACTCACACTCAAATACACACGCATCCCCAAAATGCCTTTGCCTCTGTGGGGTGAGTAGACATTCCCCCCCCCCCCCCCCCTTTCCAACAGCATGACGTAAATGGTTATTATTCTTGAAGATATTCATGTTTCGAAGTAGTTTGGCATTTGGAGACACTTGTTGGTGAGAAAAGAGGAGTGTGTATATGAGGCTTAAATCTCCAATGTGTGGACATGCTGTTTCCTTCTGCATCATGAAGGGCAAATATTCTGCTAGGAATTAAATTTAGACGAGCAATTATGCAGTGTATTTCAACCTTAGAAATGGGGTGGTAAGATCCCGGTATGAGTAATTGAATGTCATGATAATGGTATATATATAATTTTACATATTTTTCATCAAAGAGAAAAAAGAAAATATATGTATATTATGTATATTGTGGATAATCTAGTTGATTCAATTCTTTAAAAAGAATGGAATGATTTTAAATTATTTTCTATTTTAATTTTTAAAAAGATGATAGATAGATAGATAGATAGATAGATAGATAGATAGATAGATAGATAGATAGATAGATAGATAGATAGATAGATAGATAGATAGATAGATAGATAGATTTTATTTTATTATTTTCTATTTTAATTTGAAACTTAAGTGTGAACAGAAAAAGACAGACAGATAGACGGATAGATTGCAAACTGTTGCATTATTAAAATATGCACGTTAATGCACAGCAAAGGCTTATCTGGAGACCAGCTCACCTTCTCAAGGTTGTTTGTTTCAAAATATCTTCTTTTAGTCAGCAAATTATCTCTAAGGAAGATGCATTCATTATAAATAGCTTGCAGGAGCATACAAAATGTGTATACTCTGTAGACCACATTAATTACTGCAAGTCCGAATGCAGAGCTGACCGGTCCAACCTTAAACTGTGTCCAATTGTTTCATATTATTGTAACTTGGTGCTGTACCTTTTTTTTTATGTTGTAATGATTTCCATGTTGTGTCCTGTTCATTCTCTCCCTTAGTCCTCAAACATGCATTGCGTTCCACTGATGCTGACAAATCACCATACTAAAATACTCTAACACTTCTATTTAATGGCGCCATAACACCACTGAATCTACAGCGTGAAACCCACTGTGACCAGTGTAGTCAGATTTCCAAACAAACGGCTCTTCTGAGCCTGTTATTTTTAGTAAATAACTATAAATGTGTTTTTTTTTTAATGAAAAACTTAGAATACATCCGAACAGTAATTCAATAACTGAATTAACGTGACACATTTACTGAACCGAAGTTATTACTTTTGTCAAGAACTGTTATGTTATGTTATGTTATGTTATGTTATATTATGTTATGTTATGTTATGTTATGTTATGTTATGTTATGTTATGGTGTTTCTTAGGGTTCATTGGAATTACATCAGTGTATTTAATGATACTAGCTGTCCATTTGACAGATAGATAAACATTAATAGTTTTGTTGCAATCAGTCTAAGTTTATCCAGATGAATGCATGAAATGTGTTATTTTGCTTGTTTGTTTAATATTTTTTCACTTATTTTTAATTTGTTAAATCTGTTCAGCTGAAATCTGAAATGATCTCTTCATTTGACAACAAACAGCTGAGTGCAGTAAAGGCAATAAGAAATATTTTCTTAAAAGTACTAAAAGAATCATTAATGAAACGGAATCATTAAGAGGAATTAAAAACAGTCATTAAATATCTTATGACTCCCATCTCTATAGGGATGTGTATCAGCTACAAAGTCACAATATGATACGTGTCCCGATACAGAGGCCATGATATGATGTATACATCACTATACGGGTATGCACTAAATTTCACCTCAGCAGAATTTAGTACACCGCATACTATAGAGCCATTGCTAACTATAGGCAGAGCAGGCGTTCCCTGTGCGTTATAAAGGGCCTCTATAGCACTGTATAACAATAGGCAATGGCATAGGTTTCATGTTAACATTGGGCACTCTCCACCAAGTACAATATTGTTTAAGCACATAATTAATAATGTACTCATTCTATTACATATATATTGTAATGTACTCAAATATATTAATACAATCATCTTTACATTGCTGGTAGGTTATCATTGCACAAATTAACACTCTACATTTAAGAAAAAATATTCAAAAATTAGAAGCGTTCTAAACTCATGCACTTTGTTCACTGTTGCTCATTCACACACATTCAGACAGTCACTCTCACAGATCATGCCGCGTGCACACAGAATCATTCAGCGACAGAAACTTCTCAATGTGTCCATGCAATTTTTATCAATAAAATATCTTCACCACTGAAGAGCTACATCGTCTTTCTCAGCTAGGTGTTGGTAACATCACTGTTTTTGAAGCAATTAAACTCACCGCTTCACTGTTAATAGAGAACCACGGCACAGACTGAGGTAATTCACACATGCATTCAGACCCGTAAATAAACACAGACTCAATGTATTACACTTTTTTATGATAGAATATCGAACTGGAGATCGCTAAATTCTAAGTTTACCGGTGTTTTCACAAGGCCAGCGCTTTTATCTACAGTGGAGACAGAGCTTGTGCACATGGTTGCCAGGTTGAGAAACATAAGTAAAACTCTTTGCCGATATTTCTGCATTGTGCAAGTGTGAAGCTCTGATTAGGGGATTGCGTCTTTTGATGTCAGGCAACCCCAGTTATGTTCCTCTGCGGGTCAGATTAAGCCTTGTTCTGGCCTATATATTCTATTGTAATCATTAATTTCATCACATTTTCTCTCTATTTTAAATGCTGTTCTTGTATTTAAATTAAGTGTGGTCCGTATTGATGTATCGACCTATCTGTAGTGGCTTTACTACAGACCATTAATGGGTCACTAGCAGTGTGGAGGGGAAAAAAAACTTTTTGCCCAGATGAACTATCATCTTCCACAGACCAAAAGGCACAGTTTGTATGTAAAAAAAATAAAAAAAAATAAAAATCCACACTTCTGCTGACATTGCAAGCATTCCATCCAATCTGGTGTCTGGCAACAATAGCCAAAAGTCAGCCCGCGGGACACGGGTAATGACAGAACAGAGATAGAACAGATGAAGGGATGATGGAATGACAAATGCTCTGCTGCAAGCTGGAAAAAGAAGGAAATGGAACAGAGAAGGAATCATTCCTGATAGCGTCTGCCATGGCACCTCGGCAGCGTTTGAGGGGCTCTCATGGAACAATCCCCAGATGTCTTGGCTTTCATTCTCTTCTGAGGTGATGAAATATTTTGGGCTCTCGATTTCAACTGCGGGATTGTCTACGCGTCTATGTGGTGAAGATTCTTATGAAATGTAGTCACAATTTCTTCTTCTTTACTCTTTTTCCAAAAAAGGATGTGGGAAAGAAAGACAAGGAGCTAGAAAAAAAGAAGCAGCCGAGAGATGGATTGCAGGATCAGGTTATTTTTAATCCCACAATTAGTGAAACTGAGCACTGAGCAATGAATGCCATCTCAGATGAGCCTTTTGGAGAGCGGCTTCACGCTTTGACTTCTCACTCCTCACAGACACACACAAAAAGACCAAACAATTACGGATACCATTGCAATTTTTTTATAATATCAATATACAATTCAGCCTACATTCTCTTTCCAATATTTTTTTTTCCATACAACCTGGCTTAGTGAAATGGATGCATTGTTACAGTGAAGCCATTAGCAGGCCCAGAGAATTTGAATACCTTTTGTACAATCCAAAGATATTTTGGCTAATTTTATTATGCTTTCAGCTATCAATTAAAGTGTAGTACTATCAGCTTTTACACATTTTACCATTTTTATTTCATTATTCCCAATCTGCAGAGGAAATTTCAGATTTTTCTGGTGCTAGCAGAATAGTAGAATAGAGTAACGCAATAACAAGATTTAGCACCAACAGACAAGCGCTATACTTAGAGATTTATCCATTTATTTGATCTACAATTGCCTTGTATGGCATTTGCCCATTGGAGATGGAAATCATGTGTGTATCAGTAAGCTTTTCTCTCTGAACATGACAGACAATAAAAATCAAAATTAAAGGCACCCAGCTCCTGTTCTGCTGTTGGCTGAGATACAGAAAACCCATCCTTTTCAATAAGAATCCCTCTTCTTTTTTTCTTCTTTTTTTTTTTTTTACATACAAATGTATCAGAATTACACTAACTTCACAGTGTAGACTGTAGCCTTTGCCTCCATTTCATAAGTTTATGTAATATTTTGTCTCTATAATGTGTTTTTGTTCAGGGTCTCATTGCTTTGGTTGTTTTGTCACAGCAATGATGCTCTATGGCAGCCTTATCTTCCTTTTTCTTTGACAGTCCTTTGTGGAGATAAATTACTGTAAGAAGTATTCTTTAAGACTTCCAGACCTCTGCATGAAGGTGCAGAAATGCCTCCAATAGTTATTCATAAAGATCCACAGTTTTCTTTAAGTTCACAAGAAGCTTTGTAATGTCAACATAAAGAGTAGCCATGAATAATCGTTCTTTTATCTGAGCTTTGTTGGGAGTATAGAAGAGTGGCTCGATCAAGCTGTTAAACAGTTTTCGAGCATCTTTGTAAAGAAGACAGACTGTTTTAAACCAAGGGCATAACAGAGACCACCCCATAATATGCACTTCTGAAAAACTTCTGTCAGTGTATGGAGATGGTTTTCAGCACTATGTGGATGTGTGCAATAATTAAAGTGTGTTTGTATTTGCAAACGGCAGGTCAGCTGGTGAGATCAGGGTTGTCTTCCTTTCTGAAAGCACTTTTGGTCAAAACAAAAAAAGGTTTTAGGAGACAACCAAAGTTAAGTGCTTACACAAGCAACAGAGAGGGTGTAAAGAGGGAGACAATGGAACGAAAGGGAGAGAATCCTTATCTTTCCATTAAAATGCTAATACATTTAAATGATCTGCCAATTCAAGTACCGCTTGTTTTATTTGCTTTATTTGTTTTAATCCCACACTTCACAAGCCACACTGACAGTTAATACACTTGAGTGGGTACGATATTACGCACACACACACGCACGAACACTCTCACAGACATGATATGAATCCCTAACATGCGATGAGACAGTACTGCCAGCATTGGCATTTTAGCGACTGACCTAATTGGCCAGCAGTAAAAAAGGAGGGTCCATCTGAGTTGACACACTAAGACAATGTCAAACAGCCCACATCACTCCAGTGACACAGGGACAATGGCCACAGTTTGGGACCCTGCAATTGTATCTGGTGTTGTTGTGTGGCTGTACTTGCACAGCTTCTGCCTGACTGCATCTCGCTGCTGCTGGCTTTTCATTAGCCTTAAAAGCACTTGCGCAGCACAGGTTGCAATGCATAGAAAAGCAGGCGTCTTTTCCAGTCTTCTGATACAAGTGCGCATGATAAAGCTCAAAGAATAGGGGGCCTTTTTAGCGGCCTCCACCTCAGGCTGACCAAGTGGTTCATCCGAGGCCGTAGCCTGAGGATCTTTTGGAAAAACAGCGAAGTCCTACACTTTACCCTCTTTGTAGTTGGTTGTGTGTGTGTGGGGGTGTTTATTATTGTGCTCTTCTTGACCTTAGGTTACAGAGCTTCAGGGAGAAAATGTATGCATGCATGGCTATATAACAGTTTTTGTTGTTGTTGTTTTTAGTCAATCTTAAATAACAATACATATAAAAGAAAAATTACAATTACGGTGGCTTTAATATATTTTATAATATCTATGAGTGCAAATGGAGACTGTTACTCAATTTGCTAGTGTTTCAGGTTTGCCTAGATACGTCTGCAATCAAAGGTCATCAAATATACTTCCATTACCAAATCTGAAGCTATATATATATATATATATATATATATATATATATATATATATATATATATATATATATTATCATTACAAATAATTATTTGTTATGTTGGCACAAATCATTTTATTGTTGTCCATGGCATAGGATATTGTAATGCATTGCAATATATTATATATTGTATCATGTATCACATTAATTTTAACATGCTATGTCAGCATTTGTTTTCATTTGTGTCTATTTTGATTCGTCTCAAGGAAATTTAAGAGAAACTTCTGAGACAGATAATGATTAAATAAATTATAAATGTTTAAAATTAATTAATCAAATTTGATATCTTAATAATTGCTTAATATTTTTCCTAAATATTATATTAAATATTTTATATTAAAAAATATTAAATATTATTTAAAAGCACAAATGTTACTGATCTAATTTTGGTTGTGCTGATACAATCCCATATATCTATATTTCTTCTTTAGGAATTATCTATTATTTCCTCACTATATTATTGTATCAATATTAATTTTAATTATTTATATGTTGATTTGTATAATTTCCTATCATTTGATTAAGAATCAGATTCCTTAAGTGCAAATCAGATGTTCTCAATGCGATAAGAGCTTCTTTGAGATTGTGCCATATGCGGTGTGTAACGTATCGTGAGGTGGTTGTGGATTCCTGGCCCCAGCGTATCACGCAGTGATCACACAGTTATCGCTGGCCAAACAGTAGGTTCAAGTAAAGCTCATGTTTTTGCTCTGTTGAGTCATCTCTTTAACAGTTTGTACCAGCATCAAGCTTAAGCCAGCATTCACACAGATCACAGGTGAATCCATCTCTCCCTCTCTACTTCTTTCTTTCCATCTCCAAATAGCTCCTCAGTCTATTTCAGGGTCCTGTCCTCATAACTTTTTTTCTCTCACGCTGTGCATGCTGACTAAGTCTTCTGTTGTGCGCTGGGCTTTAGTTTTGCGGTTAATCACCATCTGTTTACTGAGTTGCTTGAACACACAGTGTCCCAGTAACGTTAAACAGCCCAAAAACATCTACTTGGCTCTGGCCGAGAGTGAGCCTAGGGACTTTGTTATGGCACATCCTGCTCAAACTGATGGCTAATTAACATTTATTTAAGCTTTCTAAAGGCCCATTGTGTCCTGTTTACCTTGCCAGCCTGTTTGCTGTGAAGGTGTGTGTATATGTGTGTCTGACTTTGAAGCGGAGCTGGAGGATAGATGCTAATGGCTCCTACAGCTACAGTATGCAAGTATTTCTATTTATCTGTCTTTCTCTCTCTCTTTCAGTAATGTGTATGAGGGGCTTCAGCATGGGGACTTGAGCTGTGTACAAACTGACATTATCATGCAAAGGAGAGTTTCACCCCGCATTAACACCCAACACCTCCATAATGAGGGACCTATCAGAGGGTGTGTGTGTGTGTGTGTGTGTGTGTGTGTGTGTGTGTGTGTGTGTGTGTGTGTGTGTGTGTGTGTGTGTGTGTGTGTGTGTGTGTGTGTGTGTGTGTGTGTGTGTGTGTGTGTGATGTTCAGGTGCTCTCATTAGTCAGTAGTTGGGAACTAGGCTTTGCCCCCCTTCTAATGATGGCCACACTTTATTTCCAGAGGCCGGTCAGTCAGTCAAGTAGTTGTTACAGATAGCTCTGACTCAGCCCACCGATGGCCTTTCAACTTCATACCATTAGAGAGCAGAAAATAGACCTATCACCCTATCAACACAAATCTGTATTTTTAACACTGTTTTATCTCAGCAGTGATGCCATTCCAATCTGTGTACAGAAAAATAATTATTGTCCATCACTGTGGCTGTTATTTTGTCTGTTGATTTTAAGCAGTGGCGCCTGAAGTTCTTTCTAAATCTACTGAGCTGCCTACTTTCTAGATAGGCATCTACATACATTTACTTTTATTCATTCAGCAGATGCTTTTATCCATAAAAAATAAATGAACATTTATTACGTATTATATAATTTTTTTTTCCATAAAAACCATATTTGCCGTAAAGAATACCAGATAAGTAGATTAGCTAGATTAGTACACAAGAGTTTACTGTTAACATTTTGCTAATCTAACATTGTGAGACTCCAATTAGCATAAAAACACATAAAGCTTATAGAAAATATGCTAAGTTATTGGACTAAGCTCAGTACTTCGCAGTGTTGAAGTTGAGTATATTTATAGTTTTTTTTCTTGACTTATCTGCAAAGGAAATATGCAGTGCTGCCTTAGAGTTTAGGTTCTGTAAATTGATGAATGATATTTTAATTATACTATACTAGGCTTTGGAACAGTTGTTTTTAGATGCTATCCAAGTAGGCTGTTGACTAGGTTCTGGAACAGAATTTGTGTGTGTGTGTGTGTGTGTGTGTGCGTTAAATCAGAGCTATGGACAGTGTTTATTTATTATGTTTACCTGCGGGTGCACTCTTGAATTTCAACCTCACTTAGCTTGACAGGACACCAGATTTATTTCACAATGGGAAACTCACATTTCTTTAATGGGTCTAATGAGCATCGGGTTTACCTAGGCTGTTTATATTTGCATGCATGAATGCATTTCATCATATTTGTGTGGCTGCAGTTGGGAGAGTTTGAATCAATCACTTTGGTAATGCAGGTAGGGCTTCATATTCAATCACAATAGAGCTGTGTGTGTGTGTGTGTGTGTGTGTGTGTGTGTGTGTGTGTGTGTGTGTGTGTGTGTGTGTGTGTGTGTGTGTGTGTGTGTGTGTGTGTGTGTGTGTGTGCGTGCGTGCGTGCGTGCGTGTGTGTGTGTGTGTGTGTGCACATGCATGTGTGTGTAATACTGTAGTAATTCATCCAGTGGTGTAGATTATCTGGTACAATCGCCACAATGCTTTTGATGAAGGAATTCAGGTCAGCCAATCAGGTGGACAGAGACAGGCATCAGATGGGCTGGCTTTTTCAATGCTCAGAGGTCACACCAACCCTTTAGCCACACATGCTCAGCTGTGTGTGTGTGTGTGTGTGTGTGTGTGTGTGTGTGTGTGTGTGTGTGTGTGTGTGTGTGTGTGTGTGTGTGTGTGTGTGTGTGTGTGTGTGCGTGTGCGTGTGCGTGTGCGTGTGTGTGTGCGTGTGCGTGTGCACATGCATGTGTGTGCTTGTGAGTGAGACAATAGTTAGTAAGAATTTTAAGAATAGAAAATGGACCTTTCTTTGCCTGCTGAAATTTCACAAATGCAGCTTAGCTTTTAGAACTGGCTTCACTGTTCTGCACAAAGCAGTTTTTTTTTCCCCACTCTGCATGTCAATCTCTTAATCTACTGTGGGTTTTGCTGCCCTGTGTCTATTGAACACGTTGTGTTTGCGTTGTTTCAGCCTCGCTCTCTTGACCTGGATAAAGTGAGGTTTAACTGTGGAGTAACTGATGTGATGTTAACCCGAGCCTAAGGAACCTGCATCATATTGATTCTCACACACTTGAGCAGATTTGTACCTCAAGGCTTTTGGGGGATTGTGGAGCATCTGACAAGCATTCCAGCCTTTAGGACAAGCCCCTGCCACTCAGCAGCCAGTCATGTTCACACACTCCTTCCCATGTTCACACACACACACAGAGGGTAATTTGGAAATGGGCCGCTGAGACTGACATGTCTGCACCACATGCATCTCCCCGCTCAAGAAAAAACAGGCAGACAGAGGGGCTGTTGTGTGAGGGCTGCTCCCTGAAAACTCCCCCACCCCAAACGCAGTTCCAGAGCCTTTCATTGCCAAATACAGCCTGCAGGTATGAGTGGTATCCGGTCCACTGGTCACTGAATTCATCCAGCACTTGGAACAAAGAGCACAACCATACCAGCGAATTCATATTCCATTTAATTACCATTCAGTTATCAATGCAGCTAACGATTGCCAAGTAAATTCAGTTTACTACACCGAGAGAAGAGGTAAAGAAACAGAGAGAGAAAGATGGAGGGCTAGTGCAGGCCGAATGGTATTTGGATAGAATGAGAGTGTTAAATTTTAACAGGGGTTAAGGGGGGTACAGCAGTGGAAATTGGGTGTTGTTCGAGAAAATAGAGGGAGCACTGGGGAAGACCTTTTAAAAAGGCAGAAAAAGAGAAGAAAAACAGACCCTTTCAGTTGCTGTAAATAGACCTGAATCCCCCTGAAAAGGGAACAAGTAAGAGAAAGAAAGAGATACACAGAGGTGAAGAGAAAGGTGATCCTTACGAGCAGAGATGCTGGCTCTTATCTGATGAGGAACAGCTATCGTAAATATCCAGCTCTGCCTTTACAGGAAACACATATGCACAATGTTGATCTAGAGAGCAAAACGAAAATGATTCCCTGTACGGGATCTGATGTCTGATATACTACTAGGTGATAGGGATCAAAGAGCAGAACGGGACATTGATTTATTTTTAGATTCCTCTTGGAGGAAACAATAGCAGCCACATATTGTTTGCCATTTTCTTCAAGCTGTGGGTAAACGAGTAATGAATGAAGCTCACAAAACCTGTCAAAAACATACCTGGATCACATTTCTAAATTATATTTCACAGTGAGAAAGAGGAGCTTATATTTTTGTACTACAGTAAAGAGAATTTGCCATTAAAATAATGTCCAAAAATGTTATGCTATATATATTATTACAAAATATACTTCTTTTTTATTATCATACATTGTTCTTAGACATTTCTTCATAAGCTTCATCCAGTTGGTCTCAAAAGTCGATGATCGTGATTTTTTTTGTGTGTGCAGAAACTATTTTGGGCGTCTGCAATTTGACAGCCATGTTGTTTGCTGCCGGGATAAGCAGTGTTTTGAGGTTGTTTGAAGAGGAAGAATGAGCACGCACACATATAGACATACACATCCACACCCGCGCAGATGGGCTCTTTTGTGGAGAGCTTTATCTAGGATCTGACGCATGTTTACTGCAGTTGTCTGACAGTGGCTCTCTAAGCTGCGGATGTGTATCTGAAGAAGTGTGCTTGCCTGGATGTTTGGGGGCTCAATGACCGCAACTGAGATCCAGGCCAGATGCGTGTGCACGCAACACCCGTCGCTCCATCTGACGCCCAGCATCAACCCTCGCTCTCTGTCTTTGCCACAGGCACTCCACGGGGTAGTGTACATATTTTTTGGCGTCATCTGCAGGATGAAAGCCTTGTGTGTAAAGATGGAAGAAGCGTCCTGCTGATGTCCTAGTGCCTTCCGTCCTTCTTTGTTCATCTCGAGCCAGATGTGTTGTCTCCCTGTGGTTGGTCCGGGTGTGAGAGGCAGGTCTCCCTTTGTTTGCTGCCCAATCCGCCATCCTCTTTTTTTTTTCTCCCGCTCTCTGCTCTCAGCTGGTGCCATTTGAACATCTGCTCCTAGAGAATTGCCACCAACCAGACAACAGAGGCACACCACTTTCTAAAAAGCCGCGCAGGCAAAAAGTAAAAAAAAAAAGGAATGCTTTCTCACACCTCAGAGTGAGTTGTGCCAGCCAGCTGAGACTGATCCTGAGGGGGCTTGACTCTACGGTAAGCCTCTGGCCTCCTGTAAGGCTGTCTGACACCTCCGACTGACCCAGTTTAGGTGGCATTACCGTCACCCGTCCATTCACCAAACTAATCCCGCTTATTAAATCTTCTCTCTGAGACTCTATATTCATTGCACCCAGTTAGAAGTGCATGTTTGTGAGTTTGTTTGTCAGGTGAGATTGAAGTATTTATGGATGTGTAAATTATTGTGTATTCTCGGTTGTAGATGGCACACAAGCTAACCGCGGCAAGTGGTTAAAATGTATATCCACTTATACAAGCTCAAAAACAGCTTGTGTTGTTTGAGATGCTTTATTTGAGCAAGATGGAAGGGAGCTAGCAAAAACTGAGGGGCTAATTTGTTTCCTGCTTTACAGCTCTGTGCTCAGGGACTCGGTTGTTCCTCCATAAACAATGATTTGTGATTGATGAATCCCCTTGGCACTTCAGCTGCATCATCTCCCGGCCTGCTGTCCCACGGTGACCATCTTCACACCTCTGATTGGTCCCTAGCTGCGGTCTCCTGCGGTAACAGTGCAGGCCGTATGGCAGGTGTGCTGCGGGTGTTGGCTGGTGGCGAGCTCCTTGACTGATTTTGTTACCACAAGGGATGAGGATAATGAAAGGCTTGGGTGTTTGTGTATGTGTATGTGCACGTGTGAGATTACGCTCTCCGAGAGGCCTCAGCCTGCTATTTTGCCCAGGAGGTAGGAGCACTGGCAGTGCTGGTTGGCTTAATGCTGAGAGATTAGGCCTCTCCGCAGAGGTAATTGCTCACAGCACGCTCTATTAAAGACAAAAGGAAGGAAAAGTGCTATCTAGAGCAACAGCTAATTTATTATGTGCTGTCCGGCTACGTCTTCATAGCACAGTGACTGTGTAGCCACGTGATCACGCAGGTACTTGCTCCATTGTGAATTATGATAGCCACCAGCCCGTTCCGTTTTAATTAGTGTAGTGTTTGCAAACAGAAATGTATTTGACAATGTCCCAGAAACATGATGAGCTTTTGTTCCAGAAAAAAATGTTTTACATGTGTTTACCGAATGCTTTTTCCTGGCCCTGCTTGAGGGTCAGTTTCCAACACTCCTAATGGCTCATAAAAACACAGCAGCATACTAAACTAAACGGAGTATACTTTTATATATATATTTTTTAGTTTATTTAGTTTTAGTCATTTTTGAAATTTGATTTAAACTTTACATTTTTTATGGTTTTAGTTTTAGTTAACCATAATAACCCTCTTAAGAACTCATTAAATAGAGAAATAACAGTGTGAAAATTGTGCCTTTGTTTATTGATGTGTGTGCGTGTGCGTGTGTGTGTGTGTGTGTGTTTGTGTGTGTGTGTGTATGTGTGTGTGTGTGTGTGTGTGTGTGTATGTGCGTGTGTGTGTGTGTATGTGCATGTGCGTGTGCATGTGCATCTGGATGTAGTGGCATGGTGGGAAAAAAGTGGGAGCGGGTAGATAGCAAGATCAATAGCTTCGCATTCTAGGCGTGCATATTTTCTCTTCTTGCCTATCTTTTTTTACTGCAAGCAAGTAAGCCTTTGTCCCCACTTGTTATTTTCAAGCTGCTTTTCTTTTCCGTTTTCATGCTTTTTTAACTGTGTGAAATTACCAGCTAGCACAATGCCCTTGGTGTAAAGAGACGTAATCAGCGTCACTCACGAGTCTCTCTTAAACTTTATTTAACGAGTCATTCATCTTTGTTTTGCCTCCAAAAACATGCTCGTGAAAGGAGGTGCTGCTTAACAGCACATGAAACGGTGCCATAAAAAAGCTGAAAGCAAATGGCGACCAGCCACGCTCTCTTTCTCTCTCCCTCACTCTCTGACATAGATGTGTCAATTGCAATGCTTTCTCTCCTTAACTGACCCTAATTCCCATTTTGATTGCTCTCGTTCAGTTACCCTAAGTGGGTGTAGGATTAGGTTTTTTTTTTTCTGACCGGTCTCAACCCCTCACCTCTGGATGTGCAGACCTTTCACCAGGAGTTAACTACTTGAACCTTGTGATCTCCCTGTGTATCTTCTTTCACTATGCCCATGCCTTAGGAAGCCTTAGGCTGATTTTGTATTATACATATGTAACCAGAATGAGAGTTATTTAAGTCAATTGTTATATAAGTCTACTCTTAACAATATAACACATTAAAAAGAAACTGTTGCTATTGGCAGATTGAGGTTAGTCTAGTTTGCTAGCTGGGGTCTGAGTGGGTCCAGTCCCTCCCCGGGGGACGATTTGCATGCTGGACTGGAGAGGAGATTGGATTTGTGGGTGCAAAGGTCAGCATGTGGGGGTGGTGGCCTGAGGACCAACCTGACCTCTGAAACCTTTATCATCCTACTCATGTCACATATAGAATTTCTCTCTGTCCTCCTTTTCTATTTATCTTTGTATCTTGATCTATGTGGCATCTGATCTATCTATCTAGCGTTCTATCTATCTTATCATATATCTATCTATCCATCTATCCGTCCGTCCATCCATCTATCCATCTACATCTCTCTCTTAACCAGCAAACCAACACTAACCACTATCACAAGAATTACATTTCATTTCATAGATTCTATCTCCATCTGACATTCCCATACCGTAAATATCTGCTTCTGGAAGCATGTTCATAAAGCCAGCTTATCTCCAGCTGGAGTGGATTGGCCCTCTTTGGTTAACTACTTGGGCTGAACCCAGTCACATATTTTTGCATTTGCTTAAATCCCTAATTCTGGCACATTATGTTGAATCAGCCCGACACGACTCTAAAGACCGCTGTTCCCAGCTCATTATATACAGAGGTTGAAGGACTCTTCCTTCACACAGCTGTGTGTGCATGTGTGTGTTTATAATATCTGCATATCAACAGCATTGTCTGTAAAATTGTCAGCCACATTAATCTGTTGACAATGAGCACTCTGCTGGCCAAAAGTTCTCCCACATTTTATGCCATTGCGGCAGCTAACCACATGTGGCCCGCTGAAGGACCCTGCCCGCACCCCTCATTGTAACTGGCCCTGTGATTATGTGTGCGTGTGTGTTAACAGTCTCTCCCTCAGCACCCTGCTGTTCCCATTTGCTGGTTACAGCAATAAACTGGGCAAGCCCTGGTTGTTTTAACAGCACATGTGTTGATGAGCACTCTTTGGCTTTCTCAGCATAAGAAGAACCCAATTAGACTCAAGTCAGAAGTCTTTGGAACTGTGAGTAAGTGTGCACGTCTGCACGAGTGTGTATATTTGTTTTTGTTTTTTTTCCTCACTTGTTTAAAAAATGTTGAAATGACCTTGCTGTTTAGAGGTGTCTTGTGCTTGTTTATGATGGCAGTGGAGCGCTGCAGTGTTTCTCGGAAAAGCGTATTCAGGCACAGTTCTCCAGCTGACAAATGTGCATCTATTCATCCTCCATAATCCCACCATTCTTTTATTCTTCTCCAGTGGTGTTCAAATGTTTCTGTATGGATGATTGTTGAGGATGATTGTTTTGTGTGTGGTAGCATTTAAAAGACTTTTTGAACCTACATACAGAATCTGCACAGAAAATATTGCTTTTTGATGTAAAAACCACAACTGTATGCATCATAATGTTCAATCATTTGTTCAACGTTTATTAGAGCGAGTGTGTATGCGCATACACTAAGGTTAGCTGGTTTTATAAACGCTACCCTCCACATTATGCTCTCCGCACACTTCCGTCTGCACCATTAACATCGCTGTGGCATGAATCATTGTAAATCGAATAGTGCACTTTGTGCGGGAATGAAACACGCCTGTCTCCAGATCATAATGGCGGAATTATAGCTCTCCCCCCATCATCACGCACGCGCTGAAGTCATACCAAACCCAATTAAGGAGAATCTGTCTTCATTTGCTGGGTTTTGGAGGCTGACAGGCAGAGTGTCAGAGATGTGCTTTGGATTGTTTTATTTTTGAGGTGAGGTGGGGGCCCGACTCGTGAGGTTGATCGATCACAGGAAGCTGGCCAGGTATTGAAGGGTGTTGTTCCGGAAGGGGCGAAGACCTTAGATAACATCATCATTAGCCGGCAGACTGACACTTATGTGCGCATCATTATAGGCTTCATTGCGGATGGTGTGTGTATCATCATGAGTATAATGGTTTCGATTTTTTTTTTTATTTTTTTTTTTTTTACTTATTGTGGTTTCAATTTCAATGTCTTCGTGGTGCTTTTTGTATTTTTTTTTTCATAACATAAGTTGCGCCCCGAATGACATACTATACACACCTTTTATATGTACTTATGCACAGTACTTAACCGTGTAGTGTATGAATTTTATAAAGGTTATTTTGTCATCGGAGTCCGATAGCCCCTCCCCCTCCGCTATGTAATTAAAGCTGCGACAGTTGAGTGCATGAAGTGTCCAACATTTCGTACTTTTTCGCACTCATTTAAAGTGTAATTTTTCTATTTGGATTGTTCAGTGTGAACGCACTACTTACTAAACGGCATAGAACAGTGCACAAGTTTGCAAATTGGGATGCATCTATAGTATCATAACAAGATACTATACCACACATTGTTCCATCTGCCTATCCTGACTCTTCATAAATAAACTACACCCCAATGAAAATAACTGCTTCATGATGGCAATGTTTAAGTTTAAAGTTTTATTTGTCAAATTCATAGCAACAGCTAGTACTTGTGGACAATGAAATTCACCTATAAATGTGTCATTGCTGCTACATTTAGCTGTAAATTGTGACTACCGTCACTCTGGCATCTCTAAGGCATTTATGATTCAGCAGCATAGACTGCATCTGCTCAGATCTCATGCCAGACGGCCCACACCAGAGAACAACTAGTCCCTGGATTTGTTTTTAAACTTCATGGTACAGAATGTATAAAATACTTTTGTTTGTGGCCATTTTCAGTTTCAGTTCCGTTTCAGTTTGCGTTGTTTACAACATTTCAAGTAAATCTACCATAATTTGCTCTGAATGCTTTACTGCATGCTGCTTTAATGTAAATTAATTTAAAATGTAGTGCATATTTGTAGTTTCAGTTTAGCTTTTGTTTTTAGCAAACTCAAATTTTTTATTTTAGAAACAGAAATATTTTTCAGCTGCTAGTTTTTTTTCTTCTTCATAGTAGTTCAAGAAATGACGATATCCTCGACCCACACACTCATAAATTTTTCTGTCAATGAAAAAAAAACAGGACTATGACCTACTGTACTCTGGAGAGAAAGGAGAGAAAATGAGTGTTGAGAGATAGGAGATGAGATGTAGTATGAGATCTGAGTGAAGACGAGGGAGATAGATTGAGGAGTTGAATCTAAGAGGAGAGAGAGAACGCTATTGTTGTTTATAGATTCGGTCTCTTTGTATTTCTGTTGCAACAAGGAATTTCTTTTTAAGGAGGGAGAAAAGGCCGGAGAGAAAGAGCAAGCTTGAGAGAGTCTGAACAGAGAGCTAAAGCATCAGAGAGAAGCAGAGCTTCAGCAGTTTTTGTTTGTTTGTGGAATATTGGCATTTGCAGACTATGATGTTTGCTAATGAAGTTTAAACATAGTTCACTCAGATTGATCCTCCAGCACATCACCTCCAGGCTTACCTTTAGCACTCAGTAAGACATCCAATATTTAAACGCTCATAATTATTAATGGCATTTATGATAGGTCCCTCACCTTTAATACGGTTTAATTAATTTGTTGCCACATCAATCCAATTTAAATCAAAAGTTAACATATAACAGCATTTACAACTACTTTTTAATTGTTTATTTACATTTATTTTTACACATTTTCTCACGAAAATAAAATGTTTCATTAATTTTAATTATAAATAAAAATCAGAACCAGATTTTAGTTATATTTCTCTTTTTTAACTTTACATTGGTAATTGTACTATGATAATTAAAGTACATATCATTAATATTAGTAAATTTAATAGATTTATATTTATTTATATTTATAAATATATAATATTATATAGCATATTTTATAACAGTAAATGCTACGTTAAGATTCAAAAATAATTTTAAAATATCTGAATTTGTAATAAAAGGTCAAATGTGGTCAATTTTGACTTTCAGGCATATATTCACCTTGTTGCGTCCTGTTTACCCACCAGATTGCAAGTTCACTTTTCACAGCAGGTAATAAGAAATGTTCTAGACCACAAAACAGATTGAAGAAATGAAAACAGGTGTGTTGCCAATTCTGTGTCTAAGCTATTGTGAATCTCTTTCCTGTTGAAGCATCATCGGAGCATGAGCTGTCTCTCTCATGTTAGGCCAGCCAGAAGTCCCAGGTGTAAGGGTAGAAGTCTATATCTTTCTTCAACCGTTTTCTTGTTCTTCCTCTCTCTCTTTCTTTATCTGTTCCTCACCACTGAGGGACCATCTCTGCTTCATTTCACATGTCGCCCGAAGGAGAAAAAGGCTGCGGAAAAGAGAAGCTAGCTATGGAGCGAGAAAATGAAAAGATAGAGGGAGCAAAAAGAGAGAAGGGGAGGCAGAGAGATTGAGAGAGCGAGGGATACTGGAGGCATTGTTCCACTCCAAGAGACACAAACAGTCTCAAGCTTTCTGGTATTCAACCCGCAGCTTCCCTGTGTTTGTGTGTGTGTGAATGTGTTTCCAAAATGTTATAATTCTACAGGCAGACCAGGAAGAGGGATACAATGACACTAAAAGATCAGTCTGATAGAAAAAAAAGACAGTTATAACTCTCTCTCAGTTTCTTTCTCTCACTTTCACACTCGTCCATTTCTCATGCATTTTTTCCTCCATCTTCCTTTAGCAATTTCTTCTCTCTCTCTCTCTCTTTCTATCTACATGCATAAGTGCTGATGTTGAGGCCTACTGTTTGCATGAGTGGTTTTAATGATGCGCATGCAAGGCTCAACAATAAGGATGGCCCAGGGCCATTTCAGCCCAGTTGATGGATAAGGCCACTGCTGTGTTGTCACTGCATCATGTGTTTGCGGCAAACTTCGAACTCATTGCAAACTTCATTTGGTTTTCCATGATGTATTTTGATTCGGCAAAATTAATTTGCAGTGTAAGATCGGTGAGGTGTTTGCGAGAATGATTTGTGATAATCTTGGAAGAATCAATCAACCAATCACATGAGATAAATAGATTAGGTCATTTATTGTACCTTTTTTCTTTTTTAAATAATGTAAAATGAATTATATATGTTTAAATGTATAATAATTATTGTTATTATTATTTAGAAAAATAAAATAATAATAAAAAGGTAAAAATCTGAATTGTATGCCAATGTTTTTAAGTAATGTTTAATGATATTTATTATTATATTGTATATTATATATGTGACCCTGGATGACAAAACCAGTCACATGGGTCATTTTTTTGAAATTGAGATTTATACATCACATGAAAGCTGAATAAATAAGCTTTCCATTGATGTATGGTTTGTTAGGATAGGATAATATTTGGTCGAGATACAACTATTTGAAAATCTGGAATCTGAGGGTGCAAAAAAATCAAAACATTGAGAAAATCGCCTTTAAAGTTGTGCATTTATGTTCGCGATTGTGTTGCATTCACTCACAAAAATAAATGTGGTTTATACATTTGCGGTAGGAAATTTACAAAATATCTTCATGGAACATGATCTTTACTTAATATCCTAATGATTTTTGGCATAAAAGAAAAATTGATAATTTTGACCCATGCAATGTATAATTCCTATTCCCACAAATATACCCGTGCTACTTAAGACTGGTTTTGTGATCCAGGGTCACATATGATAGTTATATAATGATAATAATAGTTATGTAATAATAATAATTATTAGCAGTTGTAGTATGAATATTACATGATATCATTATTATTATATTATTATGAGACCACCAAAAATATTATTCCATTTTGCTACATTTTTATATTATTAGCAGTAGTAATACAGTAGTACTTCTTATTGTTAATAGTATTATATGATTTATTTACTATTTAAAAATTAATAATAAAAAAATGTAAAAATCCGAACTACTTGCCCCGCGGCAGCAGGGGGGAAAATCGTGTCGTGATTGCTGAGTTCTTGGTTGGCTGCACAAGCACACACAATAACACCCTTGCATTTAATTTGAACTTATATGTTTCTTTTAAAAATGACATGTGGTAAGACATGTCTAATGATAATTATACAGCGTCCACTTATTATTCAAGTGACCAACAATTGTCATTTCAATTTTTCCATTTGCGTCAATGCAATGATAGAAACACATTAGCTGTAATGAGCATTTAATCTCTGAAGGCATCCAGTCCATTCATCCAGTTTGATGGAGCGCTTGTCATGTGTTAGTCAGTGAGCCCACCCTGTAGGGGGTCCATACAGCCACGCAAAAACTCCCACTTCACACTTTTCGTTTTCTCAGCGATTCATTTCATATGCATCAAAGTCTGTGTATGTGCTCAGTTCTGTTACTGTGATGTGTCAACTGTTGTGTTTGGTTCTTGTTTAACTCTCAACCCATGAATTCATGTCGCACTAGATAACTGAAATGTCACCTAGTGGTAGCTAAGTGGAATAGTGGCATATCAGACCATAATGCTTGGTTGTATATGCTTGTGTATGATTTACCCACACATTATTCTTGTTTAGGCATGTTACAAAGTGTTTCCTTCAGCTGTGTTTGTGCTCTCTGGTCTCCACTGAGGATCGGGTAAACAGACAAAGAGAGAAGGAGAAAGATTGAGACAGACGGTTAGTGATTTGAGCAGCGCGGCTTTTCTTAAGCGCTCCTGTTAGCACCGAGGCACGGGTTGCTATCGATTCGAATATGAAAACCTAGAGGCCTGCATATAAGATTGGGGATGAGGAGGCTTTGGAGCGCAGTAGAATAGACAGGTTGCACACACACGCGCAGCAGCACAGGAAGTTGCTGATTAGGTTTGACCTGGTGTCAAGCACAAAAAAAAAAATGCTGAAGAATGCTGGGCAAAATCACACGAAGAGAAGGGAGCAAAAAAATCAATGACTGACAAACAAGCGCCTTTAGTTTACTGCCGTGGAATGATGAGGCTGTGGAAATAATACCCTCATCATTGACTCTTCTGTGCCGTGTGGGTGTTTAGATGGCAGATGCTGTATTAAAAGCGTAGAGCTCCAGATAAATGTGTGTGCAGAGCAGTTTTTTTGCCTATTCCAAAAGATTTAGAAGTTTATGAAACAGATAGTTCTGACTCTTTAATCGGATGAGAAACATTCAAAGCCATTGTGAAATGCTGATAAACCCAAACCTGTGCATGTTTTGTAAACCGCCTACAATTAGTCTAATGAATTATATTACTCAGTGGAAAATTTTTAGTTCAGTTTATTAATATTAATCATTTATTTCACTTCACGTCATGTCTAAGAAGTTAGAATCTTATGAGAGTTGTTCCTGTTCTGTGAAAACTTTGTGTGGAGTTCTGTGTGCGCGGATTCCTTGTCGGACTGCTGAATGCTTAAACAGTGCTGTTTATTATGCTTGGCGGATCTGATGTGCATATATGGCTGAATTGATCCTCTAGCGTGAGAGTACTAGTCCATCCCTCTTTCCTTTAACTAAAAAAGCCATTTCTTCGGTTGTGTTTATGAGTTGGTTTGTTTGTGCACAGGAAGAATAGAGAAAATAACACTTCCCGTCCTGACATTTCAACAGTGCTTTCATCTCTTCTTTCTGCTCTCGGCTTTAATTGACAGCTGCACTGGATTATGGGTCGTGTTCAACTTCTTCGTCTGCTCTCACAAATCATTGCACATGACGAAGAGAGAGAGAAGAGCGTCAATCTGTGTTTGATCTGCTCACGTGTGTGAGTGTTAGAAGCAGGCAGTAGAGAGTGCTGATGGAGCAGGTTGGCTTGAAACCACAGACAAGACCCAGGGTTATCACAGAGAGAGAGAGAACGAATGAAAGTGGGATGAGAGGCGAAGAGATAGAGGAAATGAATTTGTAAAAAAAAAAGCTGCGAAACCGGGATTACGCTGCACCCTCTGCATACTCACTTTCTTCAGTCTATTCAACAGCTGAATTCCTCACCATAAAAGGCTTGTGCGCTGCAAACCATCTGAAGCTTTTTAGAATTATCAGTAGCACTTTACATGAAGTGATTTTATTACAATAGAATGCTGTTGTACTGAGCATCACCACAGCTCTGGTTAACCCATAGGATAAATAACAAAATAACAGGCCTAAAATGTATGTCACTTGACATTAATCTCTCTTTTATTGAACTCAAAATCACACTCACATTCATGCTTGTTCTGACTTTTACACAGTCGTCACAGTTATATTGTTTAAAATAGCATTCTTGTTGTATTACAATTATAATACTTATTATAATCTTAATAAAATTGAATATTTTTGTGAATAATTTAACCACTACCTTTCACAGTTTAAATTCACAGTTACACCTTTAAAATGTATAATGCATTAAAACATGATTAACACCCAATTTCATGGTTCATGTTACAATGCATTATACTTTTTATAATGTAAAACCTTGAATACATAAGCATTATAATCTATCATAACTCTGGTTACAATTATTTGTGACAATTTTGATAACAATTTACCTAAGCCTTTTATAATGCATTATAAGTGTATTCATAATGTATGTTATAATGTGATACATCTTTTCATAAATAACTGTAAACAAAGTTAAAATACATTATAATATTTGCAGATTCCTTGTTACATCTGAAATTGTTTGTTTGTTGTGTTTAATGCATTATATTTTCAAAGGCTTGACATAAATATTATAATGTATTATAACTGTGGTTATAACAATTAGTCATGAGACCGTTATAAGGTTCATTAAAAGTAATAATTAATGCATTAAAAATACTTTTAGAATTCATTACACATAAAGGCTTGAAGTAAAGTGTTACCAAAATATTTAATGAACTAAAACAAGGGATGCACTAATGCAACATCTGTGCACAGATACCAAACTATTACTAATACAATAGATATAATAGATATCTTCTACAGGCAACTTTTTAATTTTTTTTATTTTTTTGCTAACAGGTTGTTTTCAAACCATGATAATTAATTACACATATTTTTAAAGAAATTGAAAGAATCATTTTATTCACTAGCAGGTGTTCCACATTTATTTAGCTGATGTTATATGCTTTATAATAATATAATATAATAATATGTGTAGTATATTATGGACAAATGTAATTTCTCATTAAATTTAGTTATACACAAAATAATTAATGAATTAATAGTTGTCAACATTGTAATTAATGCTTCTGCTGCTGCAATTAATTCATTTTGAAAATAGTTTTTTTTTTGTGGTTTTGTTTTGTTTTTTGCAACGATTGAGCATTGTTCCTCATAGACACATCTGTTGTGTAGTAAATGCAGTGGTGAATCAGAGGCCATTTCACAAGAGTGAACACTTTAGTGCTTTAGTCAGTAGGTCTGAGCTCAGTAGATTCAACACACACACACACACACACACACACACACACACACACCGTGGTGTATCAGTGGCAGCACATAATGTTAATGGCACTTAATTTGTTGGTTGGGATTGGCAGGCTGGTGTGAGCCCTGCTCCCAGAGGATCTGTCTGTAATTGGGTTTCATATCATAAATATCTAAATAAAGATTGCAATAATTACAAAATAATAATTCTCCCCCACTCTTTCAGCCTCGCTGTTTCTTTTTCTCTCACTATCATTGACACACACACACACACAACACTTGCTTTTCGTCTGGATGTCCTTTGCTTTTCTCTGTTTCTCTCTCACAATGCAGTGTAATGTAAGGAGTGGAAGGTAATTAGGTTGTGAGCAGGACTCCAAAGCCACACGCCACAGAAGCAGAGGTGACTTTGCTCACTGTCTCATGAGTGTGTCCAGACCCCTGACAGGGAGCTGAGAGCCAGTCAGCTTAATTACTATTCACTCACTGCTCTCACCCTTTGCCTATGACTGTTCTCAGATCAGGGGTCTTTGACCATGTCTGATATGCTGTTATTATATGCTAAGTGGTGGCACTGAGCCCACGTCAGTGTTTTGAGCTGGTTTGGGAAGGTGATTATGTGTCTGTGTGATTGGTTTCAGAAAGCAATGAGTGAGGAAAAGATTGAAGCCTTTTCACATAACAAGACAACAAGATAAAATCATTGTTGAAATGAAAATGTCAACAAGATGAAATCATTTTCAAATGAATAGCATAAAAGATAGGCTTTCTCTTATTATACATTAAGCTGTTTTGTTGCAAAATATTTATTTTTCTTCTAAAAAATGTGTTTTCATTTATTTATTTATTTTCATGCTCTTTTACTCATTGTCTTCCCTTAATGCTGTGAGTGTGTGTGATTTTGTGTGATGTGTGTGTATGTATGTACGTACTAGCGTCCATTTGTTAATGGTTGATTTGGTGGTAAATGGACTGCAAGCGGAGGTATATCCAAGATTAAATGAATTGGGCAGCCACGGAAAGTGTGTGTGTGTTTGTGTAAAAGAGAGAGAGAGAGAGAGAGAGAGAGAGAGAGAGAGAGAGAGAGAGAGAGAGAGAGTTGTGGTTTCCTCGGCCTAACAACTTTATGCAACGCACCAATGCTGTATCCTGAAAGACAATTGTGGGCACTGTGGAGAACATTTCCAACTTTCATGTGACCAAAGCTAGTGGAGCAGAAACATCACAAACAGAATGCTTAATCATACTAGCTGCAAACCATCATTCTTTGCTGTTTTTGTTTGTTTGTTTGGAAGCAATGGATGATTTTTGTTCACGCTACATGCATTAATGTTAATGCATGCATTTGATACAGCTTCACAAACATGCGCTTCATTTTTGATTTGCAGGAAAGAAAAACAACTCAAACTTTATTTTATTTTTTTCAAATCATTTACTTTTCATATTTACAGTAATGTATTTTTTTAAAGTACTGCTCTATGTTGGTTCTTTTCATTTGCGGTTGTTATTTTTTATTTTCCTTTGGTTTAAAGTGGTTTTCTTTTCTTTAGGTTCTCCCATGCCATCCTCTCTCTCCAGTTCATCAGTCACTGAGCATTCCCATTCTCAACCACCCTCACCCAATCTCCATGACAACAAGAGTTCCGTCTTAAGTAATGCCACCACACAGGCGGCGCAGGACTCTGATTCGGAAGAAGAGTACACGGCCGTTCTCTATAGACCCGTAACGCAGCCTGACCCCAGCCACAGCTGTAATGGTAAGGTGACCAGCCATCTCTTTTTTTCTCTCTCTCTCGCTCTGTCCTCCCAGACCGTCTGCAGAGTAAGAAAAGCATGAAGGATGTGTGTTCCTAGTAAAAAACACTGGAGTGAACTGTATGCAGGCCTTGTCTGGAAAATGTATTAATGAGAATGAGAATCTCACATCCAATCAGAGGTGTTTAACCTCTGAATAGGTTAGGGGATGATAAATGGACTTCAAATTGAACTCGAAAACCAATTTTGCATGCTAACAACTGAGAACTGCTGGACTTTGAATGAAGTTTAAGGGATAGTTCAGCCACAAATTAAAATTATCCCTTTGTTTACTCACCCTCATGTCGTTCCAAACCTGTAAGTATGGCTTTCTTTTTTTCTGTAGAACAAAAAAGCTGAATTTTGGAAGAATGTTCACACTTCTTTCTTCTATACAATGAAAGTAAATGGGGACCAAATCCTTTAAAGCTCAAAAAGAAACTATAAAGTAGGCCATATTATTGGTCCACTTTATTCCAAGTCTTCTGAAGTCATATAATTATTGAAGCTTGTTTCCACCTCAGAATAAAAAAGGTAATTGCAACTTTTTATCTAACAATTCTGACTTTTTTGTCACAATTGCAAGTTTACATCTCGCAATTCAGAATTGTGTGATATAAAGTCGCAATTGCAAATTATAAAGTCAGAATTGCGAGATATAAAGTCGCAAGTGTGTGTTATAAAGTCAGAATTATGAAATATAAAAGACTTGATAAAGTCAAGTCTTTTTTTCCCTGAATTGGACTTATATCTCCCAATTCTGAATTTATAACACGCAAGTGTGAGTTTATATCTCGCAATTCTGACTTTATAACACGCAATTGCGACTTTATATTACACAATTCTGATATATAAAGTCAGAATTGCGAGATGTAAACACGCAATTGTGATATAAAAAGTCACAATTATCTTTTAAAATGTTTTATTCTGTGGCGGAAACCAGCTTCATTAATAGATAGAGAAGCTATCGCTGAAAATCTTGCTGTAAAAGTCTTGACAGTTGTAGGCAAAATCACAGCTTGGACATTGTGCTAGAAAGTCATGTGGGTTTTTAAAGATATATTATGATAAAATGTTCATTCCTGGGTGAACTATCCCTTTAAAAAATAAGCCACAAATAGAATGTGTGTGCTTTTACTCTGAGCGCATTCTGTTTTATGTGTTCTTTTCTCATCTCTCCAGCAGCTATGCTTTGAGACTCCTCCTGTTATTGTTTTCATCTTGTGTCTTTTCAGGCACTAACACAAACAAACACTCTGCTGGTGTGTTCTTGTCCTCATGCACCACGACCTCTGTGTCTTTGTTTGAGAGCCTTAGGAGCTCCAGCTGTCATCAACATCGTCTTAAGCCAGCGTCCCACTAGCCGATTTTTCATGCGTACGCTTCATTTACATAGTCATTGGAGAATCAGAGGGAGTCTGTAAGCGCCGCCGCGTCTCTCAGTGGGCGAGTGTTAACAGCCCCAGCAACCAAACTCCCTGCGGACCCTCTGAAAACATCTAGCAAAGTTTAAAAAATATCAAAGGCAGTCAGATGTGGCCTTGGTTGTGACCAATAAGCTTCTTCTTAATGAAAATTTAATGTGACACTATCCTACTCTGATCGGATCCAAAGAAAATTCCTCACAAAACCATTAATTGTATTCTAATTCTAAGGGCCAGATTTACTAACAGCTTGCCCCAGCACAAACCCTCTTTTGTCGTTAAAAAACCACTGTCAGGATTTACTAAAGTCACGCAGTGAAAAAGTAGCGCTGAAAAGGCATGGACACAGTTATTTTTGCGGCTGACTTTATCGCATTTATCACTTTCAGACGCAAAATCTACAGTATGGGAGAAGAGTATTTGAATGAGTCATGCAAGATGATTTACTAAGGTTTGCGCTCAATTTACTGGTATTTGCGTAAGTATTCAACTCCCAAAAAAAGCAACTCTACCCTGCTCTTGGTAGATTGTGTTGGTCATTATGGAAATGATCCGGATGCCTCTGTGATATTTAATTTGCATGTGGTCTGTAGATCATGCGCAGAACTTTCCATTCCCAGCGCTTTTTTGGAATTGCGCTCTAATGCTAATTTGCCCTGTTTAGGAAATCTGGCCTTAACCCTCTGAGGTCTAAGGGGTTTTTGGGGTCCTTGAGGTGTTCTGACATGCTCTGACATTTGTGCTTTTTTCAGTTATTTATAAACATGTTAATGGCAAAGGTGTAAATTCACTCTATATAGCACAAACGGGGCTACCGTAATATGTGAGCAACATGTATGTACAGGTTTGTATTTTTGAGAGAATATTGCTTATGCATGGTTATTGAAAAAACTAAAACTTAAAGTGTCTGAAATAAGGCCACAAAACACATACTAAATATGTGTCCACAAGACTTTTGACTAATGAGTGTTGTTGCCTAGAATTTTTGCTTCAAAATGATCTGAAAATCATCCTGCCTAATCATTTACACAAAACATTACATTGATTTAAATTTTATAAGACACCTTTTGTTTGGAAAGGCAATATGCATGGAGGCGTGTTCACACCTGAGAAGACAAAGGCCGGATAATGAGCCCTATAATGAGCTGCATATTAATTAGCCCTTTCACACAGGTGAGTCACAGGATCCCAAAGAATGCAAGGACAAAAGAAATTATCTATATATACATATTTTACAATTAGAAATTGTAACCAATTACAAATAGGTTACAATTACAACAACAATTACAATTTTAACAATATTTCAAGTGTATTTCTTTGTAAAAAGTATACATTTTATCATACGTATTAAAAAAGGTAAGGATTCATTAGTTTGAATATTGGAACAAACACTATAATAACATCTTAGTTGATAATTCAATATACCTACTTTATTTTTGACAAAACATCATACTATAGTATATTTAACTATGAGCAGAAATTGGTGAACAAAAGCTTAACTATTTAATGTGACAGTAGTCTTTTTTTACAGTCAAAACTTTATAATCTATCCAAAACTAATCACAAAATCTTGTCTAAACATTCATATATAGTCTGTAACATATTGTGTATGATATATTAGTATATACATGTGAATTTGCAGCTTGTTGCTTATACAGACATTTTATTTCAACATATTTCAGTCTATTTTTACTCATCTTAGTAGGCTATAGCAATATAGTTTGGATGTGTTCATGTAAACATAACGTTTACTAATGTAGGTGCGAGAGTGAATGAACGGCACAGACACGCGCTGTATAACTGTAGTAAACAAAGCGCGCGCGCCTGCATGCCATTCATTCATCATTTAGCCTACACACAGACACGCAATTCATATTTAAAGTCTTTTTGCGGTTTACAGTCAGACACTATTCAATATCGCGATTAGAACAAAGCACTTAAGAATAAATGACTTACTACATCAGCTGGATCCGTTGCTCCTCGAAATGAAACTACCAGCACTTCTATTCCAGGGTTATTAGATAGTATTATTC
Organism: Gila orcuttii; assembly: GCA_026230005.1. Lineage (NCBI taxonomy): Eukaryota > Metazoa > Chordata > Actinopteri > Cypriniformes > Leuciscidae > Gila > Gila orcuttii. Next base: position 24,183,095 of record JAPDVR010000002.1, on the reverse strand, counting down.
CTCACAGCGAAAGGATACGCTGTGTACACAGCTGTACAAGATACTTACTAAACACGATGTGTTTTATAATCCAGCTGGTGGGCGTTGGCATGTTTGCATGGCTTGCCTTAGATCATTTGCGTTTGAATACCGGCGCGCTGTCCGTGGGCGTGGCACATTAACGCGTAATGAGGTATAATGAGCTGGAAAGAAAAATACTGACATCTCTCTCTTTTCATACAGATTACATAAACTGAGAATATTTGTTTTTTATATAAATTAATTCATTTAAAAGAAGAGAGTTCAAGCTTCATTATGGAAAAACACTCGTGCCTGTACGACAAGTATTCGCGGAATTACAGTTAATTTTCAGACGCGTTTCAGAATGGACTTAACTGACAGAGAGAAGGCAGAACGCGCATCATGTTTGTTTTTCTTTATTTGGCGAAAAGCACAACACTTTGTTTTTATTGTGAGTATCCACAAAAAAAAGAGACACTTATCAGGATCTAATGATGTACAACACTTAATATGTAAGATCAAAATCAACAGAGTTTTTTGAGTTTCTTTTGCACTGATAAGAAAAAAAGCGAGACTAAAAAAGCCGACCTCAGAGGGTTAAGTCTATATATATATATATATATATATATATATATTATGTTTGTGCTGTAGTTCTGCTATTTCGTCTTCATGTGACAGTGAATTGGAGAGAAATGTCACAGACTTTCATTTTGTCCACACAATCCAAAACTTGTATCTTATGCTTAAGCTGCCATTCATTTAAATCAACTTGCAATATCACCAGCAGACCTGTCAAGATTCACTTTCTTCACTCTGTGTTGTTGACATTGGTGTCGATGTATTTTTACCTCTAAAAGCCTGCCTTAAACAGAAACATTTCATTTGGCCCAGTATTTATCCATAATGAGGATGATTAGATTTGCTTTATGAGGGGAATGCACGGAGTTACTTTACCATTGTTTATTCGGGGGAATAGCGTGGCAAATTAAATTTAGGGCTCTCCTCTGCATAATTCCTAAATTCTGCTGCGCATAAGGAAAGTATGTTGTTTTAAAAACACTTTATAGGATATAGGACTGTATGTCTCCCTGCAGTGACATCAGGAAGGTTGACAGACTTTACTTCTGAGGTCAGACAGGACCACACATGTCCAGATGTTTACAGTATGCTGCTTTTAAAGAAAACTCACCTTCTATTCATCCATACGATGTGATCCAAACCCTAATCAAAAGCAGCTCCAGTTAAAAGACTTAAAAAGTGGATCAGTGTCAGGCTGTTCATAATGGAGGAGCTTTTATCTGAAGTGAGGGGCTTTCTCGATAACCATCTGATTTCACAGTGATGCAGGCTTGACTAGAAAACCCCACATTTACCGCCAGTAAGTCTTTTAGGCCGACTTGTGTGTGTGGCTGTCAAGTGGGGATCAGGAAGCACTCCAAGCACTGACATCTCATCATTTGAAGTGATCATCAATATTTGTAATGAGCTTGAGGTGCTGTTGCTAATCGTTGCGGAGACGCAGGGGTGCCTGGACAACTTAGCAGATCAAACTGGAATGAGGGTAGAGAGAGAGAGAGAGAGAGAGAGAGAGAGAGAGAGAGAGAGAGAGAGAGAGACAGGTTGGGACAGGTTGAAAAAAGGCTCCAGTACACATCCTCAGAGGTTTTAATAGTCTGAGAGTAGACAGCAGGTCAGTGCACCGGCTCCTCTCTGCAGCCCTCCATATTAAAGACATGAACTCAGACGGCAGAAGGAACAGGAAAGGAGAAGACAGAGGAGAGGAAGGGGATGTCGAATTGGAGCAATGATTTTTATTTATTTATTTATTTATTTATTTATTTATTTATTTATTTCAACTAATAAAATGGAAAAAGAGGCCGCACTATGCATATATTGTTTATTTTGCACAGACGCGTTTCGGTGTGTGCCGCCTTCAGTGTCCAACAAAATCACAATGTACCCAGTCTTATATAACCACACCCATTACCACACCCATATTGACTCCAGCCTAAAATATAGGATAATGACCAGACCAATAATACCAACAGTACACAAATGAGGCTGTTATACATTTGCAAAAATATTTTTTAAAAATTAATACAATTGTTCCAATTATAAGAAACAACTTAATGATAGATCATCATTCATCCTACACGGGATACATGTGTTTAAGTTAAAGATATACCAAGCTTCTCGTTGTAAGAGGCGGTTCTCACAGTCTGTATAAAGTAAAGGGCAGAATTACATGCGTGTCTACTTTTATTGTGTATTTATTGACGTGTCCTTGTGGGTTACTCTATGTGGGCAAAACGAAGCGACCCGTATTTTTGAGCATAAATGTGCTATTAGGAAGAATGATGAAAAATCATCATTTGCAAGGCACTTAAATTCTGCGGGCCATGCTGTCAATACGCTCAAATTTATGGGCTTAGAATGTGTTGATCAGGCTCCAAGAGGGGGAGACCATGAGAACCGCCTCTTACAACGAGAAGCTTGGTATATCTTTAACTTAAACACATGTATCCCGTGTGGGATGAATGATGATCTATCATTAAGTTGTTTCTTATAATTGGAACAACTGTATTAATTTTTAAAAATATTTTTGCAAATGTATAACAGCCTCATTTGTGTACTGTTGGTGTTATTGGTCTAGTCATTATCCTATACTATAGGCTGGTGTTAATATGGGTGTGGTAATGGGTGTGGTTATATAAGACTGGGTACATTGTGATTTTGTTGGACACTGAAGGCGGCACACACCGAAACGCGTCTGTGCAAAATAAACAATATATGCATAGTGCGGCCTCTTTTTCCATTTTATATGTTATCTTTTAGGCCAGCACTCTTAAAATTCATTTTATACACTGAGTGAAGCCTGCTCTCATCCTCACTGATTTATTTATTTCAACGCAATCTCAGCTATTTTGACCTATTTATTTCAAGAAACGGCTTGACGCATCTTTTTTGTCAATACTTGACCCAGTACTAACACTTACTGTTCTATTATATTTCTATTCTGTCTTTATTTATTTAACTAACTGGGACTTCTCACAGCACTTACATATTGTTGGTTTGATTGCTTCTATTGTTTTCCTCATTTGTATGTCGCTTTGGATAAAAGCGTCAGCTAAATTATTAAATGTATTTAATCACTTCATGCATCTTGATCGATCAAATTGCATTTAATAAATTGTTAAATTATACATATAAATACACTAAGATTGTAAGGACATGAATCACAAAATTAATTATGTATTTATTGGATTCAAGGGGTTATTTACCCATAGTCACAACATTGATCGTTGATTGCTTTTTATCATTTGTTTTTATTAAATAAAATAAGTTCAGCAAGGAAATAAAAAATGTATCAAAAGTGACAGTATAGACATTTATACTGTCACACAAGATTTGTATTTCAAATAAATGCTGTTCTTTTGAATTCTTTTGAATTTCTATTCATCAAAGAATCCTGAAAATAAGATAATCACTCATAATATATATGAGTGGAAAGACCAAATGTAAAAAGCATTTTCATATGCATAAAAAAACCCACATAAATATGTTAACCATTCAAGCATTCCTCTCTATTCATCTGCATATGTTAGAATTCTATGCGGGAGCTTTGCCTTTCTTCGTGAAAAAATAAGAATAAAGATTGAGAAAAAGGGTCCATAGAATAATCACACTCTATTCTGGTCAAGACCCGCTCGAAATGCAGAATATGGATCAGAAGGATAGACAGACAGACAGCTAACAAGAGCTATGTCCGTCGAGAGCAAATACCCTCCGCCTGCGTAACCCATCCAACATGGACTCTTGTTGTCAATTAGCCAGCCGGGGGTCCTGCTGAAGCTGCCAGTGCACCGGGGTGTGGACTCTCTCAAACTGAGCCTCGGGTCACCAGTCCTGTCGGGCTCCTCTTCTCTCACGCACCGATTGCTATTGTCAGGTGCAGTGGGCATGAAAGCAGCAATTTTATAGCACAGGAACTCCAATAACGTTTACCGGGGCCGACGGAGGCCTCCGACTCCTGTGTCTTGCTCACTCAGCCACGTGTGTTGCTTAAGTTCCTACTGTTTTTCACTTTCTTGCTTCTAACTTCCATTCTCTTCACTTCCTCGTTTTCTCAGTGAACAGGGAGAGAAAACTGGTGTATGGGCCACAGTTTAAATTAGGCGACCACATCAGTTCCTGCTAGAGAATGAACATGAGAGCATTTACTATAATCCAGCTCCAGATGGGGGGGCAGTAATGGTCCATTGGGGCTGTAAAAGTTGATGAATCAGGTTTGGATGGAGATCAGAAGCATCGTTCTCTCAAACAGAGAGAGGTTAGGTAAGGGCTAGAATAACACCTCTGAAAATAGATTCTGTGAGCTGTTTGGTTTAGGATGACCAAGCTCCCAAGACTTTGCATTGTACAGCATAGGGCTTCACACATTACGAAGGAAAACGGAACGTTTTCTTCTAAATCGCAGCTAGATCTTACTTAATTTTGATAAAAACAGTTAAATACAAAAAAAAAATGTTTCAGACAAATACAAGACTATATATGAAATGTATAAGCCTATACATTTGCACAAAAAAAAGAAAGAAAATAAATATATATCTGCATGAGCACATTTTTTCCACATACATTGCCGGTCAAAAGTTTGGAATAATTTAGACAACCATTACTCCAGTCTTCAGTGGCAAAGCATTCTTAAATGCTGATTTGGTTATTATTGGTTATTTTATCAATGCTGAAAACAGCTTTTGCTGCTTAATATTTTTCAATGTACAACATCTATTTGAAACAAAATACATATTTTGTATATATATATATACATATATATATATATATATATATATATATATATATATACATATATATATATATATATATATATATATATATATATATATATATATATATATATATATATATATATATATATATATATATATATATATATGTATGTATGATTTATACATATATGAGTATATTTATGAGTCCTTTCTGGAAAAAAAGTAATTTATTTATTCATTTCTTAATTATTCCAAACTTTTGAGCGGTATTGTACTTGAGTAACTTCTACATAACAGTTTATTTTGTTCACTTTACTATGATTCTAAATGTTTAATGCATATGAAGAATCATATACAAACGTTAAGTGTGTCGTAATATATAGAGTTTGAAAAGCTGCTGCAAAGCACATCTTGTGTGCATTCTTTGTTTCTTCCATCACTCACTCAAATGTGATGCAACTCGTGGGATTCCGCATTGGGGTATTTATAATGGATTTAAGTTTTAAAGATTAATATTGTACTTCATTCTGAAATGATCCTTGTGTATTGTCTTGCTGGAGGTCTGTGTGTGGTTGCACCAAGGTTGCATGGAGTCATTTTGACACCAGTAATACGTCTTTCTGTCTGCCTCTCTTTTTGTAACATTTACTTCACTGGGCTGGTAAGAAGAGCTTCCACTCGGGTTTGATGTAATTGGGAGCACAACTGTATGTCAGTTACAGTTCAGTGTAACACTCAACTCTGCTCACCTCATTAAAAGGTGTGTGTGTGTGTGTGTGTGTGTGTGTGTGTGTGTGTGTGTGTGTGTGTGTGTGTGTGTGTGTGTGTGTGTGTGTGTGTGTGTGTGTGTGTGTGTGTGTGTGTGTGTTGCTTGGCACCCCTCTGCTGCAGCAAACATTCATTCTCACCTGCTCATTAAAAATACATTACCACCCAAAACGTTTCGTCATCAGCTTTTTAAATAATGCTCATTCTTCCTGAGAGCTGTTGATGTCAAACAAGGTAATGGGTTGTCCGGCATCTGGCACAGCTAGCAATTAGCCTGCCCATCAGCTTGTAAATGATCACCCTTCCTGAGCAAACCCCTAACCTTGAGCATACTCGTCGTGGATATTCATGAGCTTCCTGCTGGTCACGGTTAGCCAAGCAAAACCTGTTGAATTAGCGCAGAAACGATGGATACTACAGGAAAAATATTCCATGAACATTTTCCAACCCGTTTTTGGCAAAAAGAAGACAATAGGCCTGAGGTTGTTGAAAGGACAATACTTTTCAAATGTGTTTCCTCTGGTTTTCTCATCTGAAATTGGAAGCTGTTTATCACAGCTCTGCATTCAATTTGATCTTGCGTACAATATCATATAGCATTGCAACTCATGCATTATTGCCTCGGAAATACAACATTGCACTTTAATTCACCTCCAAGTGGTAATATCAGGGGACTCATCAAAGTGGAAAAAAAAATAATATCCCTCTAAACCCCACAGCAATTACTCTGAATTACGCCAAATTATGAACCTGCAATTCAGCTCTGAGGCTGAGGATTAATGTCAGACTCCCTCCACTTTGTTGGTACATCTTAAATTGCCTTTCACTACCAACACGCACTTTGACAGGTTGAAAAATTTACAACCTTCTGAATGGTGTAATTACTTTTCTTTGTTTCCCTCTCCCTCGCTTTCCGTAAATTTTTTCTTGAAATATTATATTTTTCCCGTTTTCTCGCCAGAGTGTGTCATGCAGGGTAGAGGTTCAATTGATCTCCAGTAATGATTTGCCCTTGAGTTTGTCAATATTTAAAAACCACTTTGTCCCCCAGAAAATCATAGACAGCCGGGCAGATAAATGTCACAACCTGCTGATATTTATCTTTTATAAATAGCACACTGTCCGAATGTTTGACGAGCGCTGTTCCTTGGCGAGCAGGAACAGGGAACTCAGCTTTCTCTTTTCCATTTGCTTGACCTACAATTTCAGCAGTGCCACCCAAAACGAGGGGCCTCTACTTTACCTCAGACATACCGCCATTAATAACCGTTCAAAGCCACCGTCTGCTGTTCTTTGATGGTGGGAGCCCACATATCTCCCACAGTGCCACAGACTGGTCGAAATTTTGCAGTGAGTCGAGTGGTGAGCTGTCCTTTCTGCCTCTGTTCATTACTCTTTTGTAATGGCTGTTCTCTGTTGGGGGTTGATGCTAAATTGGCTGTTAGAGGCCAGAAGCCCGCACTGGCAGTGGCAATATAGGAAAAGACAGCAGGAGAGACCTTGAATCACCCACCTTTTTCTTTTTTCCCCACCTCCTTTTTTGAAGAATGGATGTCTTCTCTTCAATGCACCCATATCGGAATCCCTCCCCCCTCCCCGCTCACCCAGGCGCACACACACACACACACACACACACACCTACCTGTCAGCCATAGACGCTTCACAAAAGAGGCATTTTCAATTCTGTCTGGGTCATTGATCAGAGGGTATGTGGTATCCAGTCCAGATCCAATACAAAGAGACAAGGCCTGCTAACAGTGACAAAGGCTCGATCTTTCCTTTATAGAGGAAAACACTGATTTTAGCTTCTCATCATAAAATGATAGTCTAGTGTCAAGCATTTGCTGTAGTTTAGCTCTGGCTTTTTGCTAATCAAGTAATGCTGGTTTTTTTTTTGTTTTTTTAACAGTTGCATTCACAAGAAAGCTTTTCGTGTGAATCCTGCTCTCAGTTTATTGTTAATTACTCTCACCGCAAGCGGTCTTGCTCCTCAGACATAAACGTGCTTCTCAAAGAGGACAGAATGCACCTTTACCGATCAAGTTTTCTTTTGTTGCATTAAAAGGATGCTTGTGTACACTGATTGTTTTTTAGATTAGTCCTTTGTTTAGGGGGACTATAGTATTCCTTGCTGACTTGGAGTGCTAGGCATGATGAAACATGATTTATTTTAGGTTTTATATTATTTAAACAACTTAGTATAGTGCATAATTCTTGTGTTCCGTTTTTTTTTTTTTAATCATAGTTTCAAAATGTTTTGTGTTAGTAGATACATTTTAAATTTAAAGCAAATAATGAACAAGTGTGCAATTTAAATATCCAATTATTTTTTTTAAGTTTAATTTAAAAAAAAAAACTTCAACGTTCCAAAATCTGAGGGGGCATGATGCTTCTGTTAGTCATCATTTTTTAAGAAACTTCCACTTTGTCCACCAGTTCTGTCGTCCATCCTGTTGTGACATTGTTAGATGTGACGTCTGTGATCTGCGCACATGATGGAAGCCTTGGCATTGTCTGTCTGGCTGCATTATGTTCCAGTGATCAGAATCATCTTTGTATAATGTGTTTATCTGTGGGGAAGTTGAGAGTTTGATATGTCACTCAGCTTTTTGCATGGCCGCCCACTCCCCACTGCGGTCTGCATTAATCCCCCCCCCCCCCCCCCCCCCCCGCCAATGAAATAGAGAGAAGTTCTGCAAGGTGAAACATGACAGGCTGCCACATTGTTGACAAATAACCTTTCCTTCCATTCCTGTCAAGCCCCCCAAATGACAGCTTTAGCTTTCAACGACTGGTGCGCTTTTGAAATGTCAATTTAGCATCTTGACACATATTGACGACAGATAGCTGACATTTTACAGGCCTTTCAGTTAGGAAAGCGAGTAATCCCACTTATCATAATGCCAGACATGCTGCAATAAAATAAAGTAACACTGAACTTCTCCTTTCTTCATTTAAAAAAAGTGATGTTCTCACATCAGACTTCCTCCGGGGAATGAGTGAGAAGGACTCAAAACACATCTGACAGGACGTCTCAGTCTTCATTTCTTCAAATTTTACAATCACCAGTCCATGAAAATGCAAAACTCTGTATGTCCAGGAGCGACAAACCTTCAAAATCACTCACTCTCTTTTATGACATTTTTGGTAAAGGGATAGTTCACTAAAAAGCTATCATAATTTACTCACACTCCTGTGTTTACAAACCCATGGTCCATTTGACGTGTGTGCTGTATTCCAAGTCTTCTGAAACCACACTATATATTTATGAGAAGAACAGACCTAAATATAAAGGTGCAGTAAGCGATTTCTAAGAAATGCTGTTGAAAGTGGATAAGACCAAGAGTCACAACACACTTGTAGCCAATCAGCAGTAGGGGGTGTGTCCAATCATGATGGGTGAGGAGAGAGAGTGAGCAAGAGAGAAATTTGAATAAAGACTGTAGAAAGAGAGATGGCTGAGAGACATTACAAAAGAGAAAAGGAATATCACTGGGAAAAGAAGGTTTTTGATCTGGCATGAGCTTTAGGACCGCTTTAATTGGCTATTAGAAAAGCTTTCCCGTGCAAACTCTTGCTTGTATATACTCCTGTGTACTGTATGTTAATTTTTTTGCTCTTCCTTGTCATTTGTTCGTCATCTTCACTTTATTTTTTATTGAAACATTCTGCTTCACTTCATCTATGATAAAGAGACACTCTTGCATTGTGTGTTTGTGCATTTTGGGGGCGGAGCAATGAAGATAGGGGTGTATTTGTTTGGATTGATTTCAAATATCAACAGTGTTTCTCAGAAATCACTTACTGCTCTTTTAAGTCATGGAAGAAGTGATGTCCAAATCATGATTAACTTTTTTTTTAAAATCTTTTTAATGAATCAGATTATTTAGTTATCAATACTGGTCTGAATGATTTGTTCAATCTAGTCACAATCCACTGAAGATTAATATTATCATATTATAGAAATTAACTTTTAAACTATGTATTTTGGTCTTTTTATCACACAAAGCTATTGTTTGACTTCAGAAGAGTTGGAATATAGTGCATAACTCGTATGGATCTTGTTTTAATAACATGGAAAACAATAAACAGCACTTTATTTTACAAAATCCTTTGTGCTCCACTGAAGAATGAAAGAAACAGGTTTGGAATGACATGATGGCCAATAGGGAATGGATAAATAATGGCCAAATTTTCATGTTTGTCTCCTTTAAACTGAGTGTGTGTTTTGTAATCTAGGGCAGTAGAGCTGGTGACCAGCTACATCTACAGTGAGTTTAGCATCGGCCCAGACGTGCTCTAGATATCAGAGACGATACCACTCTCCTTAATCACAGACTCCTGGGAACACCACCTTGTCCTTTCCTCTGTTTCCCATCCTCCGTCGTAGCTGAAAGAACCAAACCTCTTTCTTTCTCACAGCCATTTCAACCACACAAGGTATTTCACGTAAATAAACGGTTTCATTACCCTTATGAATGTCCCACTGTGGATATACCACCGACAGCCTGTCTCAAAAGCTCTGTCCTCTTTTGGCTTTCTGCCTCTCACAGGACACAGCTCTATTAGGCCCCATCTAGCCATTCACTTCTCTTCCTTCCCACAACACGCAATTCCTGTCTGACTATCTCGCACCCCCTTCGTCAGACTCCGCCATTGTGAGCCAATGCAGCAAAGAGACATTGATGGACGCTGATGGACACTCCCCATTGAGCGACTCAGGCCTTCCTTTTGTAAAGCCTCTTTCAGGAGGAAAGGTTTACAAAATGAGCATTGAGAAAAGACAAGAAGGGGGGTTGCTGTTCGATATGACAGGCCTCTCCGAATGCTCCCAGCTTTCTGACAGGTGTGGGTGAAGGACATGTGAGGTAATCTAGAGTTTGACAGTGCGAATATAAGCACTGACACTCTGGGTGTCAGGGCATTAATGTTTCCTTTTCCTTGCACGCACTGTCTCCCGCACACACACTTTCACTGCAGGTCAGATGTCTGCTGATGAACCATCACTGAAATACAAGCTCAGGCCCGAGATGTGCTGGTACAGATAAGCAGCACTTTCATTATTATTTTTTTTTTTTTACTAGCTATCACTCAGCCCCCATTAAGAGATAAACGACACTGGCTGTAATTTCAGGTCTGCCTGTGAAATCCTAATCAAATGGCTCTTAAAATCTTTTTGCTGCACACGAGCATGACAGGCCACGTCCAATGAGTTACAGCAGGCAGGGTCATCCATCAGTGATCGTGTTTCGGTGCCATAAAACCTGCATCTGTCCCATCCATCGCCAGTGACTGACATGACCTGGCCTTCTCTCCAACTACTACATTCTCCTAGCCAGAGGAGAGGGACATGGGCTGGGTTACACTTCCCTTCACCAGAGGACACCAGAGCAGGCTGACGTCTGAGCGTGGATGGGCTTTTGAGAGGGGTCAGGCCTGGAGGTCAGAGAGCGGGCTTAAGTCAGTATTACTGAGCATGTAAAGGGTCTGTATGCAGAGTCCCTGGAGAGTGACAGACGTGATGAGGCTAACAGGGCCTGCTGCGTGACAAATGTCCATTCACATTCTGGAATGGCACCTGTGTTGCAAACATATGGCAGCGAAATTGAGACGTATTGGGGAGCCGTCTCAGAGAACAGCCATAAAGTTGTCGCCCCACAGTTTTTTGTGTTTGAGCTTGTGTGTGAGTGTCTGTTAGCATACTATATATCCAAATACATGATGTGACTTTCTCCCTTGATATTAAATGGAGATAAGGTGAGCAATTACTGAAAATGCTGAGCGTGTCAGATCAGCACACATAGTCATCTCCTCCTACACTTTACTCTCATTTACTAAATTTACTCTCTCTTTATTTAATTCAACTTCTGCTAGCCAGGCAAGAAACAGCCAGAGACTATTAAATAAAATTTGATGTCTGCTCTTGTATCATGTGGCTTCAGGTCTTAACTCTAATTTCTGGGATTAAAATTAATATGTGAAAGTTTTTATTTTACTTGAGAAATCTTAGTTATGGTTCCAAACTGCAAAACCCAATTTTATTAATCAGTGCTTTTGTCTCGCTTTTCAGTAAATATATGTAAACATTCTCCAAACAAGATAAATGTACTTCTTTTGCCAAAATATGTTTTTCTCATAAGATAAGATCTGGGTTTTTTTTTTTTAACCCACTGCCGGTTTATGTTCTTGCTGTAAGCATACACTACATTTGGTTAGATATCCTTAAAAGCAATTTTCATAATCATTTTCATTATAATTTATGCAATAAAAATCTCTTCCAGCTTTCTTTCTATTCCAAACTATTGCTAAATTGAAATCATTTTAATTTTAATTTTAATCATACACCCTTGTAATTGAGAATATTATTTTTTTCAAACCTTAAATAATTAAGATGTCAGTATAAAAGATGAAAATATAAAAGATGACACTTCATCAAAACTAAAGATAAAAAGAAAAATACTCAAATCTGTCATCTTTTTGGCGCACTGTGTCTTTTGAGTAAGCTTAAAATAACAGTTCTTAATATTTTATGCAATTCTTGTGTTAAGATTTTTAATTAGGAAAAAAGTACAAAAAATACATTTTTGGCCAATGCAGCATTACATGTGTGCTCAATATATTAAATAGGAAATTAAGCATGTTAACCTACTGTTGTTACTGTTTGTATAGCAACACCCATATGGGCCAACTATTAACCTTAGCACAAAATATGTTAACTGCAAGAGTCTTATCATGTTTATATGTCAGACTGCCTGCCACCTCAGTTTTTTTATGCTTGGGTTAAACTCTATATAGATGTGCCCTGAACAGTTCCAATGCTGTATTATTTATAGGAATGTTTCCTTCCAAATTGAGAAGCTTTTGATCAAACTACTCCTGTGAGCCACAGTGTACCTTTGTGTTCTTTGGGCTAACATTTTGTCACCCTTCATTGAAAGTGTATCTTCCTTAGGCATAATGGCACAGAAAGCATATAAAGGTGTGTTTACTTTTAGGGGCAAAAGCTAATTGAGTATAGAAAAGCACCTTTCCGACTAGGATTGTGCTGACAGACTGATTATCATGGGAACGAACAGTACCATGCGCCATCAGTTGCAGAGGAGGCTGGAAATTGAATGTTAACAGGCTCAACAGTCCCTCTTTCCTCTCCCTCCATTGTTTTTGATTTTGTTGTTGTGCTCTTTGAAGCCAGCAGCTGCAGAGTAGATAGGACCCAATGGAACGTGTTCACCCAGACTATGGAAATGTACCCAAGCACTCCCTCGAGTACGCTATGAGAATCCAATCTGAAAGCTGTCTGTGCTCTCTCACCGCCTCTAGGTTTCAGGTACTTGCTTTGTTTTGGTCAAAGAATAGATCAATCCTTGTTTTTGTGTGTGTGTGTGTGTGTGTGTGTGTGTGTGTGTGTGTGTGTGTGTGTGTGTGTGTGTGTGTGTGTGTGTGTGTGTGTGTGTGTGTGTGTGTGTGTGTGTGTTACAGCCCATCTTGAGGTTTTTTGTTTGCATGGATGACTTTTAGGGTGGAAACAGTACATGCGTGCAGACCTCAGACAAAAGCTTGAAGCTAGATGTGTTGTGATTCCCAACAGATTTGCACTCATGTATCTATGTTTTGCCTTAAGCAATCCATACCACACCTGTCTTCTTCTTTCAGCCTCTCAGCAAACCTTTCTCACTCTCCTCATTCTCTCAGCACATCATATTTTTACTTGAACAGAGCACACTGTATCCCAGTATACTGTGGGGGTGGTCAGAACATCCTCCATTGAGCTCTTTGACTCATGATCAGCTACACACACCTGAACTGCAGGGATGAAAATCATTAGTGGTGTTCTGTTTGACAAAAATCATACACATCTTGCTGATATTATATCACAATAGTGATATTTTTGCAGAAAATTCAACCTCTGAATCTGACTAGGTACGTCTGAAGCCATTGTGAAATAAATGTATGCATACTTGCACACCTGTGACAGTGTGACCACACATCTGTTGAATTTTATAATAATGTGTCAGGTTCCAATGTTGCTTGGCAACCTTGAACAACCGACAGTAGGGGTTTCCAAACTTTTCACACATTTTGTTGTATATTTTAAACATTATTTTTTTACTGTGTGAGAAAAAATATTAAGATTTTTTTTTTTATTTGTTTTATTTCAATTAAAGGTGATAATAAATAATTGCATTTTATTTTGACAATTTAATAAAACCATCATTTTGAAAATGTAGAAATGTTAAATTAAGCATATTTAATATCTTACGTTTTGGGGGGGATTACAGATTGCACTTAGAGGTTAATATTCTTATTACACTGTTACAACTTGGGTGTTCAGATTAAGAAACAAGTGAAGAAAAGGTACAAAGAGATAGTAGAGCACTTGTCAAACACCATTCGTACAACCTACTGCACTATTGTTTGCTAGCATGAGTGTCTTCAAGCCTGCATATGCTTCAAAGAGACAAACAGGAGATGAGAGTGAATGAAACAGACATTTTCAGGCAGCACTAGAAAAGGTCAAAGAAGCCATGAAACGGCCTTGTCGCATCAGAAAATAATTCTTCTGCTGCAGTCCGAATCTGCCAGAAGCTTCTCAACCGCAGAGCACACTCACTTTCTCGCTGTTTGTCATTCTGCTTAGTTCTTATAGCAACCCTGCTGTATCAAACTACCATCAAAAAAGGCCACATGAGTAACACAGAAGAGCGCAGGAAGTTGAGCAATGGTTTTGTCTTTCTGGAAAGGCTGCTGCCCATACATATCATTGTGTTTCATCTTATCTATGTTCAAGGAAAAGGATTGTGTGTCCTCAAGTTACAACACATAATCTATTGCTCTCTCTCTCAATTTCTCATTCTAGATTTTACTCACCAGAGGTTCAGATGAGGACGTGATCCCTCATGTGACAAATGCCGCTTAAGATCCCAGACTTGAAATCGGCATAGCTAGTTGTAGGCTAATGCTAAGTACACAGCTTAGTCGGTCTTTAAAACCTCCCCTTTTTCTCACCTCTGTGCTACAACCGGAAAAGTAGTGTTTTAAGGAGCTTGCAAACGTGCTTTTAAGGTTCTGATTATGTGCCTCTGGCAATGATACACATTGAATACACTTCATGTCCAAATCCTTTAGGGCCCTGTTTAAACCTGCTACTGTATTTGTGTTTTCAGTGTTCACACATTTTTTTTTTTCGACTACCTCTGGAAGTGGTCGAATGTAGACAAGTTCAAATGTTTTAGACACCATTTACACCTGTATTTAACAACTGTGGTCTGTGGTAAATGCAGTCTTAAGCTCAGCCAATAAAGCGCCTACTCTGCTCACAATCTCCACTACTCAAAACGCAACTTCTTCATACACTTCACGTTAACATGGTGCAATCCCAAACAAACCCAAGAGTGGATTTATTGCAATAATGACAGATAAGTGCCGCCGGGCACCCCGGCACATATGAAAGTGGATGTTTAATTGTCTCTATCATATGCTTAAATGTGAATGAGTGCGTGCATATGTGTCGTTGTCATCATGTACTCAGCAGTTCGACAGCTGGTGGGGGTGGGTACTAAATGGTTAGTCATCATCACTCTGTTGTAATATGACCCAGATGTTCTTTGGCAAAAGCACATTCATCCAGACACATTTGCCTAACTGCCACAATTAATTACCAAGGACAACTGATTACATCTGCACAGCATAACTACGCCGCCTCGCCATTGGTTTAACCCAGTTTCGTTTGATTCTTTCCGCAGATCAACCGTCCAATCATCATCAGCAGGGCCAGTCCACACTGCCACCAGCTCCGCCTCCGCACAAGCAGCAGCCGTCGGTGACGGCGCTGAACCACAACTCTCTGAGTAGCCGCAGGAACGTGAGCCCGGCCCCTCCGGCCGCCCTCCCCGCCGAACTGCAAACCACACCCGAGTCAGTGCCGCTGCAGGACAGCTGGGTCCTGGGCAGCAATGTGCCGCTGGAGAGTAGGTCAGTTACGCAATCACACACACCAGCACAGTTACATCCCACCAAGTGTGACCTGTGATATGGACAGATCTTTTATTTGACATTGCTCACACAGCAGAACACGTGACCTTCATATCTGTCTGAAAACAGTATGACTGCAGGACTTTTATTTAAAATGCATCAAGTATCCAGCATACTAATAAACCTGATAGGACAATTTACATTCATCATTCACAAATTAATTTTTGAACATCAGTCAAAATTAGGTATCATCAGTCTCACAAAGGGTTTTATAATAAGGCAGTGTCAAAAGTGCTTCTGCTGACTCTGCTAACATCCCCAGAGTGTGAGTGACTGAGGCCTCGCCAAGCTTAGAGGAGGATACGGCTTGGTTGTTTTCCCTCCATAAATCAGTGAGGCTGTAAGCTCGGAGGATACTCTTAGGGGTCTTTAAACACTAGCAGAAGGGAGCGCTTTGTTTTGGTGGTTGAACGTTAGCACTGTAATGGCCTCTCTCTGTTTTTGATCTACTCTTTCTAGTGACACTGTATATATAATGACTAAGCCTACCCCATTAAGGGATGTAACCACCTAGCACTCCTTTCATTCATCCTGTGTGATATAAGCAGAGTCAGACAGAGAGGGGGTGGGTGCAGAGAGAAAGAAATAACGGTCGTTCGAGAAACTTTTTTGAAGCACTTGGTAAGTGATGCTGTCATTGTGTTAAATATCTTACTGCCATTCTTTAAAAATACTTGATGAAAGGCAGTCAAGAGAAAGAGAGACAGCCTCAGTTCCTCTCCACATCCTGAAAGCGATAGACCTTAGTCTGGATACACCGCATATTAAATTTGATGTAAATGGGAGAAAGGCTTTGAAGGATATATGTACAGTCCTGCAGTGGCTAATGGCACCAACAAAATATTATCAAGCCAACAAAATATTGAAAAAAGTAAATGTAACTGTGCCTTTCTACAGTATCTTGCTGCAGTGCAGGTAGTTGCTTAAAATGCTGTAATATGGCTTCACGCATAAATGCTCAAATGCACTTCTTAATGAAAATATACGTTTTGAAACGGTTTCATGTAAATACAGTTGGCCTCTATTGACCTCTGGTATAGGTTACTAAAATACTGGTATTGTGACAACCCTAGTGGACAAAAAAAGTAGTTTTTAAATATAAGACATTAAGTCAACTAATTAAACATACTGTACATCACCCCTCACAACCTTGTAATTGCGTTAAATTAAATATGGCAGATACCCTGAGTAAGGTTATAGGCATGCGGGTTCTGATGAGTGGCTTGCTTTGAATTTATATTTGATGTACAAACACGGTGTTAAGAGATCCAGGAATAACACACCTGCCTCTGCACCTCCGCCCTCAAGTTTCTCTTCATGGCCCTTCACATGGACACAGTGGTCACAAAACAGAAATATCCAACAGCAACACTTCCTTTATGGTCTTTACCTCTGTTTCTCTGTTTTCCTCACAACTCTCTCTCACTTTATATTGTATCTCAGTTCTTTTTTATTACTATGCCATGGTCTTACTTTTTTGCTTTGTGTCGTGTCAACCACAGCAAGATGTCTGCACTTTTGTCCATTGTTGTTCACCCCCATTGTTTTGCTTTCTGTCTCTTTTCCAACTTTCGCTCTGCTATTTGTTTTTGTTCTTCTCTCTCTGTCTCAGTGGTCAGACCATATCCTCAAAACCTTATCCTTGGCACTCCTCCACTCATATTGACAAAAAATTATGTAGATTTCGGTAGATATTAGCAAGAGAGCTTAAATGTCTTTATATTGTGTGATTTCACTGAGGCAGACCACACTGGACCACACACAGTCAGTAGGTTCTCTTACACTGACAGATGCTTGTAAATCCGACTATGGTGTTGCATCTTCTTACCAAATAAACACTCCGAAAACACACTCTAGTTCAGTTATGCTCAAAATCACACATTGTATGCGTGGCTGCATTGGTTCAAAAGGTGCCGTGTTCCAAGTTAGACATGGAGCTTACTTAACAACTGTTTACATGATACTGACTGACTTTTAGAGTTAAAATAAACAAAACATCCAGCTCATCGACAGGCAGAACAATGAAGTTTAGATGAAAGTAATGAGTAACATCAGCACTAGTAAATGGATGAAAACATGCTGGCAGAGAGTAGAAATTCAAACGCTTCGCAACATGTCTCCGAACAAGTCCATTGATTTGTTTGAGGCTGTAGATTCTGGCTGAAGAAATTAACAAAAAAAATCAGTAGACTGAATTAGCCTTTGGAGAAAATTGAACAATCCAGTCAATAAATGCATCTTACTAATTTACTTACACCAGGATAAGTTATTATTTGACGTTATTTAGTTGCTGTTTTACATCATTTTCATTAGTGGAATAATTTAGCTGTTAGGTATAGTAAATTGCTCCAACGACACCTATGCTTCAATAAAGACCTCTTCCCTGTATTTACAAGCATGAACGATTGGTTCCCGGGGCTCATGTTGGCTTTGTTTAGCAATTACTGACTGTACCTTTAAGCCATTATTGACATTGTCATGAACTTTGTGGTGAAATACAGATCATGTCTGAGCATATGCTTCTACATTCTTGTAATTTGTGCACAATCTGTGCTAAACAGGCAATTGAGTCTGAACGATCATGACTGGCTCTCATACGGTCAATTACCTCACTCTACTGTCTTTACTCTCTGTGCTATTTGATGATGCTGTTAAAGTGGGGAAAAGAGAAACATGAGAACCCTCTTGAGACACCTGCCGGTCCTTAACTATTTAAAATATCTCAAGATCTCTGCACAAGGAGGTTATCTGCATTCAGAGTCAGAGTATTTCAAGTGTAAAAACAAATCAGGCAATTGGTGAACCTTCTTCTGGACTAGAGTATGCAACGTCCCCTCCCATCACTCTGTTCTATCCACTCCAGGCTTTCCATTTCCCATCCATAAATTTGTGCCCAGTTACCATTTTTGGTAATTCACTTTATATTAAGTGGCTTTAACTACTATGTACTAACATTGAAAGTAATAATTTGATACAATGGACTTATTATGTACATACATGTTTTTACATTGTACTTATATTTTGAAAATACCTGCATTTGATTACAGCTGTTAATAATGTATGTAATTACATTTGTAATTACACTGTTGACCCATCCCTTACACTTACACCTACTCATACCACACATACCTGTCCCTAACCTTACCCGTATCCCATCTCAATAGCAGCTTAAGTGTTTTACAATACAACATGAAAACAATAAGTACATTGTACTTATTTTTCGATGCAAGTACATAGTACTTAAAGCCACTTAATATAAAGTGGGACCTTGTTTTTTTTTATTTTGAATATACTGTTTGAGAGGGAGTGACATATTACCCACATTTTTGTCAATTTGTTCCTTTTGCATATTATTGTATTTTTGATCCATCTATCTTTCTTTTGACTGCTGATAATCTATTACTGCTGTTTAATGCGTGGTGAATTCTTGCTTCTTATGCCATTAACATACATGTTCTGCTTGTGATAGAGTGGTAATGGATTTATCTTAAAATGAGGGAGAAAACTGAAGCACTTGACATTCCAAAACCTCGCTCTAGGCAAAATAACACATCTCAAACATACTCTATTCTGACCATGATTTCATTTTTGCACATAGCAAAACGGCTTTATTTTCAAGCTGATCTCCATGTGGAGATAACCAGAAACGTTCACATCAGCCGCACACAAGGGTCGCCCATGTGAATCTCAAAGCACTTTTGACTCATAGGTCAGTTCCCATGTCATGCCTCAGAGGTTAGACAGCTAAATATAGACATCACGACTTTAACCATCACAAGAGAGAACAAAGTGCTCATTGCATTCGATCACAAAATCTCATTTTCTGTAGATATTAGCTTGCTATAAGGAGGATATGGACTGTAATTAAAGCCAATATTACACAGATCTCCTGTAAACTTCCTCTAGCAAAAGGTAGTAAACTGAGAAAGTGCCTAATGAACATTTACTGATTCTTTACTTTGTTTATTGTCTTTTTCTTTGGTAAATGGATTTGAAGAGGAGTGATTTATTGCTTCAAAACAAAACCAGACATCAAACTGACATTAAAGTAAAGCATCATCCATCAATATAACTCCAATAGGTGTTACTGTAATTAAAAACAAGTATGAAATCCTGATGACTCATAAAGGATTGTGTGCAGAGTACAATCACACACCATTCTGCCAAGTGTGCCAATTGTCAAGAGCCTTTAGATGTTTTGTTATTTTATCTGTGATCTCCACCCCCAGTTTATAAACAGGGAACAGACAGGGTCAATCCGCATAGACAAAACACACAGCAACTGTGAGATGCCTCTCAGTACAGGCTTATCTAAGAGCTGTGGATCATTCAGCACTGACACTTTGTCCTTTGTCACTTTTATAACTTGCAAATGTTCACAGTAGAAGAATACACTGCAGACAGCATTGAAAGAATGGGCTTCTTAAGAATAACATTAGCCTCTATTTGCATTTTCCTTCACACAGAGGTTATGATTTTGTTGTGCATTTTTTCTAGCTCTTTCTGCCTCCATATTGTGTTGTGGAGTGGAAAGATGAATTGTAACATCATTCAGGCCTGTTATAGTTTATTATGAGAGAGATAGTTTTTCACAGTAGATATATGTGCTGTAGATTGAATATAGATGTAGTTTTTCAAAAGTGTGAAGCACAGGGCTTTTGGTTAGCACGAATGAATCATAAAAAAGTGAAGTGTGTATTTATTCTGAAGATCATAGGTCCTTGTTAGGAGATTATGAAAATATGTTTCCACAATATTCAGTTCATCGAAAGAATTAATCTAAAAATTTTACTGTGTCGAATAGTAATTCCATGACTGAAAAATGTTACCATTTGTATTTCTTTTAAGTAGACTATCTTCGATTACGCCGTTGTATTTAACCATTGTTGAGTTATTTGCCAGTTCTTTTATGCACCCGCTCTTCCAAAATCTTCTGTGAAGGTATTTGTCAGAGGATGACAAACGTGAAAGGAGATACATGGATTAGCATAGCAATTTCCATCCTGGTGTCATGCATGCTGTAATCAATTAACAATGGTTATCCCGTCCCTCCTGCTCGGAAATCCCTGTTCGCTGTCTTCTATGTCAAAGGAACGTTATTCCTGTCCTACCTTAACAACAGATGCCCCAGTCAGCCTATAGATACTACAGCTGGAAATTCTATCTCTTTTTCATCATGTGTCTTCTATAAGCTCTCGTTTAAGTGGGCAGTGAAAGTATTAACATTTTTACTGAGGGTCTAATCTCAGCATTTATTTAAAAACTATTTTCAAGCATGCACCACCTCTTATTGCTATGATCCCTTTAACTGTGTTAAAACCCAATGTTAAATGACTATAAAAGCCATATGAACCGTGAATTGAGTGAATTGAGCATAGCATTTATCTATTTATTTTTTAAATAGCATTTATCATTTTCATGACAGAGTGACTTACAGTAAATAGGTCTTTCAAGTGTTAGTTCCCAGCGTTTTTCTTTGTATCTTTTTCTATTCATTGTCTCAAAAATAGGGCAAAAAAAGGAATTTGAAACTATACATAAGTTATTTTAAATGCTGTCGTGTGGTTTGTTTAAAAGCGGGGCACTCAGTGTAATTCAAGACGGACGAACACATGGTCAAGTCGTGTTATTGAGTTACATGTCAGCAAGTCACTTGTTGTAAAAACTTGAAGTAAAGGTTTAAACTCCTGCTATGAGGTCAGAAGGGTGAGTTGGTTAGAGTGTAGGTCATAGTGGTGTGATGCGGGGAAAACTAAAAAGTTATGTGTAAAGTCATACTGAATTATTCTTGAAATCCTATGCATCTGTTTTCATCCCATAAGAAAATTTGTGGAGAGGAATGAAAAACTCTATATTACCCCATGGCTTTAGATTAGTGGTTCTCAAGTGGTTTTACTTTTTGGACTTTGGCTAGCTCAGTCCTAAACATTTTAAGCATGCAGAAATAAGCAGAAATGTCCTTAAAGTCAAATATATTATTTGGTTTATTTATTTTTTACTAAATGTCTCCGCAGCAAATAATTCACGGCATAAAACACATTGTGGTCAGCACAAACCATTTAATGCTGCCTGGGTCATATTTTCCTTTACCTTGTGCTTTTGTCTTTTTTTTTCATGTTTTTTGAAGATGAGTGCTTGTCACACAACCTGTCCATGTTGGTATATGCCTTGCCTCGCAATCTTCTACCAAGTGACAGATGAATTTTCATAAAAATGCATTAGAGGATGATGCGTGCACAGCCTTTGATGTCAACAACAAAAGATATGGGAAGCATTGTTTTCTCCCTCATATAATTTGATTAGCCTATTTTTATATCTTAACAAAATGCAATTACAAGGTTAGTCGCATTTTATTTTTGACCTTTAGCATTGTTTTTCCCAGCTGCCCGCAACCCTATCAGAACAGATCCACTACTAATTTCAGGGTCACGACACACTAATTGAAAACCACTTCTTCATATTATATGCACCTCTGGAGATACCCATCCCTCTCTCAGAGAATGCTATCGACTATAGAGGAAGTACAGTAATTAATATATTCTCACACTTAGCTCATAGTGGATGTAGAGAGCCTACCAATAACACTTTACAGTCATTCAGTGCGCTTGAATAATTCTGTCTCTATTCTCCATAATAAATATCCCTTCCTTATCAGAGCATGTTAGTGCTTCCATTTAGAGGAAAACAGAATGATACATTGAACATAAAACTGCAGTATTTTATATTTTATAGTCTTTTCATGTGCAGGTTCGCGTGCGACTGTCTGTCTTTCATTCGGTGTACATTCAGCTATGACTGACTGCCTTCTGGGATGCTCTTTCTCTGTGGATTTGCTGCCAAACTCATAATTAGAAATACCTTGACTGTCTCATAACCAGAAAGCACTGACGACCTTTATTCTAATTGTTTGTCTTTCTCATGTAGAAAATTAGCAAAGCAAGCAGTTCTTGAAAACGGGCATGACAACTTAATAGAGATGGATGTGTTCCCTCCCGTGTGCCACGAGGGCGGCTATGGGGACGGGTATGTGCTCCTGAGTTTTCACATAGTGCCAGCTGCTGATGCCAAGCCCAACACTGAGCCAACCAAAGTGCTAAATCTCCAGACGCCCCACCCCAACACAGCCACCCCCAAACAGAAGGCCAGCGCTGAGCCAACCAAATGGCCAAAGTCCCATATTAAGCCAACCGAATTTAGACAAAGCGGTCATGCACTGGCCCAAGCACCTATCATATATCTCTTCCCTTGTTCGGTTAGCCAGTGAATGCAAATTATCGAGAGGCATTTGATTGGCAGCAGATTCTGACACCGGTACTTGCTTAGGAATAATTGCTCTAAATTAAGTTGCAATAAAAATCCACTAATATGTTAATCGATTCGCCACTTGCATAAATCAAGTTACACAGCCTTTAATATTTTAATTTGACTAATTCTTTAATTGATGTTCCTGCATTACTAGATTAAATCCGGACTGCCTTGCACAGCATCTTGGCTTTGATTGGGTTGATTGATAATATTGGAGTAACAGTGAGTTGGCAGCAACTGTTTACTGCACTAAAACAAGAGCACAGTTTCTCTCTCTCTCTCTCTCTCTCTCTCTCTCTGCCGCTGCATTAGAATGCAGAGAGATTGTCGAATGAATTGTCTCGCTAATTGGATTTAGTGCTCAGTGTTATTTGATATCGCAGCTCGAATCATCTGTTTGTTCCATTGTTCAGTGTCTTCATGGGTCATTCTGTCAACATAAGGAATGCAATCGAACAGACAACCATGCAGTTTTAGGGAATTGCTTAGCTCTGCAAGCTTGTGAGTTGTGTTGTTTAACAAAAGGAGGGGATTTCATGTTGTTGGAAGAGGGTTATGTATAGGTCTATAATAAATGCATTGGAGAGACTGGGGTTAGTTTTCTCTTTTTAACTAAAGTGAATATTTCTCTGTGTAGACACATACATATATCTAAAAGTTTTGGCTACAAAAAAAACTTGAAACTTTTAGACTGTTTCCCCAGTGAAGTGCCATGACACTATATGGGTAAAGTTGTCACAATGAAATTTGCCATTAAATAGTTTATTATAGGTGTTTGAGCTAAATTTAACCAGAAAAACAATTATGTAACGAAATTCATGGGAAGAGTAAAAATAATAAAAAATTTGTATAGATTTATACAGGTTACAACTACCTTCATTGTATGATTGCCTTGTATAATGTGTATTTATTTTTAGTATTTTCAATACTTGACTTTCAATTCTATTATTTTTGTATACATATTTTCACACACACAATAAAACTTTCTTTCCACAAGAAAATGTTATGATTTAATCTAGGTATTTGAAAATACCATCCAAAACATCTACTGGAGAAAATGTACATTTATGTATTTGGACTTTTGTTTCAAAACCTTACAATTAGACAATAGACAATATACTGTAGATATAGACAACTACTCCTGGTTGCCACTATGTCTACAGTTCATCGCCTGGGATAATATGATCTTTAAATGCTGATTTTGATTAAATAATTTTTTTTTAAATGTCCTCTTCTGCTGAGGAAACAATACCGTTGGTCATTTTTTTATTAGAAAAAGCTTTTTCTCTACCTCTTAAATCCAATCAGCTGATTCCAGATTTATAGTGGAAAGTGCCCCTTACACACACACACACACACACACACACACACATTCACACATATCACATTTCCCATTTCTCCACTTTCATTTGGGCAAAGAAGCACAGCAGGCTAAAGGGAAGTCAAACACTAGGGCTTTGATTGAGATGTGTTCAGTAAAGGTTGAAAAGAGAAGAGAGCCAGATTTTCACTGTGGTGTTCAAGCAAACAGAAAGGGCCAGCTTAATAAATGTGCTAGTAATATCTGCCCAGCATAATTACCACATGCCAAGGGCTTCTGTTAGCCAATCATACTTTAAGTGCCAATCAGCAGGAGAGGGTGACACTAGCTTAGCGGGGGACATACAGGAGCAGGGCAGTATGTGAGGGCTGTACGCCTCACTTCTTGTACTGCACCCCGCTTTGTGAACAATCTGTGCTGCTATTACTATTCATTTAGACTTAATATACTGAGCTTTCTATGAAAAGTTATCTGATTTTATGAACTATAACAGACAAGTTCTTGGCATTAACCTTTTTTGCCTAAAGCTGTTTAATTAAAAAAGAAATCGTATTAAATGCGTCAAATGTCTGTCACAACGAGAGTAAATGTTCATTGCTCTTTTCTTTCTCTCTCTCTCTTTCAGGCACTTTCTCTTTAAGACAGGCACCGGCACCACTCCTCTGTTCAGCACGGCCACGCCAGGCTACACCATGGCCACGGGGGCGGTCTACTCACCCCCTACACGGCCCCTGCCCCGCAACACACTCTCCCGCAGCGCCTTCAAGTTCAAGAAGTCCTCTAAGTACTGCTCATGGAGGTGCACGGCCCTCAGTGCCATGGCTGTTTCCATACTGCTCTCCGTGCTGCTCTGTTACTGCATTGGTAGGTGAAACTATGATGCTTTGCAGTATGATTGGGTCAACTAGATCATTCCAACAACTGACTAGCTGACTAGTGAAGTCATTCATTTGTTTATTTTATTTCCGTTTTCTCTGAAAAATTGCATATTTAAATTCATCCCCTTTTAAGCATACACATGCAGAAGGACACCTTTGCCTGTTGCATTACCACTTGAGCATATTGCAGCATGAGTGCATTTTTAAGACGTTGTGTTAAGAAAAATATATTCTTGGAACCTCTGCTTTCTGTTCTGTTCTGATCATTATAACAGTTTTGAACACTAGAATGCATCCTGCCAAGGTGACCCTGAAATCTGAAATAATTTTTCCAATTATAATGCATAATATAAATAATTTATAGTATATAATATTTTTAAAATGATCAGTTAAAATTAATAACTTATTTTTTTATTATTTCTATTTAATTGCATATAATATTATTCCATTATTAAATAATGATTTATTGCTTCCTTAAAGGCCGGTTCACACCATGGACGATAACTATAACTATAATGATATAATTCTAAAAATCGTTCTAAATGTAAAAGAATTGTATTGAGTCCACACCATAAGTAAAACGGTAATGGCAGAGAGGAAAAATATAATTGGAATCACTTTCAGAATTTTTTTTTTTCCTGCTGATGATGAATAATTCATACATTGACAGCCAATCAGAATCCATTAAAAGCAATAGATGACAAAACTGCAGCACATGTTTAAAATAAACAGAACGTTATCGTGCGCAGGTGTGGACACTAATCTAGTTAACGTTATAGTTATCGTTCTTGATGTGAACGGCCCTTAAGACTGACTGGTCATGGTCATTCAGGCAACCCAAATCATAGTTTTCCTGAGTAATGCTCCTGTCCCACAAAACCACTTTGCCTTGTAATATTCAGAATTTTTACTGTCACTTAATTTCTGAGCAAATTGTATGTAGGGATAATTTCGTTCAGGTTACCCCCTCTAGCAAGCCTGGAAAATGTTATTGTACAAAATATAATGGCTGTGGAGTCCTATTTAAAAATCAACTGCTTTGTCAATTAAGTTGCCATGGAAACCACTGCTAATTTATTTTTGTCTATTACTCAATCACCTGCTCAATGTGACCATGTTGCCATAGTAGCCGAATGTGGCCACATCGGAAGATAAACATTTTGTTATTTTCCTGTTGCATCCTCATACTGTAGATTTAAGTTCGCTTTCATTTAGTATTTATCATGTACTGTGTGCCAAATGTAGACAGCCTTGTTTAAGGTTCCTCTCTGAATGGAGCCAGCAGTTTCCTCATTCCATACAAATGCCACGCTGATGAGAGGATTTGTGAATGGCCTGTAGAGATGCTGTTTTGCAGTGTGAGGTGGGCTGGTTTGTCTCAAAGACGCGATGGTTCTGTTGAACGAACCACATGGGAAAGACAGTGATGCAGCAGGCACGGGACCCTCTGTTTGTTTTCCTTCAGTTCACACTACACTCTTTATTCTGCTATTATGTGAGAGGGTGTTCTTCACTCCTAACCATTTTTGTAATGGTTCTATTACTGAAGAAAGAAGGGACACACGACACCCTCTGATGCAAAACATCATATTTCAGTCCAAAATCAAAATCAAAATAAAAAACTATTTTGCATGTGTAAAATTAAGCCTGTTTTTAGAGCTCTTTTTACATCCTCTAATTGTAGCCTGCTGTAATGTGAGGGGAAAAAAAAGAAAAAAAAGTATTTAAATGAGACATTATGGCCCGGTTTCACAGACAGGGTTTACACTAAGCCAGGATTAGACCTTAGTGCAATTAGGACATTTAAGTAGGTTTTATAAACGTGCCTTAGAAAAAAAAAAAAAAACATTACTGGAGTGCATCTTTAGACAAAACAATGGCATATTTTAAGATATGTCAGTGCAAGTTCCTTTCAGTTAAAACAGCTCAATTAGTCTGGGACAAGTCTTGTCTGTAAAATTGTGGGTAACCATCTTTTTCAAATATAAATGTGTCATGAATTCAGCTACGCTTAATTAAATGTATGTATTAATTTTAATCCAAAGTGATTACATCAAATAAATACATACATTTATTAAGAGTGCATGCTCATCATTACTGCATTATATGATATTTCATGTTCTGAAAATGTAAAACTGGCATGTTAATATTATGATTGCCCAACATATTGTCCTCTGTCCAAAATGCATTGGTTCCACATCTTTATTGCTTCAAAAAACATAATGGTACACCACCTGACTAATATTTGTGGAAAGTGCAATATGATCTATAAACTGTATTATAAGGACAAAATAAGTCATATTCACATGACTAGTTTCTAGTGATCAGACACAGGAAACACACACCCAGACAGGCACAATTCTACTCATTTTTTTTGTATTGATGATGTCAAGACTGGCCTCCAAAGTCAATAAGAGGAAATGAAGTGCCCTCCGTTTCCTTTCTCAATGCAATATTGCTCCAAACCTATTCAGTGCTGCAGAGTTCCAGCGGCCCCCTTTTATCATGAAGTCATAAAGGGATGAGAGGACAGCATCAGTCCCTATTACATCCAAAAAGGAATGCATTTGTTCACTCAGTGGCCTTTCATTATTGTCCGTTTTTGTGTCACGTTGAGAAAAGTCATTTGTAGTTCAATTTGTCGCTGCTGGGATTGACAAGATGTACAGAAAGCCTGTGCAGCATTAGTGCCGTGTCCAACAGGTTTAAAGAAAGTATTTGGATTCTCTGTGTGATCAGCAAGCAGAGTGGCTGAATAACAAAAGCTAATATTGCTCTTTAGAGAAATGAAGCCAAATCCATTTCAGAGTTAATTATTCCAATGTATTGGAGACAGTTCAGAAGCTTCCAGAGAGCTATTTACCGACACTCCACAGCCAGGTCTGCTGCTATTGTCAGTACAGCTGCTAATAGAGCAGGGATCACAGCCTTCTAGAGAGACTGAAAGAGAGCAAGTCACAATTGCAAAGTTTTTCATAATTGGCCCATTTTCATTCTGTATATTCATCTTCAAAATTATGTTCTTAGCTGTGCTCCGGCCTTATGAGAAAACATCAGTTTATTTGGCCTATTCAGACGTCTAGAAATCAAAGTAAAAAGTTTGCAGGAAGAAATGCATCGTGTGACTTGTAGAAATGTTGTTTTTTAAAGTCCCAACATTGTTTGCCATAATGACATAGCTGTTAGTTGTTATCGGCGACATTATGAAGATAGTGTTTGTACTGTGTCTGGCTTACAACTAACGGGGTGTTTCTGGCCAGACCCTCAGCAGCTCTGATCATTACTGAAGATGCACACAGCAGGACATTTAAGAACATCACAGAAATTATGGAAATATATGGAGAGCTAATCATGACAGTGCCCTGTAGGGGCCAAACATTAACAAGCCCAAAAACAGATTTCTTCTCACTTTCTTTCATCTGTGGCTGTTCCCTGTCCCGTTCCAGCTTTCATTATCAGACCTCATTATCCCTTTGAATTTGCGTTCCAAAACCTGTTATTTCAAACGACTGATGTTATGGGAATACACAATGGAACATTGTTACTAGACTTTTTCTTCCTGTTCAAGATGTTTCCACAAATGGATTTGACGATATATTTACCAAATGACTTTCCATTTACTAAATTACTTCTGTTGCTCCCAAATTACTGCGCAGAATTAATAAAGTTTAGGGTAATAATAAGTTAGACCTACTTAAAGAGTTTGATAATCCTTAAGCAGCTAATAATTTAACTGTTATCCTAAAAAAACAAACCATGTTTAAACAAAGGGCAGAGTTTCCGCAGGAGACATAACAATATGATATTTTCTTACAAGGCACTGTAATTGAATAGTGTCCACCTGCACAGCAGCAGAAACACACATCACAACAGTTTCCTGAAAGCAGTGCCAGTGACAAAATAATTTGTATTGCTGGCTTTAAGCCGCTGAACATAATCTTTTTTTTTTCCTAAAACATATTTAACTGAGATATTTTATCCTTTGTTGTTATCCCTTTTTCTTCTGCTTTTAGCATAATTGGATTATTCCTTCCAATATACATTTACATTTCTGTTATTCTGAACTGTTTGAATATAGTTTACTGCAAAACTTGTGCACGTAGTAATGAGGATTTATATTGTGATATATTTTGTTAACAATTATAATCATAATATATTATCATAGTGTCTTCCTAAAACTACAGCTTGTCCACATAGACCTGAAAGTCTGAATGGTTTAGGCTTAACAAATAAATCATTATATTATTTAAATATTACGCCACAACCATAAATCTATTTAGTACTTGTAACTGGTTGGGTTAAATAGATTATGCAAAGGATGCAATGGAAAAGTACCTTAATGAAAGTATCCTACTCAGTTAAAAAAGAGAGAAAACTGTAGATAGATAATCCTAAATGACAAGAACCATATCTAAGCATTTATCCAGTAAACACTTAGCCAAACAGATAACTTTTACTGTAAACTTCTGTAAAAACTGATGTGACGTAATGGTTCTTCTGCGGTGGATGTGTCTTAAATTATGCATAAGAATGCATTATAGCTGGAGTAAAACGAGTTCAATGTATGCAGCGTCTTGGTCTCACCGTGTCTCACACTGTCAACATTGCAGATGGAAAACATATCCTTCTTTTTGGTTTCACACAGCAAACAAAGCTTCTCTCACTATGCGTCAGCAACTCTTCCAGCTAGTAAGAAAACCCAGAGCCTTTTCTCTGTCAGTCCCATCTGGTGTGTCAGACCCCAGCCATCTCCACTAAGCCCACACCCACACAATAAGAAAGGCAGAAGATGTGGAAATCAGATTTCTCTCCCTCTGTCCTTGTTCAACTGGGTTAACATAGCCACGTAGAGATTTTCCATGAATGTTCGATCAATACCACATCCTCGGAGGATGACTTTAATATTAGATGGGGGTTCACCCGGATGCTGGCTCCGCGACGGCCACTAAAATCTCACTAGAGCAATAGGTTAACTGAATGGGCCTGAGACCAGTAATTTTTTACTCACTTAATTGCTCCTTGAGCTTCTTGAAAGTGAGTTTTTTACTCACTAAGCACAAGCCCGGATGAAATGCCTTCATGCCGGCATGGTGGTCACACGTAAATACAGAGCAGGTTTGTCCAGCAGGTTTCATTTCATTTCATAGTTGAGTCCCTCTTTTTTATCCAACTGTCTGCTGTTCTTCTGAAAAATTGTCCGAATCCTGCACATTCTTTGGTTTTCCAGCATCTTCTGTATATTTTACCCATTTTCTGCATTGATCTAATGATTTTGAGATTCAGTAGGACAATTACAAAAGGTTATGTATATAAGATTATAAATAAACATTTCTAAGATCTACAGATCAATATGTAATATACAGTAGAATTTGCCAAAACAGAAAAAAGAAAAAGATAATGGTAAATTATTTGTGCAAAGCTTGACAACCAACCCGTCTATACTTCCCTCCTCAACTATTCCCTTTTTAAATCAAAGTGATGCCCTTTGTGAACAAGTTGCATCTTTTGAACAGAGTGCTGATGGCCTCTCACATTCCTCTTAGCATTGCTCTTAGCATTGAGACCAAAAGCTGGAGAAAGTCATAAAGGGGCCCCAGTGGACTAAACACCAGCCAGAGGAAGCATTGCATGCCAAGAGTTCCTCATTCGTGTTTTAAAAGATGGAGAAGCCACTCATAAATACTTCACAGCTTTTCGCACCCATGAAAAGCATTTTACATTTAGGCAGAGCCAGGAAGAGTTTTTCATTCGGTCTCTGTCTCCATGAATGAGTTGTGACACTCTGGAGAAAATACTAACTCAGTCTGTCCACAGCGCACTCTCATTTTCACAGGTTAGCGAGCTGCTTTGTCTACCCACTTATAATTTTCACAGAATGATTTTAGAGTAACTAATAGTCTGTCATTTAAAAAAAAAATATATATTGTCATTTAAAAAAATACTTTTGACAAATATATTTGTCGCGTACCTTGTTCATCCTGAATTTGAAAAAGCAAGTTTTGAAAAATAAATAAATTGTTTTTCATAAATGGGCATACAAAAATGTAGCTTTGGTGCTTTGCAAAAAGTGTCTGATGATTGTAAATAAGGACGGTGAGAGTTGAGGTAATTTGTGTGGGTGATTTGGAAATGCTCAGGGGACAGGCTGTCAGCGGTTGTACTCACAACACAACACCCTGAGGGACGGAAGGACATTTGGTTTTGCCCTTGATTTATTGCTGCAGAAAGTCTTTTTTTATTCATTGGTGTGTATCTCTCACAGTTAAAGCAACGGTTCACGGCTGACACTTTTCTTTTTTTTTCTTTTTTTATCAGTTTTCTCTGTGTTGCTTGCTTTTGTTTTTCTCCCACTAATATCTTAAAATAGTTTCTCGTCGAGTCACAGAAAGCCATTTTTTCCCCATCCTTGCTAATGATCATAAGTGGCATATATATAGTGAGAAATATAGAGCTGTATTTTAAGATGAAGCATCACTGGGTCCTCGATAGCATTGCGAGTCCCACTGGTTACATAACCGCCAATCCCGCCTTGTATAAGCTGCCTTGCATTTAGCTGAACTGTAATTCTTACCGTTTTGTGTGTGCACTCTGCCTTGGTGCTCTTCCTCCTCTTATTCATTCATGTGTTCATTCTGCACACACCTGAGGCATGTAAACAGCCCACCTTCAAACTGTATTGTTCTTTCTATGGAGCCTGCTCTATCATTCATCTCTTGCTGGTTCCAGGGCTCATCAACAAAGCGATCCACCTCCCATGATCTCACCCACCTTTAACTGTTTTAGCACTCGTGAGACAACCGAGGGAAAGGAGATGAGGAAAAAAAACTTAACAGCCAATTTCCATTTTTTTTTTCAGCTGAGAGAACTAAACGCTTTTTTATTTTGCACTTGGCACATTTGTATTCTAATAGCCTGGATGTGTTCCATACACACATGCATGAAAGTTCCCGAACGCCCCATGGCTCTTAGATCTGTGCGTGCCCATCCTATATCCCTATTTTTAATGTTATTTATTCATCTACTCTAGTTTCAATTTCAGACATTTCAGCAACAAGTGAATCCAATTGACCACCAAGAAACGGTTTCATTAACAATAAGAATCTGGTACAGAGGTGAGAGACTTTGCACATCCACATTTATTCCTCATTTATGATTCGGAAAGTTAATGGAGCACCCTGCTCAAAAGTGTGTGCGAGCGGCTCGTTCAGATCAGCAGGGGTTGGCCATCTTTCTGCCGGAGAAGTCAATACCGCCCACTCTCCCATAAACCCCTGCTTCGGCTCAGGTCAGAGTGCTGGACATCGGCTGCTCCATGAATGGGCAGACTCAGCGGGTATCTAATTTAATGAGAGAGAAAGAGTGAGAGAGAACCAGATAGAAAGTTATAAAGATAGTTTGGAGAATGAGCTTAAGGAATTTCATAAGCCAATTACTGATCAAATACTTTAATGTAACTGAGTCGCACATCAACTCTTCTATACTCTCTCTATGTCTTAATCTGCCTCATTACTGCTCCAATGTCATTGGAGCACTTTTGTTGTATAATGTTTAGAAAAGCTGGAGAGCTGCATCTACACATACAGTATCAGGAATACTAGCAAAATCAAACAGTCACAGATAACAAGCACACATAAAAAACTTTAAGCACACAAGTACATAGACACAAATACACTAGCACAGAGAGGAGTATGATTTATGTGGGGAGGTTGTGTGTGTGCTCTGGGGGCATAAAGAGACCCAGTGGGGGTTGTTGGCAGGTCTAAATTACCTTTATTAGAGCCAACGTCTGCAGCTACCACTGCTGTTACTCAGAGAGAGGATCAGCCTGTCCCCTCAGAGCAGCCCACCTCAGCACAGCTACCACACACACATACATACAGGGACCCATATACAGGATCTCCTCTGAGATTCTCATACAAAACCAACTAATGATATAACAAATCACAGGGACATTACAATTACCACTAGATTAAGGCTGTAAGTAGCGTAATAGTTATAGGAATTGTTCAGCCAAACATGAAACTACATTTATTTGGACTCATGTTGTTTCAAACTTGTATGGCTTATTTTTGCCATACAATGAACGCATACAAAGACGACAGCTCCAAATAGGACAAAATAAGTGTCATAGAAGTATGTTATCATACTTGTTATATTCTAAGTCTCCTGAAGCTGTACTGCTGTTTTGTGTAAGAAACAGACTGAAATGAAGTCACTTATAATCTTGTCCTCTGCTACAGTATACTGTAGTTCCCTTTCAGTCGATAACGTCAGACGTAGTCGACATTCGACTGAAATGAGATCCCGCCAGGGAGCCTATTGTCTTCGAGTATTATTGAACGAGCCAATACAATCTGCATCTCACACTCCGCCCCGCAGCGCGGGTATAAATACGGAAGTAGATGCACGCACCATTTGCCTTTCGCTTCGGAGCCGAGCTTCATGTCTGGATCTGAAGAGTGTTGTTGTACAACGAGCGAGTGTGTCGGCCCTTCTTTGGGAAGTCTCTCCTGGTGTCGGTGTTTGCAGCGCGAGTGCAGCGGTGATCGCGAGCTTCAAGCTCTCAACTGCTGATCTCACAGCAACCAAGTTTCTGTTTGTGTTTATTTGTCTGACGGTCGGTTGAGGGCGAGAAAGTGAGTGCTTTACTGACCCATGGTGCACCATTCCTGTGTTAGTGTTGCCGCGGTCATTCCCCTGTGTGCTCCGGCACTGGTGAGAGTTTTTCACTTCCTAAAAGAGCAACACGGGTGCGTTTGCGTCTTTTTCAAGATATCATTCCGCCCGTGCGTTTCTGGGTGCGGTCGTTCCCTGTCTCTCTCTGATGGTCACAATTGTTGTATCACGTGTTTGGGCTTACAGCACGCTGAGACAGCTTTTGTGGACAGCTCATGTTTTCACTGTGGGAACATGACTGTCGCAGTGTTGAGGGCGAGACTCGCCTTCGTTCGCGGAGAGCAAGTCCCCATTACCATGCCCCACTGGGATGGGTGACCGGAGGGTAGTGTTGGATGTCTCGCCCGGTAACCATTCCCTGTGGGCTCCTCACCCCTCCCTTCCACTGCTGCCATTGGAGCCTCCGGTGTTGTCCGCTGGTCCATCTGTAATGGGTCGGCCAGCGGTTTCACTCGGGGCTCCCCTGGAGGACAGGACGTCGATTGCAGCATCGGAGGGTGAGCTGACTTCTGGAGATGACGACTCGGCTGCGTTGTCTCCCTCCGGGAGTTCAATGTTGCCAGAGCCGGATCCAGAATTGTCAGCTATGCTAAAACGGGCCGCCGAGGCTGTCGGGCTCGAGTGGAACACTCCACCATGTCCTGTTCAGTCTCGGTTGGATGATTGGTATCTTGGGGCGGGCCGTGCTGGTTCTCAGCCCGCCGCCCCAGTGCCCTTCTTTCCCGAAGTGCATGAAGAGCTTACTTGGTCGTGGACGGCACCTTTTACTGCTGAAAACGACTTTAGTTCTTCCTCCCTCACTACCCTTGTCGGAGGAGCGGTGAAGGGTTATGAGGCTATCCCTCCAGTGGAGCGGTCTGTTGCGACTCACTTATGTCCGACGGCCGCTGCATCCTGGATGGGGGATCCTTGTTTCCCCTCGCGGGCCTGTGAGTTCGCGTCAGGATTGGCGGTCGGAGCTTACAGAGCTTGCGGGCAAGCCGCTTCCTCTTTGCATGCCTTGGCGTTGTTGCAGGTCTACCAGGCCAAGACACTCATGGACATGCACGAGGGTAGTTTAGACCGGGCGCTCATGAGTGAGCTCCGCGCTGCCGTTGACCTCGCCCTCCGGGGTACGAGTGTCACGGCATGTGCAGTCGGTCTAGCGGTGTCCACCTTGGTGGTCCAGGAACGCCATCGTTGGCTTAGCCTGGTTGATATGGCGGATGCGGACAAGGTTCGGTTCCTGGACTCCCCAATTTCCCAGGTTGGGTTGTTCGGCGACGTGGCGGAGAGCTGCGCCCAACAGTTCTCTGCCACCCAGGTTCGGACGGAGGCTCCCCGACACACCCTATCCTGGCGGCCCGCTGTTGCCTCCACCCTGCCGCCGGTGATAGTCCCTCCGCCCGTTCGTCGCCGAGGGCGTCCCCCTGCCGCTGCCTCCGGTTCCGCGGGGTCTCCGCAACAGCCTTCACCCAGGCCCCAGCGTAGAACCAGCAGCAGGCAGGCCGCCCGGTCTGTCTCAGTCACTCCCCAGGGGGCGAGTGTCAGAAGCATTCCTGAGACAGGCCACCCTGGGATGGGGGGACTAGCTCTTCAGATGGTTACCGTTCCACCATTGGCTCTCCGGAGTCCAGTGGTACCCAAATTGTCGAAAGAGCGAATTTCTCCGTCCCTGGGCCCCAAGAGGGCGAGGCTGGCGGTTTGCGACCCTGTGGAACAGCCTTGCTCCCCCCAGCCCCCTCTTGTTCGCCAGCCGGCAACACGATGCGTTCGAGGACCCGGACATCCGCCTTCTCACTCATCCTCTGTTGCCCCGTGAAGACAGGTAAGTGCAGCACGGCTCACTCAGACCCCGCTTCGGGCCGCCCACGGGCCTTCCAAGCCGGGTCCCTGCCCTCCACTTCGCTGCCCCACCCCGGGTATGCCTGTGGTGCCTCTGGTCCCCCTGGTCCGGTTCGTCGAGGCCTGGAAAGTGCTCTCCAACCCATCCAGCGGGCTCCTCCGTACCATCAGGCTCGGCTACACGATTCAGTTCCGTCGGAGTCCACCCAAGTACAGTGGCATTCGCCACACTTCGGTGTCGACCAAATCTGCTCCTGTCATGCGCGCGGAGATCGCTGTCCTGCTGGCGAAGGAAGCGATAGAGCCGGTGTCTGTAGCCGATATGAAGACCGGCTTTTACAGCCCGTACTTCATCATACCCAAGAAAGGTGGTGGGTTACGACCTATCTTGGACCTGCGAGTCCTTAACCGGGCCCTCCACAAGCTCCCGTTCAGAATGCTAACGCAGAAACGCATCTTCCAATGTGTCCGTCCACAAGATTGGTTTGCAGCGATAGACCTGAAGGACGCGTACTTTCATGTCTCCATCCTGCCGCGACACAGGCCATTCCTGCATTTCGCGTTCGAGGGTCAGGCGTATCAGTACAAAGTCCTACCCTTCGGGCTGGCCCTGTCACCCCGTGTTTTTACGAAGGTCGCGGAGGCAGCCCTCACTCCCATGAGAGAGCGTGGCATTCGCATTCTCAACTATATCAACGACTGGCTGATACTAGCTCAGTCTCGAGAGCAGTTATGCGAACACAGGGATTTGCTGCTCCAGCACATCAACCAGTTGGGTCTTCAGGTCAACTGGGAGAAGAGCAAACTCGCCCCCGTGCAGAGAATCTCTTTTCTCGGTTTGAAGCTGGACTTGGTCCAACACGGCGCGCCTCACAGAGAATCGCACCTGGTCGGTGCTGAACTGCCTGAATCTTATCGAGAGCAGTACAGTGGTTTTTCTAAAAAAAAATTCAGAGGCTCCTGGGGCATATCGCAGCCGCAGTTACTCCGCTCGGCCTGCTTCATATGAGACCACTCCAGCACTGGCTTCGCGACCGAGTCCCGAGGTGGGCGTGGCAGAGAGGCATGCTCCGTGTGAAAATCACCCCGAACTGCCTCCAAACCCTCAACCCATGGTCGGACCTTTCGTTTCTCCGGGCCAGTGTGTCCCTAGAACAAGTGTCCAGGCATGCTGTGGTTTCCACAGACGCCTCCAACACCGGCTGGGGGGCCACGTACAACGGGCATGCAGTAGCTGGCACCTGGACGGGGTCCCACCTGCATTGGCACATCAACTGCCTCGAGTTGTTAGCAGTGCTCCTTGCTTTGAGACGCCTCAAGACGACGCTGCTCGGCAAGCATGTACTGGTCCGTACGGACAACACTGCGACCGTTGCGTACATCAACCGCCAAGGTGGTCTACGTTCCCGTTGCATGTCACAACTCGCCCGCCACCTCCTCCTATGGAGTCAGAAGCATCTGAGGTCGCTTCGTGCCGTTCACATCCCTGGCCTGCTCAATCGTGCCGCCGACGAGCTCTCACAACAGATTGTGGCCTCCGGAGAATGGCGACTTCATCCCCAGGCGGTCCAGCTGATATGGGACCACTTCGGGGCCGCACAGATAGATCTGTTTGCCTCTCCTGACTCGTCCCATTGCCAGTTGTTTTATTCCCGCACCGAGGGGACCCGCGGCACGGATGCACTGGCTCACAGCTGGCCCCGGGGCCTCCGCAAGTATGCGTTTCCCCCAGTGAGCCTTATTGCACAACTACTGTGCAAAGTCAGGGTGGAAGAGGAGCAGGTTTTGCTAGTTGCCCCTTATTGGCTCAACCGAACCTGGTTCCCCGAACTTTTTCTCCTCTCGACAGCTCCTCCCTGCCCCATTCCTCTGAGAGAGGATTTAATCTCTCAGGGATGGGGCACCATATGGCACCCGCGTCGAGACTGTTGGAGACTCCATGTGTGGTCCCTGGACGGGACGCGGAGGTTCTAGGTAATTTACCACAGGCAGTCGTAGATACCATCACTTCAGCGAGAGCTCCCTCTACGAGGCTTGCTTACTCCCTGAAGTGGATCCTGTTCGTTGAGTGGTGTGCTTCTCACAGAGAAGACCCCCGAAGGTGTTCGATCATTTCCGTGCTTTCTTTCCTGCAAGAGGCTTTGGAATGTCGGCTGTCCCCCTCCACCCTCAAAGTGTATGTTGCCGCTATTGCCGCACATCACGATGCAGTAGACGGGAAATTCCTGGGGAAGCATGATCTGATCGTCAGGTTCCTGAGGGGAGCGAGGAGATTGAATCCGCCTCGCCTCCCCTCTATACCCTCTTGGGACTTATCTCTGGTGCTAACCGCACTGCAGAGACCGCCCTTCGAGCCTTTGCAGGTAGCAGAGTTAAAAATTCTGTCCCAAAAGACAGTTCTCCTGCTTGCTTTGGCCCCCATCAAGAGGGTAGGAGACCTGCACACATTTTCGGTCAGCGAATCGTGCCTTGAATTCGGGCCGGCTAACTCTCACGTTATCCTGAGACCCCGGCCTGGATATGTGCCCAAGGTTCCTACCACCCCCTTTCGGGACCAGGTGGTGAACCTGCAAGCGCTGCCCCCGGAGGAGGCAGACCCAGCCCTGGCTTTTCTCTGCCCCGTTCGCGCTCTGCGCTTATACGTGGACAGAACGCAAACCTTTAGGACCTCAGAGCAGCTCTTCGTCTGTTACGGAGATCAGCGGAAGGGAAAGGCTGTCTCCAAGCAGAGGTGGGCCCACTGGATAGTGGATGCCATCATCTTGGCGTGTGAGTCCCAAGGTGAACCCTGTCCCCCCGGACTGCGAGCTCACTCCACAAGGAGTGTTGCCGCTTCTTGGGCGTTGGCGCAGGGTGCCTCGCTGACAGATGTCTGTAGAGCTGCGGGCTGGGCGACACCTAATACGTTTGCTAGATTCTATAGCCTACGTGTCGAACCGGTTGCTTCCCGTGTGCTCTCTTCTCATAGAAGCCAGTAACACCGTGAGCCCCGGTTCAGTGTCGGCTTGCTGCGCCATTCCCCTCCTACGGACCGGATACGTGCGCCATTTCGGTCCAGTTGAATTCCCTTGTCCGGAACCTGTTGAGCTCCTCCGCACCCCTCACACGTCGGACGTGGCGGAACGTCCGATGTTAGGCCTACCACTCGTATGCAGTGTGGAACCCGTGTTAGGCTGGGTCCATATGTTGCGGTCCCTACAGCGACCCCATATGTGTATTCTTCCACGATACGGCTCCCCCAGGTGAGCCCGTGTCTTTCCCTTGGCAGAGTCCTGCCGTCACTGTAAATCAGTGTTGTCTCCCCCCTCTCTAGGCTGGAGCCACCCCAGTGACATTCCATATGTTATATCGATTGCTCGATTGCTTTTGTCCGCCTCGCTGCCTGCTGTGAGCTGTGAGTTTGTTTGCGTCGTGGCTGTCTAAGCCTCGTATTAGCTTCGTATTTCCTTCTGTTTTTCCGTATTTCTCTCTTTATTCTGTTCTGAACCATCATTTAACTCATAATTACAACTCGGACTGTTGGCCAGACGCGTCTCAAGCCATTATACGGCTGGAACCGCAAATACGGTTGGAACATTGGTTGTTGGTCGTAGAGCGAGACACCGCTTCACTGCTGTTCGCCCTGCGATCGACTGCTTCTGTCAGCCTCGTTGCCCGCTGTGAGTTTGTTTGTTTGCGCAAATACGGTTTGAACATTGGTTGTTGGTCGTAGAGCGAGACAACGCTTCACTGCTGTTCGCCCTGCGATCGACTGCTTTTGTCAGCCTCGTTGCCCTGTGTGAGTTTGTTTGTTTTCCCGTCTATCGTGCGTCTACATTACACCCATACCACTAAAAAGACATTTTTTACCCAAGACTTGAGTCATAAATTAGTATAAATATTAATAGCATCACTGGTTGCATCATTGCTAACTTACTGTCCATCTGTTAAAATGGCGAATATATCAGGTGTATGTTATCTACCTTTTGGTGCAGATGAGAACAAATCTGAATTGCTCGCGGTGCAGTCTGAATTAGAAGCTGTAGAAAAGCAGATCCGTGACCTTCTAGAGAGACAAGCTGAGCTGAGAGACCGGCGTTTAGCTCTTGAAACATCACGCGCTGATGCACACGGATCAGTGATTAACGTTAGTAACCCGCTGACGCTGACCTCGTCTACTCCGTGCGTTTCTCAGCATTGGTCCCGAGCGTCCAGGTCACGATCAGCCATGATTTCATTCACTCCGGCTCCAACACACCACCACGAAGCCTGGGTGGTTCCGCGGAAGCCGCGAGCCAGGACAAGAATCTTTTCGCCCCTCCCGGTTTTCGAGATCTCAACTCAGAACCGCTTCTCCCCTCTTCGCGAAACGGAACGCGATGCTGTGATCATCGGCGATTCCACCGTCCGACACGTCCACGCTACGTTAGGTAAAAGTAAGGTGCACAGTCACTGCTTTCCTGGTGCTCGTGTTCTCGATATCACTGCGCGGGTAACTGAGATCTTGAACGATGACGAGCACGTCGGAGCTGTTGTGCTGCACGCGGGAGCTAACGACATTAGGCTGCGACAGACGGAGGTTCTGAAGAAAGACTTCAGGAGCCTTATCGATACGGTACGCAGCACATCGCCTGAAACATCGATTATTGTGTCTGGACCGCTTCCTACGTACCGACGAGGGCATGAAAAGTTCAGTAGATTATTTGCGCTAAATGAATGGTTATTGTCATGGTGCAATGAGCAGAAACTGATTTTTGTAAATAATTGGAATCTGTTTTGGGAGCGACCAAGGCTCTTCCGCGCTGATGGCTTACACCCAAGTAGAATCGGGGCAGATCTTCTGTCGGATAACATGTCCAAGATGTTAAATACCAATTGACTAGTAACCAAAAATCCAAATCACAGTCTCTACTGCACCAATTTAATTGATATTAATACTAGTGTAGAACATTGCATAGAAACTGTGTCTATTCCTCGTTTACTAAGATCAAATAATAAATCTACTGCGGGATCTAGAAAAAATCGAATTGTTATTAAAACAAAAAATCTCGCTATTAGTGAACAAAAACAATTTCTAAAGCTAGGTCTTCTAAACATTAGATCACTCACACCTAAGGCGGTTATTGTAAATGAAATGGTCACAGATAATAATTTCGATGTTCTGTGCCTTACTGATACCTGGCTTAAACCAAATGATTATTTCGGTCTAAATGAGTCTACTCCGCCAGGATACTGTTATAAGCATTAGCCCCGTCTGATCGGTCGTGGCGGCGGTGTTGCAACAATCTACAGAGATATCCTTAATGTTACTCAGAAAACTCGTCATAGGTTTAATTCGTTTGAAGTGCTAAATGTTACGCTCTTAGATGTAAGAAAAAAATCCCTATTATCTCTAGCATTGGCAACCGTATATAGACCTCCAGGGCCTTACGCCAATTTCCTAAAAGAGTTTGCTGACTTTCTATCAGATCTTTTGGTCAACGTCGATAAAGCATTAATTGTTGGAGATTTTAACATACACGTAGATAATTTAAATGATGTGTTAGGGGCTGCGTTTACAGATTTATTAAACTCCTTCGGGGTCAAGCAAAACGTCACCGGACCAACTCATTGTCTTAATCATACACTCGATTTAATTATATCATATGGAACCGATCCAACCGATATAGATATCATTCCACAAAGTGATGATGTCACTGACCACTACTTGGTAACTTGCATATTACGCACTGCTGTAATATGTCATGCTGCGCCACGTTATCGACCAGGTAGAACAATTCGTCCATCCACCATAGATCGTTTCTCAAATAGCTTATCTGATCTGTCTCAGCTGCTGCCTGAACCCAAACAAACAGATGAATTAGACGAGCTAACTAGCACTATGAGCACCATTCTCTCTAGAACATTGGATATTGTTGCACCCATTAGATTAAAAAAGGTCAGAGAAAAAAGTATAGCACCATGGTACAATAATACTACGTATGTTTTAAAGAGAGAAACCCGTAATTTAGAGCGTAAATGGAAAAAACTAATTTAGAGGTCTTTAGAATCACGTGGAAAGACAGTATGTCACTTTATAAAAAGACACTTAAAACGGCCAGGGCTGAGCACCTCAGCCCTGGCCGTTTTAATAGAAATTAATTAATTAATAGAAAACCACCAAAATAATCCAAGGTTTTTATTTAATACCATGGCTAGACTAACAAATAAACAGACGTCGTCTGAACAAAATACTTTGTTACAGTTTAGTAGTAATGATTTCATGAACTTCTTCACCGAGAAAATTGAAAGCATCAGAATCAAAATCGTAAACGTTCAATCTTTGCTCGCGCCTTATAATTCGGCCGCAATTATCACCCCGCAAGAACAATTACAATGCTTTACAACCATAGAACAAAAAGAGTTAAATAAACTTATCACTTCATCTAAAACAACAACATGTTTATTAGATCCTATACCAACTGAACTACTGAAAGAAGTGTTACCTATAGTGGAAGAGCCTCTTCTCAATATTATTAACTCATCTTTATCTTTAGGTCATGTTCCAAGAACGTTCAAGCTGGCAGTTATAAAACCTCTTATTAAGAAACCACAATTAGATCAAAATAACCTAGCAAATTACAGACCCATTTAGAATCTTCCATTTATGTAAAAAATATTAGAAAAAGTTGTGTCCGCTCAACTCGGCTCTTTCTTGCAAGAAAACGACATCTATGAAAAGTTTCAGTCTGGATTCAGGCCACATCATATCACTGAAACTGCGCTTGTTAGAATCACAAATGATTTACTTTTAGCTTCGGACCAAGGCTGTATCTCAGTACTAGTTTTACTTGATCTTAGTGCTGCGTTCGATACTATAGATCACACAATACTCTTAGATCGACTACAAAATTACACTGGTGTTCAAGGACAAGCATTAAGCTGGTTCAGGTCATACTTATCTGACCGCTACCATTTCGTCTACTTAAATGGAGAAAAATCGGTTATAACTTCGGCAAACTATGGAGTGCCGCAGGGATCTGTGTTAGGCCCTTTATTATTCTCAATATATATGCTGCCACTTGGTAATATTCTAAGGAAACATGGAATTAGTTTCCTTTGTTATGCTGATGACACTCAAATATATATTTCATCACGGCCAGATGAATACGCTAAATTATCCAAATTGACAGATTGTGTTAAAGATATAAAAAATTGGATGACACGTAATTTTCTTTTATTAAATCCAGACAAGTCAGAGGTAATACTTATCGGTTCTAAAAACCGTCCACAAAACCTTTCACAGCACGACTTTAACAGTAAAAGACTTGGGTGTTACATTAGACTGCAACCTGTCTTTTGAAAAGCATATTTCATATGTTACAAAAACTGCCTTTTTCCACCTTAGAAACATTGCTAAGCTACGTAATATGCTATCAGTCTCTGATGCAGAAAAGTTAGTTCATGCATTCATGACCTCGAGACTAGATTACTGTAATGCTTTATTAGCTGGTTGTCCTGCATCTTCAATAAACAAGCTACAGTTAGTCCAAAATGCAGCCGCTAGAGTTCTTACTAGATCAAGAAAATATGATCATATAACACAGATTTTATCATCACTTCATTGGTTACCTATAAAGTTCCGTATTAAATACAAGGTATTGCTTTTGACTTATAAAGCTCTAAATGGTTTAGCTCCAGTCTATTTAACGGATCTTCTATCGCCTTACAATCCATCGCGCTCTTTAAGATCACTAAATTCGAGGCTTCTGGTCATTCCTAGGATATCCAGATCTACCAAAGGAGGCAGAGCATTTTCACATTTAGCTCCGAAGCTCTGGAATAGCCTTCCTGATATTGTTCGTAGCTCAGACTCGCTCTCCCAGTTTAAAACTAGACTGAAGACGCACCTATTTAGCCAGGCATTCATATACATTTTTTATCTTACAGTTACTGTAAATTCGGCCTCTAGTTCATAAACGCCAGAGGAGAACTGGCCCCCGACTGAGCCTGGGTTCTCCCAAGGTTTTTTTTTCTCCATTGGGTCATCTGATGGGGTGTTAGGACACCATTAGGTCACTGGATGGAGTTTTTCGGTTCCTTGCCACTGTTGCCTTTGGCTTGCTCAGTTGGGGATATTCAAATTAATTAACCAATCATACCATTGATCAGCTCTACCAAACTTGGATGTATTTTTTTCCAGTAATAAACAAACATTGTTAAGTTGTTTTGATTGATACTGTGAAGCAGCTTTGATACAATCTGTATTGTGAAAAGCGCTATATAAATATATTTGGCTTGACTTGACTTGACTTATACTGCCCGGTCCTCCGCCCAGTTCATATGCGTATCCCCCCCCCCCCCCCTTTCGGGTTGGTTGGGCTTCCGGAGCCTCCCTTCCTTCCGATGTTGGGCACGCTTTCCCAGTGTTACCAAGTCTAACTGAGTGGGTCTTGTGGAACAGCAGCGACTTCCTGGCCTAAGCCCTGTCCTTTTACGCTAAAACGTCGGGAGGATCAGAAGGCTTTTGTCTAGGCACTGGAAGGTGGCAGCGTTAGTGGCGTGTTCAAAGGTTGATCCCATTTCAGTCGAATGTCGACTACGTCTGACGTTATCGACTGAAAGGGAATGTCCTGGTTGCGTATGCAACCCACCGTTCCCTGAAGGAGGGAACGGAGGACGTAGTCCCCTTGCCACTACCGCTGGACCAC
The DNA here is from genome assembly GCA_026230005.1 of Gila orcuttii. Lineage (NCBI taxonomy): Eukaryota > Metazoa > Chordata > Actinopteri > Cypriniformes > Leuciscidae > Gila > Gila orcuttii. Next base: position 24,138,835 of record JAPDVR010000002.1, on the reverse strand, counting down.
CGCTGACTCCGAGTTACGCTCGGCTCCTCAGCGAAAAGCAAATGGTGCGTGCATCTACTTCCGTATTTATACCCGCGCTGCGGGGCCGGAGTGTGAGATGCAGATCTCGCACGCCAATGTGTATTGGCTCGTTCAATAATACTCAAAGACAATAGGCTCCCTGGCGGGATCCCATTTCAGTCAAATGTCGACTACGTCCTCCGTTCCCTCCTTCAGGGAACGGTGGGTTGCATACGCAACCAGGACGTTCTCAAATATCATTCATGCATTGACAAATCTGTGGATGAGACGAAATGTGTGGTTTCTAGTGTTTTTCTAACAAAAAGATCTTAAAAAGCTTTAATAATATTGCACACAAGTTTTTTTTTTGTTTGTTTTTTTTAACCTTAATATCTCAATGAAAATATTGGTCATGTTTGCATTGTAAAATGAGAAGAGTTCTTCAAAACATCTCTCACATAAATGTTGATTATGACAGAATCTTCATTTTGGGGTGAACTATCTCTTTAAGGTTCTGGGATTGCAATGTAAATATTAAGGGTTTGATCCTTGGAAAGGGTTGAGATTAAACTGGAGAAAGCTTCCACAAATTGCTGCAGTGTTTTTCTCAGTGTCTGCAAAATGATTATCCTACCCAATGCTCAATCACTAGTATGTTTGAGTAGTATTTTTTGTCAACCTCTTGACATTTCGCTGTACTTCCTCTCATTTTACAGCCAACTAGTTCCCCATATAAGAATCAGGCCTCATGATGGCTTAGTTTCTACAGCATCTTACAGATTGAACACTATCCTGTATGACCTTTCCTGGCATGTGATTTAGAGGCATCACCAGGGAAACAAAACATGCTCAATTGGGTGCTGATTCACCCAGGTCGTCATGCTACCCACAGGGAACTGTTGCGGAATTCATGGGAGAACGTTTGGCAAACCCGCCTTGAACTATAACCAGATTGTGTTTCCAGCCACACCTGAACTGAACCTTGTTTCAGAGGTACAGGGCCAGTGTGATTTTCGAATCCTTGAATCCCAAATTGCACAAGTTTACTGAACCCTTCCTTCCCCAGCATTCTCCCCAACACGGGCCAAATAATAGACTGGTTTGGTAAGAACATTCAGACATTTCAGGAACAAGTGAAAGCAGCTGTCTAAACATATTAGCCTACTCCACAGCGCAGCCGCACACTCTTTGCAGTCACTAATACTAAATTCATCAGCTAAGGCAAATATCTATCTTAGAGCTTTTTAACTGAAAACTCTGAGCTTTGATGAAGGAATTGGTGTTGTCACCTGACATGGCAATGACTCTTTAAAGAGTTGCTTTAAACCAGGCATAATATAGAGGCATAATTACAAATTGCCTTGTGTCTGTATACACGTCAAAGAAAGAGATGTTGTTACGAGGGGCAAGGGGCGTTAATGCTTTTGAAATGAGGGCACATTCATTTTGTGACATTAAAAAAATGATGTGCTTGGATAAATAATTTATAATAAATACTGCATTATAAGAAAAATAAGAATTGCCCATTTTGATTCCATGGTGATTACTAATGGTGTTTACACAAGTATCACTATTACTATTGCTGATATTTTAAGTATTAATCTTTAGCATGTAAGTTTGTGCTGCAAATCCTGTGACTTGATTGGGAAAGATGTGGTGTTCATTTTCTAAGTGATCAAACCAACAATTATCCTGATGGACATTAAAGATCATATAGACGTTGAAGGAAGGTCCCAAGTCATATCCGGAAAACAGAAAGTCATAGAAATTTGGGGGTAAAGTTGATTTGGGCCAGTATGTAACCATCTAGAAACCCCTTAGAAAACCATATCAACATACCCTAGTAACCCTATAGCAACTGACCCTGGCAACCATCCACAACAATCTAATTGGCAAGTTTTGCATGTGAAATTTTTGTTTTATACCGATTATATTACAGTGTTTTTACCCTTTCAACAATCCATTGCATCCTGTTCCTTTATCCTTAAGTGATAATCTCTCTCTCTCTCTCTCTCTCTCTCTCTCTCTCTCTCTCTCTCTCTCTCTCTCTCTCTCTCTCTCTCTCTCTCTCTCTCTCTCTCTCTCTCTCTCTCTCTCTCCACAGCCATGCATCTCTTTGGATTGAATTGGCAGCTGCAGGAGACTGAGGGCTATGCTTTTGAGAATGGCCAGGTCAAATCTGATGCCACGGCAACCAACGCAGTTACTGCCCTGTCTACCGAGAACAGTAAGGGTCAAACACACACGTACCCACTCACGCACAGATGCATAATATGGCACAGGCACAATCTGTTCAAGCCCCTTCTCTAGCACAAAACACATTTGCATTTAGTAAACAGGCTGGAGAACACACTCAGTAATAGGCTAGAGAAAATTACCAAACAGACTCACTCCTACACAACTGCACCTCTAGGACGCTCCGCCATGAAGACCCACACTCCCTTAAATAAACATAACTCAAGCTAAACAAACACCCCCACACACTTCCACCAAACTCCCCCATCCAAAAAAAAAGCCACAAACACTCCCACACAAATGGAAATCACACACTCCAAAACCATTTTCTTTGCGCCGTGCCATCATTACTGGCACTCGGATGTGCGTATTAGTGATCTGGGATAAGTATAAACCTCTCTGTGTGTGTGAGAGCAACAGGCTTACATTCCTCAGCATTTAGACACTAGTCTTACAGTATCAGGGCGGCTGCTTTGATGTGTCGACTGTCACGGCGGATGCAGACACGTCTGGTAACAGTCTGGGAATCAGGATGAGGAGCCAAAAAACATATTCAGTTGACAATATTGAGTTCAAAGAAGACAGAGTTTTAATGGGAAGATATGAGAGGGGTCTGTGTGTGCAGAATGCACAATAAATGGGTTCTTGGGATTGTCTGAGCCTTTCAGAACATGAATTCAAGTAGCGAGGATTGTGAGATACCCTGGCATTTTACCCAGAATCTCTCTTTCTCTCTTTCTGTGTGCTCTCGAAAGTAGGATTTAATCTGTCACTAATATTAGCTTCCACACAAACCTACTGACCAGTGAAATTCAGTGCTCAGAAACACACACTGGCTGTTAGTCGTGTTTTACAGTGCTAAGTACAGATACATTCATGCTTAGTTTGGTTATAAATGTAACTACCAAGTGAATTAAACTTTCAGCATTCAAACCTGCATTTTAGGGGTGAGTTCAGGAAACCTGTGCTGTTAAAGTAACCCCATCGAACTAATATTAGTATCACTGTAAAAGTTAATTTATTACACAGTATTTTTGTTTCGTTTTCCAATAAAAATATCGAAACATTCTTAAAAAACGCAATGAAATGGAGGCAGTGACAGATCCTTTCTTCCAAATTGTGACGTATATCCAAGTAAAACAGAAAGAAAAAATGGATACATCACCAGAGAGAAGTCTGACATTTTGATTCAAAATTACAAGATCAAAACTTCAGAAAGAAAGAAAGACCACTTTCAATCAAGTTATATTTACTTAAGAAGTAAGATATGATATTAACTTTTGTTTTCTGATAAATGTATCAAAATTAAGTGAGTTTATGCTTTAAACAAGAAAAAATATCTGCAGATGGGGTAAGAAAAACTTTTTAATTAACTTCTTATCTTAACTTCTTATCTTAATTAACATAATTTTGCTTCTCAAATGTTTTCATGTTGTACAGTGCAGTGTGTCTCATGGATGTTGTGTGTGGGGGTGTGTGTGAGGGTTTGCGATCCAGTCACACTCTTTCCTCCTGATCTATTCCTATCAGTTTTGTGGTCTAGTCTGTTTTCTACAATTGTCTGTTAATTAGGATTTCACAGATGAACTCACACCTCGACTTGTTTATTACATAACACCTTGTCAATTGTGATAATTGTGACGGTGTTATGTAAGTCAACATATTTGATATTTACTGTCACCATGTTTACCTACATGAGGATAGAATAGGGGTTGACTTCTGCTATACATTCATAAAGATAGTATTCAGTTCCCTACTGTAAGCTGTAGGGTTTCCTGAACAACTGTTGTGATAAAATGGTGTGATACGGCCGTGAAATACGGCTATCTGTCCAAAATATTGGCTATGTGAATGTAGCCACTGATAGTACATGCATCACACAAAGGAAAGAGCTTTCCTACCAAATACATTCACTAATACATGCCTGACAGAGTTTCTTAAGTTTTTTTTAGTCTGCCTGCACTAAAATTCACAAGGCAAGTCACTTCTATGTCAGTGACTAAACGGTCAACTTCACATTGATTCTTTTTGTAGCATGAAAATAATCTGTTATTTAAATTATATACAGAAAGCTATCAAAGAACTCTTCCTTTAAAATCTCTGGAGCTGTCATTCAGACACCGCAAGTTTATCAGTGACTGAGTTCTGGACTTTCACCAAAGCTCTACACTACACAATGAATCCCTTATTTACATTGTGTCTGCACTGTTAAATATGATGAAAGCATTCATGATAGTGCAGAAATCTATTTGCAATGACGAGATCACTGCATTCATGCGCTCAACAGACATGTCTGTCATCGGCTACATGCTCATCGCTGCAACATTTCCTGCTACGGGAGTAGATCTAAATATAATGCAATAATCAACACTTTTCACGGTTAGTTAATCTCGACAGCTGTAATAGTAAAAAACATAGTAAAAGGTTGGAAAACCTTCCAAAAGTGTTCAAATCACAGAGCAAAAAATAAGGGCCCGAAAATGGCCTTTTATTTCTAAATTATTACCATTTTTATGTAAAAATTATAAGTGCACCTCAGGAAACATAAAATATATATATTTTTTTTAGTTCAGTTCATGACCCCTTTAAAATGCAAGAGATAGCTTTTAGTTTGTTTGCACATCGTTTGGAGCTTATGATTGAAAGCATATGCTAAACAACACATACAATAAGAAATAAATAACCTCACAGAAATAGGAGCTATCGTTTTCTCCCACCCACAGACAGGTGTATTCCCACAAGGTCTCCCTCACTTAAGTACTAATTCAAGCACTCACACGCTCACAGAGGGACACACACTCATGCTGTGAAGATGGACGGCCATATGTTTGAAGGCCATTATGATGATGCTCCTTACAGTAATGTGTTTGTTCTTGAGGTGACGGAAGTGTCAAAACTGGCAGTGATGTAGTATTAGATCAGGACATTTCTGCATCGGTTATAGGACATTTTCATTCTTTATAGTGTCTGTTTGCCATCAGCAGAGTAAAGAAATGGGATGTCCTTTAAACAATTGCTCATGAATTTCAGGTAAATTGATTGTGATGTAGTTATATAGGCATCAGTGGCTGTTTAGTTGCACAGCAAAGGATAAGTCATTCATCTCCCCTTAAGCAGCAGTGACACAATCAGGTTAAGTTTATTTGAGCAGAATTCGCATTCAGTATAGCCGGTCTTTTGTTTCCTAGCTCGAGCCCTGACCTCCCTTTTTCTCTTTCTCACTGAAAGAAATATAAGTTTGAATGCCATTGGGTGCTGAGGAATGTAAATGTGTTAACAGGGCAGGAGAATGTGCTACGGCAGAAGCTTCCACACGATGGGTCTTTGGTCTGCTGTGAGGGCCAAACAAGATGAGGGTGGTCCTTTAGAAGAGCAGCTAGTTAATGAAGCCATCAGCAATGTGTACAATCACACAGCTTACTCTCAATCAATACAGACAGCAGCTAACACCCCCGCCCCCTTGATTTAACCTTGGTGTGTGTGTGTGTTTGTGTGTGTGTGTGTGTGTTTGTGTGTGTGTGTGTGTGTGTGTGTGTGTGTGTGTGTGTGTGTGTGTGTCTGTGTGTGTGTGTGTGTGTGTGTGTGTGTGTGTGTGTGTGTGTGTGTGTGTGTGTGTGTGTGTGTCCACCAACATCACCACTGCCGCTGTCTGGGAACGACATGTCACACATACACACAGGCAGCATGGCAAAAACTGCAGTCTTGTGATTTCTGTCAACATAACCTTGCACCTGTATCCTTGTTGTTTCTTCACATTTGCATCTATTCTTCTTCAAGACCCCATGAAATGAGCATTAGATAGAGTTTTGGCTTTAGTCCATGTTGTGAAGTCACCTAAACTTACAGAAGTTGACAAAATAACAAATATACACACTTTATTTATAGTATACAGTACCGTTAAAACGTTTAGGTTAATACAGTAAAACAGTAATATTGTGAAATAGTGTTACAATTTAAAATAACTGCTTTCTATTTTAATATATTTTAAAATGTTATTTATTTATGTGATCTGAATTTATGGGCACACGATCCTTCAGAAATCATTCTAATATGCTTGAAGCCCAATTAACCATTTTTTTTTATTTTATTTTTTTTACCATTTTCAATGTTGAAAACAGTTGTACTGCTTCATTTTTTTGTGGAAACCATGATACATTTTTTCAGGGGCGTCATGCAAGCCAAAATTCTGGGGGGGCACAATCTGAGACGTTGCAATTGTTTTCTGACGGGTGATATGGATCATGTTAGGAGGGGTCAGGGGATTTCTCCCCCTGAAAATTTTTAAATTCTGGCTGCTAAACATACCATTTCAATCCAGTTTGGGGGGGGGGCAGAAATACCTTAACGGAGCTAGCAGCAACCCCCCTCTATCTGAGGACTAAGTTAAAGTATCTATTTTGTAAGTTTATGTAAAAGACAGGTTGATGAAAGAACTGTAAGCTCAAATTCAAAAGCTTTTGAAGTCTACTTCATTAAAGCATGTTTACACACACACTTACTGTACACTTAGGCCTACTACACATGATTTTAAAAACAGTACCATTGCAGTTTTTATGTTATGATTTTAAATTGGTATGTGACCTAAGAACGATCTTACATTAAAGGTACATAAAGGTGCTGAGGTCTGACTTTGTGGTGCTCTGAAATTAAGTTATTTTAATATTAATATGCGATGAAGGACTTTGAAAGAAGTTTGACAGATTTCAGTGCTGAATAAGGTTAACACTACCCCGTTTATTTGAAAATGGTTAATATTTGACAGAAATGTAAAAAAGTAATCAAATCAAATGTAATATGTAACATTACTTTAGTAAAATCATTGAAATACTGTAGTTACACTGTCTCTAAGCCTACATCTCGGGCATAGCGATCTGTATAACAACTATGCTGTAGCTTTCGAACGGGTAGCCTATCTTTTTTCACTGCATTTGAATTAGCTGCCTGATCCGTGAAGAACCGTGAATAACATTCTATGGGAGAAACATCAAGTCGATGCCTTGATAATGTTAGGTTGGATTTTGCAGTTAGCCTACAACAAATTTAACACCCTCGTTTCTATGAAACTGAAAACAATTGAACCAGCTGGAGACTGTTGCCTTTGGCTTGCTCAGTTGGGGATATTCAAATTAATTAACCAATCATACCATTGATCAGCTCTACCAAACTTGGATGTCTTTTTTCCAGTAATAAACAAACATTGTTAAGTTGTTTTGATTGATACTGTGAAGCAATCTGTATTGTGAAAAGCGCTATATAAATATATTTGACTTGACTTGACTTGACTTGAGACTTTGACACAAGACAAAACAGAACAGATGTTTCAAAACCGATCAGATAACGTTACTATGGCTTATTGTCTTTGTATGGCAGGCAGTAACGTTAGCCAACTAGTTTACGGTTAGACTAGTCTAGTCTAACGTTAACGTTAGCCAACTAGTTAGTCTAACCGTAAACTAGTTGGCTAACGTTACTGCCTGCCATACAAAGACAATAAGCCATAGTAACGTTATCTGATCGGTTTTGAAACATCTGTTCTGTTTTATAACTATATAACTTTATAACTAGCTATCGATAACGTTACACTGACAAAACTTAAGTTAATGCTCCGAATTCGCAGCTAATATCAAATCCATAACTTTTTGATCAAGTTAAAATTTCCAGGTCAACCACAAATAATCCCACTACCTTTTAATATCATTCGATAACTAATTCAATACCGATTTGTTGCTTTGCCCACTTACCACTTCAAGACCATCTGTAAAACATTGCCAGCTCAACGTGCGAGACGAGTGAGTTGCTTGAACATACACAGCAAAGATTCTAGATTTGATATACACAGACACCATATTAGGAAAAAGGGGCGGGCTGATGCTGACCGATTTATTACACATCCAGAAGAATACATTTGAGTCGTTATAGGCTCTGGTAATTATGGAGCATAATAGGAATAAAGTTGTGACAAAAAAATTATCAGGGAGAAAAAATCTGAGGGGGCACGTGCCCCCTCACTTTGAATGGGCATGACGCCACTGCATTTTTTTTAGGAAATTATGAGTGTTCAAAAAATGTTCAAAAGAACAGTATTTGTGATGCCATCTGGGAAAACCCATCACATGGTGATTTTTTTTTTTTTACCCATTACAGGTTCTGATACATATTAAAGTTGGTTTCAAGCCCTTTCCAAATCTGTTTTTATTTCTTTCATCGTTTGTCGGTAACAAAATTTATGGTTATCTGAAGTTGGCTGATCGCTATGATTTTCAGGAACGGAATTGAGAAAACAGGTTTAATTAACTGTCACGTCCTGCTATCTCTTTTTTATTGCCTTTTATTTCATATAATTTATATTAGTAATTATCATAGATTAGGTATTATTCGAAAGTTTACGAACTCAAAATTAATCCTGTGAAAAGGTTTTGAAATTGGACGAGTTTTGAGGGATTGAGAGATCTTTTAAGTGAGCAGGTACTTCAGACTCCGTTGTTCTCTTGTGCTCCGCTCCGTATCTCACGATAACGTTGGATAAAACATTTTTTTTTTTCAAAACCTTGCGTGCCGTTGTAGTTTACACAGGAGTGGCGGGAAATGCGCATTGATATACGCATTGGTGAACTGTCTTTGTAGTGTTAACTAGTTGTTGTTTTTTTGCACCTCCGCCGTGCGTGTTTTTAAAGAGAAAGACAGTCTTTTCAGCTTGCCACGATAAATTGCTATTTTTTCTGCTCTAAACTAGTGTATTTGCCAAGAGACATTCAGAGATGATAGACAAGATGTTATAGAAGAATAATTTAATGAAAACTCAATTTGGAAAAAACTGACATTCTACCTATTTTTAGACCTTACTGAAAACGTACCAGCACGATATCCGACGGGTTTTCCCAGATCGCATCACATTTATTTGAAATAGAAGTTTTATATGACATTATAAATGTCTTTACTGTCATTTTTTTTTCAATATATATTTACATAATAAAAGTTTAAACGTAATTTTTGAACGGTAGTGTATTCTCTTTGAAAACTGACCAAAAATATTGATAACTCATCCTAACACAGATTTAGTCCAGTCAGAAACAAAAATGAGAATGTTCCGAAAACCTTGCTGATCAACCCATGTCATGAAGTCTTTAATGTAAGCTAATTAAGCAATGTGACACAAGAAAGACTGCACAATTGCGAACATAATATGGCTTTTCCTCTAAAAATAAAAAAATCACTTCTTCTCCAATCAAATGAACCAGAACTAACTGCTGTATAATTATAAACGGAGTAATTATGACGTCCGTCTGTAAATGCCTCATAGAATTTTCTTTTATTAAGACATTATTTAGTTCTTTAATGAACCATTTATCCTCACAAGAATGTCCCCGCAAGCTTGTTTTGTCAAATTTTACTGTTTTTCTAGTGAGATTTTCAGACATTTCATGCCCACAAGGATTGAAAACCTGCCCACACACACAGATAGATACATGAATAGTCCCAGCAAACCCATACAGATGCATATTCTTACTGACAGACTGAGCATACATCACACACAGCAAAGTTTGACTTACATACCTGCTGTAGACCCTTTGAAATATGTACACACACTCACTCATTTGTCTGTCTCCTCTTCTCAGTGAAGAAAGAGTGAGTAATAACCGACTGCTGTTTTCATCTGCAGTTCACCTTTCTTTGAGAGACAGCTGACCTAAAAGCACTCACTCCATAAAAGAGCTTCAAGTGCTCTGTGTACCTCAAGTGTGTGTGTGTGTGTGTGTGTGTGTGTGTGTGTGTGTGTGTGTGTGTGTGTGTGTGTGTGTGTGTGTGTGTGTGTGTGTGTGTGTGTGTGTGTGTGTGTGTGTGTGTGTGCGTGCGTGCGTGCGTGCGTGCGTGTGTGTGTGTGTGTGTGTTTCAAAGCAGGGACAATAGCCTCAGTGCAGTATCCCCTAAATGACAGGATGTGCTTTAGATTATCTGCCTCACTTCAGAGGTACGTGTGTTCATATTCAACTAGGGCTGTAGGGAATGACATTAGCATATGAGCACTTGCTGTTTTTTTAGAGATTGATTTCCATAAACTCTGAGAAATTAAAGTAGACCAGCCGTTTTAATTTTCAGAAAATAATTCACTGTTCCTTGCACTCACTCTGTATTCAAACACACACCCTTCAGACTTCCACTATCCTCACACAGATGTATGAAAGCTGTAGTCTTACTCATAAAACTGAATTTTATCCCACTTTTTATCCCTCGTGCTTAGAAGTGGAACCTAACGTTCCATTTAGCATTGTTTCATGGGGCCTTATTTATGTGCTGCACCATTCTGAAACAAATCATCTGAGCGACTCTGTATTCAGTCCCACTGCAGCAACTAAGAGAGCGTAGCATGACACGCTCTTAATGAATATACCACCACTTCCCCTAATGCACACCCAGACACACTTCCAAAGGCTTCAGTGAATTAAAAACTGCTCAAGTGACTTTTCTGAAAGTCATAAAGAGGCGCTAAATCTGCAACTGAATGCGTTTGGAACGAGGGAAGACACTTGGCAAAATCTCACATGGTGATGTTAATGTCTCTCAGGGCCCAACAGAAATGGTGAGAGAAACTGGGGTGATGACAATGAAAACATATGGATGGAGTGTTGAGAAGGGAGTGAATAATAGCTATAAAGTGACAGAGGCAGAAACAAATGAATGAAAGAATTGATGTAGGGCAGAGAGAAGGGACAGTAGTGATCTGTCACATTAAAGTGTCTTGATTTTCATGGTTTTAGCCTCCTGCTGTTGATACCTTCTCAATAGGATATATATCAAGATCAGAAATGTACTGACTTTGGGCAAAATGTTTAAAATGTCCCCAAATTCAATATTTTCCCGAATATTAGCACATTCAATAAATAAGAAGTTCAATCAGCATTTTTTTAACAAATCGGGTGAGTCAATTATTCACTGACCCATTCATGAAGACTTGAATGAATCAGCCATTTTGAACAAATCTTGCTGAATGAATGAATCATTGACACTCATTGGGTCCCCTCATTGACACTTGTTTTCTGGGTCCTGGAGGTGTTCTGACATGCTCTGACATTTGTGCTTATTTATCAAACACACAGCGCGACTCAGACCCAAACTCAGCGCGTGCAGCGATCGAGCCGCTACAAACTATGAAATATTATTGTTACATTATACATCTATGTTTGAGCAGATATCCACAAACACAGTATTTAACAGTAAACACAGGTCTAAACATTAAAATATCCACCATATTAGAATAAACACTCATACTAGCATACTTGTATCTCATTTCATAACATTTTACGCTGGCACCAGTTTAGTATCTACAATGTAAAGTTTATGCAACAATAAAACACTTACTATTATGTCTCTTACCTTAAAAATTGTTCTCATAATCAAAACGTCTTCTTCTGAGGTAAATCCAAGGTAAATCCACAGCACAAACAGTCTTCCAAACTGATGAAAAGTAGAGAAATACTGGAGTCGCTGATTCTTTGTTTCGAGCTGATGAGGGCGTTAACAGCTCTGCGTTCCTTCACGTGGATCATTTGAATGAGAACAGCTGCGCGCGTGGGGGTGTGGTCAAATTAAAGTTAATGACCTCGGGCTGGAGAAACTGTACATGTCGTTGCTTTCATACGGATTTCTTAAACCGAGAATATTTGTTTTTGATATGATTTACTTCATTTAAAAAAGGAGACTTCAAGCTTTGTAAAGACATTACTTTCATGTGTGGGTGGCAAGTATTGGCTGAGTTACAGATCATTTTCTGTCGCGTTTTCAGAATGAACTTCACATTGAGAGAGAAGACAGAACGTGCATCATGTTTTTTTTCTTTATTTTACGAAAAACACAACTTTTTGTTTTTATTATTAGTGTACACAAAAAAGAAGACATTTAACAGTTTTTAAAAATGTATAACACTTGCCTGTATGACAAAAAAAGAGTTATTTGAGTTTCTTTTGCACTGTGAAACCAGGGGGTTAAGACAGTAACTTGCTGCAACCTACTTGCGATTTTAGTTTGATAACGTCTCAGGTTACGACTGTAACCCTCAGGGAACGAGACGCTGTGTTGAGAATCGACACATTGGGGAACGCCTCCAGCGTGACGCCTCTGAAGCATTATGGAACTAGTCCAGTCTTGATTGGTGTTGCGTCCTGACATCGCATGTGACGGTGAAGCGGAAGCTATAAAAGGACACCGGAACATAACAGCGTCAGCTTCTGATTGGTCGAGGCAAGTCGTTCTCAGGAGCGCTAGAAGTGTGGCCGAGGGATGCAGCGTCTCATTCCCATCTCAGGGAACGAGGGTTACAGTCGTAACCCGAGATATTCCCTTTCGAGGGAACTCGCGCTGCATCGAGAATCAACACATTGGGGAACTAAATGCCCACTGCGCCACACTGAAAGAATACGCCCTGGTGTGAAGCAATCTGGCACACTCAAGACGAGAGAACTTATGAACCCGGTGTAGAGGGCAGATCCAGACTGTAATGTCTTATGAAGGTGTGAGGGGAGGCCCAGCCTGCGGCATCACAGACCTCTTTAAGAGAAACTCCTGACAGCAAAGCTTTAGAGGAAGCCACTGTAAGGAATTAGATCGGGGCTCACCAGCTCTTTGGTCAATTTTAATTTTGGGGAAAAATATTCAACAGTTATTAATCTCTGATCAACAATCTATCGAATATAATTTGAGCCGAGTCCTTACGTAAATAAATTGCCCAACGAGGGGTTGTACAGCATACTCGTCTGCCAGGGCATGTATATAACAATTAAACACAACGAATTATGATCAATTAGGAATATACATCCTACACAGAGGGATATAGCTGATCTTCAAAAATGACCAAAACAATTGAAGCCTCCTTCTCAGTCCGCTCGTCCGCCGTGCAGCGTTGTCGGAGGTTATCGATTGCTTTTGGTCTATCTAGCTTAAATTTTACTGACAATGTTTTGTGCACTCAACAATATCAGAATTGTAGCTTTGGGATCTTATATTAAAGAGGCTTTGTTATGTGGTCAACAACAACAGAGGCAATGAAGTATAAATGAGGTTTAATAAATGAACTACACTACATGTAAAACAAGGATATAAAGAAACAAAATGAAATGGAAACAATAAGGAAAGAAAAAGTAGAAACACAAGGAAACACAATTGCTAGCACAATCAGACCCTCAGAGACAGTCGCAGTTACACAATTGAAAGCGTCTAAATTTTGATGGAACAACTTGCATTCAGACCTGTTAGTGTGGGGTAGGAGAGAGCTCGCGGCGTCCTGGAAGTGGGAGGCGGACTTCTTTGGTTCCTCCACTCGTGGTTGATTCGCGGGAGATTCAAAGCGTCCTAAAGCAGTTCTGTATGCGTGAAGGTAGTCTTACACCGAAATGCTGGAAGGCTAGCGAAACGCACTAAGAACGGACTGGCTATCAGCGAAATGAAATGAAGACAAAACAAAATAAAACACGAAGATTACATCGGGGGACAGGATACGAAGGAAAGAGAAGGATCAGAGAGGAGAAGGATCAGAGAGGAGAAGGATCAGAGAGCGAATGTCTCTATTTTGGGTTTTTTAAGGATGAACTAAGCACGCCCTGGTGAGGCGTGCCGGCCAATGGCAATGGCCCATCTTGAGGAGCGCGTACGCCCCTGGTTGGGTGGGGTTCGGCGGTAGTTTGCATTTTATGATCAAGGGTAAAATTAAGCTTACTTTGGTAACGGCATATACATGTGGTTATACATTTCACGATATTGATATACAGCTTAATAGATAGATCAGATTAAGAGGATTGTAACCATATCAAACATCACACTTTACAGACATAATGTTGCAGAGTTACATCTAGATGAATACATTCAGGCATTTATACGTCCCTTACACTTATTAGAATACATTCTTAGGACAGTCTGCACATTACAGTTCTTTTACATGTGTTTCAACATACCGAATCTGTTTTAGCAACGACTTTTAGATGGAAGATTAGGTTTCCTGCGTATGTGTACGTGCATGGACGCATGTGTGTGTGCGTTGTGTGTGTGCGTTGTGGATGTGTATTGCGCGCGTGTGGGAGAAGGGAACATCTGTTCTTCTCTTCTCCCACCCGATTTCCGCCAGGAGGGAGTCCCAGGAGGCCTTGTTGTTGTCTCAAGAGAGAGAACACGCTGCTTGTAAGACATTCGTGAACATCTATCAGCATAAATGCCCAAAAGTCCATTTGCTCCCCAGACTTCTAGGCGCCAATTCGAAAGGGGGGAGACCTTATCACTGGACCACATGGCCGTAGGAATGTGGGTTAGTTAGGGCTCTTTGTCCTCCTTTTGGTTGCGAGTTAATGATTTAATAAAAGAGAATTAATGATGGTCCTTGGAATCTCTACATCACTCCTCTGGTTGAGAGGGCTCTTATCAGAAGAGGCGAAGGCAAGCTGCGCGCCTCGTAAGCTAAAGATATAGCCTCTACTATCCATCTGCTGATAGTTTGCTTGGAAACAGGGGAACCCTTCTTAGGTGACCCAAAACACACAAGTAGCTGGTCCGACTTCCTCCAGCCCGAAGTTCTTTGAGCATAGACCTCCAGGGCTCGGACCGGGCACAATAAATGCTGTTTAGCTTGCTCGTCCGACACATGCGGTGGAGGATGAAAAGCCTGGATAATTATAGGCCGTGCCACATTTGACGGCACCTTAGGCACATAGCCAAGTCTAGGGTGGAGAATGGCCTTACTTTGCCGGGAGCGAACTCGAGGCAAGTGGGAGCAACCGATAAAGCCTGCAGGTCCCCAACTCTTTTGAGGGACGTAATGGCGAGCAGGAAGGCTACTTAAAAGGACATAAATTTCTCAGACACCTCATCCAAGGGTTTGAAGGGTGCCAGGGATAACCCTTCGAGGACCACTGTCAGGTCCCAAGTGAGAACTCTGGACTGGATGACAGGCCTCATCGTCCTAGCTCCACGAAGAAAACGTATAATAAGTGGGTGTCTCCCCAAGGTGCCCAGCCCTAGAGGCGTGTGGAAGGCAGCTATGGCCGCCACATAGACCTTAAGCGTGGACGGGGAGAGCCCGTTAGAGAAGCGATTCTGAGGTCCGGAAGGAAATGTCTGAGGGTCAGAATTACAGCCAACATCTCCAGGCAGTTGAGGTGCCAAGAGAGATGATGGTCCTTCCAAAGAGCCCCGGTGTAGCGGCTTTCCATAACCGCACCCAAGCCTGTGAGAAGCATCCGTGGTCACAATTTTTCTCTGACACAGTGCCCCCAACACAGGACCGAGGGACAGGAACCAAGGTTTCTTCCACCTGACCAAAGAACAAAGGCATCTGTGCGTTACTTTGATAGTGCTGACCAGGGCTGTGTAGCACCCCGCTGAACCTTGGTGGGCGATATTCGAACTGAATTCTGTACCCCCTTTCCACTGTGTGCAGGACCCACTGAGATATATTTTGAAGACCCTTCCAGGTGTCTAGATAATCTACCAGGGGTACCGGTCTCTCGGGACTGGCCTCTGGTGTTGTATTCGATATATCGGTGACCTGAAGCATTTGACTGGCAGGAACTAACTGATTAAATTTTTCTACAGGCCTCGTGAGAGGAAGCGAACTCGACAGAGCCGCCAGAATTACGGGCGGGCACTGCGATTTGCGTTCGCTGGAAACCGATGCGTCCCGAAACGCACTTAGCGATGGGAAGTGAACATCGATTTCCTGAGGGCTCCGTGAAGGAGCGAGCTGTTAGTGCTCGATCACAGGGAGACCACCCTCAGAGGCCTGCGCATCATGTCAGGGCCTCTTCGCCGAAACCTTCCTCGCCTGAATGACAGTCCTCAGATCTGTCTTCGGCTTGGAGGTCTTCGGTTGAGGTTGTTGCTTCTGGCTCCAGGCCTTTTTCGGGGGGGCTCGATTAGCAATGCTCTCCTTCTGCTGCTGCAGGTGTGAGGAGCTGGCGGCTGCCTCATGGGACTGCCCCTGGCAGCAGACCCATGAGACCTAGAACTACGGCGGGGGATGAGATGTTTGAAAGCGGCTGACTGTCGTTTCGTCTCCTAAAACCTCTCGACGACAGTATTGACTACGTCGCCGAAAAGGCCAGAAGACGAAATCGGGGCATTGAGGAGGAAGGCGCTGTCCTTGTCCCCGATGCCTGACAGGTTCAGCCACAGGTGTCTCTCCGTAGCTACCAAAGCTGCCATGGAGCGGCCAATAGCGCGGGCCGTCTCCTTGGTAGCACGGAGAGACAAGTCAACCGCTCGACGCATTTCCTGAATATCATCGAGGGCGACCTCCCCGTTGTCGTCTACCTCTTTGAGGAGGTCGGCCTGGTATGACTGCAGAAGCCCCATTGTGTGCAGGCATGCACCAGCCCGAACTGCCGCCATATATGCCTTCCCAACCAAAGCCAAGGTGGTACGGCAGGGTTTGGAGGGAAGCGCCGGAGCCCTCAGGGACGATGCAGCATCGGGCGAGAGATGAGATGGAAAAGTCTCCTCGACCCGAGGCATCACCCCATAGCCCTTCTTTTTTGCCCCCATAATTGATGAATATATGTGTATATTGGGGCTAGATAGATGAGAAGAGAATAGACGACACCTCAGTGTGGAGATCAGAGAAAAATGGAAGGCTCCGGCGTGAAGGCTGTGACCGGGCTTGCAGGAAGCGCTCATCAAGTTTACTCTTTTTTGTCGCTTCCTGCCTTTCTGGGGGCCGATCGATTTTTAATTTACCCACTGCCCTAGTCTCAACATCCAGCAGCTCCTCAAAGGCAGGAGAGTGGGGTGTTAGAGCTTCACTTTCTCCTGCCTCAATGCTCAAAATATCCAGCTCCTCGGAACCAGATAAATCGAGCATGCAGTCCTCCTCACGGGCGGAAGAAGCAGCAGAGCGGGCTTCCGACCCATGCGTGGGACCGCGGGAACTTGTCGATGAATGTTGAGAAAGGGCCGAAGCCGTCTCGCCATCATCGGCCAGATCCTTCTGCGATCCCCATGAATGCAGGCACCACGCTGCCTCGACAGACGCGGGACCTGATCCACGGGGAGCACGTGGCTCATCAAACAGGCTCAGGCGGGAGTGGAGCGTTCTTAGGGGCATTTGTTCACAGTTGGCACAGACAGAACCCTCGAGCGCTGCCTGTGCGTGCTCCGCTCCCAAACAAACAACACAAAGTGAGTGAGTGTCACCCTCGCTTAAGAAGCACGGGCAAGGGGACGCACACTGCCTGAATTGTTTTTCTGACATGTTTTATATATATGGGAATACAAACAACACCAAATAAGCCGTACAGTTTCACAGAGAACGCTTGCTGAAGAACAGAAAGCTGACGCTGTTATGTTCCGGTGTCCTTTTATAGCTTCCGCTTCACGGTCACATGCGACGTCACGAGTGACGTCATGACACAACACTAGTTCCTTACAGGCTTCAGACGCATCACACTGGAGGCGTTCCCCAATGTGTTGATTCTCGACGCAGCGCAAGTTCCCTCGAAAGGGAAAGTATAATCAAGTTTTTAAAATAAATTTATATTTCTACATTCCAAATTTTATATTTAAAACATTAATCTCATAACATTAATTATGCAGTTGTAATTGTATTGGAAATGCATTTTACGCCACCTCTGAGCTGCAATAAAGGGTCTTTGTATATATATATATATCTAAAAGCTACTTTAGGTGCAGCTTCTGTGCCACCTCTGCGGTGCAAAGATGGATATTGTTGGTACTTATTTAATTTGATTGGTGACATACCTGTAGTTTACTACTATTTTAATTGAATGTATTAATTAAATGTAAAAATTTCTTGAAAAGATTATGCATACATTTCAGTTTTGAGGAAAGAAATGCTCTTATAAAGGTACAAAATGCCCCTGGAAATCAATTTAAATATCTCCTCTTAATGGTGAAGTTCAATTCTGTCAATGATGTGCATTTTAGTAACTTTGTCTTAGGGAGTACTTGACAGCACTTGAAATAAATTGAGTACTTGGTTGCATTTTTAATAAGACAAGTCAAGTTAAAAATAGTTATTTCAAAGACCCTGTCTCAAGACCCTGCATCCGTTCCATTCGGCTGAGCTCTGTCTGTCCATTTGAAAGGAAGAGAGCAGTTTCAGTCCACAGCAGCAACAGAGTCGAGATTCTGGAGAGGCACACATACACAGGACTTACCCCATGTGTGTGCAGTGTTGGAGCAAATTGCAATCTAATGAATTGTACAGCAAGACACCGGCGAAAGTCACATAATACCCAATGAAAAAATACAACATGGGGCCCACTTTTTTGACATTGACTGTTTCTTTATGGTTGCATGACCATGACTGAGTAATTGAGCAAATGTTTAAATGCTGTCACAAACATCTTGTCATCTGTCACTGCAGCATGAAAATCACAATTCTCCTTTCTTTTAATTTGTTCAGGATGAAAGAACTACAGCTTAAATATTGAACACAAAAAAAAAACTATTTCTAAATAGTTTCTTTTTATAATTTCACATAGATATTTTCTATACTCCTACAGTCCATAATGACCAGAGGCTCTCAAGCCTTAAAAATGGCCAAAAAATCCATATGATTAGTGTGATGTATTCTGAAGTCAAAAACTGTGTACAAGGAACAGACTAAAATTGAATAAACTTTTTTTTAAAATTCGATCATTAAATAACGTACTTTTGAAACAACAAATACTTTGTTGTTGTTGTTGTTCTTGAACTGTTAGGGGCTGTATACGTGCAGGGCCAGCAAATGAAACAAACAGATTTTTGCTGTTTACAGAGCCTGAGACAAGTGTCATTTCTAAGGACATCCATTTCAGTGATATCTGTCAGATAGCAATGATATTTTATGCATGGTGTACAAAAAAAGAAAAAACGCTTACAGCAGCTTTTATTGTTATTTAGTGTCTTACAGAAACATGCACACAGATTTAAACAGTAAAGATTGAGACAGTTTGGCAAATCGCATGGCTAAAATGAGGAGAGAAGCTAAAGAAAGAGAAACAGAAAAAGAAGTAGAAGGCTTTAGGGAGTCTTTGCATCAAGCCAAAACAAACCTTCTACTTCTCTGTGATTCTCATGGGCAAATGCCAATTCAATATCCATGTCCAAAAAACACCCCAAGCATCCCTGGCACACACAGAAAGCAAATCCCTTTTCCACTGGCATTCTTTAAGTGCACCATCCCCTTCTTTTTATCCTGTGGACAATACTGTTGATCAGAGCTTCACAGATGGCTTCTCTCTCTTTGCTCTGTAGAGCATTTAGGGCCACAGGCGAGCTCACATTAAAACTAACAGTCAGCAAGTCCTCTCTAATTACTCTTTCATTCACTCCAATATGCTCTTTATGTAGCCGGTTGACTGCATTAGCAACACGCGTGCGGTTAATGCTCACGTGCTACGGAATTATGCAATAATAATTAATTCAATATTAATGGCAGCTGCTCTCCATTAGCTAGCATATGAGCATTGCCTATTCTACTTCTCCCATTACTGATCCATTCCGCACTGTTGCATTTGTAACATGTTGTGAGGGGTTGGAATATGCCGAAGCTTGTATTTTGCTTGTATTTGAGTTTGTTGTGCGCTTGTGTGTGTAATGTCTAGACATTGGCTTTCCCGCTTGTTAAAGGAAGCGCTGCAAAGTCAAATTGCTTCACTTAGACTCTGCCTGTAATATTATTGCAGTTTAGCTACTCTTGTAAAACAGCAGCTCGACAATTACCATTATAGCTGAGCTTTATGAACTAAACTAGATTAGATGTTTTAAGTTTATTCTGAAATCTCTTCAAGGTCCCTTTAACATTAGGAAATAAACTTGCCTGCTGGCCAGAGATGCGTTTCTTATACAGCTCACTGTTTACAACTACCAAAGTATGATTCATCATTGGAGATATTAACTAACTATATTGACAAGTGTTTCCTAAAACCGTAGTACTGTAAACATCAAATCGTTGAAAAATGTTGCTAACGACGGAACTTACAACTATAGTTGTCTAACAATGCTTTTGGGATACGCACCCTAGAGCTAGATAGAGAAAAATAACAGTTTGAAGGAGTATAATGGTGCATAACAGTGTTTTCCTTTACTGTTGGCTGAATAATTCACTACAATGGTTATCTTGGGACTGAGGGTCAGAAAGAGTTGGTTTGAAGATGCTAATTAACTGCTGTATGAAGTGATTTAACCATTTCTGATATCAGATTAATTTGTATACCTCATGTATGTTTGATCACACGTGATGCTACAGCAAGAAGCACAATAGCATTGGCACACTATCTTATACGCTGCTAATGGAGGAACTTGAAGAATGTTTCTTTAGATAGAGCTAGAAATTCACTCATATACACCTGCATTGAAGGTTCCCTTAAGGCGGCATACACTGTGCGATTTCAGCAAGGTACCTACTCACACTGAACGAGTAGATCGCATGCGATGTAAAGCTAAAGCTCAGAATTTATGTGCTCACACTATACGGTCCGAACGTCGAGCTGCGACTTGACTGCTCACACTATATGTGTGAAATATGCGTGATAAACCCCCGTGCCTGGTTGCGCCAATAGACGATATCATGTATCCAGAGATATTGTCAAAACAGACATCATCTATCAATATTAAGATGATTTAGCATTTCCAATGTATGTATTAATTATTATTATTAATATTATTGTATTATCAGTATTATTAGGGAAGGCCTACTTTTATTATTAAATTGATAGGCAATAATTTTCCGCAATAAATAATCACCGCATAACCAATGCGTAGTCTATAGGCTAATATTTCCGAACACTGCGATTAGTCAAAACAGCTTTATTTCAAAAACAGTTTGTTTAACATATCCATTTTGCAACACAAACTAGAGGTAACCAACAGTAATTTGTACCTAGTTTGATAGCTACAGAAATTGCTGCAGATGAAATGGTTAAACTTTTGTTTTCGCGCAGGCGCAGTAAGTGAAAAAGCCCTGAGTTTAGGGCAATCGGTTCCTAGCTCTGCTTCAACTGTGATATATTCACGAGGAGCGACCAAAATTTCTGACATGCCAGAAATTCATCCGACCATTCGATTGCCTGTCGGGAGAGGTTAATCGTCTCCTTTTTCCCCCTGTACACTGCACGAACACTGCACGACAAACGACGCACTACAAAGCTGAAAATCGGCCCGACACGAAAAAGGGTTGCACGAGTCAAAATTCGGCTCAAATTCACACAGTGTATTCCCGCCTTTAGAACACATAGATTGTTGCTTAATATTTTTATAGACCACTCACTTGAATGTGATGTGAACAAGTTGCTGTATTGTTGGTTGTAGCTCCTACTGTTGGTTGCTCTAATGTTCTTTGTTTCCTGCCGAAGTCAAAGAGCTTACATGATCATAAATTGAATATAAACAATGCATTCAAGATGAACTACAGTATTATCAATTTATGAATCAAACTTCCCTGTGATGCCAAAAATTGTATGATTCAACATACTTTTCCACACAGACATTTTCTAATTATATCCTTGTATATGTGCAGAGGCAGATCATATAGAACTGGGAAATTGCTCACAGTTACGGTCAGCTTGTTTTCCATCTTGTTTTCTCTCTCTAGGAGTTTACTTTCAAGAGAATAACACCATAGACACAGGCGAGGTGGATGTGGGCCGTAGAGCGATGCAGGACGTCCCTCCAGGAACTTTTTGGCGTTCTCAGCTCTTCATTGACCAGCCACAGTCCCTGAAGTTCAACATCTCCGTTCAGAGAGGGGCCCTGGTGGGGGTCTATGGACGGAAAGGCCTGCCTCCCACACACACTCAGGTATCAGACTTTTGTTGTTGTTCTTAAGATGAATGTTCCACTACTCAACTGAGAAATGTATATATTGGTTTAAATGAGGGGTATTCAACTATTATAGAACGAGAGATTTCTCCATAACACTTTATTCATAATGTTCATTGAGAACAATAGCGTTTTACATTTTACAAAATGCTTACCAGGTCATTCAGATAGTTAATATTCATTGCATTAGTTAGAGATGTCATGCAACATTTTCTAGAAATTTCTACCTTATATATCTTCTTCACTGACCGCCTGCGGTATTTTCACTGAACCCTGAGTTTAGATGATCTCTGTGGGTGCCAAATGACATTTGAAAACAGCGCCATTGCATCTTTTTCAATGCCAATAATTCTGAATCAAGAGACATTGAGCAATCTTTTGTAGGATGCTGTTTTTCACATTGGTAATCTTGTAATTTTTGTTTCATAATTAAAGTCATATTTCTCAGGGTAAGAAATACCACGGCACCCGCTATTCCAATTACCGTCATCGTATTAGATGAGGCTCACAGACCTGTTACAAATGGCAGACAGCAAACTTTACTAAAAGGACCGTTTGACTTTTGTCAAACTTTCAAACCTGACCTTCAAAGCTACACAGTAAAGCTTGACAATTCCTATCCAATTTCCATCTGCCTCATATCTGTAATTCAAACTTGAAGCAATTCATACTTCTATGTATGTTTTGCCCGCTTTGATTAAAAACTGAGCTTGGCCTTCGCAAGCAAACCAATTATTTTTCCTTGTCCTGGTTCTTTCTTTTTGCCAAGCAACAACAGTGCCTGAGCTTCTTCAAGGGTATATCAAAATACCCGTAAATGCTTAATAGAGGTAATTGGCAGTGGAGGCCTCCACAATGAGAGTCGATAGCACTGACCCAGTGTTTTAATTGCCACACATGAATCAATATGTTTCTTAAAGGCTGAATAAAGGATAGGTTGAAGTTCTGTTGATAGACAAAGGTGTGGAGACTTCTGTTTTCCTCCACTGATCGAAATGTCTTCTCGTTTTGACCGATGTTGTCTTATAATTTCTTGCTCACTTATTCTTCTTCTCTCGTGTCATTCTCCTACGGGTCTCTTAGGAAAGAGATATCTTTTTAATGCTCTGTAAATTGAGAAAAGAATGTTAAACTCATCAGAGGCCTTTACTAAGACTCTCTCTCTGGGAGCTGCTTGTCAAAGTGACCAAAAAAATCCTTATGTCATAAAGTAGTGTCTTTTTAAAGATCTTCCCCTAACACTCACAAAGAGGATACCAGAGTTGTTTCCAAACATATTCATTACATCGCTTACAATATATTTGCAAACGTCAATTTCTTGAAATTTAAAAGTATTAGAGCCACATGCTCTTCTTACAAGTATCAAAACCAATTCTTTGATATTCTGTTTCATAACATAATACATCAGACTCCAGACATGCTGCATTGGTATATTCAAATCAAAGAGGTGGAGCTGCAGTGAAAATTTGCTGTTACTGCACTATGTCTGTGTGTGTGCGTGTGTGTGTATACAGTATGACTTCGTGGAGCTGCTGGACGGCAGTCGTCTGATAGCTAAAGAGAAGCGAGGACTGGTGGAGGTGGAAGGAGCAGCCAGGAAGGCTCGTTCAGTTAACGTTCATGAGGCAGAGTTCATCCGCTACCTGGACTCAGGCACCTGGCATCTCGCCTTCTACAATGATGGCAAGAACACTGAACAGGTCTCTTACAACACCATCATCATAGGTAAACCATGACTATACATATATCATATTATGTTGTTTTTATGAATGTTTTTTTTTTATATATATTATGACAAAATTTAAAAATAATTTGTAAGAATGTTATATTACAAAATGTCCGATTTTCCTGCCTCCATTGAAGCACATTGAGCTCTTGGAACAATCTCAAATAATTTTAAATCACATAATCATCAGGTTTTACACAAACTTCAAAATAACTTTCTTTCTGAGTGCTGTCGTCAGTAGAGCCAAAATGAGGCATGCAAAAAAAGATGTTCTGAAATTCAAGTAAAATTTCAGTTAAATTATTGTTCTGATAATTTTATTTATATGAAAAACAAATCTATTAAATTAGGAGAAAATATTAGAGTATATAAACACAGTATACAATATACACATACAATTTTAGAGAAAGATTATAAAAAAGATATTTTTATAATATATAGAGTATATAATCTTTTTTATATACAAAAGCTCTTTTATACAAGCTCTTATATATATATATATATATATATATATATATATATATATATATATATATATATATATATCAAAAGCTATACAAAAAATCAATATTTTTTGAGTATATTATATATATACTCAAAAAAAATCTTTTTTTTTTTGGCAGTAAAGACATTTATAATGATACATAAGATTTCTATTTCAAATAAATGCTGTTCTTTTGAAATCTCTATTAATTAAATCCTGAAATCCTGACTGCTGAAAAAATAGATAATGGTTTTCACATAAATATTCAGCACCAAAAACTGCTTTCAGTATTGGTAATAATAAGAACAATTAATAATAATTTAGCACCAGTAATTAATAACAATTGAGTGCCAATCAGCAAATTTGAGTGATTTTTGACAGATCATGTGACACTAAAGACTGGAGTAATGACAAATTCAGGTTTGCCATCACAGGAATAAATTATATTTTAAAATATATTAAAACAGAAATCAGTTATTTTAAATTGTAATAATGTTTCACAATATTAGTTTTTACTCTATTTTTCATCAAATAAATGCAGCCTTGTTGAGACTAAGTGACCTCTTTCAAATACATAAAAAAATCTTTAATTATTCCATACTTTTGACATGTAGTTTATATTACACTTTTTCAGCCTCTGTGTGGATATTTGTATGAATAGAGAGAGATAAAGAGAAGGGTGTTCACAGATGAGCGTGTATAATGACGATCAGAGCAGTATCGATCTGTGCTTTAAGTGGCTAGTGGGCGGCAGCTGATTCAAAGTGTTGCCTGGTGACCTGCAAGACCTTTCCTCTCTCATTCTTTCTCTTTTTCTCACCTTCTCTTCCCCTTCCCTTTCCCCACTTCTCTCACCTCCACCATGAACTCATAAAAATAGGCTTCAGCAAGAGTAATTTCCTTTGGAATTTGATCACAAAGACTAGAACATGAAAAATGGTCAGTGGGACTACAGCCAGCGTCCTCTTTTAAAAGCGGGTTGATTATGCTTCAATGAGTAAAAAGTTAACCTTTTGAAAATGAAAATTGATTATATCTCTGTGGCGAGATAATATGGTCCTGCAGTGGGGTTGTCTGAGATCTCTGCTAAACGCTTCAGTGGTGTCATAACAGCGGGCTGGCGACAAGAGTACGGTGCAGTTCATTACGCTGTCAGAATTGACTTAGACACCAATGAGCTGCTTCTTTTAATGAAAGAATCGACAGGTGATGTCACAATCATTGACGTCACCTTGGCAACACACAAAGTGAGAGAGTCAAAAAGTGTGTGGTAGAAGTGTGGCTCAAATCTGTGATTGGCTGTATAACAGTTGTGCATCTAGTAGAATGGTAGATCTAGTTCTTAAATCTGATTGGTTGAGCAGCATTCTTAGAGTGTTGGTATAACTGTCCAACAGCCCCGAGAATTTTCACTGTTTTTATCCCTCTGCTGGTCTGTGTGTTCCAGACAAACTTGGTTTCGGGAACTGATGGGGGCACAAGGGATGATAAAAAATAATAATATCTTAAGATTAATCGTGAGATTAATTATTTTATTATATTAACAGCCATAGTTTTCCTTTAGATTTATGTCCAGCAGTATTGGTGAATAGAAACAAAAAAAAACGTAAAGGGAATATTTTCCAAATAATATTTTACTCATATGTATAATATATAAAGTTTGAAAACCCTTGTATTAGTATTAGGGATTTATCAGTCGCTCTTTCTGCAGGTTACATTGTTTTGCCAGTTGGTGACGACAAGTGACTCTCTTTAAGAGTTAACCATTGAATGATTCACTTAACACTCAGGAACGAAACAATGTGTGTGTTTTGCTTGGAAGCTTTGTTTGGAGCTATTGGCTTTGGCAAGAAATAGCACTGATTCAAGTAATTTTTGCAAAAAGTTTTCGCATGAGTCCAAGTGTATTCATATAAATAAGCTTGTTTTTGGTATATAAATGCAGATATGTAAACTTCAGCAGGAGCTGATGTGAGTGTAAACAACTTTGTGTGTTGCGCTTTACGCATTTTGTTTGGCACCAGCTGTGGTTGTCATGAGGAAAATGGCTTATTAAACATGCTAAATATCTTCTTTATAAATGTGGAAACTTCAGAAAGGTTTCTGTGAGTTTTAGATTTTAGGGTTAAATGATAGACAATTATCATTATTTCAGTATAAAAACAAGTCAATGGAAAGTCGCCACTATGACCGAAAAACAAACGTGTGTTTTTAATGGCCATCCAGCAGTGTAAAGAAAGCTCCGAGCAGAGCGTCTGGCTGCTAATTGGTGGTAATAATGATTTGATTGGTTCATTAAGGCGGAGTAAGCCTAGATGCAGGTTTTTGTTAATCACGCATCTGGCACTCCTTTAATTAAAGATGGGGGGGTCTGAATGTCTGCTAATTTCCACAGACTGTCTCCTCAATTAGTGCTTTTCTCACTCTCCTTTCCTTTCTCGCCCTCTTTCTTTCTGTGGCTCCCTCTCACACACTTTCGTTCTTCCCCCCAGATACCCTCACAGAGTGTCCACACAATTGCCATGGTAACGGAGACTGTCGCTCGGGAACATGCCATTGTTTCCCAGGGTTCCTTGGGCCTGATTGCTCACGAGGTATGCTCTCTTACTCGCGTGCGCACACACACAGTCACACATGACTCTCCAGAGAAATAAACAACCAGTGCCACTATTCATAATTGGTTTCAGATTGTCATTTGCGCAAGTACGGCTGGCTAGCAGGCTTATAGTGGGACTCAATTCCCAAGCCTGAACGGCTTCTTATTACCAGGAGGAAGCATCAATTAGTTTTATTTTCATGGTCTTTTTATTGTATTATTTTGTTTATTTTGTGGTGCTATTGTTTTTCTCTCCTAGCCGTCTGTTGGCTTTCTTTGTCAGTTTATCAGTCTGGTTTAGTCCATAAAGAAACCACTTGCAATGAAAACTTCACCTGTTGAATGTTATGAATGTCAAACTACTTTTATGACATTTTTGTTTTTGGTCTTTTAGCTTTTTTGCCCAATTGCTTTTTGTTTTTCTATTCAAAGCCGCTTGTCCAGTGCTGTGCAGTGGAAATGGGCAGTATTCCAGGGGGCGATGTCTTTGTTACAGTGGCTGGAAGGGGACAGAGTGTGACGTTCCTAGCAACCAGTGCATCGATATTCACTGCAGCGGACACGGAATCTGCATCATGGGCAACTGTGCCTGCAACACAGGCTATAAAGGAGACAACTGTGAAGAAGGTCAGGGATACAAATCAAACACCAGTGGTTTTGCAAAGCAAATTGTCCTATCCAAGCTTGTTCATTTCTGTTTTTTAAGAAAATATGTTAACATCAAAAATGTATTTTATGTCTCTTAAGAAACAGTGATCCTCCATTGAATGGTCTGATGTTAGAAAAGAGTTTATTTGTTTTGCAGAGTTTTTCATGTGTTTCCCTCCTTACAGACATCTTCAGCATCTCAAGTCTCAGTTCATAAGAGACCCATCATAAGTCTTAATGGAAGCATTTATCCAACACTGCTATTTTCGGCGTTCTTGCCATTAAACCCCACTGCATTACACCATCAAAGATGTGCAAGATAATGTGTTATCAACACGATCACTGATTACCCATTGGTTTGAGCAGGGATTGATTTTTTTTTCTCTCCTCTAGAAGTGTTTGAAAGCATTGTCTCTGTGGACACGGACAGGCTTTTCACCAGACCTGATAAAAAAGAGAGTGAGTGAGAGAGACAGAAGGGCTTGTTTGAGTGTCTAAGAGAGAAAAAAAATCTGTCCAATTCATATCGCCTTTCAGCATCAGTTTTGTTTAATGAGGAGCCTAACGCCTTGTCTGTAGCCATCAAAGGGACTCTTCTGCCTGTGACCTTCTTTGATAATTTACTGTCCCTGCAATAATCACTACCAGTGTGTTAATAGTTCAATATTCCAAAAACAATTGCCATTCTCCACTTCACAGAGCAAATAATTACATTGATGTCCCTGCTGATGTGCAGGTCCCTTACCCATCAGCATTGTGAGTGGGGAAAATGCTAGATTACAATTGATTTTTCTTAATTAGCAGAATTAGCTTTGTGCGTAGTGTTTATGTTACCGTGACTCGGCACGCAGCATGTAGAGTACTGACAGTGTTTATTTATTTTTTCCCTATAAGCCAGAAAGATTTTATTCCTGCTGCTCGATTGTAATGATTTGGCACGAACAACAAAACCGACTAATGCAATTTATGGAGGGAACTTTATTTTCTGGTCATGAATCGGCCTGTTGTCAATCAATGGCATGATTAAGCCCCATCAACTACCACACAATCAGAGGAATTAAGGGTTACTGAACCTCAGCCCTCTCCCAAGGGCTATTAAACATAAACACACACACACACACACACACACACATACAACCATACACCTGCACAGTAGCCCCTTATGGCTTTTGAAAAGCAGTGTGTAACACTGTCACACTCTGTGCACTCAGCCCTGCTTGCGCCTCAGTCCCCTTAAAAATTGCTTTTCCATCTGTAGCAGTGGACTTCTCCCAAAGAGATCTCTAGCACATTCTTTGAGAGCACATTGAGCGGCACATAGATCATGCTTCGCTACATGTACTGTCTGAATCTGCTTATAATGTGTGTGCGCTGGAACAGGGGGATTTTTGAGAGCCATATAATGCGAAGCTTATGCTATGCACACCTTGACAGTTAGCAAAAGATGGATTCCATTGAGATGAGTGAATTTTAAAAACGAATGTATTACTGTAAAAACAACACATATTTTTCCTATTTACTTTATATTGCACAATGTTCCCTCAGGTTAACAAACCCATTTTATTTCCTTTGCAAGCACACAATGCAGAGATGTCAAATAAACACAGTACATCTTCTCAGTCATTTTAAGTTTTTTTTTTTCACATTTGTTAGAGCGTAACCATTTTATAAATAATTTAGAATGGTTTTAATTGTTTGTATTTTATGAGTGGTTGCATTAATGTTCTACTTATTTTGTTTTTGTCTAATCCATTATTATAGTAACTGTCTATTTAGTATTAAAATGTATTAACATTTTACAAAATTATTCAAAGTTACAAGTACTATCTACTCATTCTTTAGTAAAAATAAAAATATGAACATTTATATAAACGTGTTAAAAGTGTTAGCATTAGTATTAACATTTTAAGTAAAAATGAACTTAAAAATTAGTGACTTCTTTGACTTAATGTAGCAGCTTGTAGTACTTTAATGTTGCCTCCATGCAAAATTACCTGAAAAGGTCCCTCCAAATAATTTTTTTTGTATACGTTTATTTTTTTTAATTTAGTAATGTCTTTATGCAAGAAAATGTAATAAAACATTTTTTTTTTTTTAAAGGTTTCATAATGCTTGCAATGGAGGGTCAAAAACAACATGCATTGTCTTGCTACCCTGCTAACTAACAGGTTTCGCTTTCTTTTCCAAACACACACACAGTGGACTGCCTGGACCCCTCCTGTTCATCTCATGGAGTGTGTATTCACGGAGAGTGCCACTGCAATCCAGGCTGGGGCGGCAACAACTGCGAGATCCTGAAGACTATGTGCCCAGACCAGTGCTCGGGACACGGAACCTACCAGACGGAGAGCGGCACCTGCACCTGTGACGCCAACTGGACTGGACCCGACTGCTCCATCGGTACCCTTTATGCACTCATGCACCCTCCTCCTCAATATGTCGGTCTTCCCACTTTATTACTTTATTATTTTATCTTGCTTTATTTGATACACTGAATGCCTGCTTATTGTTGTTAAAGGCATTAACAGGCTGTTATTTCAGATTTTCTGTCCTCCCCTCTGTTTAATCTGTCAGCAGACCTTCTCAAAGGCACGTTTGAGTCAACTTTAAATACACTATCATTATGAAATATCTTTCAGTCCATCAAAAGCTCAGACGCAGCTGGTGTGGTATGTGTGTGCACGTCTTGTGTTTGTGCGAGTGACGATACTGATCTCTGTAATAAGAGCAGTATTGGACTCCTGCTGTTTTAGGACTCACCCATGGTCGGCCTTTTAGTTATACAATGCTATTTTCCCAGCAGCAATCTGTGTCTAATGAAAATACTATTTCACCCTAGAGCCCCACACCGCAATCTCTCACTCACTTTTTCTCTCACTTCCTTTCTTTCTCACCCCATTTCGATCGAGGAAGAACCACCTGATGCCTTTGTTAACCACCACTTCCCTCCCTTCCTTTAATTAGCCGTACATTTCAATTAGTGCAGCGTTAATGGCCTGCACGCTCCCCCTCTGTCACGTTGACTGCTGCAGTGTTGTGGTAAATGCAGATAAACGCCTATTGCGTGGGGACATATTTTGTTTCGAAAAGTGTTTATAAAATAAGTATTACCCCTTTTGTCTTAGCTAATGATAGAGTGAGAAAAATTTAATTCAAGAGGAGGGCATGTGTCAACAGAAGTGTCACGCATGTGCCCCCTTAAAATTTTTTTTGGTTACACTTTATTTTAAGGTGGCGTAGTTACAATGTACTTACTCAAATAAGTACTGAGTAACATTAATTAACTACCTGTACTTACTATAGAGTTATGGTTAGGGTTTGGTTTAGGTTTAGTTACTTGTAATTATGCATAATTTACTGTTATTACTATAGTAAGTACATGTAGTAAAGTGTAACTACGTAACCTAAAAATAAGTATAAAAATAAATCTTACCCTTTTTTTTTTTGCCAAATGTTATTTTGGAAAGTGTATCTTGGAAAGTTAAGTTGCGCAGTTATTGTAAGTAACTAAAACATTAGTTTTTCTCAAATACTGTGGGAGAAATTACGTATTCACATTTCTTTGGTCAGCACTTCTTCACCAAACCAGAAACTTGTTCTTTTTAATTCAAATTATATATAAGTTATCATTAGCATTATTATTATTATTATTATTATTGTCACTTTAAAAATAATGAAACAAAATAGAACATGCGCTCACTGTATAAAACACATTTATAAAACACATTAATTGTATTTTTTTTTTTTTTTTTCAAAAAGAAACTGGGGGGGAAGTCATGGATAACACTTGTAATCACATTAGCCTATCAATACATGCTGTAAAAGTATTCATTGTTAGTTCATGATTCCAAATGCTAATTAAATTAATTGAACTAATGTCAATGAAGGGAAGGTTACCAAATCACTTGCTGTTTTGCTTTTTTAGTGTATTGATTTTTAAAATTTAAAGAAGCACATTGGGAATCAATTTACTAAATTCATATAATTGTGAGGCTTAGTTAAGTTATCGCCTAGTGAGCCAGGATTTGCCCCTCAAAAAATGAGGTGCATGACTCCTCGTACAAAATGGACACACTCAGACAATCAGTCCACACACTCTGGCTGCAACTCTTGCAAAGACAGTAATCCAGATTGATATAGTACAGTTGCAGCAGGCTTACGGCTCGAGCCGTCAGTTTTCCAGAAGTACTTCCCAGCAGCTGCTCTCCATCTGTCTGTGTGAACTTATTCCTTGTGCACAGCCTCTCTCTCTTTCAATCACACTCCCGCTCTACGGAAACTGAGGTGAACTTCAGCGGAGTCTCGTCTGATGAAGGATGAAACACACAGGCGCCCACACATACATGCTGAAGGGCTGCGTCACTCCTGCCCACCTGCAGGAGGCATAATAACAGCACGCAGCAGGGAAGCCAACCACTAACTGGCACTCGCCTGACCCAAGGGCTGATGGGAAATTCTCTCCACATTTCTTCACTTCTGTTTCCTTGTCTCAATACACTTTCACCAGCTCAGGCTGGGTGTCATGTCATGGTTTCACACCTTGTCAGGAAGCGCCGGAGATAGAGTCAGAAAGGAGGTTGAAGAAAGGAGTTTAACAATACCCCATCCCATGATTTGTCTTTATCAGGAGATGTCTTTCTAGTGCTTTGTTTCTTCCGTGACGGGGTGTGTCAGGCTGCAAGGCTCTGGTGGAATGGTGTGTGTGGGCTGTTAAACTGCAGCTTGCTTTGCGCCAGTCTGTCTTACTCTGCTATTCTGCCAAACCCACTCACATCTACATGCGCACGTACACAAACTCATAAACTGAATCCAAATCGCTATCAGACACTTTTCACAGGATATCATTCAAAATACACCCAATTTTCCCTCGTCAGCTTTTGTTGCCAGTTGCATTTACGCCCAGGTATGATAAACATGAAACTAGTTTCTATTGACAACAATTTCTGTATAGAAGCTTTTGTCAATTCAGAATCATTTCCTGTAAACATGCCAAAAAAAAAATGTGAAAAGTAACAAACCTGCAAAGAGAAATGCTAATAAAATGCTTCCATGATAGCTTCGATCCCAAAAGCCATTCAAACGCACTCCTGATGTCTGGCAGAGCGTGAAGTGTGTATAAATTGATTTATTTTGGCTTGATGTGTTTGCTTCAATCTATGTGGGATGCCTGTCTTCTGGGTCCGGGTGGAAAGTTCAGCGTGTCAATTCACATCCGTGTCTGTACGCTCTGATGTCTCCTCCCCTTCCCCCAAACACACACCTTTAGCCAGCACCCCACCGCCAAAGCCTCCATGAGGAGCGCACACACTCCAGTAGGTCAGAGAAGGTTGAGATGTCATCATTGTTAAGGGGTGCCGACTGAGGTGGGGCGGGCAGTCCCCCCCCCGCCACCCCGCCACACAGCCTTCTAGACACAGCAGGGGTCTGCAGTTATCTATTTCCTGTCATAAGTTGTTCACACTTGAAGTCAATAACTTAGACTTGACTGTTCTCAGGAATGTAACCTCTGCTCTTGTTGTTTTGAGTAGAGGAGACTTGCACTTGAAATGTGCTACCACCTTGTAGAACACATGACCGTTGTCATCCTTGGCTAGGCTGCAGCCCAGAACAATTTTAATTTTTTCACCTTTGTTTGTGTTTGCAGAGGTGTGTGCAGTGGACTGTGGCTCTCACGGTGTGTGTATAGGAGGAAGCTGTCGCTGTGAAGAGGGTTGGGCTGGTTCGGTATGTGATCTGAAAGCATGTCACCCACGCTGCACTGAGCACGGAACCTGCAAGGACGGCAAATGTGAATGCCACCAGGGCTGGACCGGAGAACATTGCACCGTCGGTAAGACAAACAATCATCAGTACGGTATGCCAGTATTTACACTACATGGCCTAAAGAATGTGAATACCCTCCTTAAACATAAACAGGTTTGGCTCCTTAATTCAAGTTAATTTCAGGGGCCTTTTCTGTTCCAGCATGACGGTGATCCTGTGTATAAAGCATCTAACCTTACTGATTTCACTTTTGTCTGAATGGGAGAAAATCCCACAGCCTTATTTTAACATCTAGTAGAGAAATGTGAGAATAAACTACCTTTTTTATGCCACCAAGCTCATAAGGGTGGTGTTTGGGTGTCCACATATTTTTTTTTGCCAAATAGTGTATTTGCATAATGTGTACAAAGTTTTTTTCTCTCTCTGTCTCTCATTATTTCCAGCTGGTGTTGATGCTATTGTATCAAAGTCATTTGCTATTTGTTATGAAGGTTTAACTCACATCTTTGAGCTTGTTTTGATTGCATATTCCCTTTGTTTTTCTTCTTCTCCTCCACCTGCTTTGGCTCTTCCACCTCAACAGGAAGAGGACTATGAGTGTTTGTTCTGTTTTGTACCTTCCCCCTGATCTTTGCTTGCTATCAAAGGGTTGACATTTTCATTGCAGTTGATGCAGGCTTCCACATGGAAACACCTATTCTGAAAATCAGGGGGCTAAACGACAGCAATTTCTTCTTACACAAGCATTAAGCTCTGTTCATTATTTAAATCTCAAAGAAAGACAGTCATGGCAAGTTGGATAGCATGTGTCCTCCTGGTTTAGTCTGGTTAATGCTGGTTAGTTGTGGTTTGGTGCTGGTCTTGCACCAAATTGTCCATCTTTTTTTCTTTTTTTTTCACTTATCTATGAAAATATGGCCAAAAAATCAATATATATTTCTATTAAATTTTACATTTTAAATAAAGTCCCTCTGTTTCTTCTCAAACTCAAAGTCTACAAGTTGCTTAACCGTCAGTCGGTGTTAGCGTGTTGGCTACATCCTCCACCAGCTCAACTCTCAGCAGGGTACGTCAGCTGCTCCATTACTCAACACGAGCGATCGAGGTACGCGGCCTTGTTAGCAAGCAGGCCTGTTTCGCTGGGCAGCTTTATGAGAATCTGGCCAGCATTTTGCTATTCGTCTTCCAAATTAGCACGGTTAGCACGTAATTCTGTCCTGCTCTTCTGTTCGAGCCAGCCACCCACACACCACACTCTCACCCCGACTCCAAACTTTACTGAGCAAAAATGCTTGCTGAGTTTGATCACTTAATGACCTTGTTGCTCTAAGTTTAAACATTATAAATGGCCGTAAGACTGTAGGAGACCATATTTTAAAATACATGTCAGTGGCTTTAATGGATTGGCCAATTTTATAGTTTCATTTAAGCTGAAGTGTGAAATTTCTGTGCTGCTACCATCACCAAATGAAATTGCAAACATAATGACTGTTATCAAACATGTTTGCTGAATACTTACCCTGCTGGTCGTTGGTCTGCAGAAGAAATTGTACACGCCATTGGTTAAGCCAATGCTGCTGTATTAGACTTGTCTGGGTGCTCTATCAAAAAGAGCATTGTGTTGACACTTTTCAGAGAAATTCAACTACGAATGGCTTGCTTACTTACTTATCCCTGCATATTAACACCTCAAGTTTAAAGTGTTTACAGTATAATCCATTTATGTGCAAAACATTTTACAGGTTGTGTTTACTTTGTGTGTGGCCTTCCAGAGTTTGGACGATTGAATATATCTCTTTAGGCCAAGGTTGATACTTCGTCCCTCTTTGCTGAGTGCATGCATTGCAGAAGGTGTGTGTGTTTGAAAGAGAGCACAAGAGGGAGCTAAAAGAATTATGGTACCTCATACATCATATATGTCAGACTGAGATAAGGGGCCTCTTGGATCCATGCAGGGGTGTGTGTTTGTGTATGTGTGAATTGTGTGTTTGTGTGTGTGACCTTCCCTGTCCCTCTACACCCACTCACTCTCATTAGACCTCTTCACAGTGAGTCCACACACACATGCCTGCATTACAGCATACTTGCGTCATGATTCTTTCACACAAAGACACTTAGACACTGTACTGTAAGACAGCTCTCAGACTGACCAGCAGCATCCAGACATTTTCAGTATGTATTTTATTGTTATGACATGAAGTCTTTCTCAAAAAGCCTAAAAAAAAATACAGATTTTTTTTCTGAGCTATGCTTTTTTTCTTAATCTGATTGGGGCCACTTTCATATATTGTCCTAGATCCTGGACAGTTTGAACTGATTCAATGAAATGTATAAAATTCTCTCAATATTTTTTTCCTCCCAAAACTATTCTAATGACATGCACTTTAGGAAACTTATATGCCGATATAAAGCTAATCTATACTGAAGTATTCACAATGTTACTTAATTTTATATCTTCAGCAAAATCTAGAGTATTTGATATATCATCAAGCCCTAATCCTAACAGAACATTATGGTCTGTAATGAGAACTTATCCAGACAGTACATCAGATTTTTAAAAGAGGCATGTGTTTGATTTAGCTTAGTGTGACTCAGATCTGTTTATTCATTTGGAAATTATTTGGGAGCTTCATGAGAGGAGGAGAAGGAGAGTAGGAGCATGAAATATTTCTCACAACACCCAAAACACACTCTCTGCCAACTGCACTTTCTCTTGTTGACGGCTGCGATGCTCTTTTTAGATAACGGGTTATTTCAGGAGTTGTTGAGAGTTAATAGAACTTCTCGAAGAATACTCAATTTAGTGGGTTGAGGTACATTTAATAATTTTTTTAATCCACTTGTAATCATATCACAAAATGGCATCTATAGGAGTGGAAGTCCTCGTATCATATAAATGAGCCAGTCATATTTTATATATATATGTAAACCACCTGTTTGTTTACTCTGAAATGTGCATGTGCATTAGCAATATATTTTTCTATTCCGATTTTTTACCAAAAAAACTTCTTGACTAGTTTTTTGGAAATTTCTGTTTTCCCTTATTAGTAGTTGCGTCACTGAAAATAGTAACTGAGTGAACTGAATTAAAAGGACTTTGGTGTAACCAAACTTCACTTAACAACAAGTTTGGGAATATGATGAATCACAATGCTGGCATGTTGTATAATGTGAATAAATGGTGCATATTCTGGAACATGAACATACTCATGAGACCATTTTCTTAGGATCGTTTATTAGTAATAGCTCTTTTAAGACTCTTTATGACTAAAGAAAAGAGATTTTTTTTTGTGGGAAGTGTGGCTCGTCAGAAGCTTCCACTGCCAGACATTTAAGATTTTTTATTAAGACTTGTATGCTTCATTAGGCCTTGGGCCCTTCCAGATCATTCATCAGAAGCACAACTCTTACTGTGAGAAAGCCATGGATTACAGCAAGCTGTGCACACACATCAGTCAACCCTGTTGGAGCATACAGAAATGTACCCACACACACATTTATCCAAAATGATCTTGTCAAACTTCCGTATTGTAAAAGTCCACAAATTGAACTATGGTGTGAATAATCCTAAAGCATTATTGGAGCAGATCGGTTTACTCAGGAGCCATTTTGGTACGGCCCCCAGGCAGTTATTTTGTAGTCATGCAAGTAGAATGAGGAAAGACCGAAATATCCAAACTGCTTGGCAAGGGTAGGTTTCAATAACATGCCAAATCACAAATAAAATCTGACAACCATGGTATCACAAATGTTACTTTTAAAGTTAAACTCTGTCTACAAAAATATGTTTTTCAGGTTTGTCCAGCTGATAGACATGCATGTGTTAGAGCAAAAAGGTATTCGTCAATGGCTGTTATATATTAAAGGCAGGACTTTTTTCCCCCAACACCTACCATTGAGCTTTGTGATATATCGCATTTATTTCAGCACCAGTGTCACATGTTTAATATTTTTGTGGAAACCGTGATACACTACCATTTCCAAAAAGTATGATTTAAAAAAAATATTTTAATTGGCAAGGATGCATTAAATTGATTGAACAAAAGATTTCTATTTCACATAAATGTTGTTATTTTAAATTATCTATTTATCAAAGAATCCTAAAAAAATCACTTTCTACAAAAATATTAAGCAGCAAAAACTGTTTTCAACATTGATAATAGTAAGAACCATTATTAATAATTGAGCACCAATAATAATTGATGATACCTGTACGTTGATACATAATGAAAATATATTAAAATAGAATTATTTTAAAAGTTTATTATTATTACTTTTGTCCACACTGTAATCTAAACACACTGAAATGACTCGGTTACTAACGTAACCTCGTTTCCCTGAGAGGAGGGAACGAGTATTACGTAAGTAGCTTACGCTATGGGGAAAACTCCTTTTCTCGAGAATATTGAAGTCTTTATGTAAAACGCATTGCAGCTGCACAGCTGACAGCAATGAACGAAGGAGCTCGTCATTGGCTGTGCTGCGGCAACTTGCTCGAACCAATGACGGGGCGACTCTGAATGCGCGACCAATGAGCGCGCTTCGCGCCCGCGCGCGTCAGAGCCCGCCAAGATGGGCGTGGCAAAGAGCTATATACTGGGCGTCCCGTCATGAGAGTTCTTTAGGTTAAAACGACTGAAGCGAACTAACCAAGCACAAGCACGGCAGCTTACGCAATACTCGTTCCCTCCTCTCAGGGAACCGAGGTTACGTTAGTAACCGAGTCGTTCCCTTTCGAGAGGTCTCTCCTATTGCGTAAGTAGCTTACGCTATGGGAACACCATGCAAAACGCCGTGCGTGCTGAACTTCGTCTTATGATAGCCAGAGGCAGGTGCCTGAGCTGAAAAGCAAAGTTATCATCCAACTAGCCGGCAGAGGCAAGCTTTATATGTGGGAAAAAATACAGAGCGGCTAGAAGGCGCTCAGTGTGACACAAGCACATACATAATCTAGATACGAACTCGTAGTTCAACTAGCATCATGCTGATAGTACATTGGAATGCAATGTCGGGACCTGTAGGTTGTAGAACCTTATAAATGTGGACGGTGAGGCCTAGCCTGCCACCGCACAAATATCCTCGATCGGTATCCCGCTCGACCATGCCCAGGAAGAAGCCACACTCCTGGTGGAGTGTGCTTTGACTCCCCAGGGTCATTGAAGCCCCTTAGCTTCATAAGCCAGCGCTATAGCTTCAACTATCCAGTGAGAGATTCTCTGCTTTGAAACGGCGGAACCTTTCGTACGGCCGCCAAAGCATACAAACAGTTGTTCTGTCTGTCTGAATAGGGCAGAACGCTCCAAATACACTCTGAGAGCCCTAACGGGGCAGAGTAGATTAGCGTCGTGTTCGTCTGCTGGAGACGATAGCGCAGTTAGGGAGATAACCTGTGCTCTGAAGGGAGTGGTGAGCACTTTAGGAATATACCCATGTTTCGGTCTAAGGATGACCCTGCAGTCGTTAGGTCCGAATTCTAGGCAGGCAGCGCTTGTCGAAAGCGCGTGCAGGTCGCCCACTCTCTTGACCGAGGCGAGTGCCAGCAAGAGCGCAGTCTTGAGCGAGAGCTGTTTAAGGTGCACGGTTCGGAGTAATTCGAACGGGGGTCCTTTAAGAGCGTCTAGGACAGTAGCTAGGTCCCAGATCGGCACTGAGGGGGGGCGTGAAGGGTTCATCCTCCTAGCGCCCCTTAGGAAACTAATAATTAGGTCGTTTCTTCCCAATGGACGTTCCATTACAGGGTCGTGTGACGCTGTGATGCCCGCCACATATACTTTGAGCGTGGAGGGGGTGCGGCCCGCCTCCAGAAGCCCTTGTAGAAAAGCGAGTACGTTCGTAATCTCGCATGTTTCAGGGTTCAGGCCCTTGGCATTACACCAGTCACTGAACACTTGCCATTTCTGGGCATATAAGCGTCTCGTGGAGGGCGCCCGCGCCTCAGCGATGGTATTTAGTGCTCCGCTCGTGAGGTTCCTGGGAACCCGTTGAGGGGCCATGCATGAAGGGCCCACAGATCGGGGCGGGGATGACGCTCTGATGAGAGACGCGCTGTCATTTGCATCGAGTCTAGAACTATGCCCAGGAAAGAAATCCTCTGGCTGGGAGATAGTATGCTTTTTGCAAAATTGATTCTTAGACCCAGGCATTCTAAATGGCTGATAATCCAAGATCTGTGTGTTATTAACTGACTTTCTGTTTGAGCTAGAACCAGCCAATTGTCGAGATAATTCAGTATTCGCACTCCCCTTCGCCTTAGGGGGGAAAGTGCTGCATCCATACATTTCGTGAATGTACGGGGAGCCAGGGACAGGCCGAACGGAAGTACTGTGTACTGGTATGACTGTCCCTCGAAAGCGAATCTCAGAAACGGCCTGTGATGAGGCCCTATTGGAATGTGAAAGTAAGCATCTTTCAGATCCACTGATAGAAACCAATCTCCTGGGCGTACTTGCGCAAGGATATGCTTGGTTGTTAACATTCTGAACGAGCGAATCATTAGTGCTTTGTTCAGGTGTCTGAGATCTAGGATGGGGCGGAGACCGTCATCCTTTTTCGGGACAAGAAAATAGCGGCTGTAAAAACCTGCCTCGCTCAGAGAGGGGGAAACAGTTTCCACAGCGCCCTTTTCTATTAGTTTGCGCACCTCGGTGCGTAGAACATGTGAACACTCCTTTCTCACTTTCGTCTCGACCACAGTCGTAAAACGTGGTTGTCTGCGAGCGAACTGGAGCGAG
This sequence comes from Gila orcuttii, assembly GCA_026230005.1. Taxonomy (NCBI): domain Eukaryota; kingdom Metazoa; phylum Chordata; class Actinopteri; order Cypriniformes; family Leuciscidae; genus Gila; species Gila orcuttii. Next base: position 24,098,855 of record JAPDVR010000002.1, on the reverse strand, counting down.
TATCCGTGCTTTACTATATTCAATACCCATTTCGGCATATCTGGAATGTTTTCCCATGCCGCTGCGTGTACAGATATGGGCTGAATACAGGCTAGGGGCGGGCCGCTGTGACGTAGGGACCCGGCCAGCGAATCGCCTGAGCTCGTAGCTCTGAGGCGCGGGCGCGCGCTGAGCAGCTGAGTGACTGGGCACGTGTGTGATTACAACAGTGCGCGCTGTGTCTGTAAAACTCGCAGCCTGAGCTGGGGTTGTGTTTGACACTGTAAGGACAGTGTTTATAAGTGGGGGTGCATAAACAGTGGTAGGCACACGCGTCACTTTTATAATGTTTCCCGCTTTTACTGGGGATGAATTTATAACTGTGTGAACAGTGCTTGTGTGTAGTGGTGCGTACATGACCGTAGGCACGTGATCTACATTCATGGGGAGCGCAGCCTGAGCTGGGAAGGAATTTGGCACTGTTTTGACAGTATCTGGGAATGCACACTTTGTGGACATGTGAACCCTTAGTGACACAGGCAGAAAAAGACTCTTTTTGTGTTTTCTGTGCGTCGCCGTAAAAAGGGTGTTTGTTTGCTGGTGAGCGAGCTCTGTGACTGGCCCATTGACTGCTGTATGGACATATCCAGCCGCCTGTAAGGGGACTGGGTAATGTTTGAGCTTTTGCAGAGAGAGTGGTCCGGCTTTTGCAAGACACACACTCTCTCTTCTCATTCTTGTGGCTAGGACGGCTTTCGAGGCTCAGGGTTCAGCACAATCTTGGGCCGAGGACCCCGTCGCTCAGAAGGCGGCTTGCGGTTGTGAGAGCGCGAGCGGCGTCGAGCGTCAGCCTGAGGCGCGGGCTGAGAGGCGGTGGGAGCTGTTCTAGCCCGCTGCGGCTGTGGCGGTCTCTGTCTGCTCTGCGATGAGCTGGAGCGCTTGGGCAGGAAATGACGCATAGCTTGTGAAGCGTTCTGGGCCTCAGTGAATCGTTCGGCGAAACCCTTAACCGCCGGTCCAAACAGCCCGCTGGTGGAGATAGGCGCGTCGAGAAATGGCGCCTTATCCGCGTCCTTCATCTCAGTCAGAGTTAACCACAGATGGCGCTCGAGAACAGTCAAATTAGCCATAGCACGGCCAATAGACTGGGCGGTGGCCTTCGTGGCTCGCAGAGGTATATCAGTTGCGCTGCGTAGGTCCCTAAAGGCTTCGGGTTCGGGGCCAGACTCGTCCATAGAGCGGAGAAGCTTGGCTTGGAACACTTGAAGTACCACCATTGAGTGAAGCACTGATGCAGCTTGGCCGGCAGCGGCGTAGGCGCGACCGGCGAGAGCAGAAGTAGTGCAGCAGGGCTTCGAGGGGTGGAAAGCCCAGATGATGTGACGATCCCCGTCCGGGAGAAGGTCTCTGCACGACGCGCAGGAAGGCATTTGAAACAACGCCTCAGAAAATTGCTCTTTTACAAGTGTCGCGGGGCGAACAGATGTAAAATACTTGCGTGTGTAGCACGCCGGATGGCTCAGTAGGATGGCGTTCGAAGGCGGCTGAAGGTGCCGACTTCAATATTCTCGAGAAAAGGAGTTTTCCCCATAGCGTAAGCTATGCATCACAATATTACATTTTATTTATTTTTATTTATTTATCAATTCAGTATAATTAATACAACATATTTAATGTTTGATCTGTAGAGTACCTTGCATGCAGTCGAAAACAAATGCATGCGGTATTGAAGCGTCTGTCCTTCAAAATCTCCCATTTATTATCACGCATACACACGTGCATACAGACAAAAAAAATCAATAGCAAAACCTACAGCACGCTAACACACAACTACATCATCTTGATTTCCATTGCCCTCAATTCTCCCCTCACATCAAACCATGTCAGATAGATGGATGATTAAAGCAAAAACAGCACGCACTGTACATATACAAATCATTTTCCACGCTTTATCATTTCAATCAGTAATTAATGGAACGCCCTGTTACAGCATATTAATCCAAGTATGCTCTGAAAAGGGAACGGGAATCAGACTTGCAGTCGGCGGAATGCTGTGGATGGAGGTGGTGGTGGCATGCACTATGCTGTCATTACGTTGGCGGGGCATCTGTTGGTCAGGAAGAGGGCTGACACATTACTAACATTTGATTGGTTCTGTGGGATGGCTTGAGGTGCCCATGAGCATGATTAAAACACATGTTTGGCCTCTATGTCGCACTTGCTATACCCACAGCTGTGGGGGAATGTATACCACCATGTGGTTGTGCATAGCAATTAGGATAATGGTAATTAATATAGGCTTTCTCTCTTTTTCTTTTTGGAAGAACAGTGACTGAGTCGAGCTGGACGCGATGTGTAATTGTTTCCAGATTAATGTCACTTTAATCAGAGCTCTTTGAATGTGCACGTAAATAATGAAGCATTGATGTCCATAAAGGGATGATTGCCTTTTTTTTGTCTCTCCTTCTCTCTCTCTCTCTCTCTCTCTCTCTCTCTCTCCCCTCAGGACCATCAATGTAAATGAACAAAAGTTTGTTGTAATTAGCCAGTAATTGGCTGCCCTCACTGGCAAGTTTCCAGCTCAGAGTATGCGTTAGCTTGTGTTTTCATAACCCGTTGTGTATTCTGGGATAGATACGCAGGCCGGTCTTCTACAACTGTCTAAGTTATGGATCTCCCAGACATAACAGTGAGTGTGTGGAAACGAGACACGCGAGGAATTTAATCAGTATGCTCTTGCTCGCGCTCTCTCTCTCTCTCTCTCTCTCTCTCTTGCTCTCGCTCACACTCTCGCTCACACTCTCTCTCTCTCTCTCACACACACACACATACACACACACACACACACACACACATACACATACACACAACCTCTCAATCAGTCTCAACCACACACAGTCGTCTTCCATTCACACAAGAGTGTCTTCCTTAAGAACATAATCCAGCTAATGAAGCCTCTGCATTGTAGCGTTGTTATGCTTGTATTAAAATGTGACCTTTTATTTAAGATGATTTGTTGTGACTTAGCATATGTAATGTTATGACACGCCACACAGGGTTTCTCCCAAAGCCTTGTCAGAAATCATTTCATTTAGCCACAGGAAGGAGATGATTGCTCTCGTACACATGCGGATGATTCAGAGCTTATCCATACAGTATTCCCACCAGCACACACTTTTTTTTTCTCACTCAGGGCCATATAATATTTCACTCACACACTGAGAGGCTCAAGGATAATAGACCTGATGTGATGACAATGTGAAACGTGAAATAGCAAACATACAGCAGGATTCTTGAACCACATGTCAATCATCGGGATGCAATTTCCAATTAGCATGTGAGGCCCCGTTCGGTGCGCTTTTCTAACAGTACTGTAAATCCCATGATGCCTATGTTATTTACTTTATGCATTATGAGTGATAGTGTCACACATTTGAAAACAGATTTATGGGAACGCTCTGTGAATACTGAACAGGAAGAGAGAGTTATTTTCTACGGGGGTGTTGTTTTTCATTTGTTCCACAAATGGTGTCGCAGAGGATTGTGCAGGGTACCTTTGGGCTTTACGGAACCACACAAGTCCAAGACTGCTCAGTGGACGTATTTTTGCTTTATTTAACCCAGTATGTAAGTTTTTGTAAAGGAGTTGTAAAGTACACTGAAAACCATTTGGTGTATGATTTACTTTGAAACAATTTTCACTCAGAAATTGCTTGTAAAATTCACAAAGAAATGGGAAGTAAATTAAATGTGATATTTTGAAGTAGAAAGACTGAAATTGTGTTGTTGTTTTTTAAATCCATGTTTTATTTACAACTTAGAAAAATCTTTTTATATATATATTGATGTGAGAAAGGAGAAATCAGTTAGCATGTCTACTCGTTTTGAATGTCTGTCAATAGAAGATGCACTTTGGAACCAGATGCTGAAATTATGACATCTTCCAGCAGTACTAAAAAAGCTCTTAGTTTCTGTATGTGGTTTTCAGTTTGACTGTCTTTTCACACCTTTTTAACATCCTCTTTCTCTTCCTTTTTCTTCTTCTTCTTGCTTCCTATAAAGCTCACCCGGAGACGTATGTCCAAGGTACTGTATCTTTACTCCTTTCTCTCTCTCTCATTCTCTCTCCCTTGAGCTCTTGTGTCCCGGATTGAGGTCTTTATGACATTTTTATGGCGCATTAATAACCTTTTCTCTCTCTCTCTCCTCTGCGTGTCTGCTATTATTGTGATTCTTCATTGGCTTCTTTTTTTGGACTGTCAGAAATCCAATCCAATGTCCTCAGTGCTCTCCTTGGATAATGTTCCAACTTCTGCAGAACCATCCCCCTCGCCACAGCTAAATCACCACTGCTCCACATCTGCAGTTTAGCACCTCCTCCGTGTCCCAGAGTCGCACTCACGTTCGTTTAAAAAAAATAAAAATAGTGTGCCATGAAACCTGCACGCAAATGACGATCAGCCATGTTTATTTTATAATGAACTACGAACTGGCGGTGTAAACGGAGATCAAGTGAAGAGATACTTGCAGATTCTTGTTTACTGTTACTGAGGTGTTTTTGGAAATGATTTCACAGGGCTAAATCAGTGCTAAGCCAAGTGTGATTCTAGACTCGCATAGTGGCATATGGTGCATCAGACCGCCAAGATTTTTTTTTTTTTTTTTTTACCATTTAAGATGTTTCTTAAACTCTTACTGGCTTACTTTGATACTTTTACTCCAAACCTCAATAGGTTAGCTCGGAACATGTTTTTTGCTTGTTTTCATTATTTTACCACATTCCATGTTGCTTTTTTTCATTTTCTCACTCACTACAATGCTAAACCGACATAGCATGTAGTGTATCTCTGTATGGTATTTATTCATGCGTTGAGTAACACAACATACACGCTGTGGCAATCCTCCAGACGGAGTCGGCCAAAGTCGAAACAGCTCCCACTCCTCTTTCAACATCTCGCGTTGCTCCTTCTCAAAGCCCTTCTTTCCTTTCCTCCTTCTCTTTATGGTCATTTGCTTCCTTTCTCTCTCTTTTCTTTCCCTTTTGTGTTTTTGTGTTCTGAATCGTCCTTCACTTGGACTCAAGTGCTCAGATTTTTTTTGTTAATTTTCTTTCCCGAATTTTCCTCCCTCCCGGCCCCATAATAGGAGAGAGGATAGGATTTAAAGGTAATGCATACCAAAGCCCCAAGGAGACTGTCACAAGCAATCACTCCGCTGTCTCTCTGTGTCTTTCTTTTCTTGTTTCTTGTTTTCTTTCTTTCTCCCTCCTTCACTTTTTGTCTTGAAGCACGATGTCAGCGTGTCTATGTTCTAGTCTCCTCGCTCTATTTATTGTTGTCCTTTATATCTGCCAAATTCATCATTGTTTGTCTTGAACAAGCCACAAACACACACACACGCAATTACTGACACGTGCACACACACACACACACACACACACACACACACACACCTGTGGTCCTTGAGTTTTGTTTGGGAATCCTGTGGGTCCTGTCTCCATGCATCCCGCAGCCTGACCCCTGGTGTTTGTTAGCCTAGCTTCTCCCACAGTCCTCCCCTTCCCTCCCCTGGCCTCTCTCGCTTTCCTCTGATTCCGTCCGGCGGAATGTGACCTGGGCAGAAAGTATAGCGCTGGAGGCACACACTCTCTCGCCAGCTCAGATGTCCACCCTATACTTTATGCCACTGGGATTCTCTGTGTGCCGTAGCTTCACATGGATGCCATTGCTAATTTATGATTCCTTCACCCTTTTATATCCCTTCCTTTGATCTCTTTTTCTAAATTCAATTTTCTTTCTTTTAATTCATTTTCTTTAAATAAATTTTTCATTTGGATTCCTCAATCGGTTCTTTTTCCTTTTGAATCTCACCTTGATTTTCTCACCAACATATGCCATCCCTTTTGAAATGATTGGTTGTGTCGAGAGAGAACATCCGTTACATCCATGTGAATCTACAGCCCCTGTGCATCTCTCTAGGCCTGTTTGAAGTCCAGCGTCAGTCTGTGTTCACCTTTAAACCTTTACTTTCATTCTCGACGATGTCAGTGTATCTCTGTTTGGATTACCATTTGTGTTTCACAAGTTGAAGACACACTGTGTCCTACTGTGGCCACATATATGTCGATTTTTAACTGCAACAGAACAACTTTCAGAGAGAATACTGTCATATAAATTTTAAAAGACACATAGTGACTCAGTCCAACACACATTTAAACATGCACACGCCAGTACTAGTGTATGACGGCTCTGTCTGTCTCTGCAGAGGGATGTCCAGGTCTGTGCAACAGTAATGGCCGCTGCACCCTGGATCAGAACGGCTGGCATTGTGTCTGCCAACCAGGCTGGAGAGGGGCTGGATGTGACGTTGCCATGGAGACGCTCTGCGCAGACGGCAAGGACAATGAAGGAGGTGAGGTCACCGGTGACTGGATGCATAAATGTTATCAAATTTAAATGGGATGCATATGGGAAAGTGTATGTAAATATCACATACATATTTGTCAATGATAATCAGGTCAAGTATGTCACCCTGGTGGAAACGGTAAAATGTGCATGTTTAATTGTTTATGAGACAACTGACATATTGTGACATTGTAATTTCTTCACGCTCAGTAAAAGTCATGATAAATTAAGTTTAGTAAGTAAAGTTTTTAAGCAGGTTTTAAACACACCAAAACTTGTTATGGCCGTCCTAAGCAAATGGATAGAAACAGAAAAGTAAGCATATATTGATTTAGAAGAGTCACGCTATTTCTCACTCTTGTATCCCATCAGAATATAGCACACAAGACATGACCCTAAGACCAAAGACAAGTAAATCTCAAAACTGGAAGTTAGCTTAGAGTCTGAAGGTTCTACTTCTAGTTTTGACACACATCAGGGAGACTGACTATGACAGAGCATCTCTTTTTACTTGCATTCAACAAAAATGACAGGCCTGCTCAAGGGGCAAGTAGTCGTGAATCCTTCTCCACTGATCTTGCATTCAGGGCGTGTGTGTCTGGATGCAGAACGTCTTGGTACATGAGAGGTTCTGTTGCACGCTTGAGGTCCAGAATGCGGTCTAGGTCTAAAAATCTTCTCCACTGAGCTGAATGCATGAACCTTTAAACACAGCCCAATTCCAAAGCATTTGAGGAGATTGTTTTTCTAGTTGGAGATAATGCGGTCTGTAACATCTTAAATCTGAAGGATTTACAGTCCTCTGGAAGCCTGAAAAGAAGCTTTGAAGTGTTTCCAAAGCGGAAAGAAAAATATACAGTAAGGTTATGATATATCCTCAGTCGTACAGTAATCGTGCCACGTTTTGCAGATTTTCTTTGAATTTGGCTTCCTTTCAATAGCTATTACAAAGAGGTACTGTAAAAAGATCAGAACATAAAGTTCTTTACATAAACAAACATAAAAAATAAATACGTTTCTCCTTAAATATACATACATGTCCAAAGATCCCTTTACGTGACCTCTGTTTTTTGTGACCTATACGCAAGCACCAAGTCAAGATTCTGCTCCCTCTAAAGGAACCTTTGCATGTGCGTGTTGACTTTGGCCATAGCGGACCGGATTCAAAGCAGCGTGAGAGTTACGAGAGGTCCAGATCTCACATGAAGTTGCGTGGTGCTTTTGGCAGGGGGTGCCGGGACCCTCGTAAGGCAAAACAAACAGTCAGACACTCTGCCTCGGATCTCACCAGAGCAGTGTCAGCTCAGGGTGCTGTAAAGAAAGAATTGGTCTCATACTGATTAGCGCAACAAATGTGCGTGTTTGCACATGTGTTCTTTTACAACCCCCCTGTGACCGTGTGCCAGATGTACACAGGGCTTTTTATAAACTAGCTGAGACGGATGGCAGAGGTTTATGGCACTTACCTGCGGGAGATCAGATCGCATTTCCACACAAAGCATTAACCAGGTGTATACTGATAGAGGCAAGAGAGAGTCTTGACAATGTGAAAGAAGAAAGAGAGGATATTGCTGTCATGTTTCTGACCCTAAAGGTGAAAGAACTAATGGTTGGATGATGTATGAAGCATAGATGCAAAATCATTTAAACTCTCTCACACTATAAGCGTGTGACGGGATCTGTAAGACAGGACACAGGATATACTATAATACTCTTGAACACATAGAACCTCATGTTTTTTATGTGCATTGTTAAGTGAGGTGTGTGTCTATGTGTGCAGATGGCCTGGTGGACTGTATGGATCCAGACTGTTGCCTGCAAAGCTCGTGTCAGACTCAACCCTTCTGCCGTGGCTCTCCTGACCCCATCGACATCATCAGCCAGAACCAACCCACAAGCCCACAGCAAGCCGCTCAGTCGTTCTATCAGCAAATCAGCTTCCTCATTGGCCCAGAGAGCACGCATGTCATTAACGGAGACAACCCGTTTAACAGAAGGTATGGCTGTATCAGGGCTCATCAATAAGGATGCCATAAAGGCCCAAGCCTTTTTGGGCAAGTGATGAACTACATCTTACATTGATAATTTAAAAATGTTTTATACCAGCCCAACTTAAACAGTGTTTTTTTTTTTTTGTGGTCTCTTGAGTGTTGTGAGTTCAGTGAGTATTTGAAGTAAAGTAATCCAGCTGGATGATACGTTTGCACTTAGATCAGTTAAAATCGATAAAAAAATGAATCAAAAACTGACTTTCTTCTCTGGGTTAACAGCTGCAAGGAAAACTATCGTGAGTTCTCGGTTTCCTCCTAATTCTTTGTCAAAACAACAATTATTGTCCTATTTTATAGATATTGTTCATTTGGAGCGATCCACTGTCTTAATTAATAGAGCAAAGCCAACTATTCTACACCGGAACCGAACTCATGACAGCTTGATTTCCATTCTTAAAACTTAAGTGATCTAAAGGTATAGGATAGGAGAGTATACTAAGATATAAATTAAGGCAAATGGGAGTGCAAGTTCTCTTGTTTGTTTGAACTGTTTCTTTTTTTCTCCACCTTTTATTTTGATAGACACCTTAATTACCTTTATTTCAACGGACACTTTCTTATTTCAACAGACACTTTCTTCCTGTAAATCATTTATCTCTGAAATTATGTATATAGATATTTTATTTTTATTTATTCTTCTTTATGTACTGTATATGTACATCTGTTTCTCTTGTGTATATCTGTTTTATGTCCTCCACGCTGAATTAAGTCTAACAAATAAATTGTTAGTGTTAATGCTGGTTACTTTGTTCGTAAAAAAAGCACAATAAAGTATTGGTAAAAAAAAAAATGGATAAAAAATTAGACAAATCATTACCCTTATGGTTCACACAATGAGCCATTACCATACCATAAGCCATTATCATTACCTTAAGCCATATTGTTTCCAGCAAATATGGGATGTTATAGCTGTCGTGGAGTTGATTTAACCCTAACAGATACATAGAAGGGAACTGAACTTTAATTAAAAATATATGTTAAAAGTCATATAGTTAATTAAAAAACACACACACACTATTTATCATACTTGTGGTGAGTCCAGTGCAGCACAAGTAAAGATCTAAATTACTGATCCAACTGATCTATAGCTGAAAATGATTCTTAATGTCTAACAATTAAAAAATACTGAAGAGCAGCACTTGTTCATGGTGGCTTATAATGTAAATTTTATGAATCCAGTTTCTGCTTTGCGAGCGACCATGTGCGTGAACCACCATTAATAAAAAAGAAAAAAGCATTACTCCCTACAATTGCTTCCAACAGCCCTCTTAAAGACTTCATACAGTTGCCATGGAAACAGATGTGCTGACAAAACCTCATAAGAACCGTGTGACCCGGGTTACAGGGAGAAAGATTTTCTGAAGTTGCATTAAAGTGTAATTTACAAATTGTGTGCCTCAATTTGCATTGTGTATGTGAGAGCACCATAACAGTTATTGGAAAGAGATGTTAGATCTGATAATAGCCTGCTTGAATAAGCACTGCTATTAATTAAGTTGTCACATCCAGAGAGTGGGTTTGTCCGAAGCATCTTCTCTATGTTTGCTTGAATGGATATAATCATTTATTAGTTGTCATGGTCAGCTCTCTTCATGGCTCTGTTTTACCTTGTTCGTCTCTTTTGCTCTGTCAATTAAGCACCTGTTGCTATTTCAATTGCAAATCTCCTTTTTTTAACGTAATTTCCTTTATGTGCAAGATTCAGTGAGTAAGCTAATATCGGCGGAAACCAGGAATAAAAACACAAAGCATTTGTGTCTTCTACGACACCACAAATGCTCGCAGTCACGTTTCAATTTGACTGATATGTGATGATAATGCAATCACTATCAGTTTGTTTATCTCGTTCCCTGCCTCCTATGCACAACTCAATGCACATGTTCTGTTAAGATGGAAATCACATTAAAGTTAGCTTGATTACTCTCAAAAATTGCTTGGCAACTGCGATTCGGTCATGACAGATAACACGATTAGCTACAACAAAGAGTTTAATAGGCCCAATGCCGGTGCCCCATATGTGAGGACATTAAACCTTAAAGTACCTCTGTGGCAAGATAAAGACCTGATCTGATAAGGGGAGGTGTAGACTAATGTGATTTAAAAATAAATGCACAAACCCACGCGGGGCACATCTGCACTGAATATCGGTCATTTTGGCTGGAGAGTTTGTTTGGCAATCATCTAATGTAACACAAACCATGTGTAGCAGACTCCCTCATCCTCCTAGCTCATGATAAAATAGAATAATCGCTCGCTAAATAATATAGATGTTTAAGTAAACATTACAGTGTCTGGTTTCTGTATTCATTGTGAAGTTTAGTTCGATTTGTACGTTTTTTTTTTTTTTGTTTTATCCTAGGCTGCTTTTTGTTTAAAAAGGACAAATGGTGATAAAAAGACACAGCACAGATATATATTTTGGCTGACTGAGGAAAGGCCGTTATTGTGAATAATGATATATATATAGTAGCTGTCAAAAGTTTGGAAACATTTCCATTTTTTATGTTTTTTAAAGAGGTCTCTTATGCTCACCAAGGGGGCTGCATTTATTTAATCAAAAATACAGTAATATCAGTAATATTGTGAAATATTACAATTTAAAACAATTGTGTTCCATTTTAATACATTCCTTTGATGGTAAAAGCTGAATTTTCAGCATCATTACTCCAGTCTTCAGTATCACATGATGCTTTAGAAATCAATCTAATATGCTGATTTACTGCTCAAGAAACATTTCTTATGATTATCAATGTTGAAAACAGATTTGCTGCTTAACAAAAGATAGATATTAATACTTTTATTCATCAAGTTTACATTAAATTGATCAAGTGACAGTGAAGACATTTATGTTACAAAAGATTTTTATTTAATAAATGCTTTAATAAATGCAAATAAATGCTTCTTGTTGAACTTTCTATTTATCAAAAACTCTGAAAATTAAGTATCACCATTTCTTTTCATCACAGGAATACATTTACTTTCAAAATATATTAAAATAGAAAACAGTTTAATTTGTAATAAAAATTTTCAATATTTCAGTTTTTACTGTATTTTTAATTAAATAAATACAGGCTCGGTGAGCATGAGAAACTTTAAAAACATTTAATGTTTTTTTATGTTTCCAAACTTTTGACGGATACTGTATATCTCCTCATTCTGCCTTCTGGGTCAACAAGGTTTCAAAGAAAATCCCGCTAAGGAAAAGTTGTTGTTTGTGGGTTTCCTCAGGGTAACTACCTATTGATTCACAGCATAAACATTGTAAAACAACATGCCACTTGAGCAAAAGTGCAAGCTCCTCAATTTTCCGGATTTAAGTATCTGTCACACACCCTATATATTCCAGCAGCCTCTCTCCAGATGTTTCTCCTATGTCGTCTTCAGCCGTCCGTTCACTTGAACGCTTGGCACAGCAAACCCCTGCCTGTGTACATGAAAATGTCTTGTTTTCATTTTGCTACATGCTTCCCAGCACTAAGGGGCCTTTTAAGCAGATTAAGCTTCTGCGTGGTGCATGTTGGCAAAATAGAAGGTGTTTTAAGCAGTGAGGTTTGGATGGAAAACAACTAGAGCATTGAGAGGGTCAGCGTCCAGACGAGCGCATTTGTATGACCCCTTTAAGAATGAAGTAAATAACCTTGAGCACCTTGGTAGATGTCCACCTGGATCCAGCCATAATCCTTGTGATGGCATCATCAAGAAGGTGATTCTTAGAGAGAGAGAAGGGCAGAAAGGGGCTGTATTGTAGGCTGTATATGGTCTTTTAAAAATGTTGTAAAATCCATTGATCAATGTGGTGTTATTCTGAAGTTTTTCTGCCAGGATTTTTATGGTTTTGATTATTTCAAAACTATTATATATATATATATATATATATATATATATATATATATATATATATATATATATTATAGTTATATTTATTATAAGTATATTTGTAATGAGTAAGTTTCATTTAAAATGCCTATTAGACTATTCATATTTTGTAGTTATCTGTCATTTTCTCTGTATTTTGATTGTTTTTGTGCAGTTTACAGTACACAGTAGTTTTAGTTTTAAAATTTTTGCACACTTACATTTTTATTTCACTTAAAGGGATAGCTCACCCCAAAATGAAAACTTGTCATCATGGTGGCCTCAGAGCATGTGGTATGCAGAGCTACAATAATAGTTGTGTGTTGTGTGTTGTTCAGGGCAAAAGAGAGAGAAATACAGCTCTGAGAGGGTGAATTACAGCATGCTTTTAGGACACTCAGGCTGTGGCAGCTAACACTGGACACTATTGTTTTATTATCTCACACAAAGCAAATGGGATGTCTGAGTTACGGTCACATCATGAGGAATGGCAGCTCATTTATGGAATGTTTACCTGTGCCTGTGACCCTGGGGTCATTTCCACACTTTCCTTATCCCAGCTTCAAGTGAGGGGGGACGCCACACTTTGATTCACTGCGGCTCTGCTGATTGGGCCCTCAGAAAAACAGTAATGACCTGGAAAATCATCCAATAAGTAGAGCGAGGTGTCCTCGGCTCGGCACTGCGGTGAAGTGACTCTCTGCCTTCCTGCCATTGATTAACAGCTAAAGCAGATCTCTCCCACTCATGCTGCCCAAAACAACCCAGCCTCTAATTAACTTCATGGTTGCTTTGTTATTTTGTTTGGAATGTCAATTGATTTAAAAAAAGAAAATACTATTGTAATCAAATTAGATATGCCAATAATAAATGAATTGCAATTGTTTAAATATATCAGTATCTACTGAGAAAGATAATGGTGATTCAGATAGTTTGATTAAATTAAAATAATATATTTTTAATTATTTCTCTCTGTACAAGTGCGCTCTGGTCATTCAGCCATGCCTCAGTTCAACAGTTTAAGTAAAAATATTTAAAAAAGTATCTTGTGACCCCATTGCTCAGCTTAATTCTGTTGTACCTGTTGCTTTAAACTGACAGCTCTATTTGTGTGTGTGTGTGTGTGTGTGTGTGTGTGTGTGTGTGTGTGTGTGTGTGTGTGTGTGTGTGTGTGTGTGTGTGTGTGTGTGTGTGTGTGTGTGTGTGTGTGATTTAAAAGTCAAGTGTTTATCAAAAAACTAATTGATAACACAGAATTCATTAGTATTTAGGGTATTATTCCCCGGGTTGGAAAGTTACAGTTCTTTAAACAAAAGCCTTGGACACATCGATCCTTATAAAGCTCTTTGAAGGAAAAGCTGCCTTGGGAATTAAGCACATAAGAATCCTACTGCAGCCTTTAGGGGACTGAATTATGGTGGCCTACAGAGACAGGGGCGCAAGAGTCACATAAATAAGCATAGAGTGAGTGTGAGTGAGAGAGACAGACTTTGTGTGCTTTCTAGTTATTTACAGTGGATTAGACATTTTAACATCGCAGTGAAAGCTTAGTGAATCCATTGTCAGTCATGCTGTAAATCATAATAATAGTGTGTGTGTTTTTTGTTTTTTTTTATCAAATGTGTGTGCTTGTTTTGCAGCCTGGTGTCCATTATCAGAGGGCAGGTGCTCACTGCAGATGGTACACCCCTGATTGGAGTCAACGTGTCCTTTGTGCACTACCCAGACCACGGATTCACCATCACACGGCAGGATGGCATGTAGGTTGAAAACACAAGCAGACACATATCCTATATACACTTCCATACTGTTTCTGTCCTTGAATAACTGAATGTCATAATACAGCACAGGGTATAGATGTCACCAAAACCATCTGTTTAGTTATGTTTAGTACTCATGCATCAAATATACATAAATGTGTGCAAACCTTTTCACTGAATACACTTTCTTTTTTTTTTTTTTTTTTAATACACAATTGTATACCCTTATGGCTCCACAACTGTGTGTGTGTGTGTGTGTGTGTGTGTGTGTGTGTGTGTGTGCGTGCGTGCGTGCGTGCGTGCGTGCGTGCGTGCGTGCGTGCGTGCGTGCGTGCGTGCGTGCGTGCGTGTGTGTGTGTGTGTGTGTGTGTTTTATAGTGTGCTGTCTTATCTACCAAGATCATCTCATGAAAATGTCAGGCATTGCTTCAGGAAGCAGTGCTTTAGCAAACAGCCTGTTTAAAATGCATTGGATTTACAAGGGTGGAATCAATCAGCCAATGGGCTGTACTCTCCCGTACTGTTAAACCAATCCCGGTATTATTAAGGAGCTGCAGCGCCACAATCATGAAGGCCTCAGGACTGTAACCATCAAGCTCTTTCTGCAGACATCTTTGTTCAAGGAGAAGGAACTGTTCGGACCCACCATCATGTTCTGTCATTTGTCAGTGCTGAATGGCTAAAAGGCAGCAATCAAGCAGAGAGGAAATGAAATTTGAATTGAATTCAGTGCAATTAAAGATAGAATCACAGAAAAAGGCATTTAGGTTTTTAAAGTTAAGTTTTTAAAGAAATAGTTGAATGGAAAATGAAAATTCTGTCTTTATGAATTCGCCTGCATGTCGTTCCTATAATGAGGCTATGACTTACTTACTTCTGTGGCGCACAAAAGGTGTCATTGACATCATACCTGATGTAACACATCTAAGGGTGCCATATTTGATTTGAGGACTACAGTGGACAATTTTTAGTGCAAAGTTGGACTTCAATCTGTTTATTACACAAAGCTTCAGAAGATTTGAAATTACACAAAACTGCAGGTTTTTTTTTTTTTTTTTGGTTCTTCATTGTTACTTTGGTTTGGAACTAGGGCTGCAACTAACGATTATTTTCATAATCGATTAATCGGACGATTATTTTTTCGATTAATCGATTAATCGGATAAAATTTCAATTTTATTTTTTGTTTATTACAACTAAATAAAACCCTTAATCATGGTATTTATGTGTAAAAGTGTACAAAAGCCACACATTGAGTTTTACTAATATCAATATTTGCATTGTTTTTAATGATAATTGCTGATGGCAAGTTGACAACCATGAAAAACAAAAAAATCTAAATTATATACAACATTGTTTTAACATAATTTTTGTTAAAAACTAATTTACACAGACATGTTCAGATGTGAAGATAGAAACCAAAAACATGTAAAGTACATAATTCATTTAATTTTTATTTAAGATTCAATTAATTATAAGGATAAATTGCTAAAATAAATATAGAAAGACTGAAAAAAAGCTTGTGAACGTAGTAGAGCCGCAGTAGATCGCGTTTGTAAAACAATTAAAACTTAATAGAAGACAAATGCTATAAAAAGAGAACGGAATGGAGACGCAGCAAACAGGCTTGATTAAAAGGACAAGAAAATAATGCATTAGTGCACAAGCATTCGCTGAAAACCACTGACTACAGTGACTAAAAAACAATCTTTTACTGCTGCTGTTAATAACTGCCTTTATATTTAGTGCTTCACTTTCTAAACACCGTTTTAATTTAGCCTATTTCTGCGTAGCGCTATTTTAATCCATCACTTATGTTGCGAGCGAAATGATTGCACAACCTGATGCCCGGGACAAAATACAGACATCCCAAGTCTCCCGGAAGTTCCGGGAGTCTCCCGCATATTGATAGCGGCTCCCTGATGCCCGCAAATTAGTTCAAACTCCTGGAATCTAGAGCGTGCAAGCAAGAGAGCGCATGCGAGACAGAAGAGAGTGCTCCAAAGTCCAAACTGTGTAGCGCGCACACGACAGAGCGGCACAGGGAGAGAGACCTTGCGTGTGTGTGCGTGTGTGCCGCATCATGATAGGCCTGTTTCAACCAATCACCAGTAAATGCTCCCCGTGACATAAGCAGAGCAACTAATCGATAATGACATTCGTTGACAACGATTTTCATAATCGATTATTATCGATTATATCGATTAGTTGTTGCAGCCCTATTTGGAACCAATGTTATTTATATACTATTATAGTATTAATTCATATTTTGAATTAGCTTTTATTTTTTTTTATTTTTTTCAGTTTAATTTTAATTTTGTTATGTGCTTTTGTATAGTTCTATTTAGTTTGATTTCGGTTTTAGTTTTAGTCAGTTTTGTTCTTCAACTTAAATGGTCACACTTTAGATTAGGGTCCAATTCCCACTTTTATCTATGACTTTTGCCTTTATGACTATTAATTACTGCTTATTAATAGTTAGTAAGGTAGTTGTTAAGTTTAGATTTTGGGTAGGATTAAGGAATGTAGAATAAGGTCATGGAAAATAAGGCTTATAAATGTGGTTTATAAGTACTAATAAACAGCCAATATCCTGGTAATATGCATGCTTATAAGTAACTAGTTAATAGTGAGAATTGGACCCTAAAACTAAACTGTAACCACTTAAACTTCTTTTATTTAGTTGCTAAGGCAACATTTTTTAATTTTGTAAGAATTTGTTTAATCTATTTTTCATATTTTATTTAATCTTTATTTCAATTAACTATTTTAATAGTTTTAGTTAACAATAACAACACTGTTTGGAACCTGACAGCACTCGTCGCCATTCACTTTCATTATATGGAATAGAGTAGCCAGGATATTCTTCAAGAATTCTCCTTTATGTTCTATAGAACAACAAACATCCAAACATCATAATTGATAATGACATAATAACAGAATTTTGGGTGATTTTGGCTCCTCCTATATTTGTTTTCTATTAAGTGAGAAATAGAGGGCATTGGCACACATAACAGCAATGAGGAGAGGGGTTTAACTGTATCAGTGCATCACAGAGATAGACAGAGAGAGGTGTTAGAAAGAGACTTCCAGAGAGATGTTTAAATAGAAAATGTGATGAGAGAAGAGGTTGGACTGGAGAGAGAAAACCCAGACTGAACGAGAGAGAGTACAGGGGGTAGGCTATAGATAGAGGGAGTGTGTCCGAGATTAGCCCACTCAGCCAGCTGTTGCAGCTCTTGAACACCACAGCGGGGCAGGCCGTAAAAATGGCAGTGGATAATCATGCCCACACCTACATCCACTTACTTCAACAGGGAATCAGAGTACCAGCCACGCAGCTGTTAGGGACCAATCACCAGCAGCCGCTCCTTCAGAGCTGCTCAGATGCTCTGCGTGTGTGTGTGTGTGCACGCGTGAGCAAATCTTTACGCTTCTATGTGCAAATTGTTTTTGCCCTATCTTGCTTTCCCCCATGCAGCCGTTGCTGAATATTGGAATATAGGACAGTTCGCTCAGTTCCTGACTCATTTCCCTTCTAATAAGGCTCTCATGGCAACAGAGAGAGAGAGAGAGAGCCAAGGGAGAGTTTTGGCTTTTACACAAATGCAGGATAAAAAGGCTCAGCCACATTATCATGCATTTTTTACCGTGGCAAGGCCCTGTGTCAGGAAAGAAAGGGTCTTCTTAGAAACTCTTGGCTCAGAGGAGACACGCACTGGGATCAAGAAGGTTAAAGGAAGAGACAATTAAACCAGGTCTAGCCGTCAGTTCTCATGTCTAATTCATCTTAGCTACTCACTCTATCACCTCCACAGTACATTACCTGCATATTACACATACCTAATGAGGAGAGTATGACAGCCCTATTGTTTTTTAAATGTGTATATCATTTTATAAAGAATGTTATTAAGTTCATAGAAGCTAAGTATTGATATTTATAAATACACCCCTGTTTTGTCTGTGCAGGTTTGACATTCTGGCCAATGGTGGAGCATCACTGACACTGAGCTTCGAGCGGGCGCCATTTCTGACACAGTTCCGTACAGTATGGATCCCGTGGAATGTCTTCTACGTAATGGACACGCTGGTAATGAAGAAAGAGGAGAACGATATCCCTAGCTGCGACTTGAGTGGCTTCATTCGACCCAGTCCTCTCATCGTGGCCACACCCCTCTCCACCTTCTTCAGATCCTCACCTGAAAATGGCCCCATCATTCCAGAAACACAGGTAAGGCTTAGTTTGACTCCTTAAATCAAGGTGATTGTGAGATTTCATACTTGCAAGCCACAAAGTGGATGATGCAGATCTCCAAATCTGAAACAATCCTTCCTACCAAAGTGATAATTCTGATCAGCTGGAAACTAAATGATAATTAATTTACATATTCAGCAGAGGGTATCATATGGCAGTTGCCAGGTTGAATCTGCAATTGAGTCTAGACGAGCAAGAAGGGGCCTTTTGAGAACAGTGATGGCACTAAAAAACCTTGAGAAAACAGTCTGTTCTCTGTCCTCATCCTGCACCCAGCATGCAGTTCAGAGGAAAAACTGTTTTAAATCTTAGTGTGGCGCTTGCAAGACCTAGAAATCACTACAGCCCTCAGCGTAACCCCACATATTGAGGAGATATTGGTCAGCATTTTATATCCTCTTGCACACCCTCCTTTTGTTCCTTTTATAGTGCAAATCCGCACACACTATCCCCTACATAATCTCTGTAAAATGACTCGAGCCTCTTGCTGCCTGTCTGTAAAAACGAAAGCTGGACCCACATCAGACCAAATAAAGCACTGTGTCTTTGGGGAAATGAATATAAAACATGCTTAGTTTGTGTCTTGCACAAAACAATTCCTAAGGTCTTAAAGGAATAGTTCACTCAAAAAAGGAAAATTCTGCTATTATCCTCACCCCCTTGTTTTTCAAAACCCATGTGATTTTCTTTCTTTGTGAAACACAACAGGTATATAAAAAAGAATATCCTAGCCACTCTTTTTAATATAATGAAAGTGAATGAGAATTAAAGGTGTTTAATTTGTAAATGAGTCATTCTTTTGTTTTTAATTAATCGAATTAATGATTCACTCATGCAGTTAAGTGCTTGTTGGAGATGTTGCCTGTTCATCAAAGAGCTTTCATATGGCTTTAGAAGAATATAACATAAAATTCATATGGACTTCTTAATGCTTTCATGACACATTTATCGTGCTTTTGCTCCCCATTCATTGTAATTGTATGGAAAACAGTGACCAGCTCTTTATTTCAAATGTATAATTTTGTCTTCCACAAAAGAAAAATCAGAAAAAAAGAAATGAAATAATTTTTATTGTTGAGTGAACAGATCCTTTAAAACTAATTGTAGTTATAAAAAGAAAGGCAAAATAAACATTGATATTGAATGCTTTTTCCTGTGCCATGTGAAATGAGTGCTGTTGTTGATTGAGAGGTTCACAAAACTTGGCTCAGTTCTGTCTGTTTCTCTCTGTCTGTATTTTCTCTTCCACCCTAACTTGTGTCCAGATGTGTATTTGATCCCTTCCTCTATAACCCGGCTTTTCCATTCTTACCTTTCTGTGGCATGTGTGTGGGGGAGGGGGGACATCCCCAGTAATGCGAGCACTCAGGGCCAACACATATGCTGTCTTACAATTTTGCTCCGAGACATAAAGGAGAAAAATTGTTTCCTTATTGTCGGCAGCATAATGTAACAGGCCACACTCCTCTTTCCATGTTTCTCCTCGGTCCCAACAGGGGCGTCTGTCCCCTCTGAGGAACCCCACTCATCAAAGTAGATGGGCCCTGATTTGAATTACAGCCTGCTTTGAGAGCAACTCTAAACAGGGGTAATCAGACCCAACCAAGTTAGCATTTAATATGGGGCTTTTGGACTTCAGCTGTAATGGCCTCCAAGGTCCTTTTTTACCCAGAGCGTCACACATAAATGGCAAACAGACATCCCTCAGCCCCCCTCAGCCAGCGCTCGTAGCGCTTAGTGGCCGTGACACTGAACGGGAAGGCATATTGCTTCCACTTGGCCATCGTGCAGAGATGGAAAACATTTTATTTGGCTGGAGGAGAACGGCACGTTTTCACGTCCAGAGAAAAGCTCTAGGCGACAGTGGAAAATCAGATGAGACATTTAGTGAATGAAAGATATATGATTTCCCATCATGTTTTGTGTTTTTGCTTCAGAAACTACTGTTTCCTTAAGGCATATCACCTCTAAATGCAACTAGAGTGCATTGTTTTGGCTGCTTTTTGGCTGCTTTTTGACCTCTCACAGAAACACTAGCTTCTTTTCTTACCATGAAAAAATGCTTGATGATAAAACTCAATCTGGTCTTTATTACTGTGCATTTAATGGGCTGTATCAAATGAACTTTCAAAGCCTTTTTCATCTTCCCTTTCATTTGGCAAATGAGAAAATATTTTGCTTTAATGCAGCCATATGCACTTATGGCCCTTGCCCCCGTGGCTAAGAATAACACGGCTGCACACGTACAGACACAGCAGCGCATGCGGTGCCATTTATTAAGAGCTTTATAGCAGGCGGAGTAAAGCATGTTATTAGCTCAGACTCTGTAATCAAAGTTCACAGAGGGGAGGCCAGTACATAGCATGAATGCATTGTGGCTTATAGACAGCCTTAAGTAAACCTGCAAACATAGGATATGCACACAAACATGTGGATGGCATCAGCTAGTGTTAGGGTGGCAGCGTTTGCCCTTCAAATTGAGAACATAATGCTACGGTCATGTCCGTGTGTGTAAATGTGAAACCTGAAAAGTGTGAGTTGAAACCACCAAACTTTGTCTTAACTTGCTTTCCTTTTATTTTATCCCCTACCTACCATTAGTTTCGTGTTTGCCTGGGCTTTTTTCTTGTCGAAGCCACAGACTGCATATCAAAGGTTCTCCCAAAGCCATCTAGCCCCCTCTACTGATCCCTGTAAAAGTGCAGCGGCATCCAAACCAAAAAAGAGAGAAGAAAAGAAATTCCCTCTGGCTCCCTTTGTCCTCTGTGTTAGAGAAAAGCAAATGTCCCCTCCCAGTAGGACACTTGACAATGCCATGAGCTGGAAGACAGGGGGATTACTGTCTTTCCACTGTGGCTTGACTGGCTTTTCATTAAGCACTTGAGGAGAAAGCTGTGATGCAGAATTTCTCTGTTGATCCAAGCTGCTCCTCATCTCCTGTGCTCCTTTTGTGCATCTCAAAGAGGGAGAGAAATTAGTGCTAATGCCCTGAACTTTGGTGACTCCTCACCAGGGGCACCTTTAAATGCCGCTAACTGCACGCCTGTGTTTCATCTGGTACAATGTGCCAGCTTTCTAGAAGTCTGAAATCAATCCAGTTTGAACTCTTCTACTGCAAGTTGTGGCCCTCAATCCTCTGTCTGTTGACTATTTCTCGTGGTCGAGCATGTGGAATCCGGTACAGTAATAGCCTCCGACAGTGATGTAAATATAAGCATGTTCCGCCCGTGAAAATCTCCCTCATTAGATCCAAGATGTCAAGTAAATGGCGGTCAGAGCAAACACAGGCACAGATGTGCTTTAATCCTGTGGAGAGAAAAATTGGAGTCCTCATCCTCGGCTCTAATGCCGCTTCCAGATGCTCCTGAGTCACTCCTTCTCTCCCCCCATCTTCATTTATCTTCGCCTCTTTCTCTCTTCGATGTGCAGGTTCTTCAGGAGGAGACAGCGATTCCGGGTAGCGACCTGAACCTCATGTATCTGAGTTCGCGGGCGGCTGGCTACCGTCCAGTGCTCAAGGTGACCATGACCCAAGCCACCATCCCCTTTAACCTCATGAAGGTGCACCTGATGGTGGCAGTGGTGGGACGCCTCTTTCAGAAGTGGTTCCCCGCGGAACCCAATCTGTCCTACACCTTCATCTGGGACAAAACGGACGCATACAACCAAAGAGTCTATGGCCTGTCAGAAGCTGTGGGTGAGTAAACACACCGAGATCAGAGACAAATATATATATATATATATATATATATATATATATATATATATATATATATATATATATATATATATATATATATATATATATATAAGAGAGAGAGAGGGAGAGAAGTATTATTTATATGTGTATATGTGTATATGTGTATATATATATATATATATATATATATATACAGGTCCTTCTACAAAAATTAGCATATTGTGATAAAGTTCATTATTTTCCATAATGTAATGATAAAAATTAAACTTTCATATATTTTAGATTCATTGCACACCAACTGAAATATTTCAGGTCTTTTATTGTTTTAATACTGATGATTTTGGCATACAGCTCATGAAAACCCAAAATTCCTATCTCAAAAAATTAGCATATCATGAAAAGGTTCTCTAAACGAGCTATTAACCTAATCATCTGAATCAACTAATTAACTCTAAACACCTGCAAAAGATTCTTGAGGCTTTTAAAAACTCCCAGCCTGTTTCATTACTCAAAACCGCAATCATGGGTAAGACTGCCGACCTGACTGCTGTCCAGAAGGCCATCATTGACACCCTCAAGCAAGAGGGTAAGACACAGAAAGAAATTTCTGAACAAATAGGCTGTTCCCAGATTGCTGTATCAAGGCACCTCAGTGGGAAGTCTGTGGGAAGGAAAAAGTGTGGCAAAAAACGCTGCACAACGAGAAGAGGTGACCGGACCCTGAGGAAGATTGTGGAGAAGGACCGATTCCAGACCTTGGGGGACCTGCGGAAGCAGTGGACTGAGTCTTGAGTAGAAACATCCAGAGCCACCGTGCACAGGCGTGTGCAGGAAATGGGCTACAGGTGCCGCATTCCCCAGGTCAAGCCACTTTTGAACCAGAAACAGCGGCAGAAGCGCCTGACCTGGGCTACAGAGAAGCAGCACTGGACTGTTTGCTCATTTGAAAGCAAATTTTGCATGTCATTCGGAAATCAAGGTGCCAGAGTCTGGAGGAAGACTGGGGAGAAGGAAATGCCAAAATGCCTGAAGTCCAGTGTCAAGTACCCACAGTCAGTGATGGTCTGGGGTGCCATGTCAGCTGCTGGTATTGGTCCACTGTGTTTTATCAAGGGCAGGGTCAATGCAGCTAGCTATCAGGAGATTTTGGAGCACTTCATGCTTCCATCTGCTGAAAAGCTTTATGGAGATGAAGATTTCATTTTTCAGCACGACCTGGCACCTGCTCACAGTGCCAAAACCACTGGTAAATGGTTTACTGACCATGGTATTACTGTGCTCAATTGGCCTGCCAACTCTCCTGACCTGAACCCCATAGAGAATCTGTGGGATATTGTGAGGAGAAAGTTGAGAGACGCAAGACCTAACACTCTGGATGAGCTTAAGGCCACTATCGAAGCATCCTGGGCCTCCATAACACCTCAGCAGTGCCACAGGCTGATTGCCTCCATGCCACGCTGCATTGAAGCAGTCATTTCTGCAAAAGGATTCCCGACCAAGTATTGAGTGCATAACTGAACATAATTATTTGAAGGTTGACTTTTTTTTGTATTAAAAACACTTCTTTTATTGGTCGGATGAAATATGCTAATTTTTTTTGATAGGAATTTTGGGTTTTCATGAGCTGTATGCCAAAATCATCAGTATTAAAACAATAAAAGACCTGAAATATTTCAGTTGGTGTGCAATGAATCTAAAATATTTGAAAGTTTAATTTTTATCATTACATTATGGAAAATAATTAACTTTATCACAATATGCTAATTTTTTGAGAAGGACCTGTATATATACACTACAATATTGAATGTCCTATTAAATGTGACATTTTTTTCACTTTCATCCAAGTATATTTTTGCAAGATTCTCTGACTTTTAATTTAGTGTAAATTGACACAGCATCGCACTTCTTCTCAAAACCTCCAAACTTTCCAAAAATGCCTCCCAATTAACAGCATTTTTCATGTTTTTACTAATATTAATTATGAAATCAGCTAGTGTAGTTGAGCTGATAAACACCCACCTCACTATCTATCACATGCTGTTCTTCTAGATTCACAGAGTAGAGCAATAATGTAATTACCCTCTGTAGAAAGACTGAATTTGTTACATGCAAAATGTAGATGTGCTTAATGGCCCATGCCACTATGACAGTTGCATTATGGGATGTCTCCTTGAATATACCTATGCAAATCGGGAATGTAAATGGAAAACAAAGCAGTTATGATTAAGGCAAACAATAGCACAGGAAGCATTTTTTTCTTTCCTCTAAAAGATTTTTTTTTCACTGTGGCATTTTTTATGCTGACTGTATTTCGTAGTATGATTACCCATCAACAAAACCACAGAGAACAACATAACTCGTTCTGTTCTGAGGAAGGTCAAAGCGAATCTGTGGCTTTGTTTTTCACTTAAGCATTGAGAAAGACGGCCAGCTGCTGATGACAGCACCTCAGTTTATTTTCAGCTGATGATGTGGCAGGTAGTAGGCCAGACTAAACCAGACATGCTTTTCAGCGCCTAACATACATTTTTTAATAAAGATGTTGAATCACAAAAGACATGTTTTTTTTTTTCACTAAATCAGCAATGCACTTTGCCTTTACAAAGTGAACAGTGCAAAATTGTAAATAGGTTAGCTAGGTCTCATGAGTATTGATTGGCTTTCACCTTCTCATCAGGCTTTGGTTTGCCAATTGCATTAAGCAGGTAATTTTTTTGCCCAACGAATAGCAGTGCGCTTATTGATTCTCTCTGGGGGACATAAGGTCACTTTCTTAATATGATCGGCTGAAAACAGTTATAAATTTAAAACGATTTGCACCTGGTGAAGCGCAGATCTGTTATAAGATATACGAAAGTTATGATAGGCCTATTTTACTATTCCTAACCTATTTTACTATTTAGCCAGGCATTCATATAAATTTTTATCTTACAGTTACTGTAAATTCGGCCTCTAGTTCATAAACGCCAGAGGAGAACTGGCCCCCGACTGAGCCTGGGTTCTCCCAAGGTTTTTTTTTCTCCATTGGGTCATCTGATGGGGTGTTAGGACACCATTAGGTCACTGGATGGAGTTTTTCGGTTCCTTGCCACTGTTGCCTTAGGCTTGCTCAGTTGGGGATATTCAAATTAATTAACCAATCATACCATTGATCAGCTCTACCAAACTTGGATGTCTTTTTTCCAGTAATAAACAAACATTAAGTTGTTTTGATTGATACTGTGAAGCAGCTTTGATACAATCTGTATTGTGAAAAGCGCTATATAAATATATTTGACTTGACTTGACTTGACTTGATAGAGACACTACAGTGTTCAGGCTGGCTGCAGTAAAGATCAATTGATATTGTGTAGAAGATCTGATTAGGCCTGGCAACGACTGCGGTTTATCAGCTCGATGTTTATATAATGATTTATCTGCATGCCTCTTAATGTGGTGTTTAGACTTAGTCTGTATTGATTACTTTGCA
The DNA here is from genome assembly GCA_026230005.1 of Gila orcuttii. NCBI lineage: Eukaryota > Metazoa > Chordata > Actinopteri > Cypriniformes > Leuciscidae > Gila > Gila orcuttii. The sequence continues at coordinate 24,073,383 of JAPDVR010000002.1, read as the reverse complement.
CTGTTTTTCAAGAAGGCTCCATTTGATATGATGTTTATACAATACGTTTGCATGCATGAACAACAGCAATCTCTCTCTTTCTCTCTGAAGTGTCTGTGGGATTTGAGTATGAGTCCTGTTTGGATCTGATCCTTTGGGAGAAAAGAACAACCATCCTGCAAGGTTACGAACTTGACGCCTCGAACATGGGAGGATGGACGCTGGACAAACACCACATTTTGGATGTTCAGAATGGTAAGCCCACCTCTAAACTTTGACTTCTCCAGTAAATAACATCAATATCGCACTCCTACACTGACTTAATATGCGCAGCTCATTGATCTTGGCAATCAGCTGAAATCATGTGTTTACCCACGCACTCCCAAATTTAAACAAAAATCAATTAAAACACACTTGCCTTACCTCTCCTTCCTCCTCTAAATAAGGTCCATTATCTGCCTGTTAATAGTTATTAACATGAGATAAGGTGTAAAACCTTTAATAAGGAGTAAATGAGCGCTCATTAGTGTCATTGCTTTTAAATGGCGTTGATGAAGTGGAGCTAGAGCGGCACAGCGTTCTTATTGTCTCAAGCATGCCAATGAAGAGACATTTGACATTTCCATGTTAGTGACCTTCACCCAGATGAAGCAGTCTGGAGTGCTCTCTGCAGCAAACATTTATGGCCACGTGTCAACGGGGAAAGACTGCCTTGATGAATTCTTATGGAGTCTCATCCCTCATCTTGGCTTTAAAAGGGTGATCAGCAGAGGTTGTCCCCATGTACCTTGCTTAAAGGTTGAACCTGTTTATTCACTACCCTTGAGCCCTTCCAAGAGGACATGATGAGCTGTTCTTAGTTTCCATAGCCCTGTAATGATAGTGGCGAGCAAGCTCTCTTTTCCAGGGCTAAATGTTTGTTTTAAGCTCCTACTGAAACTGAAATGGCTACAATTTGGCTACATGATAAAAAAAGTCATATCTTAAAGAAGTTCACCACAAATTGAGCATCTTGTCATCTTTTACTCACCCTCATGTCATTCAGGCCCAGTATTATTTTCTTGTGTGGTAATTTTTTAATGCAAAGGGATGAAAAAAGCATAAAAGTAATTCACACAATTTACATTTCTTGTTGTCTTGTCTACGAATGTTTAGAGATATGAACAGACCAAAATATGTTATTCACAAAAACTCTTCACCGCTACTGTAGCTCTTAAAAATAATATGGCACATTTTTGATCAATACAACTTTTTTTATTGCAGAGCTTCAGTAGAGGGGCTACATTTTGGTCTGTGTCTATGGTATGGATTCAGAATTCCTTGAATATATATATACTGTTTATATAGCACAATGCTTTATACGGTAGTCTGTGAGATCTGACACATAGAAAAAGAACAGACTTTAGTGAGAGAAGAAAAAACTGTTCCTCACTGGGACAGCCGCAGACAGTGATGGACAGCTAGGAGCTGGTGAATCCATGAGGGCAGGCCATAAATTACCCAGTGAAGTGGGCCTCTGATGGAGGTATGTGAAGAGGCCTAGTGCAGTGTAATGATTGTGGAAATTAACTCTCTGGAGCGAAACACAGAGGGCATTGAGGAATTGTACTAGTCCGCTTATCTTAATCTGACAGTGAATGTAGTATAGATTATAGATATATAATATATAGATATCTTTAACAGATACAATTATTTATAAATCAACATAAGACCTTTTCCTTCATTTCGTTTGTCAGAGTTATTATCATAAACTAAGATAAAAACTGTTGATTAAATAACAGAGTAAACAGTTGTTGTTGTTTTTTTTTGTTTTTTTAAGTAAACTAACTATAACAGAATAAAACTGAAAACAAAGGTTGAGAAGTTAACTGAAACAAAATAATCAACACAAATAAATAATGATTTGTGCAGTCATGAAGCACTCATCACATGTCAGAATAATGTGACCTGTCTGTCTGTGTGGGAGAACACATCCCACAGGCAATATGGCATGATGAGATGCCAATAACATTTTCTGATACTGACACAAATGAATTTGCAGTGACTTGTGGGAAATGGCACAGCTCTCTTCATTCTGTTAGAAACATTTAACTATGATTTAACTTTTGTTGCAGTGATTTTATTCTTTACTTTGATTCAAAGGAATTTAAAAGTTTGTGTATTTAAAAGTTCTAACTCTATGCAGCTTTGTTTCTTTGTAAATTAAGTGCTGAACATTCTTTTGCACTCAGAAAAAAAATAGCCAACTACAGGATGGGCACATAGTCAGCCCAAGTTGCCCAGGCCCTCTTTTCTTGTTGTTGGCATATTGTTTGACACTAAGACCTCTTTACTTCACTGACCGAGAGCCAGCTGTCCGTACAAATGCCAACGGTCTTTCATCTCCATGCCTGTTGCCCTTGCATCGTCCCTGACCCCCCTTTATCCAGCAGCCCCTATACTGTACCTCCTGATCCCCAGCATATCTAACTGCCTGGTGAGTAAGGTGTCTGCCCCACCTAGGGTATCCCAGAATGCACTGCTGCAGTCCATTCAAGCTCTGATGGATGTCATTGATTCATCATTGTGGATTCTTAGTTCCACAGTTCAAGCCCCATATGAATAGGCAGTGCTTTCCACTCTGTGTTGTTGCTTTAACTGTGTAAAATATGTGTACTATATATAATTTTAAAAAATTATATTTAAATGTTTTAATTTTTTCCTTTTAGTTTTTAAATTAAATAATTTAAAAATATATATTTAATAACAAATGACAAAAGCTAATAACTTAAAAATGTAAATGAAAACTAGAAATATATTAATAAAGGCTAATTCAAAACATTAACAAATTGTATAATATATGAATAAAATTAAAATAACACCAAATAATATTATTATTGTTGTAATTATAGCATTTTAGGCAAACACTTTTTGGTTGCACTTTATTTTACAGTACTTGCACTTTCAATGTACTTAAAGATGAAAATATTGAGTAATGTAAGGCAGACATCCCAAGTCTCCCGCATATTGATAGCGGCTCCCTGATGCCCGCAAATTAGTTTAAATCTCCCGGAATCTAGAGCTCACGAGCTCCAAACCGTGTAGCGCGCGCACGGCAGAGAGGGAGAGAGCGAGAGACCTTGCGTGTGTGCAAATGTGCGTGTGTGCCTCATGTAAGACCCCCCCCCCCCTTAACAAAACCGAACAATCAACCCCCCCCCCCCCCCCCCAATCAACAAAACCGAACATAGAATGTACTTGCAAAACAGGGCTGTAAAATAAAGTTCTGCCCACTATTTTCCTGTGCAATGTTTAGTATGAGGAGGATCTGTTTCACATCACTGTTTCAGAAGAGCACACTGCCATTTGAGACCACTGTCAGTAGTTTCAAAATGGCTGCAACGACCTAATATAAATTAATAGTAGCTATCCAGATCCATAAATGTTGAACGTTTAGTGTGTTCAGCTAGGGAACTACAACGTATGTTATTGTAAGTGTCCATCTGAAATCTGCCTAGCTGTAAGCTTTAGGCCTAAAAGTCCTTCAGTATGTCTATGTTCTTGTCTAGTTATAATGAAAGGAACAGAGTAATAAGACCAACAGTATGGTCCTCTGAGGTTTGGTTAAGTGTAGGAGTGTTTGTTTGCATTAGCTTCCCGTCTCTGGTGACCTCACCCTGTCACCACACGTTTCATGCTGTCTCACGGGGAAAACACATGCATGCTTACATCCAGACAACGCCCAGCCACAAACTAAAACACACACTCTCACTATTTTAGCGTCCTCCATCTGTTCATATTCACAGTCTTTTCTAAAGCAACTAAGTTAATCTACAGTCAGCTGGTCATTATCGCAAAATAAACCCTGACAGGTTGATCAGGACCCGACAGGAAGCGAAAACATTAGACTAGCACTGTGTAGGAAATCTTTGCCAGTTATATGGTTTAGTGATCATTATATAAAATTTTTTGATCGCACAATTCGGCGATTGAATAATCAGAATAGCATAAATATTTACACAGTATATGCACTGGCATCTAGACCAGGGCTGATTTTATATTGCCACTCAGTTGGACAGACTTGTAAGTCAAAGGCCCTGTCCCAAATGGCTCTCTTGATGTGCCCTTGCAGTGGTCGTTGCTTGTCCTTGAAATCCACAAGACTATTATGTCCCATTTGTTTTTTATATTTCACATAGGTGTTTATGAGTGGCTCTTGGTGCTCATTATGTGCTGAGCAGGGAACTGAACCGGTTCAAGAAACAAAATCAAAAACCAGAAATGAAGGAAATTTTAACAGAAACACAAATGTAAACTAAATCAAGTTTAATAGTTCTGAACAGAAACGCTAAATTGACGCTAACTGGTTAATAACATTATTTTATCGTTCTGTTTAATAATTTAATTTGGCAGTCATCCAATCAGGATTTTCAACGTCAAATTTTACGTTGACGTTGTCAAGTCATTATAGGTAAGTCACCATGGCAATCCGCTGGCATTAGCTTTTGGATCTCAGGAGTTTTTCTCAGGATATGTCACCAACCGTTAAAAAGTGGCAGGTTATATCCAGCTTGGTATGTGTTTTGAAACCAGCGAAAATCGCAGGTTAGTGTAGAACCGCTACTATTTAGGAAATCAATTTTAAAGGGTTAGTTCGCCCATTTAAGACATGAAGTTGTATGCAATCCTTACCAGCACTATAGTGCATACACTCTGACCCACTCTGTAGTCACCTCCCTGATCAGAGTTCTGGCCGCTGGAAGTTTTTCAATAAAGTACTCCCGGTTATTTTCCGGGGCCACAAAACTGTGCGTTTTTACGTGAAAAAATTATTTGCGTTTCAAAGCTTAATTAATTTACCACACAAAAAACACGCCGGTCAAAATTCATACCTCAGTTTTAATCGGCACTATTTTCTATCCATTTCTATCAATCCGCGCTGCTGTCAACGTCAACAGTGTGCACGTTCCGATCAGCTGTTCCATAGTGTTTACACAATCGACTGACAACGACGTAAAAAGTATTAAATTAACAATGGCGCGAACTTGTAAATTCCCAGGCTGTGACCACACGAATGTGCCGGGATCAAAGTTCAGATTCCATCGTGTTCCTGTTTCGAATATAACTATGAGACAGCTTTGGCTGGTTGCCATCGGCTATCTGCAGGAGCTAAAATATCCAGAATAAAGGATTATCGTGTGTGTAGTGCTCACTTCAGCGAAGACGATTACATCCCCAACCAAGTAGGAAAAGGAAAATTAAAGAGTTTTGCTGTACCAGTACCACGGGTAAGCTCTATTTACTAACTTTATGATCCCATGTCTAAACTGTACGGTAAACAAGCTGATGTTTAGACTCCATTATAAAACACGTGAAAAGATGTATAATATGAAAACAGTAGGGAAATAGTAAATAGAGCTTACCCGTGGTACTGGTACAGCAAAACTCTTTAATTTTCCTTTTATTTTAATAGTAACTGTAATTAAATAGTAATTTTAAATGGTTTTAAAGGGGTGGTTGGTTATGATTTAACTTTTCTAACTTTAGTTAGTGTGTAATGTTGCTGTTTGAGTATAAGCAACATCTGCAAAGTTATGACGCTCAAAGTTCAAAGCAAAGGGAGATATTTTCTTTTACAGAAATCGCTTTTTCATCACAAACCCTAAAATTTACATAAACCCCGCCCCTGGGAACTCGCAACAAAGGGAGTGAGGCCATGATGAGAAGAGTTGTTATATTAGAGCACATTTGGGAGTCTGCTCAAGCTGTTGCATCTGTCTTTTCACATTTATTGCAATACAGTACGTAACACAAATGCATTAGTATGTTACTCTGTGGGCATCTTAAAACAGTTCCCACACAAGCGATTTGTAGATTACCATGACAGAATATGCTAATCAATGACTTGAAGATAGTTAACTCCACATCATGCAGTTCTCTCCATCATTGTCTGACTCCGGTTTGAACATAAAAGGCAGAATAGTTTCTGACATTTTAGTGCATGACTGCAAGATGCTTAGAACGAGCTCTTGAAGCTCCGCCCTCTGTGCCAGGAGCAGCAGATCATTTGCATTTAAAGGGACACACACAAAACCACGCGTTTTTGCTCACCCTCAAAAAGGGACAATTTTAATATGCTACAAAAAGTGATCTGTGGGGTATTTTGAGCTAAAACTTCACATACACACTCTGGGTACACCAGAGACTTATTTTACATCTTGTAAAAAGTGGCATTATACCATTCGTTTAATGGTCTGTGCTTGTCATCTACAAATAATTTCCCCAACTATAACATTATTTATTACATAATGCTCTTATTATGCTGATTAATAGGTCTAATGTTAAATGTAGATAAAAAAAAGTATTGTCACAAACCTGGTTTGAATGGTCGGAGTGCAATTTTGTATGTATGACAGATAAAAACCAAGACAGTTGATATGGTCAGTCACACTTTTAATACATTTTAGCTTTTCCATAGTAAACGTACAAATTCACACTCCGTGTACCATTCAAGTGGTTATACTGATTACATAGTGCAGCAACAAGTGTGATGTTGTCATGGCAACCAGATACATTGCACTCTAATTACTTGCGCTACGTCTATTCTTGCAGGGCTAGCAATAAACACGCACTATAAACGTTTTTGTCAACGTATTCTCAAAGTAGGCTTTCATTAAGCAAATCAAGGAGTGAAATACTTACCCACTGCTTTAAAACAGATATTTTTTGGGCATGATTAGTTAAACGTGCAATAGCATGCATACAAAACACTTAATATTTAGTTAATCTTACTGAAAATGGCAGATTAAACAGTTTATATTCTAAAATCTATGTTTAAGTTTTTTCTGTGTAAATTAAATAACATTTGGATGTAAATTGTCCTCTTCCTGACATAAATTAATTACAATTATAAATAATCTTTATTTTGGTTTGGTCCAGATTTCTGATTATCCATGGACGCCACACTACAAGCAAGCAGTATATATTGGTTTTTATCCGCCAAAATTCCGATTCGTCACGTGACAACTTCTTAGCAAATAAGATTGGGGGAGGCATTAGGAAGATTGATTTGATTTGTTAATTTACTTACAGAATATCAATTTAAAATTGATTAAAATAACTACATTATATGCATATTTACATTTGAGTTGAAAATACTATTAATTAAAAAAATATTTAGTAAAATCTTTCATTCGCTATGGGGGGCCCATGGTCTGTGTTCAGCTTTGGTTGTCCACATACCACAGCTAGCACTGGCTCCAGTCAGGCATTTTATATTAAAGAGCTCAATCACAAAATTGAAAGCCATCATTTTTAACATTTAATAGGTTTTTAAAAATATAGCAACTTTTAATTTAAGTGAATTTTCACATAAACCCATTGCAATGTCATATTTACCTGTGCCCTTTAACACATCAGGGCTCAAGGTTTTTTTCTACTGGCCCAGGAAGGGCAGTTCAGATTTTTACCTGCCCTGCTAAAATGCTTTTGACTCATGTAACTTTGTAAACAGTGCTTTAAGATTTTCAGGTAGGTTTAACATGTAAATATACAGAATTTGAATAATCAAACACTACATAGTCTTCACTGCATAAATTATAAATTGAATATAGATTGATCTTTATTAAAGCTACAAAAGTTATTCAGTCAAGAGCAGTGAGTGATTTTCTCTTTGTCTTTTGCTCTTTGGTTAACATTAATGACACAGACAGCAGCGGTTTTAGTAGGCTGCAGTCAATTTAATACCTGAGGTACATGACGCAGATCTAAAAAAAGAACGGATCCTGCGTTAAATATTTTAACTGGTTAATTTTGACAGCCCTAGTGCATATATATACAGGTATACACACGAAAGTGGCGTAATCGCGTTCAAATTTTACCTGAATGCCACTGCACGCACTTTTGCCTTTCACCTCTCACACAAAAGCACTCACACACTCCAGCACAATAAATTCAGCTGCACTAGACTTTACTGCCCTTTCTAAATCCCATTGAGTTTAACTTTAGTCATGTGCAGGCATGTAATGCAACTTTGAATCTGGCTGCATGAGCCAAGCACGCCTCGCTCTCTGATGTGGACCACCACTGCCTACGGGGTTTACCTGCATCCTCTCTCGCTCGCTCTCACCATCTCAGCCTCCGATTCCTTTCATCTGCCCTTATCAGGCCCTGTCAGTGCTCAGCCACTGTACCTCCCTCCCTCCACCTAACAGCAGGAGGTCAGGGGGAGAGATTCAGACACCTCTCTTTGGGACCGCAATTATTCCAGTCAGGAAATCTTCAAAGACAGAGTGTTTGATTGAGGAAGAGCATGTTCGCCGATTTCCTCCTTGTTTTTTTTCTGCAGTGCCGCATGCATGGTACAGTCACTCTGGACCAAAAATAAAGGAATAAATATAGCATCCCCTGTTTTTCACTAGTTTTGTCCTGACTCCAAACACACTATTTTTCCATTATTCAAATTGAATAATCGGGAAGGAGTTACCCCATGAAATATTAATGAAAAAAAAAATGGCATAGAGATGTGAGAAATGAACACACAGGGAGAGGCGAAATGATTAAATTAAATTGATTTTGGTAATACTCGATGACCACTATTTTATTTATTGCTGCTTTTCCATACAGAATTTATTTTCCAAATTAGCTGACACAGTGACTATGACTGTGCAGACAAACAAATCCTTTGAGAAATGATGTATTGCTTCAAAATACCAAAGGCCTGGAATCAAAAGAAAACAATACATAAAGGACTTTTTTTATTTAATGCAGCAAAGTTTTCAGTATAATGCGATTCTTGTTTAAATATATCTCACATTTATTTGCAGTGTTACCAGATTCTTATAAAAGAGAGGGAAAAAACTAAGCATTGTCTTAAGACAGAGAGATTGAAGGAGAGTTGTTGAGACAAAAGAAGGGGAGTAGAAGCGAGACATGAAATGGTACGCTCAGAGAAAGAAAAGGAGGCAGTGACGGATGGTTTGTGAGGCGTAAATGGAAGAAAATTGAGTAGACTACAGCTCTAGCTCTGTAATCTCATCCAGTTTCTGACCCAGCATAAACACAGCAGCTATAAACTCCAATTCAGCCTTTTATTGGCAAATCACTGCTTTCCACTCATGACCTGTCCCCCTCTGTCGGATTTATATATAAACACACATCACGCATATCAAAAGAACATGTACACACAATCATTATGAGATGAGGGCTGTCTCTCTGCATGCCTGAATAAATAGTCCAGTACGCCCCACATTGTGAGCCGTTCTCAATTTGGGGCCGTCATAACTTGTGTACTGTATGTGTAATTGAAGACATTCATTGTTGTGCATGTGGGTGTATGTATATCCGCTTGCACTATTATTCACAAGCCCTTGTTTGGCAGATCAAACAGGTGCGGTGTGGGTTTCATTACTGTAATACAACCACGAGTAATTTGCGTGGAGCGACTCATGCGCATGGCTCCGATTAGCCATTGAAAATGTGGGGTTTTTTTTGTATACACGTGTCTGTCTGTGTATCTGGAGCGACCTCCCTCAGAGAAGCTCGGTTTGAAGTCAAGGTCGTGGGTCTCTCCCAGGGCCAACGAGCCTCCTTTGTCCAATTTGTCTTTGTTAGCGGAGGATCGCTACAGAGTAGCCTAAATGTAGTTTAGCCCTCCATCTACGAACCTCCATCCCTCTCACTCTTCCGGCCAATCCCTCGCTCAATGGCTTAATCGATGGTGGGTGGTTGATCAGAGGAGGAGGTATATTGAGATTTATGGGGACATTTAGACCGCGATGCGGCTGCTGTGTGGACCGGTGCCCAAGCACACCCGAGAGGGGGCTTAAGATGGCGTCATTGATCTCACTCATAATTAGCGCACATAGGAGCTAGATGCAGAATTCCAGCACGTTGCCCGATGTGAATAATTTAGCGAGCACAGCATGAAGTCATCCTTTGAAGTGCAGCTTTGAAGACCCCCCCACCCCAGTCTCGAACACCCCGCCGTTTTCAAAGCAACTCCCAATAAGCAGCTAACTGTGAGCGCAAGGGCGCTTTTAGAAAACATTATATTGACTTGGACACTTTGAGTTCACCTGCACACTTTGACTCGACGTGCGTAAGAACACTTCCTCTCTCTCTCACTCTCTCTCGAATCTCTTTGGTTCCGTCCAGTCTTATCTTTAACACACACATGCATTTGCGAAGAATGAACAGATGCTCACATTCTCCAAGTTTTTGGACACACACTTTTGCTCTGTTCCAAAACAGTGTGCTTACTACAGAGGCATCATTTTAAGGCATCACAGACTCTCCCAAGATGGTGGATGAGGTGAGGGAATATTAATTATAAATAAACATACATTTCATTCACTACTGAAAAGTATTGATGATAATTTTTCAGTGTAATTAAAATGAATAATTTTACCCGGTATTTGTGTGTGTTCGTGATTCAAACTGTAATGGAATCCATTGAGTCAAGACTCTCCTGTGCATAGTGTTATCTGTGTGGCAAGCAAGTTGCTACCGATGTAGCGCACTCCAAATCGGACACTTTTGAGGTTCTATGACGGTTCGGATGTAGACAGTGTCGCAGCTACTTTTGGGAACACAATTTCTCCCTCTCTGTGTGGGAGGGGTTGTGCTGAGAAGGCAGCAGGAAGTTAGTGGAGTTCACAGTTGACAGGAGACTTGTGGTGGACTCTAATTTGAGCACTCACAGTGGATGACTGCGGTTTGTGGTGGCACATGTTATTTCTGCTCCGTCTACGAATCGCTTGTCTTTCCCTGATGCCCTCCATCTCCTTTCTCTCTCTTGGTCTTGTTTGCTTTCTCTATGGGAACCGAGTGCCAGCAACCCCATTAAATTCAGCATTCTGTATGAAATTGTGAGGCCTGGCTTAGCAGGTATCATGTATCCTCAGCTCTCTTTGCTGGTTCTTACCAGTAAATGTGATGTGTGTGCTTCTTCTAAGAATATAAATGTAAATATAAACTCTACCTGACAGTAATAGTATAGAATATTTACTTTTTCCTTTTAACATTTAAAATCACATATTCCGTATTTCTGGGATTTCATAAGTGTCAGGCCAGATAGTTTGAGTTTCGTGTGGGGTAGTTCATCTAGTATTCAAGGATGCCCTGGTTTCTGTTTGCTTAATAAACTGTATTACTGTAGTGCTGTATTACATTTATGCAGTATTGACCTGCTCAAATGAATGGAGAAAACATGCTGAAGCAACATGCTCTTTCAACACACTTTACAGTTCAAAAACTAGTTGTTAAAATGTAATGGTTTTTTTTTTCCACCATGAAAGCAGGTAGATATTCAATATCTTATAAATTCCTTATTGACAATAGCTGCACATTTATTAAAATTTCAAAGGCGTGCTTAGTCGTATCAAATTGTAATCTTTAAAATATGATGATTGTACAGACTTCACTATTCTAAGTATTTTTATTTGAACCTATTAGTGGTAAGTTAGATGTCAACAAACAGATATGCTCATTTACAAAATGTGAATGTACCGTTGAGCACGTAGGTGCTGATCCTTGTCTTTCCTCCTCCAACATTTGCAATTCACTTTCATATTACATGATGATATTGCTATCTATAAATGCACACTTTACTGATGGTTCCTGCTGACCCTCCTCTCCTGGTGCCCCCTTGATCCTAACCAGCATTAAAGAAAGATCAAAAAAACTCTTCATACCTTTTTTTCCCCCACTCTAGGGTCTGATAAAAGCCCCCCCGTGTTCTACTTATTGCTAACCAGAGGCTTGATCTCTTCTGCCTGTTACAGGTTTCAGTCACCATGTTTCTCAAAAAGTTGACACGAAATTTTGTAATAATTTTTTGGGGGAAGTGGGGTGTGTGATAATTTTGCAGATTTCCCAGGGCTTATACAGTTGTAGGATAGTTTTAGGGCATGTTTTCTCTTATTTTAACATTATAATTTAGTGTTACTAACATTGGTTATTTTTGTTTACCTATTCACATGTTATCTGGTATTTGTATACAATTCCTGCCTCTCATAAAATAAAAGAAGTACTAATTATCCTGCTCTCTGAGAAACAAGGTAAAGGGAAACGACCAGCGGTGGTGGGGTTTAGCATATAGGGTCGATCGGGTGTTGCTATTAATGCACCATTAAAATATATCCTGAGGGAGAATATTAAAGGACAACATTGAGGATCAAATCCAAACCTAGGGCCAACCAAGCTCATCACACAGCCCAAACTCGCACCCTGTGGCATTTCCACACTGTGTTTAACATGCACACACACAAATATACAGCGAGACTATCAGAAACACATTCATGTATGCTTTTCCCCCAAATATACTTGAACTTAGAACCACGCAAATTCAAAATTGCTGTGGCTATAAGATTAACCACGGTGTATTACCTGGATTCAGAATTGAAGTGGTGCAGTCACAGATAGAAAAACTGGAAAAAAAACTTTAGTTGCTTGCAATGAATAATAACTTGTTCATGCACAGTTTAGTGACAGTCTGCAAAATTGTTTTAACAGTGGGAATCAGATCAATATTAGTTTTTCATTTTGAATTTATACTAGGGAACAAAAACAAAAAGACATATTAAAGATATAAAGATAACTTACTGTCATGCACCCAACAGTCATTTCATCATGTGATTTAATTAATTGATTTTCTTAAGTTGCCTGTGCCATATAATCTTTCAGCATGTGTTTGGGCTGTTTATCGATTCTGAACTGCTGCCAGATTTCCCCTATTCTCGCTGCTGAATATATTAACAGTAATTATCAGAATGCTACGTTACTATAAAGCAGACAGTTTTGTGAACCAGTCTGAAAACGGCAACACCCTTTGATAACATTACATTAAGGTGCAACTTATCTGAGAATAAAATATTCAAAAGCAAAAGTGAATTACTGTTTAAGAAATGCTAATACGTAAGATAAGAAGCAGTTATTTTTTCCTAATTGTTCGTAATGTTAGTTTGATATGTTTCCTAGTTTATTTCTGCCTAATTTATATAATTAAAATTATAAAAAAAATAGTAATTTAATATCCTATTTAGCCAAAGGTATGGATAAAGAGGTAGAATATTGAATAAACTACTCAGATCTCTTGATGTGCATGGAATGTATGGGTTATTATAGCAGTAATGAGATATTGCGTAGATAAACAATCTTCTCATTTACTAAATCGGTATAGCTGATTACATTTTTACAGATTTTTGTCTTTTGCTTTGATTACTTTGTGATTGGTTTAGGGTGGTCTAGTTTTTAAAAAGACAAGCTGATAAACTGAAAGGGGTTTTCCATGAACTATGACATTTCTGCCCGTGAGCAAAGCATATCCTCGGGTTACTGTTGGGGGGAATGTCAGGTGTACACACTATGATGTCTATGTATATATATATATTATATATACATGTCTGTGTATATTATATATACACAGATATATATTGGCTGTCTGGAAATGCGCAAACACAGACAGGCAGAGTGATACAAACTGTGAACTTGTTTACCCAATCAGATTAGAGTACTGGATTAATGTTACATTATAAAAATCACAGCTTTGGATATTCATTAGATCATGATATGAATTTTTAGTTTAGCTTCTCCGTCTTTCCAAAATCAGTGATATTATGATATACTGTAGAGTAGCTCACCCACACAACCCTCTCTTCCTGTCCTGCAGGCATCCTGTACAAAGGCAACGGTGAGAACGTCTTCGTCTCCCAGCAGCCTCCAGTGATCAGCACCATTATGGGTAATGGGCGCAGGCGCAGTATCTCCTGCCCCAGCTGTAATGGCCAGGCTGATGGCAACAAACTGCTGGCTCCAGTGGCCCTCGCCTGTGGATCTGATGGCAGCCTGTTTGTCGGTGACTTCAACTACATCAGACGCATCTTTCCCTCAGGAAATGTTACCAGTGTTATGGAGCTGAGGTAAGAAACGCACGCTAGTAAAAGAGGAATGAAAGGAAATTAAAAGAGGTATAAAAGACAGTCTGATGTAGCCTTTGTGCTAATGATATGAATACTTTATGTTGTTAGACTGTAAAATGGGGCACTCAGCCCAGTAAAAGGCTCATGTGCTCTGAAAAGAACGTTCTGACAATGACAGAGTTCTCATCTGTACAGAGTGACTCATTACCGGTGCTCTCCCCAATCCCCCCCACAATGAGAAGAAATACATATTCCCATACCTCGCTTTTTTATGATCCAACACAAGCCTTCTATTGAGCTCGTCCAGCCCACATCAAAGGCTGTGTGTGCGTGCGTGCGTGCGTGCGTGCGTGCGTGCGTGCATGCGCGTGTGTGTGTGCTTGTTTATTTACTGAGCTCAGAGAAATAACAGTGTTTATCTCTCAGAGTTTTTCTGCCAACCCAACTAAAGAGTTTTTTGTTTCTTCAAAGAGAGTAATCACTGAGATTTTTAATATGGCAGTAAAGATTATCATTTCAACATGTATGTTTATTTTTTATTGAAATGTATTTGTATTTTGTTGATTATAGGGTATTTATTTGCCACCTAAATGTATTGTGATTAAGGGTGTCACGATTTCGTGCTGCGAGCAAGCGGCAACCTCCCTGTCTCCCTCTTGAAACCAACACGGAAGTGAATTAAACTGCAATTCATCGACTGGCCGCTTGAGGCTGACTGCAAAAGTGAGCCAAATCTGTATCTCTCCCATGTTAAAATGCCCAACTTTACAGCCGAAAAAAATATGTTTACAGCCTGGTGCCTTAAGTTGTTTTGGTCTATACAGCTAATTTTGCCCTTCATGACAACTGTGAGGGGGGTGAATTTTTTTTACAACTCATCCGTTTAAATTATATTAAGCCTTAAAGTTCTGCATAATTAAGGGCGAGGCCACTTGAGTGACAGGTGGATTGAGGCTGCTGTAACTGCTAGCCGACGTTGTCTATCTGTTAACGTCACCCTCAGCTAATTCCAGCAGCTGCTGTACTTGCCATCTCTGCAGTGTTTGTGCTTTTTTCGGGATTATTTCATACAATTTAATACACGCATTATACCTTTGCCCACACCGTTGGATTCCGTCGTTGTAGAGTATGGAGAGAACAACCAGCGCTGTATTTCCAGTTGTTTTCCTCGCATGCACTAATGGATGTCTGACAATTTCTTTGCTTTTTGGAGTATACAGGCTACACTCGTTATGCGGTACCGTTGCTCTCACGGAACAGATATGCTTATTTAACTTTTAAGTGTTAAATAAAAAGTACCGTGAGATGAAATCCTGCAAGTGTCAGTGCTTTCTCTCCGTCCATGCAATAGATGCACACCCTTGAATGAGCGTGGATTTTTTAGTGCATTTTCTTGAACTTCAGAGGTAATATTTTTGGTTTAACCCATTTGATAAATTGAGAGGCGGCCAAAATCAGATTTTAAAATCGACTGAACTGAATAAAGCTCTTTACGAACTTGACGTGCGATGCCGCGCTGACTGCATGAATCACTGTCACACTTACAAGCTCAGAGCAATATTGTAAGTTACTGCATGATAATACATTTTTAACTAGCAGAATAATGATGCATCACGATACACAGTCTCACTTTTAGTTACGTCTTTTAATTATTATAGTATTTCGAAGGGCAAGAAAATGAACTTTAACTATTGGGTTTACTTCTACATTCAGCTGTCACTTTAGCGCAAGGCCAGTAGCATAGCATTAGCACCTCAGCTCTTTGCCCATTTTCTTTTATCCGGGAGTGACAAGAGATGACGCGCTGCCAAGATGGCGACGGTTGGCCCGCCCACTTTAGGCTTCAAAAACGCTCTTCAGAAACCTACGGGTGACGTCACGGACACTACGTCCATATTTTTTTACAGTCTATGGCTGCGAGTTTATGGTCAACCTACTCTAACTTACCTACAGCCACTCAAAAGATAGCATGGCAACTGCAGATGCAGGAGACCCATCGACAGAACTTGAACCCCCTCCTCTTTCATTGAAGTCGCAGGTGTGGACGTTTTTTGGACTTCCAGTGAGTTATGTTGACAACGTCCGCGCTTCAAAAAAGCCACAGTTTGCAGACATCCCAAGTCTCCCGGAAGTTCCGGGAGTCTCCCGCATATTGATAGCGGCTCCTTGATGCACGCAAATTAGTTAAAATCTCCCGAAATCTAGAGTGAGCGAGCAAGAGCGCGCATGCGAGACAGAAAAAACTGTGCTCCAAACCGTATAGCGCGCGCACGGCAGAGAGGGAGAGAGCGAGAGAATTTGTGTGTGTGCCTCATGAAGCGCATGTAAGACAGAGAGCATCCTGATTGGCCGGTTTCGGCTTTAAAAGTAGTAAATGTAAAAATCGAGAATCGAATCGAACCGTGACCTTAGAATCGAAAATTGAACCGAATCGAGGATTTGGAGAATCGTGACACCCCTAATTGTGATTGAGTTTCATTTCAGTTTCAGTTGACATTCAAAAACTCAAATCTCATTATTCAATTCTTTTACAGCAGTTTAGCCAAAAGTTACAACACCACTGCTGGTCCTCTAAAATATTATAAAACTGCATTTTTAGTAATAAAATGTTCATTTAAGCTAAACAAATTTGTGTAATCATTAAAGAAGTGACAAAGTGCATGTGTTTTTTTTTCCTTTTGAGGAACCCTAAAGGAGTTATTTTTGTATGTCCTGGATGCTCTTCTCCAGTCAATCAAAGTGAATGATTACCTGGGCTGTCAGAAGCTCAACAGCCCCAGTCTCCAGTCACTTTCAGTGTATAGAACAGAGTAGCCTGGAAAAAAATAACTCCTTTTGTGTTCCTCAGAAGATAAAAAAGGCCTACGTTTTTGGAATGACATGAGGGTTAGTAAATGATGACAGATTTTCCCTTTAAGAGGAAAGTATCACCTAAAAGCACTGTCAAATGCCACCTCTGTAACAGTAAGATTGGTTTTGATTGTTCAGTGTCCATTTAAAAAAAGAACGAAATTGTGGTTTAATTTTAACATATATGAGTGCAGCATGCCTATATTAATTTAATAATCTAAACTATCTCAAAAATTCAATCTGTATTCTCTTCTGACTGTGATCACAGTGTGTGAATAATCAAAACACCATGAAGTGCAGTGGTGCAGAACTAATACATTACAACCATGAGGTGAACACATGTGCCCTCTTCTTTCAAACCTCAAGACCTGTCATTTCCTTTCCTTAGATCTAGAGTGGGCTCACACATCCACACAGAGACACGTAGATATTCTTTCAAAGTGCTCTCAGGGTTCCTCTATATGAAATCAGAGCCGTGTCTCGGGTCTTTTATAGACTCTCGCTGAAATGATCATAAATTCTTCCCTCACATTCGGCGGGGCCTAGAGGGCCCTCCATGTCACTCTCTGCTCTCCTGCAGCACCTCATTTATCCATTGCGGTGATACATGACCGCTACCTCTTATCTCCTTTCTTTCCTTATCTCTTATTCCTTTCTCTTTCCCCTTAAATCGCCTGTCTCGTCCTTTTAGCCGCCTCTCGTTTTCCATCTCGTGTTTTCCATGCCTGTGTCTTTCTGTCATTGACACTTACTATATTTTTAATCTTATCTTATCATCTTCCTTTCATTCCATCTGCCCCCAACTTGATACCCACACAAAAATGTCTAATATGTGCACTCACACGAGTTCTCTATAAATGGCCCAGCACTTAACAGGTTTCAGTATCATCTTTGTGTGTCTGCTGCTCCTGTAAATTAAATTCCTTCATTAAAGCACTTAAACACATGGATGTAGAAAATGAAATGGTGGTCCTCTGTGTGACATATTCACAGCGTGGCTTCTGTGCGGCTAAAGGCAATGTTTAAGGAATTGCTTTTCATTGTCTGGGACACAATCAATTTGCTATTATGGGCCAGTTAACCTCAGCATGTGCTGTGAGCTCATACTGTTTTTCAGTTCCCAGGTGTAATATTCACACATCCAACTCTGTTTAAGAAACCAGACAAAGTACAGTTAACAGCCCATCTCGCTGCGTTATTTCCTGTCTATGTGATTAATATATACACACCTGTTTTTTTTTCTCTTTCTTAACAAGATTTATGTGCTTCTGCTGTTTTACACTCTCTCCCCTTTCTTATCTCTCTTGCTTGTTCTTTTTTCCTCTGCAATCAGAAATAAAGATTTCAGACATAGGTAAGCCATCTCATTAATGCACTGCTCTTTCCATTCTGGTGCAGTCTATTGTTGCATGTCATCAGAAGTAATGTAAATGTGTGTCATCTGCCTCAGATGTTTCTGGAGTACCAATGACATTTTGAGATCATTCTTAAAGTTTTAGATTTTCTTGATATTATTTAACTCACTTAATTTGCTTTAAAGCTAATTGCCCAAATCTTTAGTAAAGTGAGGTCTGAAAGTCTAAGACCACTAGTAATGTTTTTTTTAATTACAAATTATATTATCAACATGCATGATTTCCACAAGTTTGTGTGAAACCTGATAATCATGTGATCCATTGCACATACAGAATGCTTGAAGTAAATTTGACCCTTTATACCAGTGGTCTCAAACTCAATTCCTGGAGGGCCACAGCTCTGTACAGTTTAGCTCCAACCAGCTCAAACTCACACCTGCAAGGAAGTTTCTAGCAATCCTGAAGACCTTGATTAGCTGAATCAGGTGTGTTTGATTAGGGTTGGAGCAAAACTGTGCAGAGCTCTGGCCCTCCAGGAATTGAGATGAGACCACTGCTTTATACAAAGAACTTGCGCAGTCAATTTTTCAATCAATCTTTAATTCCAGGATTAAATCACATTTTGTATCCCAGATTGTCAATGTGGTCTCAGACTTGAACTTCACTATATAGTAAGAACTTCTTCAGATGTCTCTGTTGATAGTGCAGAAATGGTGTGGTTCCATTGAAAACACTACTGTACAGGTAATGACCACAGATCTGAATTCCTGACTAAATGGTTAGTATAATTCAACATAATGGCTATAATTTTTCTTCAAACACAATCTTAGTTTGTCAGTGGTTTATAAATCAACATCACTAATCCCAAATTCCCATGTCTTCCCAAAACAATGAGAAATTCCTTTCAACCGTTTTGTCTTGCTCTGTGAAATCTCTTTCTTCACTTTGTGGATATAAGGTAGGCTTAGCTGAGGCATTTATGTAGAACTCAAGTAAAACATTTTCTTTTAATGTGGCATATTGCATATACCAGAAAGTCAAAAGATACCTCATGTAGCTTAGAAAGCAATGTTTTTTTTTTTTTATTTAATTTTCATCTTTTGATTCTCTGGCCAGAAAAGGTTTAAGTAAAATACACGGACGTCCATTTTAGCTGACACTGATTTAGACCTGTTTTCTCAGGAAGGATTCAGGACATAAACCTCTCTTGACAGGTCTCCAGTACTTCAGCTCCAAATGTCTCCGCCCTGTACAAGCAGAAGTTCCTGATAAACACTGCGAAATAGACCCTCATCATCCCACAGATGTTTGAATAGTTCCAGTTGAGGGGCGATGTACAGAGCGCTGTAGATGTTGATATCCTACATTAAGTTCTGTTTGAAACCTCTGTAGGGTTTAATCGCAGACGTATGGAGCTCATGAATGGAAATAAATGCGAGTAATTTGAAGTGGGCGAGCCAAAGCCATTAGAGCCTGTTGAATAAATTTGCAACAAGGGATAAATTTAGGAATCCCATGGACATGCTAACCGTTCCTCTCTGTCTCCTACCAAATAATTTAAAATGGAAATTAGTGGCCAACTTCACTATATGGTTACATTGTGTGTGGGCAAAATAGTTCAGTTGACGTAATTAAAAGGGCGTATTTTTAGACGCATCCATCTTTTCACCAACATTTTTCAATGCTTCTGAGCAACAAAAACGACACATTAAGCATTAATGACTCTGAATTAATAAGTGCTAAGAGTTATTAATTCACAAGCACTGTTTCTGGCTGGTGAACATTACAAGCCACCTAAGGGCTAGCCTTCGACTTCCTCTTGTCCTAGATGTCTCGGCTCATCTGTATGTGTCATCATGTCATGCCCATATATCCTAATGCTCCACAGAGCCTCATAAACTTAGGAGATTATTGACCCCAAGCCTCAGTGTCCTAAAACCAAGCCGTCTCTAAGCCTCTACCTTCCCTGCTTTACTCCTAGAACTCACATTTGTATATTATTTTTAGTCCGTTTGATCTATATTTACTTTTAAGTGCGATGTGGCATCTGTGCCACATAGCAACAATAACTAACATAACCCGGAGACCTTCTTACAGTTTGGTCTTTTCCTGAGTTGCTGGTGCATGGTGATTCAAACTGTAAACAGTGTAATTAGCACATGTGAAAACTGTACAAATCTACTGTAAATTGCTTTTCTGTAAAATAGGGTTGACAACATGGTACCAATATTTCAGCAGTCGGTACCAATACCAGTCAAATTTCACGGTTCTCTGTACCATTTTTCGGTACCATAGCAAAAACATTTCTTTTTTTTTTTACTATTTGAAAATTAAATATATTAAATAAATTAAATTAGATCATCTTTAATGCTATTAATAATTATAAATAAATAATACATTAAAACATTAGCATGTAGCCATCAAATTGTTCAGTTAAGTAAACATTGCATTAAAAAATCTAATGAAAAGTTAATGATAAAATGAAAAACAAATAAACACATTACAGGTAACAGAATAAGTGTCAGGTCTATTGCACTTACTGTACAGTTTAATACTTAATGCACGGATCTATTTGACATTGCAGTTTCAGAGTCAGTCCGATTGTCACGGTACACGATACTGCCGGTATTACAGAAAGACTGGTACGCTACGTTTAATATCAACTTGGTACCGAAGAACCGGTACTTTGACATCCCTACTGTAAACACACTTTAGCTCTGTTCCAAAACATAATGAGCTTCTTTGCTGCCTTCCAAACACCACTAAAATGAGATACCTTAGGTCAGAGGCCTTCAACCCTGCTTCTGGAGACCCACTGTCCTGCAAAGTTTATTTCCAACCTGCTTCAACACACCTGCCTTTGATTTTCAAGCAATGCTGGGGAGCTTGTTTAGCTGGTTCAGGTGTGTTTGATTAGGTTTGGAGCTAAACTTTGTGGGAAAGTGGGTCCATAGGAGCAGGGTTGAAGACCCTTCACAATGGGAGCATGCCTATGGTGCCTTAAAATCATACCTCCATTCGCAGCTCACTAGGTTTTGGAACAGAGCAAAATATCTGATAACCAAAAAATTACCATGGATCAGCTCAAACATGGGGCCCAATACCACTTTGTAAATTTGATTTTAAATCAGTAAGTGAGGTTATCTAAAATATATAAATAAAAGTTAGTCAGTTACTGTACAAAGCAGAGGTTTCAGCTACAGCAGCCAGCATCTGTTTGCCTGCCCCAAAGCCAACCCTCTTGCAAGGTGTCTGCGCTATTCTTAGTCCTTAGTCACTTCTAATTGAAACACTGCGACAAGTTGTTGATTTTCTTCAACAGATACATCACTTCATGTTGCTTGCTGGCTTTTTCCTTTGTCATAGGAGTGTGGGTGGGAAGTGCAAATGATTGAAAGGATGTGACAGTTTGGTGGGCATCATTATGGTTGTGTCAGACGATAGTGATTTCCAGTCATAACACATTAGGTTCACTCTGACAGAGTGCTCAACTACTTTCCCCTCTAGCTAGCCACTCCAAACAAGTACATTCACTTCAACAATAAAACACAATAGCCTAAGATCTGTGATCACGTTTCTATACATCTGTAGGCCTTCAACAACTTAGAACTTAACTTTGTGTTTGTAATTTTGTGATTATTACCAGAGTGGTTTACGGACATGAGACATCTACTAAAACAGAAAGAATTGTTTTTAACTTTTTCATGCCAACCTGTTCAGTTATCCATTCCGTACCTTAAACTTATAAAATGAACTTCCTGTTAGATTATGAAATTCTTTCTCAAATTTATCCATTCAATTATGTTGTTGAATCTGTTTATCTTTATTTATCTTTTATATATATATATATATATATATATATATATATATATATATATATATATATATATATATATATATTAGTGCTGGGCAACGATTAAAATTTGTAATCGCGATTAATCGCATGGTTTTCTTGCGATTAATCGCGATTAATCGCATTGTTATGCGCAAAATTGAATAATGACTTCTAAAGTAGTGTATTACGCACTTTTGATTTAAATGTACTGCTATATACACAAAAGTGCAATAACTTTAAACAAATAAGGTGCTTTTATACCAGCAGTATTCCCTTTACACAGTAATCTCAAATCTCAACTTAAACATTAATGTAATCAAATCAAATATTTAAACAAAGCTATTTACCTTTTTCTAGTTTGTTAAAACGAGTCCAGTTTTCTTGTTTTTTTTCTGAACGGGTATCAACAGGTATCTTTTATCAGGGAGTAGCAGAAACAGTCTATATAGTAGTCAGAGGTCATGATCACTACTATATAAGTCGACCAACTTACTTATAGTAGCTTAGGTTTGGTCATGCCATGGTTTCCCACGTAAGATTACATTAAACAGAGTAAAAAAAAAAAATTTATACTTTATACTCACGCTGTTGCTGTGTAGCGCGCGTACACTTCGGCGTACCCTGACGTGCACCTCTCCAAAAATGTAACGTCAATTCTACGCGTACCGCAAGCGTTGTGATTGCTACAACCGCTCCCCGGGTTTCACGTGCTCCCTCTGCATGTGTAATTGCGCGTCAACGCAGACAACGACGCAGAGATATAAATGAAAACCAACGCGTAGTCTATAGCGTATTGTCTTTGGCGTAAGTCCGACGCAGAAGTATAAATCAGCCAAGAGTGAGGTGAAGTGGTCGAGCACAAGGTGCAGCGACAAGCGGGTACGTTCCTGTGAAACTGTTGCGGTCATGCTCGCCTCACGCACGCGCCCGCGCCCGCTCGTAGCCGAAGTTGAATTGTCTATAACTTTTTATAAAGGACGCGCAGCACAAATCATTAGAAGAGAGACTGATCCTCGGCTCGCTGTTAGTGAGTTTCCAGAATCTAAATAGTTATTATCTATAGGTTTTATAGGTACTATCCATAGAGCGCCTGTCATTCACTCGCGGAGCACAACCCTTTAACTGTTCATCAGAGATAACCTGCCTCTCTCCACTGCTTGTTTGGGTGGGTTATTTGCTGGCTGACCAACATCCCACCCCTCCTGTGATCATGGTTTGACTGTAGGCCTATGTGTATTCAGAGCCAGTGAGCAACGGACTTTCAAAATAATAATAATAAAAAAAACTGCGTTAACGTGCGATAAAAAAATTGTCGGCATTAATTAATAAATGCGTTAACGCGATAATAACGTGTTAACTTGCCCAGCCCTAATATATATATATTTATTTATTTTTATTTTTATTTTTTATTGTTTTTATATATAGGTGAACGTCTCGGTTACGTATGTAACCCTCGTTCCCTGAGTAGGGAACGGAGACGTTCCGTCATGATGATGAATGGGGTTTCGCTTAGAAAGCCTATCAACTTCGAGTATACAAAACGAGCCAATGGCAAAGAAATGCCATGGGTCTGCAGAATTTGCATGGCGCAACTCCACTCCACCTCGTTGGTATAAAAGGTGTAGAATTTGGTATAGAATTTGCATGGCGCAACTCCACTCCACCTCGTTGGTATAAAAGGAGGACGCCGGCAACATGTAGTTATGTTTCTTCGCTGAGGAGCCAAGACTGAACTCAGGCGATCCCCGCGGTACAGCGGAAGTGGCAGGAAGACGGAACGTCTCCGTTCCCTACTCAGGGAACAAGGGTTACATACGTAACCGAGATGTTCCCTTTCGTTGTCACTACGAGTTCCGTCGTGACGACGAATGGGGTTCCAGTCTAATCACGCCACCTTCACAGCTGTCTTCTAGTGCTCTGCGTAAGTCTGAGCTCCCTGTCGTGGACTGGCACGGACGAAGGACTCCTACTTAACACAGGAATACCAAGGTACACTGGGAAGCATATCTCAGAGGAAATATGCAAATAATGCCAACCCAAGGGGGGGGGGGGGGGGGGGGGGACTTACAGAATACACATATGGCCTGGAGGGGGATGCATATGGAGAACACTGGGGTGTCCAGCCCGCAGGGTGGAATATTTCAACCCCAGGGGTGGCAAGGTGGCTTGCCAAGGGAAAGACACATGTTCAAAGAGGCTTACAGTGGAAATACACATATGGGGGTCGCCCAGAGGGGGGACCATGCACACGGAGGCACCTAGCCAACGCACAGGCAATAGACACTGGCGTCGACGTCAGCAGTGCTGGAGGAACTCCGGGCTTGTCGGGGAATCTCACCTGAGGAAATATCGCACGCGGAGTGGAATGGCGAGCAAGCGAAGACACCTGACTGGGTCCTAGTACTGGCTGCTTGAAGCAAGTACACGAGAGGACACAGGCTCCATTCGGAGATTGTAGAATCTGGCGAATGTGTAGGGTGTCGCCCAGCCTACAGTTCAGTAGATGTCTGTTAGCGAGGCGTCATGCACTAGAGCCCAAGAGGAAAGCCACATTCCGGTCGAGTGGGCTGTCACACCAAGGGGGCATGGTCGACCTTGCTGCTGGTATGCCAAGCAATGGCGTCCACATCCCGTGAGACAACCTATGCTTGGAGAAGCCTTTCCCTTCAGCTTCCCACCATAACAGACAAAGAGCTGGTCTGAGGTCCTGAAACACTGTGTTCTGTCTACGTAGGCGGGAGCGCGTACTGAACAGAGCAGCGCCAAGGCTGGGTCTGCCTCCTCCAAGGGCAGTGCTTGCAGGTTCACCACCTGGGAGGGAACCTTGGGCACATATCCAGGTCAGGGTCTCAGGAACACGTGAGAGTAACCCGGCCTGAATTCCAGGCACGCTTCGTCAACGTAAAATGCTTGCAGGTCCCCTACCCTCTTGATGGAGGCCAATGCAACCAGGAGCGCTGTCTTAATTGAAAGGAACTTAAGCTCGACTGATTGCAGAGGCTCAAGGGGAGCACTCCACAGGGAGTTAGAACAACTGAGAGGTCCCAAGAGGGAACGAGAGGAGGGCGAGGAGGATTCAGTCTCCTCGCTCCTCTCAGGAACCTGAGGATCAGGTCGTGCTTTCCCACGGACTTACCATCAACTGCGTCGTGATGTACGGCGATAGCGGCAACATACACTTTCAGGGTGGAGGGAGACAGCCTTCGCTCCAACCCGTCTTGCAGGAAGGAAAGCACGACACTCATCGGGCATTTCCTGGGGTCTTCTCGGTGAGAAGGGCACCAGTTGACGAAGAGGTTCCACTTCAACGCATAGGCATGTCAGTGGACGATGCTCTAGCGGAAGTGATGTACTCACCATGGGTACTCAAGAGTACTCAAACCTGCCTCGTCCCATCCAGGAGCCACACGTGGAGGTTCCAAGATCGGGACGAGGGTACCATAGGGTGCCCCATCCCTGTGAAAGGAGCTCCTTCCTCAGAGGAATTGGCCAGGGAGGTGCTGTCGCAAGGAGAAAGTTTGGAGAACCAGGTCCGGGTGGGCCAATGAGGCGCAACGAATATGACCTGCTCCTCGTCCTCCCTGATCTTGCACAGGGTATGTGCAAGACGGCTCACTGGGGGGAACACATCCTGTGCGCCAGTGTGTCCGTGCCGAGCGTGCCCTCGGTCAGGGAGTAAAACAGGGCGCAATGGGACGAGTCGTGGGAGGCAAACAGGACTACCTGTGCGTCCCCGAACTGGTCCCAAACCAGCTGAACCGACTGATGAGTCTCCATTCTCCAGGGAGGGGCTGAAGTCTTGGGAGCTCGTAGGCTGCAGAGTTCAGGGCTCCGGGAAAATAATGGGTCGAAGCGACCTCAGATGCTTCTGACTCCTTAAGAGGAGGTGGCGGGCGAGTTGCGACATACGGCGGGAGCATAGACCACCTTGACGGTAGATGTACGCTACTAACGTGGTATTGTCTGAGCGGACTAGTACGTGTTGACCTTTGAGCAACACAAGAGAGCGGTGCAGAGCAAGGCGTACTGCCAGCAACTCGAGGCAATAGACATGCTAAGGGCGCTAGGGTCCTGTCCAGGAGCCCGCAGCAGTGTGTCCATTGTGCATGGCATCCAAGCATGTGTTGAAACAACAACATTCCCGGAAGCTCGTTCCATGGGCACTAGCCCGTAGAAAACTGTGGTTCGACTACAGGGTGAAGGTCTGATGGCAGGTCGGAGTAACTGGTACTCGGAGCATACCGTATCGCCATGCCCACCTCGGGACTTGGTCGCGAAGCCAAAGCTGAAGCGGTCTCATATGAGCAAACCGAGCGGCGATGTTACGGCTGCGGATGCCATATGCCCCAGGAGCCTCTGAAATAACTTCAGTGGGACCACACTCTTGCGCTTCATTTGTCTCAGGCAAGTCAGCAGTGGCTGAGTGGCGACTGAGTCGATACCGAGAAAAGAGATCTTCTGCAGTTGACCCGAAGGCCCAGACGAGCTAGATGCCGGAGCACTAGGTCCCTGTGTTCGCAAACCTGGTTTTGAGAGTGACCTAGGATAGCCAGTCGCCGAGATAGTTCAGGATGCGAACCCCGTGTTCCCATGGAGGAACAAGGGCTGCCTCGACGACCTTCGTGAAGGCGCGAGGAGACAGGGCTAGCCCGAATGGGAGAACGGCGTACTGATATGCCCGCCCCTTGACAGCAAACCGCAGGAATGGTTTGAGTCGAAGGAGAACGGAGACATAGAAATAGGCGTCCTTCAGGTCGATCGCTGCAAACCAATCCTGTGGCCGCACACATTCGAAAATGCGTTTGGCCAGGAGCATCTTGAACGGCAGCCTGTGAAGGGGGCGGTTCAGATGTGCAGGTCCAGGATTGGCCGTAACCCACCGGATTTCTCCGGGACAATGAAGTAGGGGCTTTTGAGGTCGCAGAAGGGCGTCCTTGACGGCGAGCAGGCTGAGGATTCCAAGGATTCTCAGAGCGAGGTCGGTGGCGGCATGCAGGCCTTGGACGAGCCCTGAATCAGCTCTACCCTTGTGCATGTCATTGAGCACCCTGAAGGATGGCAATAGCATGCAGTGAGGCGGCAGCCTGCCCCGCAGCTCTATAGGTCTTTGCCACCGGAGTAGACAAAAAACCTATAGGCATTGGATGGGTGCTTAGGGTCGCCACGCCAGGTGGAGGCACTGTGGGGACACAGATGTGTAGTCACAGAACACTCCATGGGGGGAACCCCAGTGTACCCTTGGCTGCGGCCTCTATGAGGGCAGAGAAGGCGGAAGAGGCCGCTAAGCAGTCGCGAAAAGTCAAAGGAGACTCCCACGATCTCATGACCTCTTCATGCACGTCCGGGAAGAAAGGAATTGAGGGCGGGTGCTGGTGTGAGCACGCGCCGCCTCCAAAACCAATCATGCCGGGAAAGCATGGCTGTCAACAATGGATCAGACTCGGCAATGCTGGCACACCCAAAGGCGGCAGCACAGCCGAATCCTCATCTCCAGAGGACTCCAGCCCGCCTTGTGATGCGGCGATAGACATGATTTAATAGATTGGAAATAGATTGGGCTGTGGATGAGGTCATTGAGTCTCGACCGCGACATTGCGATGGTCATGCTCCCGCAATGAAAACATGACGCATCCATGAATGCTGCCCGAGGGCAATCTATTTTTAGCCCACACTCGCCGAACAGTGTTCACGCCCAACAGCAGAATCAACCAGACTACCACACCCAGAAGTGCACGGGCATTTTCAATGCACCTTTAAAAAGATGTGCCGCGTGCAAGCTCTTTTTGTGAGAGGGAAAACTCTGCAGATGCTGAAACAACCAGGGAGAAACACACAACTGGCAAACCACTGTACAGATCAGCAGGCAATGTGAAACTCGCGGGGAATCGCCGTCACACCAACACCTGGAAAGAAGCTCGTCTCGAAGAGTGAAGAGAGATGATCTCAGAATGGCTTGTGGAGTGAAGAATACTCTTGGCTCCGAAGCGAAAACATATCTGCATGTTGCCGGCGTCCTCCTTTTATACCCACGAGGTGGGGCGGAGTTGCGCCATGCAAATTCCGCAGACCCATGGCATTTCTTTGCCATTTGCTCGTTTTGTATACTCAAAGTTGATAGACTTTCTAAGCGAAACCCAATTCGTCGTCACGACGGAACTCGTAGTGACAACGAAAGGGAACTATACCGACATTCTTGTAATTATGAAATTTTTACTTTTGTCCCATTAGCAACAATCCTGCACATAGGTACTACCTAGCAACAGACCCGATGACAGGTCAGCTGTATGTTTCGGACACCAACTCACGACGAATCTTCAGGCCTAAAGCCCTAACAGGAACCAAAGAGCTGTTGCAGAACGCAGAGGTTGTGGCAGGGACCGGAGAACAGTGTCTGCCATTTGACGAGGCTCGATGTGGGGATGGAGGCAAGGCCACCGAGGCGCTACTGCTGGGACCCAAAGGTAAAGAGACTGAACACCTGTAAATCAATATAGACTATTATAGCTAAACATGACACACTTCTGTTCTCTCTCTCGCACATGCACAAATAATACAAAAAACTCTATTTTGCTAATAAAATAATACTGGTTTCATTTGAAGTTATCAACACAGCAACATCCAGCCATTAAGCACATTTCTCTGAGAGAACTAGTGAGGCCTATGATACTCAATCAGAGCGCCAGAGGATTCATTTCCTTGCCTCTTGGTTTTAGCTCTGACTAGATAAAAAAACA
Source organism: Gila orcuttii (assembly GCA_026230005.1). NCBI lineage: Eukaryota > Metazoa > Chordata > Actinopteri > Cypriniformes > Leuciscidae > Gila > Gila orcuttii. Next base: position 24,044,732 of record JAPDVR010000002.1, on the reverse strand, counting down.
TATCTTCCGGCATATTACTTGCTCTCAACATCACTCTCAGCTCAGGAATAATTCACCACCCAAAAGCACATTGTGAATAATTCACCAAGCGCCGCGTCTTCAGTGACCTGGAAACCACAGGGGCAAGCATGACATGTGTACCAGTCGTGTTTCGCCTGTTTGCAGGTGCAGTGTGTGTCTATTTGCAGATTTCACATCTACCCCCTCCCCCTCTCTATGTAGGCATTGCTGTGGATAAGAACGGGTTCATCTATTTTGTGGACGGTACCATGATCCGGAAAGTAGACCGGAATGGCATCATCTCAACACTGCTGGGGTCTAATGACCTTACATCTGCTCGCCCTCTGACCTGTGATACCAGCATGCATATCGGACAGGTATATATCCATACTACTCACCTGCTCTACATCACTGCTTAGTGCACTTGAATCTTAAATATGAATTTGTCCATTTATTGCTGCAACAAAAGAAAAGCTGCAATACTGCTAACCTGAGTGTTGTATGGTTTATATAGTTGAATTCAGTCCAGTTATGCCACTGGGCTAAAACAAAATATCAAAGGGCAGAAAGGTCAAACTTCGATTTATTTCAGAATGCGATCTGTGATTCTCAGTACAAAGATATAGCCGTTTTAACCTGAACCTCTTGCTTTATCATTGAAATGGTGTCAGTATGACTGGCCTTGTTTCAAAGATAAAAACAGAGGCTGGAAGTAACTGAAACTGTTGCCTCATTTGAACTGGAAGGCAGGATTGTTTTTTCATGTTGTCCTTGTTACATTTTAATATTATTTTGCATTTATTTACAATTTGTTTATAATAATTAAACATTTGTATTATCTGAAACCCTGTAAGTAATAGCTTATTATTTAAAGGACCATAACAGAGAGTTTTAAAGCTTGCAGACTTTTATATTAAAAGTCTTAATATGTTTGTCTAGCTAACCACTTATAGTAAACTGCACTATGACATTCTATCCATTCACTGACCTCAAGACAAACCAAAACCCTGGGATCTGCCCTCTGTAGCAGCCTCCACCCAAACAAAAACCAGAGGAACTTTCTTGAAGACCTGGAGCTCCCCCCCATGGCTGCTTTCCATCTAATCAGCTTAGATTAGTGAGTCTGTGGAAAACATCATTGACAGGTCTACTCGGTAGTTTATTCCTCATTAAAAAAAGTTTTACACAAAGGAATAAATAGTACATTTGAAAAATATGATTAATATGATGAACACTCCCATGAGATTAAGACTGCAGTTGAATCAGTAGCCTAATAAAAGCTGTTTTATTTTACATGGAGCAGTTTTTCCTCAACATGTGATCGCCATGTTGGGATCACATGATCAGCTGACTACTATTAGTTTTATCTCAGTACCCCACTCTGATAGGGCACATTCTGGAATAAATTAATCATAGCTGACTGCAAATAGAGTATGTCTGCAATGACAATAGCTGAAAATGTATGTGATGCTACATTAATGTTGTTGAGTCTCAGCAGTCCAAGACTACCATATCAGCCAACCCAACAAACAAGAAATTGTGTTCTTTGGTAATTGTGTGATTTGGTGATCTCTATTGTGGGTGTAGGAGTGAGACTCCATTTTAATTGCAACTTTATTATCAAGAGGGTCTTTTGCTTGAAATGGGGTGATATGCAGTGTTTAGTAAACTTTGAAATGTATCCACAATCTTAGGCAGAATCCTTTCTCCCCTCTCTTTATTTTTTTCTGGTCTCCCCACCAATCCCATTTGTCTCTGTCTAAGTGATGGAGGTTGGGGATGAGACATAAGGCAGTTGACTAACATACCCTTGGGTCCAGGCTCAGTGAGGCTCAGTGAAGCTCAGTGAAGTATGGACAGACCCAGACAGTTGGTGTCAGCCTCACAATTACCTAAACGTTTGCTGTAGCAAGTCACTGATGTGCATCATTAAGGATATATACAGCTCAACCTACACAACTGTCACCTACCTCAGTTAGGCCAATAGGGACAGCAGAAAATAACTCAAAAAACTCTTCAAGGAAATCTTCAGTTAAATCTGGGTCTTCAAATGTTCAGTCTAAATCAAGTTTGTCCCCAGAGCATAAAAAGTACTCTAAGGCTACCAAGTTGTCCTTTTGCATGTCAGGTGGTGACCTGAGGGTTGATGAAACATTTTAGGTGGCATGTTGTGGCGCACCCAAGTAAAATTCGTTTGCCCTAAGTAAAATCTGGTCTTAAGTTCATGCATTATGTAGAAGGTGGAATCACAGACGGGCCATGGCTGAGCAGAGAAAGCTTTTATCCACAGGAGCTGCTGTAGTTCAGAACCATTACGCTTTAATGTGGTGCTCTTCAAAGACGCTTAACCTGCCTGTGTGGTCAGGGTTCAGGTTCATAGCAAGAACGAAAAGAGTGAAAGAGAACCAAGGAGAAGAAATGAAGACACCTAGTTGAAGAAAGACCCAATCATGCCATATAAGTTTTTTTCATTGAGAATAAGTCTCCATTAGTGTTCATTCAAAGCTTTAGGAACAGACTGAAAATTAAGTTGTCAGTTTATCTTCACAAGAGTGAGTTATAGATTATGCAGTTGCATAACTTTTCCCCACTGGCACTTGGCAGCGTTATTGAAGTTGTCGAGACTGGTTTCAATATTTCTTGAATACAGATAATTCAGACAGACAAGACAATGTATAATCAAGGAAAGAATACTTGCACTTTTCTCTGTATGTCTGAGAGAAAGTGTGTGGTGGTGAATGATTTTATTTTATTAATAGACATCCAAAAAAGACTGTCCTTGCAAACCTTATTTAACAGCCTTGTTGAAGCAGTCAAGGTATTCCAGTCATCCATGTGGACAATGTTGTTCTGGTTGTGCTTTTGTTTGCCAGACAGTTGTTCCCTGTAGGCGCTGAGGAATTGCATCCCATTGCAAAATAAATGACCCAGCGACAGGCAAATCGAATGAACTAGAGGCACCCAATGTATTAAGCCTCCAAAGTAACAGATCCTTCTTCATCAGTGTCAGACCCAAACATCAACTGTGCACAGAGTGAGAGAGCAGGCGGTAGATGTAATAATGTGTCTGTGTGTATATGCATGCAAGTTTTTGTAAGCTGTTTGATCTGTACTTTCTCCAGGTGCGTTTAGAGTGGCCTACAGACCTGGCCATCAACCCTATGGACAACTCTATCTATGTGCTTGACAACAATGTTGTACTACAGATAACCGAGAACAGGCAGGTGCGCATTGTGGCAGGCAGACCTATGCATTGCCAGGTGCCAGGCATCGAGTACACCATGGGAAAGCGTGCCATCCAGACCACTCTAGAAGGTGCAACAGCCATTGCTTTGTCATACAGCGGTGTGCTCTATATTTCTGAGACGGATGAAAAGAAGATCAACCGCATCAGACAAGTCAGCACGGATGGCGAGATTTCTCACTTGGCAGGAGCGCCCTCCGACTGTGACTGCAAGAATGACGCTAACTGTGACTGTTACCAGACGGGCGATGGGTATGCCAAAGACGCAAGGCTAAATGCTCCTTCCTCTCTGGTGGTCTCTCCTGATGGAACGCTCTACGTAGCTGACCTGGGAAACATTAGAATCCGTGCCATACGACACAATCGACCTCCGCAAGGCTCTTCGGGTCTTTTTGAAGTTGCATCACCTGCCTCGCAAGAACTTTATGTGTTTGACTCCAATGGAACACATCAGTTTACTATGAGCTTAGTCACTGGTGACTATAAGTACAACTTTAGCTATAGCAATGAGGATGATGTCACCGCTGTAACAGATAGCAGTGGAAATACGCTCCGGGTTCGTCGTGACCCCAATCGAATGCCAGTGCGCATTGTTGCCCCTGACAACCAGGTCATTTGGCTGACAATTGGTACAAACGGAGGGCTTAAGACCCTCACAGCACAGGGGCAGGAACTAGTGCTCTTCACCTACCATGGAAACAGCGGCCTGCTAGCCACCAAAAGCATTCAAATTGGCTGGACCACATTTTATGAGTGAGTGCTGCTACTAATTCCTTTACACTACAGCACAGCACATCTTTTTTATTATTTTTAGATGTTAAATTAAGATATTCAGTGTGGTCTCAAATATATGCATATACATACTGAATTTTAAAAAAAGTAATGAAGTTTGAGTTTTTACCTTTTAAAGATTATTTTAAAATGTCCAGTTTTGTCAGCCTTGGATACATTGATGTTGTAGTGCACATTCCTGCTGTAGGGTTGAATAATGCTTCTCTAAGTCTTCAAAAATGCAGCATGTAGTTACAAAACCTACCATTTAATTTCACCACATGCTATTTATAGCATGGTGAAAATGCTAAATGAATTTGAATGACATTTTTCGGCTGGTGGTGTACCAAAAGGTTTTGCATAATGCCAGTCTGGGGTAGGTCCTTCTGGCAAACATGTTGGACTCCGTGTCTGTGCACCTACCCTGCAATAACCACAAAGACATTGCAAGAATTGACAGACCAATGACTTCAATGAGTCAAGTTTTTGTTATGTTTGTGTGTAAGAATTAATCCTCCGGCGAGTTTGGAGTGCAAGGCAACTCAAAACTAGGCATCATTTGTCAAAAAGCAAACCACACTGGAATGAAAAAGCCTATTTCCCGTTTTTCTGCACTTTTATTTACACCACATTTTTCTTTGACTAGTGTACACAAGCAGATTGTCCATTTGACCTCTGTCAGATAGCATACATATAAACAAGGCCCAGAGAAGACTGACTCTAAACAGTACATGTACACTAGTCTGCTTAATGTCATTCCATCATTAGAACTGCTGACCACACGTAAGTGAGGTCCAACTGCAAAAGGTGTTGTAATGGCATTTTTGATTTTCAGCTATGATAGTGAAGGACGCCTGACCAACGTGACATTCCCCACCGGGATTATCACCAGTCTTATTGGAGAGATGGACAGAGCCCTAACAGTGGACATTGAGACCTCAGGACGAGACGATGATGTCAGCATCACCACCAACCTCTCCTCCATTGACTCATTTTACACATTAGTTCAAGGTGCGCCATATCTCGGCTGTATTATTATTAACAATGCCCTGATGGTGCTTTAAACTGACCTGATGCTTTAAGTCTTGGAAATGTTCCACACTGTTAATCAAGCTGTAACTCACAGGTTAAATCAATATTAATGACCAAACACTCATTACTCATTCATTAGAGCTAAAATTGTCAGATGGTAATTTATAGTTTCACTGTAATCACAGTACCACAGGGAATGAAAACTGGACAGCTGGGTTCTGAAATAATACAACTGCATGGCACAGTTTAAAGCTGAATTATTTTAATGTTAAAATACTTAAAAAAACGTTAGCGCAGCTTAATATGCAAAGACAACAAGTAAGACATCTGTAGGTTGATCTCGTAAAAAGTATAATCACTGGCATAATCAAAACATCCTAAACTGGCTCAACCAGTGGCCTGAATTTGGGACAGGACAATATGTTTATTTAACCAGTAGCAGATTGGGAAACCTGTTAGAAAAGTTGTTTTTTTTGGGGGGTGGGGGGATTTTGTTTGGTGATGCAGAAATTGCACACATTTGCTTTATAGAGAGAATTAACATGCATCAATAGGGTGACTAAATGCCAATTTGGGAAAAGTCATTAGATTAAAATGAATTTAGTTAGATTAAAGAAGATCATGTATTTATATGTTAAAGTGCAACCACAGCACAAACCAAAGTAGTTAATGTGTCATGGGGTTTTCTTTTTACAAATCTTTTTCTAACCTCCTTAAAGGACAATTCCGGCCAAAAATGAACCTAGGGGTAAATAACACATGGGTACCGAGTCGACCGTTCTCTGGGATGAGTTTTTATGATAATCGAATGTACCCAGTTTTAGCTTTAGTTTAAGTTTTACCACAGATTAGTTTATAACGCTAGTATATAGGGCATAGAATAAGTAAAAAATAAAAATTGCTAGTTAATACCACTAACAAGGCTCAAAATAGCCCCACACTAACACGGTAGCATAAATGAGGGTCTCTGCCTGCAAACCGAAGCATTGAGAACTCTGTAAGTGTACAGACAGTTTAATAAGAAGATACTTTATAAAGACAGTACACTTCGCGTATGTAGGCAGGAGCAGTCGAACCACAAACGTTGTGCTACGTGCTGGTCGATAGTCACAGTTCAGCTCACGTAGCACGGCGTTCGTGGTTCGACTGGTCGAGACTGTTTTCCCATGTGTTATTTACCCCCAGGTTAATTTTTGGCCGGAATTGTCCTTTAACTAAATATGATGGGACTTGAGAATAAAAATCAAGGTGGTGATCCTGCCACACTGAATTAACAGTCTTAACATACTCCTTTATAACCTATCTTATCCTGCTTTTTCCCCCACTACTTCTCATTTCACTGTTTATCTCTTCATAGATCAACTAAGAAACAGCTACCAGGTGGGCTATGATAACTCTATGAGGGTCATCTACGCCAATGGAATGGACTCTCACTTCCAGACCGAGCCTCATATTCTTGCAGGCGCATCCAACCCAACAGTGGCCAGAAGAAACATGACGCTGCCTGGAGAAAATGGACAGAACTTGGTGGAGTGGCGCTTCAGAAAAGAACAGAACAGGGGCAAGGTTGTAGTGTTCGGCAGGAAACTCAGGGTATGTAAAAATGTAATTTAGAAAACTCTTTGTCAACAGTCATATATATTAGATGTGTTTACTGGCATAGTCAAAATAATGCATTATGTCTGTAAAATACTCTTCATAATGCTCTTTTTGGCATGACTGATTTGAGAGTGCTAAATTATTGGCATTTTAAAATATGCATTAGTATTTCTGCAAACACTGAAACAAGAGGCTTCATCTTTGATATTAATTGACACAACCCTCATATCCACGTTGCTATTTAAACTAATTCTGACATAACGCAACCCACAGACACATATCAGAGAGTGGCTTAAGAAAAGCTTTTGTCTATTCATCAACTTCTATTTCTAGAAATAGATAGAAATAGACTATCTATTTCTCTTCTAAATTCTCTCTTATTTTTCTATATATATACAGTATTATATTGTTTTTGTTATGAAGAAGAGCAGCTGAATTGTAATTGTAATTGAGAGAAAGAGAGAGAGATAGTGAAAATGTGTTGACCACTATGTATGAAATTTTTATGTTCTATTCTGTCCTCAAAGCAATATGTCTCTGAAATTAGGGTAACCAACTCCACACATAAAAACTATAATTGTTGTTAGCAATGAATGTTCTAATCGGTAAAATATTCTGTTTTCCTATCATAAAGGTCAACGGTAGAAACCTGCTGTCTGTGGACTATGACCGCTCTCTGCGCTCAGAGAAAATATATGATGACCATCGAAAGTTCCTTCTGAAGATCGTGTATGATGCCTCTGGTCATCCTACACTGTGGGTACCCAGCAGTAAGCTGATGTCTGTCAACCTCACCTATTCCAACACTGGCCAGGTCACAAGCCTCCAGAGAGGACCCACAATTGAGAGGGTAGAATACGACAGCCAGGGACGCATAGTCTCCAGAACCTTTGCTGATGCCAAAACCTGGAGTTACACCTATTTGGACAAGGTGAGAATTGTGAATTTTTTAAACAGTAACTAGGCCACTTATACCAGAAGGAAGGAAGTTTAAAACGTCTCAATCAGAATTATAAAGATATAAATAGATTGACAGTGTTTGGAAAGTACTAAGTTCCTTGTGTTAAATTGTGCATGCACATACATTTGATACTCCAGCACAAATTTTTATGAACAATTGTAAGTCTAACCTATGTAAGGCTTGCCATTAAGGGTAAATGCTTTTTGGAGATTGGTAGAATGAATATTCCACTTTCCTTGTATGGAAGTGCAGCCTGAACAATCTGCATAATAATTATGTGTTTCACATAAGAATACTGGGTTGGAACAAAATGGGAGCAAGTAAATAGTTCAACCAGAAATTAAGTATTCTGTCATTGTTTCTTTGAGTTCAAGGTGTCCACAATCTGCCATCATAACTGAGATTTCCTGATGGTTACTCCCTTTGAAGATGTTTTCCTGAAGCACACTATTATCACTGTGTCAGCAGTACAAACATGAAGTTTGTTGGTCCAGAGAAATAGCTATACTACAATGACTAGTGGGGCAACGGATCACAAAACCCACGGTTCGGATCATTTAAGGTTTTTGAGCCACGGTTCGGATAATTTTTCAGATCAGCAAAAAAAAAAACATATATATATATGGGTGGGGGGGGGGTAAATGTAACTTTGCTTTATAACTTAAATGTAATCATTTGGACGTGTTTTGTCTTGCCACTCTATGATGGTTAAACTAAGCAGTTAATCCGCAAATTGCATGCATGCCGAACCGTGGGGCCTGGTCCGTACGGATCACGGATCAACTCCAATCCGCTGCACCCCTAACAAAGACCCCTAGTTATCTAAGGGTCAGAAATGTATGTGGGTGGTTTATAGACTTGTGTGCAGAAAGAGAGAGAAACTGGATGTTGTGGATGAGGAAATTTGCTTTGTAAAGTCTCATATAGACAAAGTTACAGTCTTAAAATGAGACTGCAGGGAAAACTTGTGGTTTGAGCTCAGCCTAATGATACCATAAAGATAGAGACAAAGAGTGATATGAAAATAATAACTTGTACCCAACCCTTCAATCTTGCAGGACATCCCAGCGTTTTTGCTGTTGTATGCTGTACACTTTTGTTTATGGACATTAATTATAATGAAATATTTTTTACAGAGTTTCAGTTAGATAAAAAGTGTTTCCCTTAAGAGAGCACCCAGCTACAAACTACAAAAGTTTTGTGGCAAGAAAAACCATGGTGTGCAAATGTGTAGATTAAATATGCATGGATAGTCTGTCTTTCCGTCGCCTGCCACATGCGCAGGTAGCGTGACCAGTGAGAGAGTATATCAAACATACGCCACCAGCAGTGCCTAGGGAACTAGAATAATGTCTGTCCAAATATGGTTGACAAGGTGAAGGCTTCTCAAAGGTAGACACCTCCTGAAGCAATTCCCCAAGATGGAGAGGCCTCTAAGGATATCCCTCAAATTCTGCAGATGTCAGTCAGTGTGCTTATTTTACCAAGCAAGACATGAATATAAGTGGAGTGATATGGTTGCTCTGAATGCCACAGTCTCAGATCCATTCAACGAAAGGGTCTAGGGATGTCCGTACTTAAGCCCCATAGCATGAAACACTTATTTATCATCCTTTGCTTCAACTCTCCTCTCACATTGTCCAACAAGACCCAAAATAGGCACAGAATAAACATGAGGCCTCCATCATTCATAACTCAAAGACAACTTGCTGACTTGTTTGTTTACCTCAAGCTTCCAGCTTAGCATACAGATGCATTTTAAAACCCCTTTTTATTGATGTCCCAGTTCCACAATATTCAGAGCACGAAAACCGTTTTCAACCCACCTTATTGAGATAAGTGTGGGCACATCATGAGGCTAAAGCCTCATATTTATGCAGCAACGCACATTCAACAGACCTGCATTTAGAAGCTTGAGGGTCAAGGATAACTCAATTAGGCAAAGAACTAATCACTAAATGGAGCGTTAATACCTGCTTTTACACACCATTTGCATTTTAATAGCATGTAAGAAAAGCATGAAAGAGTAATTAATTGTTTAGGTTAATTTCTCCTCTCTCTCACCTTTTGATTTACAGTCCATGGTGCTGCTATTACACAGCCAACGGCAGTACATTTTTGATTACGATCTGCAGGATCGACTCTCTGCCATCACTATGCCAAGTGTGGCCCGTCACACCATGCAAACTATCCGCTCTGTCGGTTACTACCGCAACATCTACAATCCACCTGAAAGTAATGCCTCAGTTATGGTGGACTACAGTGAGGATGGCCAGCTCTTGCGGGTGGCACACCTGGGCACTGGCCGGCGTGTCCTCTATAAGTACCGGAGACAGAACAAGTTGTCCGAGATCTTATACGACAGCACACGGGTCAGCTTCACCTATGATGAGACAGCAGGTGTGCTGAAAACTGTCAACCTTCAGAGTGAGGGTTTCATTTGTTCTATCAGATATCGACAGATAGGTCCTCTGGTGGACCGGCAGATATTCCGCTTCAGTGAGGATGGCATGGTTAATGCCCGCTTTGACTACACCTATGACAATAGCTTCCGAGTCACCAGCATGCAAGGAGTCATCAACGAGACCCCTCTTCCTATAGACCTTTATCAGTTTGACGACATCTCTGGCAAGGTAGAGCAGTTCGGGAAATTCGGAGTAATCTATTATGATATTAATCAGATCATATCAACAGCTGTAATGACCTATACAAAGCACTTTGACGTACATGGCCGCATCAAGGAGATCCAGTACGAGATCTTCCGGTCCCTCATGTACTGGATCACCATCCAGTATGACAACATGGGTCGTGTCACCAAAAGGGAAATAAAGATTGGCCCTTTCGCCAACACCACCAAATATGGCTATGAGTATGATGTGGACGGGCAGTTGCAGACAGTCTACCTAAATGAAAAAATGATGTGGCGGTATAATTATGACCTGAATGGCAACTTACACCTGCTGAACCCTGGCAACAGTGCACGACTCACCCCCCTCCGCTATGACCTACGGGACCGCATCACACGGCTGGGCGATGTGCAGTATCGTATGGATGAAGATGGCTTTCTGCGGCAAAGGGGTGCAGAGATCTTTGAGTACAACTCCAAAGGGCTCTTGGTTCGGGTGCATAGTAAAGCCAGTGGCTGGACCATCCAGTACCGCTATGATGGGCTAGGAAGACGCCTGGCCTCTCGTAATAGTCTGGGCCAGCACCTTCAGTTCTTCTATGCGGACCTCAACTACCCAACACGCATAACCCATGTGTACAACCACTCAAGCTCTGAAATAACCTCGCTCTATTATGACCTACAAGGCCATCTGTTTGCCATGGAGATCAGCAGTGGTGAGGAGTTTTACATCGCTTGTGACAACACAGGAACACCATTGGCAGTATTCAGCAGCAATGGGCTTCTCCTCAAGCAAGTGCAATATACTGCTTATGGAGAGATCTACTTTGACTCTAACCCTGACTTCCAGTTGGTTATTGGATTCCATGGTGGCCTATATGACCCTTTAACAAGATTGCTGCACTTTGGAGAGCGAGACTATGACATTCAAGCAGGCAGATGGACCACCCCAGATATTAGCACCTGGACCAGGGTTGGTAAAGACCCAGCTCCCTTCAACTTGTACATGTTCCGCAATAATAATCCCATCAGCAAGGTGCATGAAGTCAAGGAGTATGTCACAGGTAAGAGAGGGCCCTTCTGGCATACTGTATTGGTGTTTTGTTTGTGCAACCATGATTTTAATTAGTTTAATTGATTAGGTTTTTTTTTTACAATGTCTGTTCTTTCTTTTATAGATGTCAACATCTGGCTTGTGACATTTGGCTTTCATCTGCATAATGTCATCCCAGGATTTCCCATCCCTAAATTTGACCTCACCCAACCGTCACTGGAAATGAGGAAGAGTCAACTATGGGATGACCTACCGGTATGCCGTCTAATGCATTTTTCCCTTATGAATCTTATGAATATGTTTGACTTTCTCTGTGCATAAACTACTTGGCTGAATCTTTTTAAAATTTGCTATTTTAATTTAAAAGAATGTGATGGAAAAAAGTCATTAAATTTGTATCATTCAAGTTGAAACTCATTCTCAAGAAAAATAATTCAAATTATCTAATGTGTTTTGTCTTTTTCTGCCAACTTTAGTCCATCTCAGGTGTCCAGCAGGAGGTTATGAGGCAGGCCAAGGCTTTCCTATCTTTTGAGAGGATGCCAGAGATCCAGTTAAGCCGACGATGTTCAAGCCGGGAAAAACCTTGGCTGTGGTTCGCCACAGTCAAATCCCTCATTGGTAAAGGTGTGATGCTTGCCATTACCAGTAAAGGCCAGGTGGCCACTAACGCACTGAACATAGCAAATGAGGACTGCATTAAAGTGGCCACTGTCCTCAACAATGCCTTCTATCTAGAGGACCTGCACTTCACAGTGGAAGGCCGCGACACGCACTACTTTATAAAGACCAGCCTACCCGAGAGTGACCTGGGAGCCCTGCGACTCACTAGCGGTCGCAAGAGTCTAGAGAATGGTGTCAACGTAACAGTGTCACAGTCCACGACCGTGGTCAATGGGCGGACACGTCGCTTTGCAGATGTGGAGTTGCAGTATGGCGCATTGGCTCTGCATGTGCGCTATGGCATGACACTGGACGAGGAGAAGGCACGTGTCTTAGAGCAGGCCCGCCAAAGAGCACTGTCAAGTGCATGGGCGCGGGAGCAGCAGCGTGTGCGTGACGGGGAGGAGGGAGTACGTCTTTGGACAGAGGGGGAGAAGAGGCAGTTGCTCAGCTCTGGGAAGGTGCTGGGTTATGACGGCTACTATGTACTATCAGTGGAGCAGTACCCTGAACTGGCCGACAGTGCCAACAATATCCAGTTCCTGAGGCAGAGCGAGATTGGGAAGAGGTAACAGTCTGCACAGCACAGGCTGTTCAACAGACTACTGCCCCTCTTCTCCCCAAGCTCCTCTCTCCTGTGTACACACTCCCAGAACTCCTATCCCAGAGACTTTAAGGGAAAGGGTTTATGTCAGAGAAGTGAGGAGTTGTGCCTAAGTGCCACACACACACTGCAATTATACAAAAAAGAAACTTGAGGCACTTCCTCTCATTGACTGAACCACACCCCCATTCTACATATTTGTCCACATTATTGCATTGAATGGATAATGGACTCTCTAAGAGAGCAACTCGGTTATGATTTGTTTTTGTCTTTTTTTTTTTTTTTTTGCTTTTTTATATAAACCCTGAAAGGTGACTTGGTCAGTGATAAAATGGAGGGGAAAAAAGCAAATGTGTTTACATGCAAAGACCACTGCACCCAGATGAACTAATATAATGTATTTTTTCGCAAGACAGTGACTAATTCAGTGGTTCAAACTGTCCTGGGCATCCTTGTTTTCAGCAAAATTTTGCCAACTAGTGAGGATTGAGGTTTCAGACTGTGAGCTAGTTGATCGTTTCTCTTCTTCTTTGATTTTGTCAAGGGACACAGTTGTGGTTCATATAATCAAATCTGAGTGTACAATCTCATTCCTGAACCAACCCAAGTGGTGAATAGAGCGGAAACTGACAGAACAAAATATATAAATATATATCTCATAACTGACCAGTACTTTGACAAGAGATGTTAGAATATCTTTATGGATTTTTTTTTAATTAAAAAAAATTCAACTTATCCGTACAATATTAGTCGCAGAGAAAGTAATTTATGTACAGTGTTTATACATAAAAATAAAATCTTACAAATATTGAGACTTTTTCGTCTTGTCATGCATTACTGTTTATACTCATGAATTTTAATATTTTATCTTATCAAAATTTGTGGTAATGCTAATTGAAATAAAATCAGCTGTACTGTGTCATTGAATCCTCACCATTGTTTTTCTTCTCTTTCCATCCTCTGAAACTGATTGTTGCCATTTTTTCTTTTTATTTCTTTTTCAGATTGTCTAAATATGTTCAGTGATTTCATGCTGTTGCTGCAGCTGTAATCAACAATAGGTTTAGAGTAGCTGTCAGATGTGGGTTGAGTAAATACTACACTCGAATACTAAAAACCCAACAAGGGTTTAGTAATTTGCCAGAAATTATCTAAATTGTTCCTTTACAGTAATGTCATGGTAATGGTATTGTTCTGTCTTTAATTGGAATGCATTTGAAGCTTAAAGTGTCACTTTCTGTCCAGAAATACAACTTCAAGCTTTAGCCTCGCTTTCTATACAGAGATATGTTTTTTTCAGAAAGTTTCCTTTTTAATGTTTTAGATTAGGGACATATCACACTAGCATTAATGTCTATTGCCACTGGCAGCATGGGGCGAAAAAAAAAAAAAAACTTCCAAGGAGTATATATCCCTGCATTTTCCTTAGACATGAAGAAAGCTCAAACTCTCTTGAATCAAAAGGGACATTAGAGAGCAGACAGAGTGTGGCTTTTTCCAGTGAACACAGATATTGCCCTATGATCATGTTATGATGGCAGAAATAAAGTGTTCTGTATGGGGCTGAATTTATGTAACTTACATAAGTTCTAAAGCTAGATCAATTTAGAAATTAAGGATGTGTTCACACTTGGCATTTTTGGCTAGTTAGTGCAGTTCATTTGAATAAGTGCGAACGCTACCGTCTGAACCCTGGTGCTCACCAAACAAGTGGGCCGAAACCCCTGAAAAGATGAGTCTCGGTCTGCTTCTAAACGAACTCTGGTGCGGTCCAAATTATATACAAACAAAAAAACAGACCAGACACGTGTAAACGAACCAAAAACAGGAAGATGAGATTCTACAAAGGACAGAATGCTCAAGCATAGCTGTTTTTTCTCATCATAGTCGCGATGTTGCCCATCACAGTTCAGAACAGGCAGAACTGTCTCTCCTCGGAGCAGATATTCATTTGTGTGTGACGGAGGAATTCCTGCCACTGTTTTGATTCCTTTACACATTTTATAAGCTATTCACGAGTTCTTAGTTGTTCAAAATACCATCATATGTAGGCTACACACATACAACAAGCGCATTTATCCCATTACACAGCATTGTTTTGGACGTTCAGTAAATTCCGTCTCAAAATAGGCAATGCGTCATTAAAGCCGACTAATCAGGTTGTGAACGTATCCCTATACCTTTAGGTTCGGTGATAAAAATGCCAATGTGCACGCTAAGCAGACCAGGACTTTTTTTTAGGTTGGGGGGGTCCGGACCAAACAAACTAAGCGAACTGAACTACAAGTGTGAACACACCCTGAAAGAGCACCAAATATGAAGTGAACAGTTACCTAAAAAAGATTTTCATCATGACCCATATGAATGAGATTGATTTAGGATTTATTTTACATTGAAACATTTGATCAATGAATTCATCTGAGAGCACCACAAACATTAAAGTGATCAGAAGTCACCCCAAAAGGGAAAAACAATATTAATTTGTATGCCTAAATGGACTGCCTCCTTCTTCAGATACTGTTTTTGTAAAGGCTTTTTAAAGATTGTATAAAATAAAATGTTCTGACTAATGAATGAGAAAATATTGTTTCCATTTTAGTTTGTTGTTTTCCTATGACAAGTTTTTTAATCAATCATGTAATTGTATGGTGGAGCATATTTTTCTATTCATGTGTGAATTGAGGTCTGAAGGAGATTTTACCGAACTGTGGGCCTGTGAGGTTTTGTTTGGGATTCTCAGTTACTGACTGATCGGGAGGGTCTCAGCTCATTGTTAGGGTGAACTTTTCCCTCTGGAAAAAAAGGTGAGCACTTAATTAAAACACTAGTATTAACAGACAAAGAACCACTGCAATATTAAGAGAAAAAAAGTGTTTGCCTTAAAAGGTCTACACAGATTCTTTGAGTTGCTCTGCAATACACTAATATTGTTTGTTGGCATAAGGAATGGCCACTGTACTCAGGAGCCCTTCAGTCAGTGTGTACGAACAAATTACAATTTTCAACATTTGTTTGTCAACATAGTCAAAGTATTCTTATTAAAACCCAGAACTAGCTTAACAGAGGCGGATTTGGGAAAAACATGTTACTGAGTAGCGGTGAGGATATTAATGTATGTGAGGGGAGAAGTGAGAAAAGAAAAGTTACTGATATGTTTGCTATTGATTGCATGCATACAGTGTAAACTCAACGAATCAAAGAAAGGTCACATTTTCTCTTGCAGCATATTAGTGCCAATATATACGTGGTCTGTTTTGATATTTCTTTGCACTACAATGTATATGTTAAAGATGATGCCTCTACATTATACATTACTGCAGTCGTCACATCTCTGGTCGGATCTGAGGGAAGTTTGTAAAAACTGGTCATTTTTCCTAAATTAAAAGGGAAGATGCCTGTACAGAAAATCATCAGTATTTAATTTATAACTTTTAAAAAAAATGCCATTGTTATCACACAGTTCAGTCACTTAACAGTAATGTTTTCTCATATCGGATCTGATGTGGGATTTGGTTAACCTAAAATGTGTGCATTGTCTGACTGAATTTGTCTGAGTACTGAACATTTGAAAATGCAGCGTGTGATTAGCTTTGTTGCTACTGCAACAAAACAACCATTGTTTTTTTTAATTACTTTGTTTTTTGAACATTCTCTACATTTTGTGTATTTTGTATTATCTGTTATTCCAAACGAATACTACAAACTGAAGTGATTTTACCTGTAAATTCAATAACTTATCTTACAATCTCTCATTTGTAATGAGGATTTAGAGGAAGTTGTATACTGATGTTATGTTATTTGTTTTTGCTCAATTTTGCTTTTGTATTGTTTTATAGCCATGCGGCATCTCGAAAAGGCTCATGATTTCCATTTGATAGACACGTCTGTTTAGAGTGCAATTGAAGTGCAATTTTGATGTAATCTAAACTAGATCACTGCTGGATTCATTACCTTTTATCTTCAACATGTTTAATGCTCCACAGAGATCAATCATAAAAATAAAATGTAATATTCAAAATGGTTGTGTATTTATTAGTCCATTTCACAAATGTGATCACATTCATATCTTACCCATTTAGCCTGTCAGCAGAAGAATGCAATAGAGCAGTTGTTTTCAAACTGTGGGTGGTACATATGCGTGGCCCTGGAAATCTACACTATTCAAAAATAATTTTAGATCTAATGTCTTGTTACTATTGTGGTGTATGTGTGTTTTTTAGATGCTAGGGATTTTACAGATCAGCAAAGGGCTAATTAAGAAATCGATGAGCAGGGATATTGATTGATACAAATTTGGCATTATTCATTCTGTCATTTACTCATGTCATTCCACACCTATATGACTTTCTTTCTTCTACAAAATACAAAATATATTTTTAATTTCTACATTTGCTCAATGCTAAAAAAAAAAAAAAAAATAGAACGAGCATTGTTGCTAGGTGATGCTTTGTTCTGAGTTGACTGAAAGTGGTACTTGGCCTGAAATGTTTGAGAATTCACCAAATTCACCGAAACTGAATATCAGTTCAATATCCACAACAGAACAGATAAAGCAGAAATTAAAATAAATAGGTACCGTACAGTCAGACTGTCATTATCACAAAATAAACCTTGACAGGGTAATACATATAAATGTTACAAAGAAAGCATGTATGTGAAATCGTTATGAAATTGCTAATTTCACGGTTTCATGATTCCCTATAATTCATCAATTATCCATATGTTTCATAAATTCATTCTTATGAAGCAGAGAGCCTTAAGGATTTGGCCCAGAAGACAGTTTCTGATTTCATGGGCAAAGGCACATTCCTTACTGCAGAGAAATAGCTTTGCTGGCCCTTTGCTGTTTTGAGAGCACCAGTCCAGATGTGTTTCCATAACAGTGTTTGAGGCTCACAGTGGCATAGTGCTCTCAATCAGAGTGGGAGTGGGACGCCATCCAAAAGGCCCCACATCTCAAATGTGGTTGTCTTTCCAGCAGCTGCAGCTGCCGAACAGAAGACACAAAGCACACTTAGAGGATATGGGAAGGCTTGTCAAAAAAAAAAAACCTGACTGGTTGTAATGGGTTTTCCAGTCACTTCTGCAGCATGTCTTTAAGGCCAACCACATCTCTTTTGTTTACCATTTATGAGAAGGCCTGAATTGCTGAAACCAAGGCCACGTGGTGAAATGCCTTACAGGTGCTGTGTGTCTGTTTGCTCTCATCACTGGAGCTCCATTGTACTCTCAAAGCAATCTTTACTTAACATCCAGCAAAGGCTGTTTCTTGAGTGTGTGACATACAAAACAATATACAGCCTGTAGCAGCTAACCTCATGAATGCGAACAAAAACAACAAATGAACGAAAAAATATTTATTCATAATCTATGACAAATATATATTATGAACTAGGTTAGTGATTCAGCAGCAAAGGTTATTCTAGAAAAATCATGAGTGCACAATAATTATATGAAATCTAAATATTTAATTAAAAAAAACATTATTTAGTGTGGAACACATTAAAATGAATAAGCATATCACCAAACCTGGTAAAATATTACACATTGCTTGTATTGTTATAAAATACATGAATGAAAAACAAATTGTAGCCGTATAAACGTATAGCATAGCTTTTTAATCAGGCAACAACGTATGATAGATAGGACAGAACAAGATAGGCTATAAATAATCTTTCATTGCAAAAGTATTATAATATGAAAGGTTCCGATACAGAGCGCCACAAAGCGCTTATGCGCATCCCATGCGCAGAATGATGCGCTTGAAGTAACATGGAGTCACAGCGCGCAACACTTCGCATTGAAAAGTTCAAAGCACAAAGGTAAGAGATAATAAGGCTTAGTATATAAATAATATATGCTACAGTTTATTGAGCCTTTTCTTTTAACAGTTTTATATTTCAATTAATGTGCGCGTGTAGCCTACAATTGTCTTTTCTACTGCCGTGTCGTGATATAACAGACACCTGGTAGCAAGTGATTTAGAAACATTAATAAACTCCAGAAAGATAAAGAACTTTTATGCAAAACCATAAACATTTATACAAATCAAGTATAATAATGGGGACATTGAATGATCTTGGAGAGCGTTTTACAGTTTGAATGCTGAATGGAGGATGACAGACATCCACAGTGGAGGGAAGAGTTTAATTTAACTTTTATTTAATGACTTAAATATTCTGTACATCATATTAAGCTATCGAATGGCTTCAGAAGACTTTGAATATAGTGCACGAAAAATTTAAGGGGCTTTATAATGTGTTTATGCCTTTTGTGGGACTTATAACAAAATAGTAGGCTATGCACAATATTGGATTTTGATACCTGATACCTGATCCGGCAAAGAATGGCAGTATCGGAGCCGATACCGATAGGCTACTAGTATCGGATCGGTGCATCCCTAGTTGCATGCAGCGATGACAGGCCCAAGCACCGGCGCCACCACCCGATGACTTCAGGCAGTGCATGGTGAGCAATATGCATTTAAGCTAGTAAAATATAAGAGTGAAACAATCAGCCTAATCGGTTGAGTTACAGGAGTTAAAAACGGAGAAATAAAGCAACAGCAATAAAGTGAAAAAAATAAAGTGTATTTACATATTCACATGAAACTTAAAACAATAAAACTAGAAAAGTCTATTCGCACCATGTGTAGTAACTGAGAGCGGATCAATCAGAGATTATTCGTTCAAACAGAATCCCGTAAAAAGTCCAAATGCACAATACTATAAATAAGAAATATGTCATTTGAGATGCCATTCAGTCTGGAAACTAACTGACTCCTCTACATAATATGTATAAGAAAGAGAACGCTTGTAAAAGATAATCCCAACTAGAGAACGAACATAAGATGTTCAACGTTAGGCAGTTTTAGAGATTTGCTCCAGTTGTTTCACCCATTTCTTGTCTCTCCTCTGAAAACACTCTGACCTCTCTCTCTAGTGTCTTCATGGTCGTCTTTACAGATTCCTCAAACTTACAGAACTTAACTCTTTCCCCGCCGTTGACGGAAATTTCCGTCATTAGTGAGACAACGCTTCCCTGCCATTGATGTACATTTTCCAGCTTTCCGTTTTTTCACTGTTATATGGTAGGGGAAGCTATTAGGCATCTTCTGAAAGAGTACTGAATCTCCTGATTAAAACTCAGGCGAAGAAGAAGCAGAAACAAGCGATATCAAATGTAAGCATATGCATATGTAAAATAACACGATCATCAACATTAATTAAACAGCATATACATTAAAACTGTCTTATGTTACTGAATGAAATGTCAACCCAGGATGAGCTATAGGGCTGTGCAAGCCTTAGGGGTGCTGATGAACTTGATCTACTCCATCTATGTTTTGATCATCATTCTGAATCTGATCCCCACGTAGTCTTTGACAAAAAAAAAAACACGATTTTTGCTCAAAATGTTGCTTTTTTTTTAATGAAACTTACCCACATTTATGTTGATAAAAAAACTTTGTTTTTAAAGCAGAGGGTCTGTTCTTTTTGAAAAATTGCATATTCAGATGTAGCCTAGCTCCGCCCTCCTACGCACTTCCGCTCAATTTCATTTTCCTTCAGTACTATGTCTGGGATTGTGCTGTAGACTTTGGTTTTCTCCGATCAATTTTTTACCAGGCCAATCAGCGAACAGAGGGAGTGGCTGAGAACGATGACGTTGATGTCGATTCGTGCGTTATTTTGAGTTGTAGTTCAAAATAAGAAAGATGCGAGCGAAGCCATTCGGTCCGTTGTGGCAACGCTACCGAATATCAAGAAGTTAAAGCCGGAGCAAGAACAATCTTTGCTTAGTTTTGTGTTTATGGCCATCCTCCCACGGGGTTCGGGAAAAGACATATGTCACGACCAAACGTTAGCGATTGGTTATGGCAGATAGAGTGACTCTGGGCAGATCCAATAGTTTTAGACTTCAATAGAATACCCGCCTACAAGGAAGTTAACGCTTGTCAATGGAGCGGTGCCAGACTCTCTGTACAAATGAAATGTACGAGAGTCTGGTAGAACCAGGCTAATTCAGATGTACATACAACAAAATATTCTGGGAGCCATGAAACTTTTGTGAAAATTATCAAAAATACTGGCAGTGGCTGGGAACTTTTTAAAAAAACGATGGGAAAGAGTTAAAATCAACAGCCTCTCTAAAATACACTTCACGGATAAGATTACTTTCATCGGAGTCTTTAAAATCCTTCTTTAGTTTTAAAGAAGGATTTTTAGGAACCACCTAAGCGCAAAGCTGTGCACACTAGGGCTGAACGATTAATTGCATTTGCGATAATATCGAGATATGATAAAACAATATTTTTTTTAACCACAAAGGCTGCGATAACATCTCTGGTCACGTGACACGCGAGAGTAAAGCAGTCTGCAGAGAAAGCATCAACCTGGCATGCTACGCTGTACCTTGACCTGTTGTACAATGGCCTCAGGCTCGACAGAACCTGACCCTGCGGAATCTTTAGTGTCAAAGAGGAACAGTACATCAGTTGTGTGAGACTATTTTGGCTTTAAAAAAGTGGATGCTAAACAGCGTCAGTATAACGCAGTTCGTTGCTGTTATGAGAAGGAGGTGACGGGAACCGGCGAACATTTAAAGACTAATAATAAAATAAACTAATGAGTAAAAGGTAGCAGCCCCTCTCGGACAACTGCTCCCACGTATAATAAAACAGAAACATAAATCCAGGCCTGTCCTCTCTCGTCCTTCACTGTCACCACTCCTCCTTTAATGCTTCCGCTCCTCTGTGAAAGATTTGAGAGCAGTGCGTTACACAGGTGTCGCTCATCAGCAATCACGCAACCGGCCTCGCGCCGTTCTCACGGGCCTCTGCCTCGTCCTGTTCGCCAGTCAGGTATTGTGCAAAACGTGCCTTGCCAATGTTGCTACCTCACGGGGCAACACTACTAACCTGATTCAGCCCTTAAAAAAACACCACAAATCCCTGTACAATAGTTGCATGGCTAAAATGCCGAACACCAGTGTCAAGTAAGCCAAATACCACCCGACAGGCATCACTGACGGAAATGTTTTAAAGCGTACTAACTCTACAGAATGTACTTTAAGAAGGTACTTGGAAATTACTCAAGAAGTAACAGAGTTCATTGCAAAAGATATGATGCCCCTCTGTACAGTGACCAAGCCAAGCGAGGTTCACAGCTTTGATAAATACACTGGATAAGTGGAACAGCAAGCCCTCCCGCACATATTTTAGCCAGGTCGCCATACCGGAGCTACACAAAAATGCAAACATACAGTAGAGTCGCAGCGGAACTGAAAACAAAGAAATTTTTTCGCTGCAACAACTGACATGTGGTCAAGCCATACAGCGGAGAACTATCAGAGTCTTATGGTGCATTTCATTACTGAAGACTTCAACCTCAAAGCTTGCTGTTTTCAAACTGCCAACTTCCCAGACGACCACACAGGGGAAATATTGCAGCCGGCCTGAGAGAGAGGCTTTCCAGCTGGGATCTCCACGAAGAGAACCTTGTCTGCACTACGACGGACAACGCATCAAAAATGATGAAGGCAGCACAACTTAATGAATGGACCAGGCTCCAGTGTTTCAGGCACAGATTAGATTACATCTTGCCATTGGTAAGTTTGTATCTCATGTGTGTGTGACTGAGAAGGAGAGAGAGAGAGAGAGAGAATGAGAGTGTGTGTGACAATGTGTTTTCAGAGAGAGAGATAATGTGATTGTGTATAATGGTGATAGCCTTGTATCCAGTGGTGTAGTCTAGTTTTTTGTATTGAGTATACTGTGATATACCATCAAAATTGACTTTTTAAAAACTTGTGATATTCCTTTAAAATTATGTTTTAATAGATTTGATTATTATTATTTTAAAAAGTACACCTTACTATGCAATTTATTTCATAATTTCCTCGAGTTACTTTATTTATCTCTACAAACTTTTATTTTGGTGGGTTGTAAATTAAAGACATTTTAGCTTCTGTGTGTTTTAATAAACTATTATTATTATTATTAGGCCTACTTGAAGTATACTCTACTGTGCAATAGTAATATATTTCTGTTATATTTTCTTCAAGTTATACAAAACTTTGATTTTGACAGGTTGTCATGAAGACTTTAAAGTTTGTGAGTGTGTATATGATACGAATGAATGACGATAGTTTTATCAAATGAAATGGTAAAATTCTTGTGAAGTGACTCTCATAAAAGCTCTGCAATGAAGTTCAAATGTGTGCATGTCCTCCTCATGGACGCTGAAAACACCACGAGTGTCACGCGCGTCAGTGTGTAGTAGAGCACACATTGAGCGCTCATTCACAGAAACACGCAGAACATTCAGAGTTTATTTCAATAGCAGTCTTTTTGAGCTTTAATATTCATAGACACTTAGTACATATCGAGATTTGATTCATTGTATCATTACTTTTGATTTATTCATTCAAAATGGCCAAATTGCGTGACGTTCCGCTTTACAGTAGGCTAAGTTACATTTGTTGCTGGATTCCGCGATTCGATCCGTGTCGCTGCGCAAACACAGACGTCACGGCGGGGTGAATTTATGAATGAAAGTTCTTTCACAAAACGATATTGTTACGAATCCTCACGCTTTTTAAAGTGGGTATACGGAGATCTTTGACATTTCCTAGTGGGCATACGGAAATCCTTGACATTTTCTAGTGGGTATTCGGCGTATACCTGCATATCACGTAGACTACACCACTGCTTGTATCACACAACTCAAATTGTATGAAGTTTTTAATTGTTATTTATTTTTCCAGAAAATGCAATCAAAGATGACAGAGTGTCAAGGGCAATAGGGCAAGAAGCTGGTCGGGAACTTCTCCCACAG
Source organism: Gila orcuttii (assembly GCA_026230005.1). Classification (NCBI taxonomy): domain Eukaryota; kingdom Metazoa; phylum Chordata; class Actinopteri; order Cypriniformes; family Leuciscidae; genus Gila; species Gila orcuttii. The sequence continues at coordinate 24,021,340 of JAPDVR010000002.1, read as the reverse complement.
TTGGAAGGAGGAGGCAGTAATGACTGAGGCACCGAGAGAGCTCAAACTTCCTGAGCACACCCTCATAACTGAGTGCCCAACAAGATGGGGATCGACTGAAAAGATGATTTCCAAAGTGCTAGAACAGGTCAAAGCCATATCCCATGTATTGTCAGGTGACCGATATGCACGCTCTCCCATCACAACCTGGCAGGATATTGGAGTCTATTCACAAAGCACTGCATCCTCTCCTGGAATTTATAGACACTCTTTCTGGAGAGCAGTATGTGAACATCTCCTTCCTCAAGTCAATTCTCCACCTTCTGGCCACATCATCCTGGCTAAAAATACAGACCAGACTATGTAGACTAAAACCAAGGTCCTCAATGACAAATATAGTGACCCCTACACCCAGGAGCTTTTGGATGTTGCGTCATTCATGGACCCTAAGTTCAAAACGCGGTGCATCAGCGCAAACAACATCCCTGCCATTAAGACCCGACTGAAGATGGAAATAGAAGTAGAGATACTGATGTCGTTCAGAAGTCTCCAAGTGCACAGCCCTCTGGGGAAAAGGCATAGAAGTCACTTGGCTGCCTTTTCAAAGCCAGTGTGGCCTCTTCTGCTTTACCTGTGCAACTTGAAGATGTTACAGAGGCAGAGTTAAACAGTTACCTGTTGACCCCTGTCATTGACGGAGAGGAAGATCCTTTGGCCTGGTGGAAGGTGCACAAGATCAACTTCCCACAACTGTGTGCAAGATAGCCCAACAGTATCTCTGGTTTTTCTAGCAAAAAACCTATGAGCTACTGAGAACCATACATAAGGATCACCATGGCTGGCAGTGCCATACTCATTGTGCACTTTAGCGTACTCATTTGTGCACTGTTTACAGTGACTTATCTACAGTGAATTATTTAAATACTGAGTGTGGTTAAGCCACAGATTTGTTTTTATATTTCTGCAATATGCACTTTAGTTTGTGTGATTTGTTACTGACATTAATGTTTACACCAGACTTATGTGTCAGTGCTTTATGTTGTCATGATAATTATTACATGTTTACAAGACTGGAAGTTCAACATATCAGTCAATATACTACTGTGATTGAAGTAGTTAAAAATGTCATTCATAAATTCATGCATCGCCTAATTTCATCATAACATAGGCCTGGCCAACAGGAAATAACAATTTATGTTTAATCTATCTAATATTGTTTTGGTTATACTATACAACGATTTATTGCTTGTCTTTGTTGAATAATGCAGAAGATAAAGAGCTTAAAAAGTAATCACATATTAAATCGTAATATTGGTAAAAAAAAAAAAATTATAAAAAAAAAATATATATATATATATATATATAGAAAAGATTATTTTCCAAAATAGTTCAGCCCACTTGCATGTAAAATTCGTTCATCATTAAAACCAGCCAGTGGTGGGCCGTCAGGAGGACCAGCAAGGCCTTCTCTGCTGGCCTAAACACTATTAGAGTCACTGACTTGCGCTTTAATATATATTTTTACATGAATGAGTATTAAATTATTCGCAATAGTCCATTCTCTTAATTTCATAGCTTTTCTCTTGGTTGCGCTGCTTCCAGTAATGTATGTTTATGTTGGAGCTTTTATCCAATCATATTTCAGCCATCATGTGTTGCCAGGGTCAAAGAAATCTGCCTTGAGGCTTTCAGAATCAATAGTGCGGGCGCCTGTAGCTTAAAATGAATGGCAATGAAACTGTTGCTTTAACCAATCAGATAATCAATCAGATTTAATCAACCAATCAGATTTCGATTTGACTACACCGGGGCCATCTAGCAGGCGTACAATAACATCAGCATTTTCATGTCTTTTGATTGGATGGTCAGAACGTGTACTATTAGCTACCAGTAGTCAGAGCTGTAGCGAACTGCATAAACTAAAATATATTCCTGTAGATTTAATAGTTTTTCAACCCACAAATTAATATTTCTTTCTCTCCTCGACCCCCAGCAGTTTCAAACCTACCGGGAAAAAAAAAACTTATTCAGCCTTATCCAGCTTAATGCAGAGTCACATAGTTCTATTCGATCTGCCCCGGGTAAAAACAGAACTGACTGTAATGTATGCCATGACTTATTTTGAAGGCAAAAGTCACGCTGATCTCATTGATTTGATTTCCTTCAAAAAACTCTGTGTGAGAGCATGGGGCAGCTGTACACATCATCATATTTGGCGGTGACTGTCCCGGTGTCCACTGCTTCTGTTGAACAGACATTCTCAGCCCTAAAGCGAATTAAAACGTATGCCAGAAATATGACTGGACAGACTGGAATTTCAGCATTAGCCTCCATGGCGATGAAAAGGTTGTTGGGACTGAAACGCATAGATAACCTGTACAACAAGTACAGTAATTGAAGTCATCTTGAGGAAAGAAATTGGGATGGATTTTGTGTAAAAAAATAATCAGACAACGCCTTACGACAAGAGGTGACCATGCTTTTTGTGTTGTGGCTCCAAAGCTCTGGAACTCGCTCCCTTTAGCTCTGAGAACTATGAGTTCTGTGGAATCTTTTAAAAAACACTTAAAGACTCATCTTTTTGGACAAGCTATGCAAAATGAATTGTTAGTTATTGAATTTTTTATGGATATTGATGGTAGTACAGCTGTGGAGTTGTACTAGGTTTGTACTTGTACAGTTGTTATTTTATTTTACTGACTATTTGTATTACTGTGCAGCACTTTGTGACCCCTCCTTGTCTGTGAAAGGTGCTATACAAATAAAATTGACTTACTTAAACTTTACTTAATATATTGTTTTTTTTATGTCACCGTTTTTTCCGTGCTGAATATGATTTTAAATTTTTCGTGTAAATTGTTTTTTTTAGAACGACAAGACAAGGGAGGCTCTGTTTCAGAACTTTTTAATCAGAGAGCAAGAACAACTCAAACGCACAAGCCAAACTCACTCGCCCGTTTCACTCACCGCATTAACCCTGCTGGTGCAAAATAAAAGAGCAATTTCACAACAATTATAAAGAGTCTGTGCGCTACTCTATTAAAAGTTATTAATTCAGGTAGGACACCACTGAAAGCCTAGGTGTGAAATGAACTGCCCGCTACTGAAACCAGCAGATGTATTGAAAGAAGCAGCATTATCCTGATTAGTCATGATCTTAAAAAACTCTTCTCAACACAGCGTATGAACTATTTAAATGTTCCCTTTACGGGCCACCATACGTAATAATCAACCTAATCAGAGTTACACAAGTTAAAAATGGAGTCAGATTAAACTGTGTGAGGTTGAGAGTGTTAAAAAAGAAGAGATGAACAACCGTAATAAAGTCAATAAATGAAGTGTATTTACAATATTCACATGAAACTTGAAACAATAAAAAAAAAAAAATGTAAACTGTTTTACAGACGGGGCTTAGATTAAGCCAGGATTAGGCCTTAGTTCAATTGGGGCATTTAAGTGGCTTTTATAAACATATCTTAGGGGGGGGAAAGCAATACTGAGCTACTGTCCCAGTATCATTTAAAGACATACACAGATTTAACAACATGTAAACCTATTAAAACCATTATAATATATAGAGCGTGTCTTATGTGACGGTGTTACAAGAGGATTATATTCAAGTCATTTGTATGTGTCACACTTCCTGTTGCCAGCTGGTACACCATCATTTTGTTACCAACCACCAGTTGTTGGTACCTAATACTAGTAGTAATACAAAGAGACAAAAACAGAATGAGAAAGTTGTTCATCTGCTTCCAAAGTGGAAAACTTTTCACAAAGAAGCATAATCATAATACATTCATTGATCGAGTCTAAGTAAAAAGAGCACTTGCATTGCACAACAAAACATTTTCAATAGCTGCAACTAAATGCTCTTTGTCACTTCATTCTGTCACTAGTCCAATGCCAACTCCTCCGGTTACACGAGACAATATAGACGCACAGATTTGGAGATCATAATTAATTAGCCGTAGTAATCAGACCTTGTTGACTTTGCAGCATGTCTTCTGAAATCTGGATTGAAACTAATATGAAAACTTTTTTTTTTTTTTGCGACAGCTTAGGCTTTTTGTGACAGGGATTAAAATGTTTCGTTTAAAGCACAGACAGGTTAAGCTGAACTATGCTTGCAGAGTCACAAACTGCCATCAGCCCTTTTTGATTGAGCGATGCTTTGGTATCGAGTTCTCTCTCACATTTTTCTCCAAGGACGACTGATCAAACTTTGAGTCAGACAAAACTTTTCTTTATAGATGACACCTTTCTGCACACAAGTCTCCAGAACGACATATTTTTAGAGTTGTACATAAATATTCTGTGTTTCCCATTTTGGGAATTTAAAAGTGGTACTAACCTGCAGATGGCTGGACACTTAAAATGAAAGATGGCTCTTAATTAGTATGAAACTTTAAAGCAGGACAACTGTATGCATGCATTTGAAATACAGCCAATGCTTCTTTTTTGTCAACTGTATAACCCCCCTTTACACTGAAGGCATTTTATTGTGCTTTTTCCTCATCAAATTAATGCAAATAAATTTTACAATGTACTACATCATAACAGCACCAACCTTTTTTCTTAATAACATGTGAACTTTGAACCAATCTTTGAGTGAACCTATATGGCTAATGTGTGAACTGGGCATGCAGAATTAAAAGCAAACCATTTTTGAAGCAAGGAGGGCTAAAAATATCCACCCAGGAACAAAAAAGGTCTCACTTCCAGAGCTTCAAACTGACAAGGCCATAATAACCCATAAAGAAAACTATGTATATTCTGACTAGCCAAATACTGTATCACATATACATATTTTATTTATAGGCAGGTGGAGTGGTCACATCAGCATAATTCATTAACTACCTTCAGACAACCCTCACACACTTTCTGAATTTTAATAAGATCATAGGCTTTAGGTGGCAGGTAGTGATTAGGTTAAGATAAAGTATTTATGATATAAAGACATTTAACCTTAATATGATTCCTTTAATGGGGCTAAACTAAAGTGGGGTGGAGTCTGGCAATTCAAGTTTTGTTAGCTGAAAACTAGAGGAACTCAAAGCAGTGGACCTCATTCCTGAAAGTTTCGTAAATATGAGTAAACTTGGAGTCATTTGCACTTAGAACGGAGCTTCCCGAATACTCTCCTCCGGATTCACAAACGTTTTGTAAACCTCAGATTTGATAGTTAAACATGAGTATGTAAATTAATTCCAATCATTCGTAAATAGGCACACATGCACACTCATTCACAATCAGCATAATCCCCCCTATGAATTACAACTACGTAAATTACATGTCCAGGGGTCTCATTTGTACACGTGGTGTATGTACAAAACGGGGCTAGACACATGCGTAAGCCACTTCTCACGCAAAGGTTGTGATCTATTAAAAACTAATTTTGGAGACAAAGCAGGTTGGCGACACCGATGTTCAGCTGAGGGACTGATGGCAGATGAAGGAAAACCACCTTAAATCCTCATTATGAGTCCTAATCATAAATACAGTGCATGTTCACAACAGTTTAAATAAATAAATAAAAGAATGATTTAAACTATGTTTTAAATCTGATATACACATTTAGATTAAATATGCCGCTCATTAATGGATTTAAGCACTTAAATTACATGAAATCATTACTAAGAAGTTACAAAAAATATATATTCTAATAAATATAAATATTTGTAGTGGATGCGATGATTTTGAACACTTTTCCTGTGGCATGCAGTGTTTTAATGTTTTATCAGCAAGGATTACTTAGCGCATGATAATAGCAGAATTCATGGTCTGAGAAAATATTTTCATGCGAATAATAATCAATGCACAAAAAGGCCTATATCCATTAAAAATATAAAGCAATTAAAAATACTATTTGGCCAATGGAAAAGATTGAGAAAAACTTTCTCTGAAATGTATTTTAAATACAAAAGTAAATTCTATTTTGTAGGCTATTTTTACATGAATGTAAGTAATGTTCTATTTCACTGTTCATCACCGTCAGAGACGGTCAATACACATTGCAAGGAGTCACATCTCGTGCATTACATTGAGAATCTTGTATCAATTCAGTCACACGTGACTTCGACTGATGACATGGCAGAAGCTATATCAGCTTCCAAATACGTCACAGTCAGTCTCTTTGTCATTCTCGCGGAGAGATCTCGCTCGAGTGTGCACAGCATTTTGGGTTGGCATTGCTCCCCACTGTAGCTGTGTCTCGAGAAAAAAACAAAGATACGCAATTTTGCGTTGGACTTTATTGGAATACTGGACTTCATTGCATTGTTTTCAGACCTATTGGTTATCTAGGGTCTTTATAAACGCGGTATTCCGGTCACTGGAGTTGAGGTGAGTGTTGAGGGAACTTATTGGTTAACCAGGGTTCTTTTTTTCACCGTGTGTGCATACCTATTGCACTCAATTTGTGTTACATCTGCGTTCACTGGTAAACCAGGGCGTTAGTTATTGTGTGCGGTTACTGTGAAAACCACTTAACACACATATCATTGGAGTGCTATATTTATCGCTGATATTAACAGTTTGGGTTGACCAGGGTTGTTTTCTAGGCGTTATGGCTGCCTCATGTTCCACATGCTTAAGTCCTATGAACCTTATGGATGCCCATGTTCAATGTCCTGCCTGTCTAGGCATTGAACATCTCTGGGAGGCTTTAACTGACCCTTGTCCGGAATGTAATTTGATGCCTTTGGAGGTACAAAGGTTGGCAAAATTTTAACCTGAAGTTAAAACCAAGGTTCAGACTAGTAGCAAGCGTTCAGCTAGGAAAAGCTAAAGGGCCTCCAAGGAAGAAGCAGACCCCGGATGCAACACTATCCCACCAGGTAGCTGAGCTATCTAATGCTGTGCAGGGCATTCAGGCTTTGTTGGCGAAGTCGTTTCCTTCTGCTACTCAAAGCACAAGTACAGAAGTGAGAACATCTGTGCTTGACCCTTTGTTTATCAGGTTCGAACCAGCAGCTGAATTTTCTAGGGATGAACTGGACACATTAACTCTGGCAGCCTCAGATTCATTAGTCGCTGATGAGCAGAACCGTTATACACCCTTGGAGGAAACTTCTGCTGTGCATGCCCAGTCTCAGCACTCTCATAGTGATGAGGGTTCAAACATTCAAAGTGCTGGTTCTTCAGTGGCATTTTCATTGCAAGACACAATCAAGATGGCCCTTGCTAAGTTGAATTTGGACCTACCTTCTCCATCATTGGGGCCTTCAAACCTTTTGCGTCGTCCACTTGTTTGACCGGAGGATTTCCTGATACCTAGCTGTCCTGACTTTACTGATGTTGTTTTCTCAGCATTTCACTCTGCCCCTTCTTACAGACCGGATCGGGTAGCACGCACTTTAGCCGCAATGACTGAAGCCCAGGAGAAGGGGCTCAACATGCCTCCTGTAGAGCCATGTATCTCTTTTTTGGTGGTGTCTCTGGATGAGGCCCTTAAGCAGCAGTTGCGCTACACCAACCCGGAATGCAGGCGTACTGATGATTTATTGGTTAGTGTATATAACACTGTGTCAGGATTGACTCGTTGGAACTACTTGACGCTTCTCTGCAGGCATTGGGATCAATTGCCTTCTCCAGTGGAAAGGCTCTTGGGCTTGTTACGCAGGCTAGACGGCACGTGTGCCTAGCTCAGTCCAAGCTTCCAGAGGTATGTCGCACCTTCGTCAATTACCTCTAGTACCTGGTCAGGTCTTCAGCCCAGCTGCTCAGGAGGCTCTGACGTATCACGCACGGCGGAATCCCGATCCCAGCATATTGTACGCAGTGTGAGCTACCCTGCACTGGCTGCACAACGGGTGTCTGTTCGTCATTCCATTCTGCAGCAGCGTAGACAAGGGCAATCTTACAGGCCACCACAACAGGGTTATCAGCCTGGTTTGCCATCAAGGAAAGAAGAAGTACCCCGTTCTCAGTTCAGGCCTCCAACTCGTCCTACCCCTACTCACCGGCACCCCCCCCCAAAGATAATAGAAATGTGCCCCGTCATCGCTAGGGGTTTAGGGTCTGTGACGGGACTGTTTTCAACCTCTCAGTTACATCATTGGAGAGGCATTACAAACAGTAAGACCCTCAGTAAGCACACAGGTTCATTCAACAGTGGTCCGGGATCCTCATTAGGTCCTGGCTCTTTCAACGGAGATCCAAAACTTGTTGGCCAAGGGTGCAATAGAATTAGTAGACCCCCACATCCATCCCGGGGGATTTCATTCAAAATATTTTCTCGTCCGGAAGAAAGATGGAAGCTTCAGGTCCATCCTGGACCTCAGACGCTTAAACAAGAGTCTCAAGCGTCTTCCTTTCCGCATGTTATGGATTGTAGATGTCCGTCATGCAATCGAACCTGGAATGTGGTTCACTTTGGTGGACCTTTGGTGGACCACTTTGGTATTTTCATGTGCCCATCGCCCTGCACCGCAGAATGTATCAGTTCAGAGTTCTTACATTTGCCCTCTCTCTTTCTCCCTGGGTCTTCACACGCGTCATGCAGGTGGCAATGGAACCACTTCAACGAGAGAGCATGCTGATCCTTCCGTATCTGGACGATTGGCTGTTGTGCGCCAGGTCACCTCAGCAAGCTGTCGACCAGTTGTGCAGCCTCTCTGAGACTTTGGAGAAGGGACCAATTTCTTCGAAAGGGAGTGCCGATTGGGCCGCCTCCAGCATGCAAGGAGGTGGTAACCACAGATGCCTCCCTCAGTGGGTGGGGAGGATTTTGGCAGTGCCGAGGTATTCAGGGCAGTTGGGACCCACAGTTAAGGGCTGTTCATATCAATCTACTGGAACTGTGGGCAGTATTTTTCACCCTTTGGGCAGAGACATTTCAAACAGGAACTATCAGGGAGACACATTCTGGTAAGGACGGACAATATTACAGTGTTATTTTAAATCAATAACCAAGGGGGCACCAGGTCCCTACCCTGTCTCCAGTTGACTGTATCAGTCAGAGCAACTCACATCCCCGGTCGCTGCAACAATGTAGCGGATGCACTTTCCCATTCGGAGCTGAGACCAGGGGAATGGTGTCTGCACAAGGAAGTTGTTCAGTCAGTTTGGAGGAGCTATGGAATAGCGGCCGTGGACCTTTTCGCCAGCAGGGCAGCGACTCATTAGCCCACGAATAGCCAGAGCATCTCCTCTATACCTTTCCCCCAATTCCACTCCTTTGGTCCATCCTGAGACGAGTGCAGGAGAAGCATCACAGGCTCATTCTAGTTGCTCCTTGTTGGCCAGCTATGCCTTGGTTCAGTCTCTTATCAACTCAATAATGGGCCCGCCTCACCCGCTGCCACAGCGGAAGGATCTGCTGTCACAGATGGGGGGGGAGCACTGTGGCATCCCTTTCCGGACAGGCTGAAGCTGTGCATCTGGCCCCTGGGGTTGAGAGGGTGTTCTCTCAGTGTTCAGCGGGAGTAAGGAATACGGTTATGAGTGCTAGAGCACCTTTACACGTCGTACTTAAGCCAGTAAGTGGAAACTGTTTGTCTCTTGGTGCACAGATCGTTCTCTCAACCCAGTGGATTGTCCCATCAGCGTGGTGCTGGACTTCCTGCTGTACTTGTCGGATACTGGACGTTCTCCTGCCACACTTAAAATGTTTGTGGCTGCCCTGTCTGCTTATCGGGATCCTATGGAGCAGGTGTCAATTGGTGCAAATAGGTTAGTGGTGGCTTTTCTTAAAGGAGCTGTACGGCTAAAGCCACTAATACGGGTACTGTGTACCCAGTGAGATTTACGGATGGTGTTGGACAGTTTGTGTTTATTGCATGAACCAATCATAACTAAACATTGCCTCCTCTCATGTGACTTTCCCCCATACATTTTCAATTAACCCTATCAAACGCAGCGCAAGCTTTAGCAGGTCTGTTTAAAGTCAGAAGGCACGAGAGCTGGTGACTCCTGTGGGTGTCACTGTTGGACAGTGTCACTTTAGAAAAACGAGTGATTCATACACTTTTGATGTCATATTTCGTAATATTTGCGTTGTTCGTTAAACATGATTAGAACAATAATGTAAGACATCCACACTTGATGCAAAAAAAGAGCGTTAAACACTTCATAATCACAGCTGTAACACTTTGTTGATCTTTTCACCTGTTACTGTTCCTTGTTTTGTTTTTCATCTGGAACCATATGGAAAGCAAGTTTGAAGGATATCAAATCTAGCTATATGTGTCACATTCCATAAACTGCAGCAAACAAAGTTAAGTGCTGCGGTTCATTTAAAATGCTGTTGTGGCGAGCAGGACGAGGCCGAGGGACGTGAGAGAACGGCGCGAGGCCGGTGGCGTAAGTGATAATGAACGTCACCTGGAGGAGCGTAAGCATAAAAGGAGGAGCAACGACGCTGAAGATCGAGAGAGGAACAGGCCTGAGTTTATGTTGTGTTTTATTTCTGTTTAGTGTAGCTAGCAGTCGTCTGCGAGGGGCTGCTGGCAGATACTTTTGTTTTTGTCTTTGTTTTATTTGATAATTAAAATTGTTTGAACGTTCGCCGGTTCCCGCCTCCTTCTTCCCTGAATCTTAAACCTTATCACAGCTGTACTGCATTCAGGTAATTTCATTAGTGTAATGTTTGGCAGTACTGTTATATATTTAACTGCATTACCCAAGAGGCCGAGGGTGTTACCGGAAGTAGAGGAATAAAAAAAAAAGTGGAATGTCGAGCTGATGGATGACACGCACTGCACGTTAGATCTGTGTTGTGTTTATTATTATACATTTGTCACGAAAGAGTGAAAGATAAACAGTACAATTAGCTAGCTGGTTTAATGTAGACAATGGGCCAAAATGAAATAATCAGACATCCCAGATACAGTGCTTAGCCTACGAACAAATCATAATTGTCATTATAATAAAACGCAACTTTTTAATGCTCCCATTTGTACCACTAAGTACACAGCATTAGGTCCAGAGTTTCGTAAAGTCTTAAATAAGCATTGGCATATTATTTCAAGTGATCCTAAATTATCAGGAGTTTTTAAAAATGTTTTTTAAACGCCAAAACAATCTTCGTGACTTGCTTTCAAAATCTGAATTTCCTTCAAGTATAAAACAAGGCATTCCAACTCTTCCTCCAGGTAATTACAGATGTGGCAATTACGTCCAGTGTGCCTTTACACATACGTGCAATTCTTTTAGTCATCCACGCACTGGCCGTAATATTCCGATACGTGGTACTATTAGCTTCATGTGATTTATCTCATTCGTTGCCCTTGTGGTCTTGCATACGTAGGTAAAACGTCCAGACAATTCCGTACTCGCGTTAGCGAACATCGCAGTAATATTAGGACCGGAGATATGCGCAGTCCGATAGCGTCTAATTTTAGACAAGTAGGCCATAACTTCTGTGTTTTACAATATATTGGTATAGAGAAGGTAATAAAACAATCAAGAGGAGGAGATTATGAGAAGAAATTATTACTGAGGGAATGTTTTTGGATTTATACCTTAAATACTTTGTCACCATCGGGGTTGAATGAGGACTTCGATATTAAGCCTTTTATATAGTGACTGAACCATTTCTTCATCTGTTGTTGATTATTAGTAAAGCTGAATGTTTGTGTATATACTTCCTTTTTTTTTTTTTTTTTTTCACATGACGTGTATTATTTGTCACATGTTTTTGTGTGTGGGCCCAATTAAGGTGATTACCTGTTTCTATTTAAAGTTGACTTTACTCTACATTGGTATTGTGCCTGATGAAGACCTGAGGGTCGAAACGTTGTGCTATTTCAGTGTGAGCCCAATCGGGGTGTTTGGGATGTCCACACCAGATTTGTGTTATTGATTCCAAAATGAAATAAGACATTAACTTAGTTCATTCCACTTTTTACTAATTTCTCTAAGAGGGCATCCTTTAGGCTACATTTCTGATCAAAGTGTCTCTTTACTTGGTAGCCAAGAGTTTTTAATGGAGACACATTCCTCTAACTGTTTTTATCTACACTTACAAAGCTTTTGGCTAAAGACCAGTGCTTTATCAAGGCTGAAATTGAAAGAAGCATGGAGGGGGCTCATTGCAGGCCCATGTAAGGCTTTTTCTCTTTATTAAACCTGAGCTAAATCAGACTGAGCACCAATGGCAAACCAGCTGCTCTATTATTTCTCAGTAAATTAAGTTTTCGTACTAAATATATTAATTTTATTTATCTTCAAACACTCACATTAGGCAACGTTTACCTAAAATATTAAAGGGGTCATATAATGGTACATGCACTTTTACAAGTTGATTGTACTGAAATGTGTGTTGGCAGTGCCTGTACACATCCATCATATAATGATAAAAATCCATCCAGTGATTTTGTTTTAATCTCCTTATATGTTTTCCCCTGCCTCAAATCGAGCCGTTCGAGCTTGTGACGTCACAGGCTCGCACGCCCCTCCCACGATGGTTGATTGACAGCAGCGTTTCAACACAGACCCGCCCTCGCTCGTGATCGAGCTGTCAATCATAGTGCGCGCGGACCGGTGTTGTGCCGAAAAGTAGGCTGGAGCACAGTCACTGAGCAGAATGGAGTCTAAGCGATTGTGGTGTTCTGTTCTTGGGTGTAATAAGGAACACAGCAGTCATTTTAATGTTCCTAAATCCGAACCGCTGAAGACGCAGAGGCTGAGTTTGTTTTCGAAGGGAATATTCCCCACTATCAACGTCAATGCTTTCATGTTTGCGCGAATCATTTCACACATGGGGAGCGCGCGCAAGATGGCGGCCGTGACAGTTGGCAATATGCAAGGCTAAGGAAATATAAATGATTTTCTCACCTTAAACGTTAAGTCTGATTAGTGCAAACATCTGGAAATATATCTTTATATTGCTGTAGTTGAATAAGAGGACGATTTGGAAGAGGACCAAAGAATAAGAGGACGATTTGGACTCCTTTTCAAGCGTGACTATTTAGCACAGTTGCTTAAAAAAAGATGACAGACAAAAGACAAAGAGATCAAGGTAAAAAGACAAACAAGACGCTTTCATTCAACTCTGAGCACAGAGATGTGACTGAGGATGTTATGGAAGTTGTCAAAGCAGGTGATATACACACCTACACTAATTCTGACGGAGGAATTGTCCATCTTCCTGAGTCAACTCCGTGCACTCCAGTCGCAAAGAAAGGTAAAGTTGAACCTACACTCTCCGAACTTCAAGATAACATCGTGAGGCTTGTAGCTGAAAAAATAAAAGAGAACGCGGACAATCTTGCAGGCCTGATAAAGAAAAATGCAGACACTATCGAAGCGTTAAAGGAATCATCGGAGTTTCTCTTCAACGAAGTTCAAGATATGAAAACAGAAATAAAAACGGTTAAAATTGCAAGTGATGACCATCAGAAGAAAATTACAGGCCTTGAAGATAGAGTGAATGAAATGGAACGCTATCACAGAAGATGGAACTTGAGGCTGTATGGCTTGCCCGAGCAGGAAGGAGAAGACGTTAAACAGCGTGTGATTGACATCTGCAAGGCAGTCATTCAAGACCCTGATGAGGATCTCCGCTCCCAAATTGATGTGAGCCATAGGATCGGGAGGAGAGAGGATGGTAAAACTCGACCGGTGATTACAAGATTTGCATTAAGATCGGTTAAAGAAAAGGTTTGGAAATGCGCGAAGAATTCGGAATTCCTCAAAATAAAGAAGTTAAAATTCGGCGAAGATTTGACTACGAAAGACAAAGAGACTCGCACTAAACTGTGGCCACAGATTGAAGAGGCGCGGAAGCAAGGGAGAAGAGCCTTCTTCGTCGGAGCCAGAGCCATAATTGAGGGTAAAGAAATACAAATGTAATAATAGCTCTGATGCGTTCTAAAAGTGAAGTTGCCATGGACTTTCGTTGAGAAGTTCAGTTGTATTCTAAATGCATCTAGTGATGTGCTGTTATATTTAATGTTTGAAAGTTAAAAGGTCAGATTTATAATCCCAAGTTTGCTTGTTCAGATCAATATTTAAAAAGGTGAAGAAAATCATTTTCCCTCTTGTTACATTTAAAACTCAAGTTTTTCTTTTTTCTTTTAGTTAACTTGTTCTACTTTTCAATTTGTCTTTGTCATTTTATTCACTTAATGTGAGGGGTATACGAGAACAGACTAAGAGGAAAGCTGTATTTTTATTTTGTAAAACTTTCAAGGCAGATTTTTATTTTCTACAAGAAACACATGCCTTAGCTTCAGATTTTAATTTCTGGAAAAATCAGTGGGGAGACAATATTTGGATGGCTTATGGAAACAGTAAATCTGCTGGCACTGCCATATTAAAGGGCTCCTTTCAGGGAAAAATCCTTAAAAATGTTGTTCATGATTCAGGAAGATGGGTTATTCTAGTTATTGAATTTATGGAGAATCTTTTCATTTTGGGTAATATATATGGTCATAATAATAGTCATAGAAACACACTCCTTTTTGCAGAATTTGATGAACAAATAAATACCTTATTAAATTCCTTTATGAACGCTAAATTAATTTTGGGGGGGGACTGGAACTGCATAAGTGACCCCATCAAAGACTGTCAACCTCAAAGATCCTTAGGAAGTAATTATGGAGAGTTTAATAATCTGTGTATGCATTTAAACTGTTGTGACATATGGAGACTTAAAAATCCACAGCAAATCCAGTTCACTTGGAATAACAAAAATTTATCTAAGCGATCCAGGATTGACTTCTGGCTTATTTCAAATGAGTTGCTAGACAATGTGGAAGAAACCAAAATAGAGCCCTCAGTTTTTTCTGATCATAATTTGATAACTTTAGTACTATGTATAAGGGATCAATCAATAAAATATAAACCAAATTATTGGAAATTAAATAATACACTTTTGAGTGATAGAATCTTCAAAGAAAAAGCCAAAAAAATTATAAATGAAAATTTGATAGAAGCAAAAAAAGACAAAATATATGGCAAACATTGGGAATATACAAAATTTCAGATTCGTAATATGGCCATTGAAAGGGCTAAAGAATTATCTAAGGAAAAAAGAATGAGACAAGATAAAATACTCAAGGGAATAATTTCTATCTATGAAAAAGATGAGCAATCACAAGCTGACATCAATATTTTATTCGAATTACAAGCTGAATTGGACAATATCTATCAAAATCTGGCACAGGGAGCCTTTATTCGTTCTAGACGAAAATGGATAGAGCATGGTGAAAGGAATACGAAATATTTTCATAATTTAGAAAAGAGAAATGTTAGTGTTAACAGTATATATAAACTCAAAATAAATGATCAGATCTCTGAAGACCCCTCAAAAATTTCTAATTTTGTGGAAGATTTTTATAAAAAACTATACTCCGAACACAACATTTGTCAGAGCTCATATTTTCTCTCCTGTATAAAAAGTGTGGCTCAAGGTCTTGATGAAACTCAGAAGGACATTTGTGATCAAGACATATCCCTAGAAGAATTAAAAAAGAACATTAGTAAGCTTAAAGATAATAAATCCCCAGGGAATGATGGCCTAACAGGTGAATTTTATAAAGCATTCCAAGATTACATTTCTGAATTCTTATTATTAGTTTTCAAGGAGGCTATAGAAACTTGTAGACTTCCCCCAACTTTGTGTCAAGGCTTAATTACATTGTTACCTAAACCCAATAAGGACTGTTTGCTTCTTGACAATTGGAGGCCTATAACCTTAATTAATAATGATGCGAAATTGTTGTCTCATATTTTTGCGCAAAGAATAAAATTATGTTTAGATACAATAATAGATGACAGTCAGTCTGGTTTTATGCAAGGACGACATATTAGTAACAATATTAGATTAATCTTAGATTTAATTGATTATAAGGATTACATAACCAATAATAGTTACATTTTATTTATAGATATATACAAAGCCTTTGATACTGTAAAACATGAATTTTTATTAGACGTTTTAGAATTTTTTGGTTTTGGTCAACACTTTAAAAGGGCAATACAAACTTTATATAGTCATTGCAATAGTTCAGTTAAACTTCCATGGGGAACTACTTGTAGATTTAGCATTTCCAGGGGCATAAAACAAGGAGATCCGGCAGCTCCTTTCTTATTCCTTCTGATTATGCAAACTTTGGCTCTATATATACACAATGACTCGTTTGAAGGCATCAAAATTATGGATAAAGAAATTAAATGTTGTCAGCTAGCTGATGATACAGCTATTTTTTTAAAAGACATATCACAGGTTAAAAAAGTTATGGAATGTCTCAATATATTTTCTAAAGCTTCAGGTTTATCTTTAAATGTTAAAAAATGTATTCTTTTCCCACTTAAAAACAATGATATTCCTTTAACTGAATTTGAAGGTATACCAGTTAGGGAGGAAGTTACGTACCTTGGTATCAATATATGTAAAAATCAATTAGACAGAGTGCAATCTAATTTCCAACCTCTTATGGTGAAAATGAAAAAGAGATTTGATATGTGGCTCATGAGGGATTTATCACTCAAAGGTAGAGTTCTTTTGTCCAAAACTGAGGGGCTGTCTCGTTTAGTATATCCTGCAAAAGTGTTAGATATACCAACATCTTTTATTAAAAAAGTTGATTCGACCTTATTCAACTTTATATGGAAAAACAAGTCACACTATTTAAATAAAAATATTTTATGTAATTCTTACAATCAAGGAGGTTTAAATGTGCTCGATTTTGGTACTTCTAATACAATTTTCAAGTTGAACTGGATTAAACATTATATTAAGCATACTGATAAACTATGGTATATAATTCCAAATCTTATTTTTGAAAAAGTTGGTGGTATAGAGTTTCTTTTAAAATGCGACTTTGAGGTTAATAAGCTCCCCATTCAGTTATCCAATTTTCACAGACAGGCTCTTTTATGTTGGCTTCTTATATACAAACATAACTTTTCCCCCCACAAACACTTAATTTGGAACAATAAATTGGTTAAATATAAGAATAAATCAATCTTTTACGACAATTGGGTTAAAAATGATATTCTAATGGTCTCACAATTGGTAAATAACAAGGGTTTCTTACTTACATATACTGAATTTTTAAACATATTTGAGATTCCAATATCTCCACGAGAATACAGTATTGTTTTTGATGCTATACCAGTAGGTTTTTTGAGACTCTTGAGAGGCAGTAGTGAACCACATAAGCAATCAATGGATAAAAAACAGGTTTTGTTAAACGGTGTTGATATAAAAGATAGTAAATGTAATAATAAATTTTTTAGATGCTTGATTCACTGTCCTGCTACACCTCGACATACATTTTTTTGGAATGAACATTGTGGAAATATCAATTGGAGACCGACTTGGACCTATACTAATAAATACTGTATTAATAACAAAGTGTACGAAATATATTTTAAAATTATACATAAAATTTATCCAACAAATGAGTTCCTAAAAAGATATAAAAATGACCTTTCTGAATCCTGTACATTCTGTAAAAAGGATACTGAAACTCTCTTACATCTTTTCTTTGAATGTATGTATGTGAAGTTTTTCTGGATTGATGTGGAATATTTATTTAATATGTTGAGTGGAATTAAGATAAGTTTAGAGAAAAGAGATGTTTTTTTTTATTATGAAAAAAAAGATTTAGACAAGAGTCACGATTTTATGTTAAATTTGATCTTATTACTTGGTAAGTTTTACATACATAAATGTAAATGGTCTGAAAGGATGCCTAACATCTACCATTTTAAAGCTGAAATGAAGATTTATTTTGAAACACTGAAAGGTCTCTCAAACCGCAAAGCAACCAGAACGATGGACATCCTCAAAGATTTAAACTCCTCTTCTTTATTTTAAGTATACATGTATACCTCCTTTACATTGTTGTTGTTTCTTTCTTTTCTTTCTTTTATTTTTCTAATGTGTGATTGAGTGTTCTTTAATTTCATTGATATGAATGTTATCTTTAATGCTTTTCATATCTGATGATGATTTGTAATCATTTAGTACAGTATATGTGAAACATATGTATCTACTGTATTTTGATACAATCTTGGAAATAAAAAAAAAAAAAAAAAAAAAATTTCACACACCAGACTGCTTTATAAACGAGGAGGTATAAAGCTGGTTTTGCTAAGAAGCTGCTCCTGAAAAAAGGAATCGATACCAACTATTCGTGTTCCTGCACCTCCAGAAGAACTGAAGTGAGTGTAGCGTTTTATTAACCTTTATATTAATATTTATATGAATCTTTGCAAATCGCTAGCTTCACGATGAATGGGGCTAAGGTTTACACTACGGGAACATTACGGCATGTTTTCTATGTACGACGTTCTCAATATAATTCATAATCCCACGTTTATAATAAACAACGCGTTATGGTTATTGTGTTACAAACGGTGTACGCACAGAACAGCGGGGCGGGGTGAGCAAAGCTCATTGTCATTTAAAGGCATATGCACTTAAACGGCGTGCTGACAACAGAGCTGTTTTTGACCAGGTAAAATAAGTGTTTTCTTACAATACTAATGAGAATTTTTAAATAAAGTATATTACAAACTTTTAATTTAGACCCTAAAGAATCATATTAGCTTGTACAAAAATGGCATTATATGACCCCTTTAAAATGTAAGTAGCAGCTGTCAGAGTGGGATAATGTAAAAATATGCTAGAAGGGAAAAGGTAGGTTTTCGGTTTATTCAACACCCACATCACCTGTCATTGTTGTTACACTTGCTGAGCATGATTTGCCAAACACCATATCGGACAGATTGCATCTCTCTGGTCTGAAAACTTTTGCCTTCAACTAAGGCTGAACAGCCTCATTACTGGCATGGAGAATATTGTTTTTCTAAGTGTTAAACCTTGTTTCTAGTGTGAAGATTAAGCTTACAGGAAACTATAGCTTTTAGGTCATTAAGTTGCTACATAAGGACAGATGTACTTTACTCATATGAAAAGGAATTGATCCACAGTGTATTTCAAACTGTGCTTATATTTATATATATATATACACATACACACAGGGGTGATGCCAAAGAAACAAACCAAAACAACCACAAACTGTTGAAACAGATGGTGACAACCACCATAAAGCCTAGTGTTTTTCACAAAGATAAACTAGCCTACGTGATTAACAGAATTGGTCCCTTACCAGCTCTTATATAGAGAGAGATTTTCCTCTGATTTCTGACATAATATAGATGATAAAGATGTTGATTATAATCATTGATAAGTAGTTGGTTTAAACTGACATAATCAATGTGCTTAGTCCTTCAGATGCATTCTATCTGACATTGACATAATTCTATACATCTTTCTGTCATCAGCATGCCTCTATCTGCCGCCACACTTATCTCTTTACATAATTCCTCTGACACTAAGTGACAGGACATTGGGTACTGCTGAAAGTATGCTAGGTCTGTCACTCACTGACCTTTTTGAATGTCTACACAGGAAAACCATTTGATGAGAAAGTAATGAGAAATGTTTGTTAAAAAAATATATATATATTTTGAAATAAGGAACATTTTACAGAAATCATGTGGCTTTTCACACCAGTTTTGTTTTGTTCCTGAAGTAGACTGTCTCTTTCCCCAAATAAAGACTGACAAAACATTTCAAATTTACAGCACTGAAAAGCTAGATGTTACAAAGATGACCATATGACATTTGCACAAAGCTGAAAGGCGTATGTCTTTCAACCGCCTTCCCAGACATCCAACCAATCCATCCAGTATTTTTGGAATGACTTGAGTCTATCACAGGTCATCACCAGTATGACAGAGCTTTTAATATTCTTCAGTATGTGTAAAATTAGGTAAAAATATCTATAAAAATAGGTTTTCATTAAGTATTTACTTGTTTTTTTTAGTTAAGATTTCTTTTTTGCATTCTTTTTTTATTTAGTTGTTGCAAGTATATAAGTATATATATATATACTTACATTACACAAAGCAGACCTTGCAAGTGTATATATATACACACATACACGTATATATGGCATATATATATATATATATATATATATATATATATATATATATATATAATATTTTTATGTTCATGCAAATATTTACACGTTAAGAAATTTGCTGGGAAAAAAAGTTGAAAGTGAGAGGACTTTCTTTTTTTTATGCTGAGTATATATTATATCGTCACTTGAGTTTTTTATAATCTAACGTGTTATGTTGCTTATATACAGAGATTATATCTTCCCCCTATCATTTTCCGTCAGCTCTCAGACTGCCACTGTCTCTAAAGTCAAGTTAAATTGTTACTATATCCTCCCACAGTTTGTATTGTAATAGAGTAAAACTAACATCTTGTGATCAATTTGATGAGTTACCTGTGTCATTTCTTTAGGTATCAGTACTTCACCTCTGAAGAGGGCTGCTGTGCTTTGGTCTGTCTTCTCTTAGACAGTGCTGTCTGTCTGGCTGTCTGGCTGTCAGTGCGCTGTGTTCCAGAGAATGATTGCACTTGGTTCTCAAACAGATATGCTGCAGCACTTCATCAGCCACACCATCTGACACATGAGCAGGTTTTCATCTGCTTGCTGTAAACTTTCTTTGAGGCATTTTATAACCCCCTTTGCTGCTCAAACAGCATACTTTTCTTTCCTGCAAAAAGACCATTACAAGAATTATTTTTAGCAGTACCTCCAGACCCATCACCCAAATCAAATCATCAAAGGGAAAAACGTCATCCACATTGTGGATGGTATGATGCAATTTGCATATATCAACCACTCATGTCTTTTTAATTTAGGCTTTGAGATGTTTGTGACCTTTACCCTTAACAACATACTGTATTTCAGAAAAAAGAAATGGAAGAACAACAGGTTTTTTTCCCCTCTTTAACTATAAACTCAGTGGGCCTATTCTGTTTCAGCAATGACAACACTCCCATCAGGTGGGTGTAATGCCGCAATACATCATCAAACTCTGAGATGAAAATATGAGCAGCCATGCAGTTATAGAATGTGCTAAATAAAATATAGTCACAAAAGCTGCAATTGTGTCTATAGTCAGGGATAGTTCACCAAAAATCATTACATTTTAGCCATGCATAACATTCTTCAGCATATATATATATATATATATACTGTAGTGGCCAAACGTGATTAATTGGATTTTTCGCACTCTATTCATACTTTTACTGAAATATTTATTAAATATACTGTATGCATGTTGTGAAGTTGTGTCTAAAGTGTAAAACTAATGTATGCATTCCATCTTTCAATAGTATCATTTGTCATGACGCAGTGAAACAGAACAAAGTTTGTCATGCTAAGCTTGCACTCATTATTCCCAGCCTATAATTCAATAAATCATGATGTGGCAGGTATTAGCTATATTATTAAATGTTACTTACTATTTTTGTGAAAATGGCCAGATGGAAGGAGCTGTCCTATGCAACCAAGGAGGATATTAATAAAATGGCTTAATCTAGTCAGTCGTTTTCGGACATTGCTCATGTGCTGGATGTGAATGGTCACAATGTGCACAGAATTATTTCAACGCACATTGAGAACACTACTATGCTGAATGTAATAAGGAAGACTAGTGAGCATTTTGACAGGAGGATGAAAATCCCCTGAATGTGGGACCACCTCAAACACTTCTAAAGGTCTCACGTTGTGAGGAACGTCCAAGTTCATTTTGAACTGTAACCAACAGCTTAAAGAGGCTGGATTGAGAGGTTGTTTACCAGTAAAGACACCATTTATTAGTTTTTTTTTATAAACCTCAATTGTGATAAGTCATAGGTCTTCCAATGAAGCTTAACTTTGGAAAAACCTAAGGAGGATCTGAAAGTTAAACATGACAAATGCATGAGTCAAGTGTTTAGTGAGTCAATGCAATGGCTGCTGTTAGGGAATGGCTGAAAGGATGAACTAAAACATATAAATAACTGAATACATTGTAGTCAATATTTGCTTTATTTTCTGTGAGCTTTTTGCTTTTCTATGCATAATACTATAAAACCCATATTCCATGATATGGTGGAGATTGCCTTTCTTTTAATACCTTAATTAAGTTTAGTGTATTCTTCTTCCCAGTATATTATACTCATATTTTGCAAATATCCCCTCTGGACATAACTCAAAATGTCCAAGCTGCTATTTTCGGGACAATGCCAGTAGACTAGGACCAGGGACATTTCCTTGTGGCTACAGATCCATTTTATTTTCCATTCATTTTCTTCAGGGTTAATTTTCTTTTAGAAAATACTTTCTTTCATGCAAGTGATTAGATATATTTCTATGTATTTTTATGTCAAAAGACAAGAGTGCACTAAAAAAAATATTAACAATTAGCACACAAGAAACATTACATCGTATTTCACTGAACACCTTTTAATGAATGACCTCTGCAAATATTTTCTGGAGGCGGCATTGGTTCTTATTTTCATAAAACATGCGCAACCAGCATATGTAAGGACGCTTGAAACATGGACCACTTCAGCTGAAAGGAGCTGAAAGGCTGCTTTGATTTCTTTATGGTTATTAAAAAGGAAATTAGGATGTGGCTTTTTCTAATGATCTTCTCTAAAGATCTTCTAATGTTTGACATTAAAAATCATTTAAAGGTTCTAAAATCTCAACTGCATGTGAACAACTGGTGTATTTTTTTTTATTTTTTTATTTTGGTCACACCATTTACAGCTCTGCCTATGGTGCTGTTAAGTAACTAGATTGAATGACACTTTCAATGGCAGCCAGTGATGTCTGCAGTGACATTATACACTACCATAAGTGAATGTGTAATTCAAGACCCCCTAATCTAATACTATCTAATCAGCTTTATTCCTTTAAGTAAACTATTTTTGCTAAAGCCTTATTAATCTAATTTTTTAAGGGAATAGTTCACCCCAAAAATTCAGTCATTTTTTGCTCACTCTCATCTCGCTCTAAAACTGAATGTGCCATAGAACAAAATGACTAAATGATGAAAGAACTTTATTTTCTGGTGAACTTGTATCACTACAACAGTAGAACCCAGAGTCCTGACCTGCACAGTGGGAACCCGACGGGTGAACCGCTAATATTTGATTCACAATGGGCTGTCAATGTGCACTTCCCTCACGGTATATATGAAAATGTGCTGGTCCTCCAGACCTCATTACGCTTCAAAAGCCTTAGGATCTCAGTATTCAAGAGCTTAGTATTAATTATCAACTTTTGATACTGTTATATAACTCAGAAGTGATAGACATAGTTATGACAAACCAAAAAAATGAAAATTCCAATGCCATACAACCATTACATCAACTCACAAATGAAGATTTATGTTGTTAAAAGATCTCTGCATTATCAGATCCCAGGAGGAATAGTGAATAGTAGTGACTAAATGATGCTCAGAAAAAAAAAAAAATCCTATTATACTGTCTGTTGTGTGTGATGGGAAACCGTTCAGTGATGTATGCATGCCACAGAACAAAAAAATAGCAGCTGTGTGGGCAGATTTATTTTGTGTTGTGTAACAAAAAAAAATCCAAATCTCATAGGATGCCTATGAACCAGAAACAATGAGTAATTTTATTCAGTTTTTATTTTGAGAGCGTGATCCTGGTATAACGATACCGAACAGCTGCAAATACATGGCTCTAAAATGCAAGTGTTTTTATTAAAACCTGAAGTTGTGGGCTCTAACCTGCAAAGACACAACATCTACAAAACTATGCGGATTGCGGTTTGACATAATATGAGGTTTATCTGCTTGTAGTTCTTACAAAAGCTTATGAATATGAGCAAAACAGCCATCAGAGGTTTATTGCAGGAAAGGGTAATTTACAGTTTTTGTATGAGTGAAATGAACATCAAAATCTAATCAGCCTTGTCATACAGCATACAAAAAGATTAAAAGACAACGGTAAATAATTTGATTTGGTTAATGTTGGCATCCAGTTTGATTTTGATTTCCTTATTGTCAACCCACTCATAAATACTGAAACTCTTAAAATAATCAATTTAAAATAGGCACAGCAGCCAAGGTCACTTACCGGACGCTATTTTATAAATTGATAAAAAAAAATATTTGTGTTATGCATTAGAGTATATACATAAAATAAACATTTCAAAATTTTAACTACTGTCAATTTCAGCAAGTTTCAAGATTTGAAGAAACAAAGAATTAAAACAAAATTGCACGACAGTGAACTACATCTATTTAGTAATAACTCTCAAACCCATAAAGACCTTCACCAATACATAAACAAGGTAAATAATGTGTCTGTTTTATGAATACTTAGTGTCACGCTGACTATACGCCCCCAAAACCACTGGAAGTGTTCAATCCGGGATGGCTGATTGAATTAAAATCAATGACAATCTTTCCTTGCTTCGGCTTGAATTGCCTGTAGGACAGAAATAAGAACAGAAAAATATATAAATAGATTACTGAAGCATGTCCAAATAAAACATAAGTAGTTTGTCACTCTTGTCAAATCAGAGACGTTTTAAAACACCTTTATAAAATTGACAAAGAGAATTCACTTCTTGTCCTCATTGTCCATGTTGTCACACCTATAATTCACCTCAGCACGCTGGAGTTGAGGAAACCAATTACACACTAGTCCTCGTGAGAGAGAACAAGCAGCATCCCCTCCAAAAGGCAATCCCAACAGGGACCAAGCACCTCAACATCTCACGAGAAAATACCCTGCCAAGAAGAACCAAACCAGCAGGTGGTAAACTCCTTTCCCCCCACTTTTAGCCTTTTCTTCCGTCTGAACCTTGCTTTTCCGTTGCTTTTATTTTTCTCGTTCTCAATTCACCTTCTACCCCACTCTTTTTACTCTTCATTCTTTTATTAACCCCTCCCTCTCAGTGTGAGATGAGCTGGATGTGGCAAAAATCTATTCCTCATCATTGAATCTCTATAACAACAGAAGTCAATACATACAAATAGAATTTCTACTGACAGAAAAATGATTAAAGACTTTGTCCACGAACATTCACAAAGCTTGGACTCGCTCTCCCATGTTCCTTAATGCAAAGCCGGCTTCAGTTGATGCCTGAGCAAATCGATTCATCATCTTATTCAGAATTCAAAATGCAGAACTCTGCACAGCAATGGTGAAGTTTCAATCCTTCATTTCTCATCATCTGGCACTAAAAATAAATAAATAAAAAGCTGAAAACATGATCTACTACTGCAGTATATATATATATATATATATATATATATATATATATATATATATATATATATACACTACAGTACTGTGCAAAAGTCTTAGGCACGTTAGTATTTTCACCCCAAAACATGGTTTTAAGCCAGTTATTTGTATATTTTGCTGTAGTGTCAGTACAGTAGGAAATATCAGTTTACATTTCCAAACAATCATTTTCTCATTAATTGTAATAATCCATTGAGATTTTTGTATGCACAAGGTGTGTCAACAGCCTGAGATCTGATCTCACCATCAGAGTCCATCTGGGATTACATGAAGTAGAAATAACTGAGTCAGACTAAATCCAGAAGAACTGTGGTGACGCTTGAAGAAACCTGCACTGTTAAAATGCTGTAAAGTGAGGATGCTTTCAAAAATAATGTCATAAATATATTTTATTCATCAATTAACTTCTATTAACTAAATCAAATCAATATTTGGTGTGACCACCCTTTGCGTTTTAAACAGCTTTTGTCCAGGTACACTTGCACATAGTTTTTCAGGTAGCTTTGCAGGCAGGTGTCTTCAAGCATCTTGGAGACGTGGCCACAGTTCTTCTGGATTTAGCCTCTCTGTTTTTTCTGTTTCTTCATGTAATCCCAGATGGACTCGATGGTGAGATCAGATCTCCTTGTGGAGCACCGCTTTTGTCAGACTCCTTGTGCATACAAAAATCTCACTGGATTATTACAATTAATGACTAAATGAATGTTTGGAAATGTAAACTGATATTTCCTACTGTACATTCACACTACGTGGTTAAGACTTTTGCACAGTACTACCGGTACCGTACTTTCCGGACTATAATTTGCATCAGTCAAAATATGTCTCATGAAGAGGAAAAAACATACAAGTCGCACTGTACTATAAGTCGCATTTATTTAGAAATTTATTTCACAAAATCCAAGACCAAGAACAGACATTTAATCTGGAAAGGCAAGTTATTCAACTACACAATAGCACACAGAACAACAGGCTGAATAGGTGTCTGGTATGTTAAAGTAACACATTAACAGTTATTCTAACAGAGAAAACTAAAGCACCATGGTACAATAGTACTACACATGTTATCAAGAGAGAAACTCGTAACTTAGAGCGTAAATGGAAACAAACTAATTTAGGGTTTTTTAGAATCGCGTGGAAAGACAGTAGGTCACGTTACAAAAAGGCACTAAAAGCAGCCAGGGCTGAGCACCTCAGCAAACTGATAGAAAATAACCAAAATAATCCAAGGTTTTTATTTAACACCGTGGCTAGACTAACAAATAAACAGACATCACCAGAGCAAAATATTTCGTTACAGTATAGTTGTAATGATTTTATGAATTACTTCAATGAGAAAATAGAAAGCATCCGAAATACAATTGTAAATGTACAATCCTCTATGGTGTCTTATGATTCAGCCTCAATTATCGCCCCTCAAGAACAACTACACCGCTTTACAACTATAGGACAGGAAGAGCTAAATAAACTTATCTTTGCATCTAAACCAACAACATGTTTATTAGATCCAATAACCACTAAACTACTGAAAGAAGTGTTACCTGTAGTGGAAGAGCCTCTTCTCAATATTATTAACTCGTCTTTATCTTTAGGTCATGTTCCAAAAATATTCAAGCTGGCAGTAATAAAACCTATTATTAAGAAACCGCAATTAGATCAAAATAACTTAGCAAATTACAGACCCATTTCAAATCTTCCACTTATGTCTAAAATACTAGAAAAAATTGTGTCCGCTCAATTGTGCTCTTTCCTGCAAGAAAATGAGATATATGAAAAATTTCAGTCAGGATTTAGACCGCATCATAGCACAGAAACCGCGCTAGTTAAAATTACAAATGATTTACTTTTAGCTTCGGACCAAGGCTGTATCTCAATACTAGTTCTACTCGATCTTAGCGCTGCGTTCGACACTATAGATCATAAAATACTCTTGGATCGACTACAAAACTACACTGGTGTTCAGGGACAGGCATTAAGCTGGTTTAGATCGTACTTATCGGACCGTTACCATTTTGTCTGTCTAAATGGGGAAAAATCGAAGATAACGTCAGTAGACTATGGAGTGCCGCAGGGATCGGTGTTAGGCCCTCTGCTATTCTCAATATATATGCTGCCACTTGGTAATATTATAAGAAAACATGGAATTAATTTCCACTGTTACGCTGATGACACTCAATTATATATTTCATCACGACCAGATGAAAACACTAACTTATCTAAATTGACAGAGTGTCTTAAAGATATAAGATGCTGGATGACGTGCAATTTCCTGCTGTTAAATCCAGATAAAACGGAGGTATTACTTATTGGTCCAAAAAACTACCCACAAAACCTCGTACAATACAACTTTAATTTAGAAGGATGTCCTGTTACCTTATCCACTACAGTAAAAGACCTGGGTGTTATACTAGACCACAACTTGTCTTTCGAAAATCATATTTCATATGTTACAAGAACTGCTTTTTTCCACCTTAGAAACATTGCTAAATTACGTAACATACTTTCTGTTACTGATGCAGAAAAGTTAGTTCATGCATTCATGACCTCGAGACTAGATTACTGTAATGCTTTATTAGCTGGTTGTCCTGCATCCTCAATAAACAAGCTACAGTTAGTGCAAAATGCAGCTGCTAGAGTTCTTACTAGGTCAAGAAAATATGATCATATAACACCGATTTTATCATCTCTGCACTGGTTACCTATTAAGTTCCGTATCGATTACAAAGTACTATTACTGACCTATAAAGCCCTAAATGGTAGGGATGTCCCGATACCACTTTTTCACTACCGATACCGATGCCGCAGCTTTGGCTATTTGCGATACCGATATTAATCAGATATTTTTTTTTATTCTATTTTATTCTTGAACTAATACTAGGCCTAATAAAATATATGGAAGCACTTTGCTCAATTAGCAACCTAAAAACATCTCACTCAAATGGAGAACAAATACTTCTCCAGTATATAGTCCACAACAACAGTTGATTATGAAAGACTGCCACCCTTCATTCAAACACTACAAAAAAACAAAAAAAAATACAGGCAGGCAGGCTACTTCAATAGGCTACTTAAAGCTACCAACAGGTTTAAAGTTAATCATTAACAAGCTTTAAAATTACCCATTGATCCGTGTAGTTTTGCGTCCATTCCTTATTCCTTTTTAACCCGTAAAACGAAAAATTAACGGTTGTTGTATTTTTAAAACGCAAAGTTGAACACCAACATTTTAATTTGAACTGTATGCACACCGAAAGCTGCGCAAAAAAAAAAAAATATTGACGTAAGTTATATATAAATAAGTTAGTTTCTGTATGACCAGAAATGATAGAGTATTTTAAGTTGTTTCCACTGTTGAAAGAAAAACGGAAGTGTTCGCGCCCGCGCTCTGTCCATGCAGTGCGCACTCCACACTCTGCACAAACCCTTGCTTGGATATGCGTCAAAATCCTGTGTAGCATACAGTTTACAGCCAACGGTTTATAAACTGAGGAGACAGATTGCAAAACCGTGTTTATAGTACACCGAAGGTAGTGGGATGGAGTGTCTGTTGTGAGTTTAGGGGGCACGTCAGCCAGAGATGTGTGTGTGTGCGTGCGTGAGTGAGTGAGACAGACTGCCTGCTGAACAGAGGGTCGCCGAAAAAAGGATCTGAAGTGCCGGTGTTTCGGCTACAAAAACCCGCCGAACTGATCCGAAACCAGCCCAATTTTTATCCACCTGCCCAAACCCATTTTTTGCCTGCAAAATAGATTGCAAAACCGCCCAATATGCGCCGCTTAATTGGATGTCGCAGCAAGGGAAATGCTATATTCAAGCATTGTTGGATAGGTATCGGATCATATTTTTTCTCCCCTCCGATCTCCGATCTAGCGTTCTGGGCCAGTATCGGCACGATACCGATGCTGTGGATCGGATCGGGACATCCCTACTAAATGGTTTAGCTCCTGTGTATTTAATGGACCTTCTATCGCCCTACAATCCATCGCGTTCTTTAAGATCCCTAAATTCTAGGCTTCTGGTCATTCCTAGGATATCTAAGTCCAGTAAAGGAGGGAGGGCGTTCTCACATTTAGCTCCTAAACTCTGGAATAGCGTTCCTGATACTGTTCGTTGCTCAGACTCGCTCTCCCAGTTCAAAACTAGATTAAAGACGCATCTCTTCAGCCAAGCATTCACATAATGCTTGCCTCTTATACTACTATTGAATCAGATCAAATGCATTAATATTATGAACAGCAGCTACGCTAATTACTTCCCATCTGCTTTTCTGCTGTTATCTCGGGACGCTAGTCCTGAGGTAAATAGCGTTCTTCAGCTACAGTTTGTATCCAGCCTCTCACGGAGACTTCAGATGCCCCAACACCTGCGATGAGACGACTAAACGCCTGCGATGAGACGACTCGACGCCTGTGAAGAGACGACTCAACGCCGGCGATATGTTATGCCCTAAATTAATACATGATGATAAACTAACTGTATTTTCTACGTACATTTCTGAAATGCACTTTCTGTAAAGCTGCTTTGAAACAATATGTATTGTGAAAAGCGCTATACAAATAAATTTGAATTGAATTGAATTATTCAGCAACACAATAGCATAAATAACAGGCTGAATAGGCTAAATTAACATAAGCCAGCTGTAGACGCTAATGTTTTCTCTTGGTTCATGTAAGTCAGTATGAATTAATTTTGATATATATAAGTCGCACCTGACTATAAGTCGCAGGACCAGCCAAACTATGAAAAACAGTGTGACTTACAGTCCAGAAAACACGGTATATATATTTCAACAAACATTAAACACCACCCTCCTTTAATCCCTAGAAATATTTTATTTAAACATTCTACAAAACATTGATTTTATAATATGAAATCTAACTAACTTTTTTGTGAAATGTTTTGCTTGAAAAGTGTTTTAGTTCTATATTTCCTTAAAATAAATACCACTTGGTTTGATATTTTGTTATATAAATGCTAAACCATGCCTACATTTATGAGAGGCTTAAATGTCCAAATACTTTTATGGCCACCGCATATATACATAAAATCAATATGGCACAGGTGAAAATGTAACCGTGTAGTAGGAATGTTTAAATGTCCAGATGGACACAGACTATCTGGACATTGGGTCAAAAAAAATTTAAATTGTGATAGGTGTGGAATAGATTTTAATATCTTTATTAAATAGCCTATGGCTCTGCAATCAAAGGGCTGAAGAAATGGAAATGCAGAGATCCATAGTAATGCTGGAAGTATTGGAGAACAACCTTCAAAAAGCGGCAGCAGGGGAATTAACCTTGCTACCCTCAAAGACAGGCAAGAGGCATGAAAGTATCTTCAAGGATTTCCTGATTTTCATCTTCAGGCGGATCTACTCCTTTTGTCTCCTCAGGCTCATGTCCCCCCAGTCCTATTTGATCTGACTCTGATGAAAGGCTTCAGAGTTTATTTACCGTGCATCTATATATAGAGTGTACATACAACTGGGAAGATGAGATTTCCGTCCAGTCCGCTCTTGCTGGGGTTCCTGCTGGCTCTCTTTAACATAAAGAGGACTTTGTTAGGACTGCAAACCCCACATAGAGTTCAGTTAAGTTGTCAGTTAACCCTGCATCTCATTAAGAAATAAAAAAAATTAAGGGCTTCTTCGCTCACATTATGCGTTTAAACTAAAGGTTTTAAATGTTTGCATTTACATTTTGCTCTTTTAATCTCTGTATTCTTGAACTTTAAGCTGACACCTTTCGGCATGGTACTCGTTCTGTTCGGACTGTCTGGTGGATCACACACACACGATCGGTAACCCTTAAATTTAAGGTGACGTTGTTGATGATCTTTGAACTGTCGACTCAAACTTTTTTGTCTGAAAAATAAAAAATACAGCCTGACTGTATTTGTTTATGTTCTAAATTTTTCTTGTTTGTTAATATGTAATTTATGTTTTGTAAAACACCTTAAAGGTGCATTGTGTATTATTTAGGAGGATCTGTTGACAGAAATACAATATCATATACATAACAATTTTTTCAGTGGTGTATAAAGACCTTACCTAATGAACCGTTATGTTTTTGTTACCTTAGAATGAGCAGTTTCTATCCACATACACCACGGGTCCCCTTACATTGAAATGCGCCGACATGTTTCTACAGTAGCCCTAAATGGACAAACGCGTTTTGTTACTATGTTGTTCTTCGTGCAAAGAAGCTAGCTAAAGTCAGCGAATAAAACACTGACACAATGATGAATAAGTAACAATAATATTCGCAATCACATCGTTTTACTGAATAATAAAGTAAACCTAATTTCTTAATTTATCTTTGTAAAGAAACCTCATTGCTGAACTGGCTACTCTCTGCTGTCTCAGACGACGACATATTTTCCTGTCGGCCACCGCAACTTTTGTTGGTTGCAATTCGCAACCTTATTATTATTAGTAGTAGTAGTTGGGGGCCTTAAACACATTTTCGCGCAAATTCATCTACAAGCACCAAATTTGGCACAGATGTAGCTCAGGTCATACCGAAATGATTTAGCCAGGGCGCCCGAGCCAATGGTCCCTAAGACCAAGATGGCGGCCAAATCCAATATGGCTGCCGCCTGAAAGGGATTCGGCTATAGCTTTTGAGCCAGATGTGATACAAATACAAGATGAGATGAGATATAAATACCAGATGAGATGAGGTCAATAAACATAAAATAGACACCACATCCTCATTTGTAGTGCATTTGGTTCAAAATTTGTAGCCAAAACCCTTTTTTGGACAGCGGCCATATTGAATTTAGGGAATTTGGAGCGTGATGATATACCCAGTCATAAATATAATTA
The DNA here is from genome assembly GCA_026230005.1 of Gila orcuttii. Classification (NCBI taxonomy): domain Eukaryota; kingdom Metazoa; phylum Chordata; class Actinopteri; order Cypriniformes; family Leuciscidae; genus Gila; species Gila orcuttii. The sequence goes on along the minus strand of JAPDVR010000002.1, from coordinate 23,989,436 downwards.
TTGCTATGGGTTTCCCATGGTCAAAAAAGGTAAAATAGACATCAAGTTTGTATTTGTATCTCATCTGGCTCAAAAGCTATAGCCGAATCCCTTTCAGGCAGCGGCCATATTGGATTTGGCCACCATCTTCGTCTCAGGGACCATTGGCTCGGGCGCCCTGGCTAAATCATTTCAGTATGCCCTCAGCTACATCTGTGCCAAATTTGGTGCGTGTAGATGAATTTGCACGAACAATGGGGTGTAAGGCCCCATACTACAGACCAAACTACTTTTTTGGACAGCGGCCATATTGGAATTGGAGGTTCAAGGGGTCCAGATATACTGGGTCATAAATATAAGCATTCCTATGTGTTTCCCATGATCAATTAAGCTGAAAAACATATCAAGCTTATATTTGTAACTCATGTGGTTCAAAAGTTATAGCCGGAACTAGGGATGTAACGATTCACTCGCAACCGGTTGAAAATCGATAAAATTGTGTGACGATTCAAGTCGGTTGAAATGTTAAACGAATCGCGATACACGTTTTAAACAGCAGGGCGCGTTTACTGAATAGCCTACTGTGAAGTTGTGAACCTCGCTTTACAGGCACAATAGCAGCGAGCACACACTGGCGCGAAGCTAGCGAGTGTTTTCACTTCATTCATGGAACTTGAGCTTGTGTGAGCACTCAACTTCCACAGGAATGAACTGAAAAAGCTCGGTTTGCTCCGCTCGCGCCGCGCCAGTGTGTGTCATAGACTGGTGTGCTCGCGCTGTCGAACACATGGCGACGGCAAGCGTAGATGTTGACGTTGACTCATTCAAATCGGAGGTGTGGCGGCATTTTGACTTTCTGTAGACTAATAATAATCACCACCGTGAGAAGCACCAGTCACCTCCGTTTTCATGTAAAAGTCATTAATATGACAAGTGCGAGAGCCACGGAGATCACAAGATGCATCAGTGTTTCCGTGGCAACCAGGAATCTGGTTTATCTCTTTCTCAATGTGTTCTGTTTTTTTAAACTCTTACTAGTGTAATGATACAAATTATAACAAAATTAGAATCTTGCCTTAATTACTATGTAAAACTCCTGTCAATGTGGTAGGCCCTACTAATTTTACACAGTCTTTTACATAGCGAAGGTACCAGTGTCCAGCCTCTTGACCAGACAGACAGAAAGACTGAGTTGAAACAACCTTGAAGGGAATTTTTTTTAAGCCCCGTTGCCCCCGGTACCGGGGGCGTCCGTTTTTAACAGGTTAATGTAGTTTTATTATTTGACAAATATATTTAAAAAAAAAAAAAAATGTGCAGCATTTTGTTTGAGAAATAATAAAAAGGACACTTTTTCATTTATAATTTGTCTTAAATCTCATTTGTTAAAACAATCGTGAGAAAATCGTATCGTGAAACCAGTATCGTGAACCGTATCGCATCGTGAGATGAGTGAATCGTTACATCCCTAGCCGGAACCCTTTTCGGGCAGTGGCCATATTGGATTTGGCCGCCATCTTGGCCCCGAGGGTCGCTGGCTCCGGCGCCCTAGCTAAAACATTTTGGTATGACCTGAGCTACATCTGTGCCAAATTTGGCGCTTTTAGATGAATTTGCGCGAAATGACCTATTTATGTGCTTAAGGCCCCCAACTATAGTAACTCAGTTGCTGTCATTGATGCCATCATGCATTAGGGAAAACCAGCTCAGCTCCATCTTGAATAAAACAGCTTTTCTAGGCCATTGATATTACTGCAGTCTCCATCTCATGTAGATATATATATCATTGTACATCATATTTTTTAATACTACTACTCATTTCTTTGTTTGCCAGGTATGAAAAATACAACATTACAATACAATACAGGATTTTCTTTTAATCATCCACCAGGCTAGTCTCTTAAAGTAACAGTACACAGTACTCAAAACAAGCCACAATATTTGAGGTATCATTCATGTCCACTACACAAACAAATGTTTGTGTAGAGGTGTGTATAAAACAACAGTAAAATATACAAATATAGTATTAGTAATATATAAAATAGGGCTGGGCAAGTTAACGCGTTATTATCGCGTTAACGCATTTATTAATTCATGCCGACAATTTTTTTATCGCACGTTAACGCAGTTTTTTTTATTATTATTATTTTGAAAGTCCGTTGCTCACTGGCTCTGAATACACATAGGCCTACAGTCAAACCATGATCACAGGAGGGGTGGGATGTTGGTCAGCCAGCAAATAACCCACCCAAACAAGCAGTGGAGAGAGGCAGGTTCTCTCTGGTGAACAGTTAAAGGGTTGCGCTCCGCGAGTGAATGACAGGCGCTCTATGGATAGTACCTATAAAACCTATAGATAATAACTATTTAGATTCTGGAACCTCACTAACAGCGAGCCGAGGATCAGTCTCTCTTCTAATGATTTGTGCTGCGCGTCCTTTATAAAAAGTTATAGACAATTCAACTTCGGCAACGAGCGGGCGCGTGCGTGAGGCGAGCATGACCGCAACAGTTTCACAGGAACGCACCCGCTTGTCGCTGCACCTTGTGCTCGACCACTTCACCTCACTCTTGGCTGATTTATACTTCTGCGTCGGACTTATGCCGAAGACAATACGCTATAGACTACGCGTTGGTTTTCATTTATATCTCTGCGTCGTTGTCCGCGTTGACGCGCAATTACACATGCAGAGGGAGCATGTGAAACCCGGGGAGCGGTTGTAGCAATCACAGCGCTTGCTGTACGCGTAGAATTGACGTTACATTTTTGGAGAGGTGCACGTCAGGGTACGCCGAAGTGTACGCGCGCTACACAGCAACAGCGTGAGTATAAACTATAAATTGTTTTTTTTACTCTGTTTAATGTAATCTTACGTGGGAAACCATGGCATGACCAAACCTAAGCTACTATAAGTAACGTTGGTCGACTTATATAGTAGTGATCATGACCTCTGACTACTACATAGACTGTTTCTGCTGATCCATGATAAAAGATACCTGTTGATACCTGTTCAGAAAAAAAACAAGAAAACTGGACTCGTTTTAACAAACTAGATAAAAGGTAATGCCCTGGCAATGGCAAATAGCTTTGTTTAAATATTTGATTTGATTACATTAATGTTTAAATTGAGATTTGAGATTACTGTGTAAAGGGAATACTGCTGGTATAAAAGCACCTTATTTGTTTAAAGTTATTGCACTTTTGTGTATATAGCAGTACATTTAAATCAAAAGTGCGCAATACACTACTTTAGAAGTCATTATTAAATTTTGCGCATAACAATGCGATTAATCGCGATTAATCGCAAGAAAACCATGCGATTAATCGCGATTAAAAATTTGAATCGTTGCCCAGCACTAATATAAAACGTCATTAATATAACTAGTCAATTGTCATATTAAGAAAACTTTTAAGGGTTGTTATGAAGGTGATCCGATTTGGCTTCCTATGGAGTAGGAGACAAATCCAGACTTGTGCACAGTGCTTACTCATTTTTCCCCAAGCGTGTCTTTTCGAAGGCTCACAGAAGCTTTTTGATGCTTCAGGTCACACATACACCCACACATCTGAGGGTCAGGCTCCGTTACAGCCTTCATTGTACAATCGTTCGTGCCAGTCAGATCCGACAGGAATGCAAATGAACCTCATTTAATTTCTAAGCCACGCACCAACCCCTTACTAAGGTCAGACTCGAGAGACTTACTTGTATGTGATGCCCGTCAAGTTAAGCAGACGTCTGGAGGCAGTCATTTCTGGAGTGTCATGGTATTTGTCTGACAAATAGATCACATCCTTTATACCTGTAAGGCAGAGACAGCAGAAGTATAGTGTGGGTCAGACAAATGCACACACACACACAAGCAAACAGGAGAAATTAGGGCTACACGATGTATCATTTTAACATTGATATCACGATGTGCGCATCCACGATAGTCACATCGCAGATATGAGCGATGTGATTCATGATCAGTAGGCTACGTGCCAGCAGCTCCCCGGCCCGTAACGCTTGTGATTCGCGGATTAATTGCAAAGTTTAACCATAGTGTGAGAGTTTATCAATTTGCAAGTCCTGTCAGTTAAAACAAAGCGCAAGAAGACTGGAACTTGCGCACTGTTTTCTGTCAGCCTTACTAAAGCGTATTTTTGTCCCGCCAAAGTTTGACCAGTGAGTGATGTGGATGAGTGATGTAGATGACTGACTGCTGCGCTTGTTTACCTGAGAGATCGAGCAGAGAGAGTGAAAGCCCCGGTCGCGCGCGCGCACTCTCACCGTCTTCAAACTGTCTTGCTCTCTCTCCCTCCCTCGCGCATATTAATGAATTGAGTTGACTCAGTGATGGATTTCATCCATTGATGAAATGTTTTCTGTGTTGAGATAAATCTTGTGCGATGTGGTCCGTTAATGACACGTCCGATTCGCGAACTAATGACTCATTTGAACTGATTCACTTTAATGAATGGTTAAAACAACTGATCTGTCCAACACTGAACTCAAGAGACATAAATCGGAAACCCTTTACAATAAGGGTCCATTTATTAAAGTCTAGTTAACTACATTAGTTAACATTATATTAATATTAGTTTCTATGCGGATTTATTTACTCCATGACAAAACCACCCCAGTCATTCTAGAATGATTCATTCTTTCCAAATAGAGCTATTTAAGTCCTCTGGTGAAATTGTTTTTATATCGCAATATATATCGCACAAAAATAAAAAATTTTACCAATATCGTGCAGCCCTAGGAGAAATTCAAACAAACAGGCCCAAAGAGAACAGGGACCCAAAATAGCCTGTTAGGAAAGAACAAGAGCTTGTTCTAGGGGAGAAGGAAGGTGAGTCGATAACTTGTCGCTGCAGGCTCAAGCCAATATCAACCAATCCCAATTGAAACGAAATCTGCCCTGCTGGCATCTAAAAAACGCGGGGCATTTGGCAGCACCCCCACGCATCCTGCTGACTACTCACAAGCGGCCCACATGAGGAGAGTCTATAAAAGGCCCTGTTAGCCAAGCTTTACAGAGAAACACAAGGAATCTGGTGAAACCACTTAGACTCCCTCTTGCCCTTAACGCTTTCAGAGGTGAAAAAGAGTATTCCAACATAGCCAATGGTTGTTGCAATCGCAGGTGAATATATCGGAGAGACACACACACACACACCGCGTCTCCATGTACTTTTATCTACACAGGAGGAGAAAAATGCTCTGATCGAAGGCAAAATGACTTGCACAGAGTGAATTCCACCTTTCATTAAAGGCTGTTATGGGGCCTCTCCAGGGAATTATTTGAACAATTTTTAAGAGGAAACAGATGAAATTACCATGCATGGTTGTGTCATCTTAAAACCATTTTGTTGGTGACATTTCATGGTGCAGCGGGGAGGAAAAAAGGACTTTGTATATCCAAGTCTCATCTGGCCATTTAAAATAAATAGCAAGCACTCGAGGTCCAAAAAAAGCCCTCAAACCATTTAAAGTGTTCCAACTAAAACCTGACGTGATACGTAAAGGAAAAGGCAGAAGAAATTGCATGAGTGCTTCCATGTAACTACAGGGCTCTAGAGTGCGACCAATTTGGTCGCATATGCGACCAAAATTTCTAAGGGTGCGACTAAAATTTTTCCAAGGTCGCACCGGTGCACCTAACGTCCTCGCGTCCGCTGCTTCTTCATGAAAGAAGCGCTTGTTCTCCTTTGTCAGAACTCACACTCATGGTTGGATCATATCGTGGTCTAAACCAATCAGAGACAGAGATAGGGCGGGTCTTTGCCTCTGATTGGCTGTGGTAGGCCTACACTGCTCCGTGCTGTGTGACTGAAATTGTGACCTGAGCACCAGAGAATCAGTTACGGCAATCAGCATCAGCAAAAGAAACGCAAGAAAACAGACGACGAACAATGAAAAGAAATAGACCCATAGAGTTTTTTCTTTAAGAAAAGTAGGCCTGTTTCCCCCAACACTCTCCCCGGTAGGGATGGGTACCGAAACCCGGTATTCAACTTCTGAAAGACCGCTGTATCGATCAGCTCGGACGTGATTGGTTCTGATGTCGGTAACTTACTGGAGAAATTAAGAAAATACACATACTATTTATTATTACTATAAAGACGTTATTTAAAAAAAGAATTTATCTTGCAAGCCTTTTCGGTGTATAATAATATTACACCATTTTTGCTATTCGCAGTCCAAGAGAGAAAGAGAGAGAGATCTCTCACGCGGAGCCACAGCGCGCACAACACGACAGCTCTGCTTAATGAGTGACGACGGCAGAACTAAACATTCAAACGTAGCCTGGTTACACTTTAGGTCTGTGATATTAGTCTGATTTTATTTTAGATTTCGGCTTCCAAAGATTATTAAAAAAATATTGAGGTAAAACCATTAACAACTACAGCCACATTCGGTCTTGCGCAGCTTCCTTCCCTTCGCAGCAGTACGCTGTCATTTCTCCCTAAAACTCAAACTTAACGACAGAATCAGCTCGTGATTGTTGTAAAATGCAGTCCAGCTACTGTTGCTAAATTGCGGGACGCGTTTAATAATAAAAAGAGCTATTAAAAGCACAAAAGTCTGCACAAGAGATGCTGTTCCTAAGGCGACGCACGCTCCGAAACAGACCGTAACGAGACAAGCAAATTATACTTTGGGTTTCATGTGCGTGTCTAAACTATCAAATGTACACAAAAATATGTCAAAATGACCGGCCTGTATTCACAGCTCTTGAATTAATAACTTCAGCTTTAATAAGCATTATCTATCTATGATAAAATATGCAGTGTTATTTTACATTTGATTACTTTATTAGATTTCTTTTTAGACCATACTTGAACAGTAGCTAATGTTAATAGACCTTCCTGAAATTAAAGCACTGTGTAGGCCTATATAATGTGCATCTTTGTTTAATTGTTTATCTTTGTTTATAAAACAAAAAGAACCGATAAGAATACTGTTAAAGTACCGGATCGATAAGCAGTATCGGTAAGAGTAGTAATACTGTTAAAACCTTATGGATACCCATCCCTACTCCCCGGTCAATGCTCCGACAACAGCCCAGACATGGAGCTACTTCAGCCACCAGTCTCCCCAGTCCCTGTAAGATGCCAAGCCCTGGTCCTTCGTCGGAGATGGCATCCGACTCAAGAGGTTGAGCCTAGCGAGCCTGAGCTAGAGACTCAAAATAGTATATACAGTATAATTGTGCTTCAAATAAAAAAAAAGTATTTACCTACACCTTATTCTTGTTTAAAATCATTTACATAATATATATGAATGTATATGGAGCATGATAAAAAGCTGAGCTTGAAATTGTGGCTTTAAAGGCAACGCGAGCCGAGGAAACATTTGGGTGCACCTAAATTTTGTGCTGGTGCACCTAAATAAAAAAGTTAGGCGCACCAGTGCAACCAAGGCAAAAAGTTAGTCTGGAGCCCTGAACTATGCCTTTCCATGAAAAGAACATGAGGATAAGTATCGAAGCTGCTCAAAACACTTCCAAGACGACAAGCTGTCCAACAGAAGGGAAGCTTCTGATGGAAGGTGGAGCAGAACTCTGGAGATACCGCGTTTCCAGAATGCTCTCCGGAGATGAGGTGACAGGACAGTCCCTCAGTCCCTCCAAAAACAGTCACAGAAAGTGACAAGATGGCAGCTGCTTGGGAGCTGAACACTTTAATTCCTCAGAGAGAGGAGAGGCTCTAAAGCCGCGCTTCAGAAACACTGTCGCTAGCACCGAGAAGCTAAAGTGCAGGGGGGACATCAACATGGGAGCCAGAGGAAGTAAAAAATGATTGGTGTCATTTCAAACAGTGAAATTGAGAGATGGTCACGTTTGAACTGCATTTGAAAAGAGCAGTAACACTTTCTCACTGGAGGAATAGCTACAGAATTAGATACAGAAGGGGGGAAAATGTAATATCTAGGGTCTTTAACCTCATTTTCCGTGAACAAAATTACAGATCAAGAAAAAAGGGGGAGAAAGTACAATGAAAGATCTAATTCTAGTACAAGAACAGTTGTCAATGAGTGCGTTTGCATGGGCCCTCATGATGCGATTATAATGGGATTTTGGCAATATTGCGATTAAACTTTACCTCATGTAAACTCAATACTTCAATCGAACTAATGCGATTAAGCTCATAACTGTAGTAACCATATTCACATTAAACTATGCAGCGTACGCAGATTTTAAATCGCAATAAACAGGCATGTAAACACATTAATCGCATTATTCCCGCTCTGACCAAAGTGTGCATGTGCTCGGACATACACTGATGCCGTGTTTTTTCACACAACGTTATGAATGAACTCTGTGGCATTATTCCAAAGTTTTCCTTCTACTCTGAATCGCTAAACTCTGTCAACAATCTCTGCTCCGTATCTTCATCTAGATGGCGTGAAGCACGCGATGGCAGCGTAGGCAAAGCCTGCATTGCGATGTTCATGTACATCCAATAATATCCAGTACATCCATAAAACTGTATTTTGAATTTGATGCGAGTAGATTAAAGCAATGGCCAGTAACATTTATACTGTATGCCTATCTGAGTGTGGAATAACCATACGTATTAGCAAATAATCAAAATAATGAAAATTGCATGTAAACTGGAGTGAAGAGATTTGCTCGTGTCATGTAAACATCTTACTGCGATTAAAACCTTACTCTGATTATTAGAAATAATCACATTATTGGTGCACATGTAAACAGTTATTTGACCGACAAGGCAAACTTTATGTGGGAAGTCAAACAAAAGCTTTGTCGTCGGGCACAAAAACGCGTACCAATGGCACCAAAATATTGGAAATCATTCCTTTTAATAAATCCCTCTGGTTGTAATTAAATTATGTTAGTTTTCTGTTAGAGATGCACACACCAGCAATATCAAAAGGTTTACAATGCACATATAAACAAGATACAGCCCGGATGCCTTTATAAGAGAATCAGGGTGGATTCGCATTCCAAGTCTACTAATATTCCCTTTATCCTCATGTTTTTTACATGCAGAGGCTTTTGTGTTTCCTCATATCGTGAGGCTTTACAACTTCTAGTAAACAAACATGGCTATAACACCTTCAAAATTAACCAACAGCGACGACACCCTGTCTCAATTCTTTTAAACTCAGCATTCAAACATTAAACATCCGCTTTGTTCAGCTCCATCTGATTGGCATCATCAGAGGGCGTTTTTAATGAGGTCGGACGATCATTTTTAGCTGCGTTTTGTTGCATCCTATAGAGCGCGAGGAGACGAAAGGGAGAGAAAGTGCTGTGTGTGTTCCTTAATGATGCCGGAGCATAGAGAGGAAGCTGACACCCCACTGAGAGATGGGCCGGGGCAAGGCCAAGCATCCTGAAGATCACACGGCATCAGAGCGTGTGTCATGCTATCTTCAGCACACAGCTTCAGTAGGCTTTGCCACAAGAGTACATGGAGGGGAATCAGGAAAGGCGAGAGAGAGAGAGGATCAGGACAAAAAGACTTGGAGGGGAGGAGAGAGAATGGGGAAGAGGGTGTTAAGAGTGTTCAACAGATAAGAGATTGAAAATAACAACAGAGCAGGGTTTGGAGAAGGAAAAATAAGAGGAAGACAACCTGTCACTATGTAGGCTGTATCCAAGCAGCCAAGAAGGCTCACAATGAATCTGGCTGCTCAAAGTGACGCCCACTGCAGGTTTCTCAGTATGGCAGGATGACCATAGAGAACCTCAGTTTCCACCTGTCTACTCTGTCATTTCATCTGCAGCCACATCAGCACTGACAAGGTTGCACTTAAAAAAAAAAAAAATTAGCTCACGGTTTGCACAGCGGTTCTCTCTGCACCTCAGAGAATATAAATATTAAATGTGTTTGAAGTGGAAAGTACATAAAGCATAATAAAGAGTTCTTTTCAAGCATAATTACAGTCATTCTTGTTGCTAAATTGTTGTACTGTTAGAATAAGGACAATGAAACTATACAGATGCAACAATGAACTAAAAACAAATTTATGAATATAAATAGGACTATACTTGAGGTATATGCACGGCAGGTGGCAATCAGACTGTGTTCACATCGATAGAAACAGTTTGAGGGCACATGCACACTATCACACTTATAGTCACACGTCATAGAGCTCAGCAGAGATTGCATTAACTTAAAGAAAACCCTAAAGAGGGTAAACAATTTATTCAAATGATTTCTCAATGTAGCAGTTTTGGTGCTAGTACTGAATATACTTTTTTCTTTTTTTAAACATCTCTGGTGCCAAAGTGACAATAAGACGATTCATATCTGTTCCCTGCATATTGCAATTTACAGCGTGGTGCAATTTCCGGTGGCATATAGCTTAATGCTTTTAAATATGTGGTGGTAAAAGGGACTTTTTGAATTGACAAATTGAAAAAAACAGTGCTGTCAAATCGATTAATCACATCTAACATAAATTTTTTTGTTTATATATATATATATATATATATATATATATGTGTGTGTGTGTGTGTGTGTGTGTGTGTGTGTGTGTGTGTGTGTGTGTGTGTGTGTGTGTGTGTGTGTGTATAAATATATATATATATATATATATATATATATATATATATGACCAGCACCTGTATATATATACACGCACACATTATATATATATATATATATATGTGTGTGTGTGTGTGTGTGTGTCTGTGTGTATATATATATATGTGTGTGTGTGTGTGTGTGCGTGTATATATACAGGTGCTGGTCATATAATCAGAATATCATCAAAAAGTTGATTTATTTCAGTAATTCCATTCTAAAAGTGGAACCTGGATATTATATTCATTCATTACACACAGACTGATATATTTCAAATGTTTATTTCATTTAATTGTGATGATTAAAACTGACAACTTCAGTATCCCAAATCCCAAATTCAGTATCTCCGAAAATTTGAATATTACTTAGGACCAATACAAAAAAAGGATTTTTTGAAATGTTGGCCAACTGAAAAGTATGAACATGAAAAGTATGAGCATGTACAGCACTCAATACTTAGTTGGGGCTCCTTTTGCCTGAATTACTGCAGCAATGCGGCGTGGCATGGAGTCGATCAGTCTGTGGCACTGCTCAGATGTTATGAGAGTCCAGGTTGCTCTGATAGTGGCCTTCAGCTCTTCTGCATTGTTGGGTCTGGCGTATCGCATCTTCCTCTTCACAATACCCCATAGATTTTCTATAGGGTTAAGGTCAGGCGAGTTTGCTGGCCAATTAAGAACAGGGATACCATGGTCCTTAAACCAGGTACTGGTAGCTTTGGCACTGTGTGCAGGTGCCAAGTCCTGTTGGAAAATGAAATCTGCATCTCCATAAAGTTGGTCAGCAGCAGTAAGCATGAAGTGCTCTAAAACTTCCTGGTAGACGGCTGCGTTGACCTTGGACCTCAGAAAACACAGTGGACCAACACCAGCAGATGACATGGCACCCCAAACCATCACTGACTGTGGAAACTTTACACTGGACTTCAAGCAACGTGGATTCTGTGCCTCTCCTCTCTTCCTCCAGACTCTGGGACCTTGATTTCCAAAGGAAATGCAAAATTTACTTTCATCAGAGAACATAACTTTGGACCACTCAGCCGCAGTCCAGTCCTTTTTGTCTTTAGCCCAGGCAAGATGCTTCTGACGCTGTGTCTTGTTCAAGAGTGGCTTGACACAAGGAATGCGACAGCTGAAACCCATGTCTTGCATACGTCTGTGCGTGGTGGTTCTTGAAGCACTGACTCCAGCTGCAGTCCACTCTTTGTGAATCTCCCCCACATTTTTGAATGGGTTTTGTTTCACAATCCTCTCCAGGGTGCAGTTATCCCTATTGCTTGCACACTTTTTTCTACCACATATTTTCCTTCCCTTTGCCTCTCTATTAATGTGCTTGAACACAGAGCTCTGTGAACAGCCAGCCTCTTTAGCAATGACCTTTTGCGTCTTGCCCTCCTTGTGCAAGATGTCAATGGTCGTCTTTTGGACAGCTGTCAAGTCAGCAGTCTTCCCCATGATTGTGTAGCCAACAGAACTAGACTGAAAGACCATTTAAAGGCCTTTGCAGGTGTTTTGAGTTAATTAGCTGATTAGAGTGTGGCACCAGGTGTCTTCAATATTGAACCTTTTCACAATATTCTAATTTTCTGAGATACTGATTTTGGGGTTTTCATTAGTTGTCAGTTATAATCATCAAAATTAAAAGGAATGAACACTTGAAATATATAGGTCTGTGTGTAATGAATGAATATAATATCCAAGTTTCACTTTTTGAATGGAATTACTGAAATAAATCAACGTTTTGATGATATTCTAATTATATGACCAGCACCTGTATATGTGTGTGCGTGCGTATATATATTAGCGCTGTCAATCAACTAAAATGTTATTAAATCGCACATTTTTTTCAGTAATTAATCGAGATTAAAATCATTGGAGTTTTCAATATTTTTATATTGTAATAATTTCAGTTACTCTTTTTTTTAAACATTAATTATAGACATTCAACATTACAGTATAATTGAAAGCTATCAATTTTAACATTTATTAGGCTTTAAAAATAACTTAAGTGAACCTACAATAATCTTCACATAAACCCTTTATAATAAATGTCTCATTTACATGTGGCCTTCCTACTTGTCTAACAGGTAGGAAATATACAGAAATTGAATAAAGTTATCAAACACTTTACAGTCTTACAGTAATTGCATAAATTAAATATAGATTAATCCTTATTAAAGCTAAAATGTTATGTTATCTTTGTTTAACTTTAATGATAGACATCACAGTAGCGGGTTTATTAGGCTGCTATGACTTAAAGACCAGGGGCTTCATGTATAAAACTTTACGTTGATGTCATCCTAAAAGTGTGCGTACGCAAAAAACAAAGATAGATTTTGCATACGCACAAAATTTTTATATTTATAAAACCATGCGTACGCCAGTACCTGCGAAAAATTCCCTTTATAAAACCCAGTCCGCGGAAGATGTCCACCCCGTCTCCTCCCTGAATTAACCATATATGGAGCTTACAATGCCTAGTTTTACTATGCATGACGTCATCTGCATATCATTTCCATGCATATTCCATCCATGTGATACCATATCAACGGTACAAGGCATTAAGAAAATATGAGATACAGACTATGTGCCGTCACATTACAATTGCAAAAAATAATTTGGTATACTTGCTTTGTTTTAGAATAAATAAATACAAATTGTATAACATTTCAGAGAAAGTTTTCAGAGAAGAGTTAGTCTCATTCTTTTCCATTGGCCAAAAAGCATTTAATTAGTATTTAATTACTTTAAACAAATCAACTTTATGCCATTTTCCCATAAGGTAAACATATATTTTAGGATGTTTATATATTTTTAATGGAAACAAAGGCCTTATTTTTTTAAGTGTAAATAATTGTAAGACTCAGCGCTACACTGACTGACAAAAGATTTAAAAAAATAAAACGTGCATATCTTACCATTTCCTACTGTCTGTCGGTGAACGACACTACACCAACAGCACAGCTGTGTTCAGCAGTTCTTGATTAGGTATCAAAATGAGTAGAATCATAAAATTTCACTGGTACTGACCATCATGATTCATGACAGCACTAATAAGGACGAATATTTTACACGCCAATGTTGCAGCAAAGAAACAGAACATCACCTTGATTAAAGTATTAATGCACTGATGTCGGTTAAGAAATTAATTACAATTAGCTGTTTACCTGTCACCATAGGTTCAGTGTGCTACTATAATTTCAGATCAGTGGAAATAAAAGTGTCGATTGAAAAACCTAGACATGCACAGTTAGAAACGCTCAGATACACTCTCACCTGCTTGAATAATGAGTTTGGCGCACTCGTTGCAGGGGAAGAGCGCTACATACATAGTGCAACCCTTGACATCTGATGAGTTCTTATTCATGATGGCGTTCAGCTCTGCGTGACACACTGCAACAAGACATGAAAGACCTGTTAGAAATGTTCAGAGGTCACAAAAGCACATACATGCAGCACAGAATGATGCATCATAGCTATGATTAACAATTCTGCTTCGCAACAAACATTGATTGAGCTTTCTTTGCTTGTCAACATTGTACCACTCCACCAGAAAAGGGCTCCAGTCACCAGTTCACTGTTATAAAGGAAAAAGATTTCAAAGCATGAGTTTGAACAGATGTCAGCTCTCCACAACATCACCCAGAAAAAGCCCCATCTAATCACTCACTCTGCTCGCCTTAATTACGGAGAATGAATTGGCCCATCAGCGGTGGCACATTACCACTGCACCACGAAACACCGGCCTGACACACGTTTATTTTGGCAGAGCTTCAGCACAAGGCAGAGAGAGAGAGAGGGGGCATGTAGTTATGATGGAAGAGAGATGTCAGTAATTCACACGCACACTCATTGTGTGTTTTAACTGGAAGCAGGCACACACACAAAGCTAAGAGAGTGTGCATGATAAAGCTCATGATGGAGTAGGATCAAATTAGTGAACATGGGAGGGACTGAGCTATTTAATCTATCAAAATAACATTTGATACAAGTTTAGTATTAATCTGACTCGACTGTAATTTATTTCAAAGGTAGCATGGAAGATACTTTTATTAATGGACTGCGGCAAAATAAAGCATAGCATCAACTAACATTTTTCTCTGTGGTTGCAGCTTATAAACACTGTCTCCTATTAGAGAACGAGGTGAAAGTGTCATTATGTTCTCAGGGCAAAAAAATAAAATAAAAATAAAATCACGTTAGGCCAATAAGTCTTATATTTGGTATTTCAGAATCCTCTAGTGGCACAATACTGTACAGACAATTCATTTTGGAGCAGAGTTGTGGAAAATATGTCGTTTGTTAAAGACAAAGTTATGGAGTGTATTACTGTAGAAATCAAGATAGAGAGAGCAAAAAATATAATTATAAGCTGTGTATAGAACTCCGGGTTCTTGTATTGAAACGTTTACAGAAGCGTTAGTGGGTTTGTATGACAGTATAAACAATAAGAAAATGTGCTTTGTTTGTGGAGATTTTAATATAGATCTATTGAACCCACTCCACCATAATACAATAACAGAATTTATTAATGCAATGTATAGTATGAGCTTATACCCCGCTATTATACGTCCAAGTAGAATCACGACACATAGTGCAACTTTAATAGACAATATATTTACCAATGTTGTTGATAAAAAAAATAACAAGTGGAGTTCTAATTAATGATCTAAGTGACCATCTGCCAGTTTTTGCAACCATACCATGCTGTAAGGGGACCAATATAGACATACAAGTTCAACTAATAAGACATAAAACCAAGGGTGCAATTAACGATTTCAAAGAAGATCTTATAAAACAAGACTGGAAGGAAGTTTATGTTGAAGATGTAGATGAAGCTTATGATAAATTTATATCCATATTAACAACTTTATATGACAAAAACTGTCCTTTAGTAAAGGAAATGGGGAAACAGAAATTTGCTGGAAAACCGTGGTTAACAAAGGGAATCCAAAAATCATGCAAACGGAAAAATATATTATATAAGCTTTTTATTAAAAAAAGAACTAAAGAAGCAGAGCAAGCATACAAGTTATATAAAAACAAATTGACTAATATTATTAGAAAGAGTAAGAGAGAGTACTATAGTAAAACATTGGATAATAATATAAATAACAAACACATGGAAAATATTAAATGAAATAGTAAGAAACAATGTTGGAAGGACAGGATGCCCAACCTATTTTATGACAAAGAATAATATGATTATAAGTGATAAGGAACAGATTGCTAATGAATTTAATGATTTCTTTGTCAATGTTGGTCCCAGTCTGGCTGGGGAGATTATAGGAATTGATAGGAAAAGTAGAACGGAAAGAGAAACAGGTAGTGTAAATAAGCAATCAATGTTTATAAGAGGAACAGATGGAAAAGAAATAATTGATATTGTTAAATCATTCAAAAATAAGAAGTCATCTGACTGGAATGATATGGATATGTCTGTGGTCAAACATATTATCGAGTGTGTTGAGAAGCCTCTGGTATATATATATGCAACTTGTCTCTTCAAAAAGGTTTATTTCCTAAAAAAATTTAAATCGCTAAAGTTATACCCATATATAAAACTGGAGATAGACATACCTTTTCAACTTATAGGCCTGTTTCTTTGCTTTCACAGTTTTCAAAAATATTGGAAAAATTATTTTATACAAGATTAAATGATTTTGTTATTAAATACAACATATTAAGCAAAAACCAATATGGGTTTAGAAGTAATAGAACAACCTCACATGCATTAATAGAATTTGTGGAGAAAATATCTAACGCAATAGAAAATAAACAATACACAGTTGGGGTATTTTTAGACCTTAAAAAAGCATTTGACACTGTCGACCATGACATCTTACTAGAGAAACTGAAAAAATATGGAGTAAGAGGTGTAGCTCACTCTTGGATAAGTAATTATTTAGAGAAAAGGCATCAATATGTCCAAATAGATAATTGCAAGTCACAACAGGTGCAGGTAACATGTGGGGTTCCCCAAGGCTCTGTGCTGGGCCCATTGCTTTTTCTGTTATACAGAAAATATATGTGAGGTTTCCAAAGTATTACAACTGATATTATTTGCAGATGATACAAACTTATTTTGTTCTGGTGACAATCTGAAACAACTTTTGGATACAATGGGAAAAGAAATGGCACTGCTAAAAAATTGGTTTGATTTGAATAAATTAACGTTAAATATAAGTAAAACAAAATTTATTGTATTTGGCAATCGTTTATCGAATACAATAGGTAAATTAATGATTAATGAAGTTGAAATAGAAAGGGTGTCAGCTATTAAATTTCTTGGAGTAATTATAGACAATAACTTAAATTGGAAGTCCCATATATCTTATATTAAGAACAAGATCTCAAAGTCAGTTGCAATATTATATAAAGTTAAAGATTTCTTAAATGAAAAATCATTATATATTTTGTATTGTTCCCTTGTACTTCCATACATTATTTATTGTGTGGAAGTATGGGGAAATACATATAAAACAAACACCAATCAAATTTTTATGCTTCAAAAGAGAGCCATGCGAATAGTAAAGAAAACCACCTATAGGGAGCCAACAAACTCCCTTTTTATTGAATTAAAGGCCCTAAAGTTTAAAGAATTAGTAGAATTAAAAACATTACAAATCATGTACAAAGCAAAAAAACATCAATTGCCAGAAAGTATCCAAGGGTTGTTCACAAAAAGAGAATGCCAACATGACTTAAGGGGAACTTGTATATTTAAAAAGAATCACGTGAGGACCAATGCAAAATACCATTGTATTTCAGTTAAAGGTGTAAATTTATGGAATAACTGTCATGAGGAACTAAACATATGTGGGACACTTAGTAAGTTAAAGAAACTATTTAAAAATAATGCAATGACAAACAATTTAAAGAGTGATAAATGAACAAGCTGTTTTTGTTGTATTTTGGATTGTGCAATTGTATTGCATAGGAAATATTAATGTTTTTGTAGTTTGTTTAGATTTGTTTGTCAACATTATATTGATGTAGGACAATACTTATTTTTATTTGATTTGATTAAAATATGAGATGTTTTTCCAAAAAGGGTAGGCATTATAAGCGAGAGCTTCAGCCTACACCTGTTTCAGACTGCAGTAAATATGCTGTTGTTTGTCAGCTCAACTGTTGAAACTAAGTTATCTGTCTGAAATAAAAATCATTCATTCATTCATTTTAATATAGCTCATACTTAAGCTTAAGGGTTTGCTCAAATCAGCAAAATTGTCAAGCAGTCCCCTCAACCCTTATAAACACTGTGAATAACAAATTGAGTTGGTCTCCTTAAACCCTCAACTTAAATGAAAATTTTGCACAAAATGTCAATTGTATTGTTTTACACTGAAAATTATACAAATGGCTACAAGTTAAAAGTTATATATTGTACAGATTGATTTTGATTCAATTATGTCATTAACAATGTTTCACGCTTCAGTACAGTTTTGTACTATTCCCCACAGATTTGCATACATTTTTGCTCCAAATCAAATGTTGTAATGCTGTGACACTGTTGCACTCCATTTTGACATGGACTTGTTTTACTTAACAACCAAAAATAACTATAATCAACATCCTAAATCAGAATTAAAAACCACTCTGAACATCTAGCCAACCACTACTACAGCAAAGCCTGAGGATTTTGTCTAAACATCACTTACATTTTTTTTTTTTCAGAAAAATCCTGCTCTAGCCTATTTTATGAAACAAATACAATTATTCTACATTAACAACAAAATGTCCTCTAACAGTGCTTTGAGTTTTTTCCTGCCTCACTTGCTAATAATACAGTAATAAAGAAATGCCCGATATGTGGTATCCTATAGCCCTAATATTTCAGCAATCACTTCTACACCTGTAAACACTGTAATATAAAAATCAACTTAATATGATTGATTACACTAGAGACTCCAAACTATGATCCTTAAGACTAGATCTGCCCCCAACTAAAGATTTTCCAAGTCGGCTGTTAGTCGTGATTTAAGCCATTAGTCGATTAGTTAGGGGAGAAATACTAAGCCATAATAATGAGCAATTCAAATATAATTAAGTGCACACATAAAACTTGCCGCAGCAACACCAGCAAATATCATTAACTTTTCTGAGATTAGAACACAAACAAAATACATATCCTATAATACACATATCAGCCTTATCCTAAAATAACGAAACTTAACTAAAATATTTTTAAAATGTAAAACATAAATATAAACAAGCAGCCTTACCGAAGAATGAAAACTAGGTTTTTTAGAGTTCAGAACACAAATATAATAAATATATTATATAAAAACAAATAAATGAATAGAAGAAAACTGAAACACAGAGGCTGTCTTTGCAATTCAGAGGCCCGTTTCAAAGAAACAGTCGTTGACCCCACCCGTCCCAATGAGAACAAAGACAAAATTATTGTATGCAATGTGATTGCAATTCCTTTATCTGTCATACCAAACTTCAGAAAAGTTATATCATGAATTAAACAACATTTATCACATGAAAACAAAAAAACAAAGCTTTCCAAACTCCATGATCTGTGGAACCAAACCAAATTTATTTGAAAAATTTCAATTTTAGGATCAATGTAATAAAATGAATACAGTCCCTAAGTTTTTATACTTGTTCCTTGTTCCTATTTACATTAAGAAATATTTTTTTCTCATTTAAACAAGATAATCTCCTCTTATCTTTGGAACAAGAAACCCCCCAGAATACATCCGTGTCTGTGCAAAACCCTAAAGAACAGGGGGGGATGGCATTGCCAAATTTTCAATTGTATTATTGAGCTTGTAAGCTAAGAGCTCTGACTTACTGGCAAGGTTCACATTACATAAACTACTCACCAGACTGGGTCCAGATAGAATCCTCAGCTTGCCTTCCTTTCTCACTCTCAGCCCTCCTATTCTCACCCTTACCACTGGGTCGAGACTCTCACCTGTTGGACCTTACGGTATGGAACTCAGTCCAGATTTGGGCCCAAATTCGCAAATATTTCGGATGGCAGAGGGGTTCAATCCGTGCCCCAGTTGCTAGAAATCATAGATACTCAGCCTCTAAATGACCAGGCATTTTTACTATGGCAAGAAAAAAAAGTATCTTAACATTTCAAGATCTTTTTGTTGATGGTTTCTTCTTGTCTTTTGCGCAATTAGAATCTCAATTTAAAATACCTAAAGCCCACTTTTTCAGATATCTACAGGTACGTGATTTCACACGTAAGAATTTTATTTCTTTTCATTCCCTTCAAGATCGAAACCCTATTGATCAACTTTTTCCTGAAGACCCGGAGCAAAGAGGCAACATCTCTAGCTTATATAAAGCTTGCATCATTATTATCCACTTCTGTTAATGCACAAAGAGATTCCTGGCAACTGGCCCTTAATATATGCCTGACGGACGAGGAATGGGATGAGGCTAAATATAGGATCCATGGCTCTTCTATCTGTGCTAGACACAGCCTTATTCAATTCAAAGTGGCACATAGACTTCATCTATCTAAGGCCAAGCTGGCAAAGATGTATTCCTCTGTTGATCCCACCTGTACAAGGTGTAAGCAATGGATGCAGATTTTTGCATCTTATTCTAGAATATTTAGTAAAAATGTTCGTACAAATCATTTAACCGCCATTTTTGGCATTGTGTGTGAAAAAAAAACATTGTCAAAAAGTGAATTGGACTGTATAGCTTTTACTTTGTTGGCAAGGCGCTTAATTTTAATTAATTGGAAACAGTCCTTTCCCCCTTTTAAACAGTGGGCCAGAGATTTTACAATTCCTAAGTTCGGAAAAAATAAGACTTAATTTAAGTAGCTCCAGGTTTAAGTTCAATGTCATGTGTCGTCCTTTCATAATTTATCTTCAAAACCAATTCTAACTGTAAGTGGACGAACTGATGCAGGTGTCAGGGTTTGCTTATGATTTACTGATGTTATTCTTTCAATTTTTTTTCTCTATACACACACACACACACACACACAATGTAAAAGCACAATGTCTGTATGTATGCTGTGTTGATGTGTGAACATGTTTGTTGTTTAAACAAAAAAATGTGGGCAGAAAAAAACGTTCAATTTAACATTTTGGGTCACTTTGTGGAGTCCAACTTAATTGGCTTTGCTAAAACACACACAAAAAAAATCATAATCCTGTCCACTGACCACATAAACCAGGGAGAAATACGAACAGTGCAGTGGATCAGTCGAGTGCCAGACTTAGAAATCCTCTCCCAAGTTTTCACACCTTCCCTTTGGCAGTTCAACCCATTTAAAGTCTCAGGTTGGCATGTGCCGCCTTTAGAAATGCCAGCTCAAACTCATTTCCATTTCTCACACTAATAGCTGCCACAAAGTGACCTTGCCCATTCCCTCACTCAGCAGCTCCACCTTTATCTCTCCCATCTGCCCCATGCAGGTGAAAAGTAATCCATGACTGCCATCATGTGCTCAAAAGAGCATACACATCACCACACGGTGTTAACAGAGACCTTGTGCTGCAATAACAGAGCCTCAAACTAGTGGTAATGTGGCTGTTGTGTGCTGACCTGTCGATATCAAACAGAGGCAGACAGACTGATAATTATGGGTAACTGATTATTGCAGTTCAACAGCCAAGACTCCAGAGGCCTGTTGCATGAAGCTAGTTGAACTCAGAGTAGGTTTAGAGTTGACAAGTACATATGAATCCAACCTGGTTTAGCTCAGGTTCAACAGGCTCACAACACTCTGTATAAACGTTCTGTCAACTCAGGTTTAATCCAAAATTTACGATTAACTCTGAAGCGCATGCACCTGAAAGTGTGACATGTGTGGCAAAACAGCCAATCACACGAAGCATGGAAGGCGTCAGTTTGATTCACTTCTTTTGAGAGAGTCGGCACAATTTACTTCTCTGTTGAAAATTAAGAGATTGTTGTGCAAAATATAATGAATTGAAATGCATTTACAAGGTAGGAATAAACAGCACTAATTCAGCGAAAGTTTGAGAAGGCAGCTGAAAGAAAATATCTGAACCAAACAAACTTATTTATATAGTTTCACAAAAAGTTCAAAAGAACACTAATGTTTAAAAGAAAAGTTTAATATTAATTGAAAATGATTATAATTACATGAATATATATTATATGAATTATAATCAGTTGCAAACCTCTGCAATCCAGAATCCAGAATGCTGCAGCTAGAATGGTCTTTAACGAGCCAAAGAGAGCACACGTCACTCCTCTCCTCACAAAATTGCACAGGTTGCCAGTTGCCGCTCGCATCAAATTCAAGTCACTGACTTTTGCCTACAGAACAACCACTGGCTCTGCTCCCTCCTACCTAAACTCATTACTTCAGACTTACGTGCCATCCAGAAACTTGCGCTCTGCAAGTGAACGCCATCTTGTGGTGCCATCTCAAAGAGGCACAAAATCTCTTTCTCTGACTTTTTTCTGGTCTGTTCCCTGCTGGTGGAATGACCTGCCCAACTCAACCAGAGCTGCTGAGTCCGTGATCATTTTCAAGAAACGGCTGAGGACGCATATTTTTCAGCAACACTTGATCCATTAATACTAACACTTTATCTTCTATATCTATTATCTTTAAAAAAAAAAAAAAAAAAGTACATGTACTGCATTAGATTAAACTGGGAAGGGTCGTAGCACTTGTCCATTAGATTAACTGCTTCTATTGTTCTCGTTTGTAAATCGCTTTGGATAAAAGTGTCTGCTAAATGAATAAATGTAAATAAATTATACATAATTACAATTCATATAATAAATTGGTTAATTAGCAACAAAAGATGAGCAATTTTGTATCAAATTCTTTCACTCTAAACTGCTTTCATTTGGAGCGAGAGATAAAGGGAGAGTGGCTTTATTGCATCAGATACATTCTCTTTACTCACAACAAATTGGTCCAGTTTTGGTCTGCTCTAACCCTGAATAAAACCTGCTCCGGAGCAGGTTAGCCATGTAGCATATGTTAGCATGGTGATGAAACCCGCTAAGAACCAATCCATCTTCTTAAGCCCGAAAAATAGAGTTTGCTCAAACAAATCTCAAACTTACCTGGGTAGCAACTGAAACCGGCTTCATACAACAGGCCAAAGGGATCAAATTCAGAACTCACCATAGGGGTATTTGGTGTCCAGCTTGTCATCAGCACTGCGAGACCAGGGCATAAGGTCATCGTCACAACCGTTGGGCATACCATTGTAGCCAATACCCACTATCTTGTTCTCTTGATTCACGATACAGGCACCAACCTGAAATTAAATCAGTTTTAAGGAGTGGTGACTCTAAACTTTTCATTTCACTGACTTTCATTCATACGCATGTGAATAAGGGAGGCAGGAAAAGCGAGTTTGTGCAAATTTAGCTTCGTTTACCTGCAAATTCCTATCACTTGAAGACATGACCAACAAAAGATCGACAAGTCACGTCATAAACTGAATTAACAGAACGCAAAGTGTGCACGATTGCAGCATTGCAGTAAAGTGGAGTAGATTGAATATTTTTACAATTTGGATGCATTGAATTGTGTTTTTTTAAAGACGCCACAGAGTGTGACATCACATTACGATTGTTGCAGTATCAGTTAAGATTTTGCATGATCGTAAAAATAAAGCTATCTACAATAAAGGTTTCTTAAGGGGCATTTAAAAAACAATCTTTCTTGTCTTTTTGAGCTTGAACCGACACATGCCATTAACTGTAAGAGGATTTACAGTTAAGACTAGTAATGATGAATGAAGACAAGGGGACGGTTGCATAAACTGCTAAGACTAGTCTTACAAGTTAGTCATCATCAAAGTTGACAACATTAAGTCAGTTACATAAAAGCAAAGACTTGTCTAATTAGATACTGAAAAGTAAGACTGATTCAATCTAATTAACTGCTAGTTGGGCATAGAAAATTACTGAAGAAAAGAGTTTGCAGTGTCATCACCAGAAGTCAGCTTCAACACCCATCAAGGAGTTTGTAGGCCGCTCTGCTCACACATCCAATACAGCAATAGGTATACTCTAGAGATCAGTAAACTACGTCATTACTTTAAGTTTCTTGATTCTGATTGGTCAATTGTCAAAATGCCCATCTTTGACGAGTAGCCTTGTAAATGCAGTCGCTTAAGTCAACGTAAACAACTGAAAACAACTGTGTATTCAGTATATTGGATCTGTGCATGAGATCTTACACTTGTTTCACACTGGACATGTAAGCAGCAAAGAAGCTGTTTGTATGCAGAGCAGAAGCACCACGTGCCCATTGTGCAGCTTGTGTACTACAAATTCAGATAAGTATCGTCCATTGTGTCACCTTTTCCAGATGTTCTCCTCAGACCACTGCCTGCCACGCGCTTTGATTTATGATGGGCAGCGACTGTTCTCCTCGTATATGTACTATATATGCATATCTAACTTAAAGTTAAGCTATACCACTAAATCATTTAAAAAGGTTTTTGAGGTTTGGGAGAGAGAAAAAACCTCCTGTCAATAATATGTTTTCAGGTGTTATATTTTCTTTCTTTTTTTACAGTGCTGAAAATCTATCCTCACTTTTATGGTTTTAAGGTGCAATTTGTTATTCTTCTTGTTAACCCAGGCGTATTTTGACGAAGAAAAATTAACTGTGTTAATTTAATTCAGCGTGAGCGGCGCAGCAAAAAATAGACTTACGTGCTGCTTATGCGTCCTGTGTGAAAAAAGTGTTAAAGTGACAGCATCCTAATATACCTGCTGCCGTTCACGCCATTAATGTTAATGTAATGTCATTAATGTTTTATCTCGGGATGCCCGAGGTAACTAGAGACTACACTAGACCCAGTTTGGATTCAGCGCATTACGAAGACTTCCGGATGCCCCAACGCCCGTGTGTGAAATCCAAAGAGAACTTCAGATGACGCTCTGAATGAATCAATCAATTATTATGATCACAACTTAAAATTGTTTCTGCCTAAGATTAATACATGATGTTATCTAATTGCATGATTTGTAGATGTACATTTCTAAAATTCACTACTTGGACACAGTCAACTCTGATGTATTGTAGAAAAACTGTAATGTAGACATGCATTTTCTGTAAAGCTGCTTTGAAACAATGTGAAAAGCACTATACAAATAAATGTGAATTGAATTAATCAAACAACTAAAGACAGCGAAAAATCACTCTTGTAGCTTTAAAAAAAGATTCATTATATTTAATTTATACAGTGAAGATGCAGTGTTATTTTACATTTGATTGTTTTATTTCTGTATCTGAATACTGTTAGACTTACCTGAAAAACTTGTCCCTACAAAATCACCACAATCATTCTATAATGATTATTTCTTTCCAAATAGAGCTATTCAAGTCATGAAATGTTTTCTAATTGTTTTAGTATCGCAGAAAAACTAAATATTGCTATGTTAGTTTTTCCAGTATCGTGCAGCCCTATTTAATTTCATTTTGAATACTATTTAATCACATTTCAGATTGATGTGTGGTCACCAAATCAACCCACACTTCAAATTAGTAGGACTGTCTGCAGGCAATCGATCTCTGGGTACCTGAGAACTGGGATCTTTGCTCCTCTGGGCTGATAAGAAGGCAACAGCCATGAAATACTCTGGCCACTCCAGGTAGTCCTGCCTCTTCTTTTGCAGACCTCCACTGTGTGTTCTGATGGATTGAAAGAATGAATGAAATTAAGAAAGAAAAATAAACACCTGTAGACATGAGAGCACAAAAAAAAAAAGAGACAAATCATTGCATTTAGGGAAATATAGTACATGATTATATGTGTGAACACCAGTGTTGGGTGTAACTAATTACTAAGAAATTAGTTACTGTAATTTAATTAAGTAAGGGATTAGTCTTAATTTTTCTGTAATTTAATTAGTTACTTCTGATGTAATTAGGCTAAATACTGTTTATAGACCAACCCGATCTCACAGCAATTCGTACGCATTTTATGAGGTGGCTAAATCGTACGACCTCACCTGTACAAATTAGCCAACTTGTAAAATAAACTATGTAATCTCATGAGATCAGACTGGTATAAACATGTGGTTCTCAACTCCAGTCCATGGGAGCCGCTGCTCTGCACATTTTGTATGTCTCTCTTATCTGACACACTCAGTTCAGTTCATGGAGTCTCCTAATGAGCTGATGATCTGAATCAGGTGTAGACATACAAAATGTGCAGGGCAGTGGAACCACTGGTATAAACTAGAACAATTTTATATAAAACAATAGTGGGTTTAACATCAAAATGTATTTTCTGATGTTAAAAAGTATGTTTATTATGTAACCTTCTCCATTTAAATTGTTCGGTCAGTTTAAGGATAATTCATGCAATTTTAAAATATTTCATATCTATCCTTGTATTATTCAGCTGGTTGAGGTTGATATGGGATTTAGAAAGTAATTGGTAATAATTAATTAAATTATTTTTAGAGAGAGTAATTAGTACAGTAATTAATTACACTGTTGAAGAGGTAATTAGTGACTAGTAATTCTTACCCCACACTGGTGAACACAAAAATCAACTAGGATACTTATCAAATGGATTGTGTATAATTTGTGTTTTCAAAAATGTATAAATAGTTTTCAGCATGTGTGTGCGTGCATGCATCTCAAATGCTACACTTGTATATTACATTGTACTACCGTTCAAAAATACATTTAAATAGTAATGTTGTGCAGTAATATTAGAATTTAAAATAACTTTTTTTCTATTTTAATATATATATTGGAAAATTGTGATGACAAAGCAGAATTTTGAGCATCATTACTCCAGTCTTCACATGATCCTTCAGAAATTATTCTAATTTCAGGAAACATTTACAGTTAATGTTGAAAACAGTTTTGCTGCTTAATATTTCTGTGGAAATATTTGTATTTTCTTTACAAAAAAATATCTAACTGACCACAACCTTTTGAATGGTAGTGTACATTGATATCTGCATCTCCAGTATGGAAGATTCCTATTGCCTCAGCAGAGTACTACATCTTTACTTCATCTTAACACTGGCACCCCTGACACCCAGCAATGATTGTCTACTCTACATGTGTGATATAAGCACTGACAGACATGATCATCAGATGGTTTTCCTCCAGGGCTTTCCATTTTAGTTAAAAGTGATATTACACCTTTTGCGACATATCTCAGTGACTGTCTTTGAAAGGCGAGGGGATTTATGTGTGAAGATTTAATGGACCCATCTGACTTGATTCACTATTTTTCCTAATGTCTCTGGTGATTCTCTTTTTTTGAGCAGCTGTCAGAGCAGGTGTGT
The DNA here is from genome assembly GCA_026230005.1 of Gila orcuttii. Taxonomy (NCBI): domain Eukaryota; kingdom Metazoa; phylum Chordata; class Actinopteri; order Cypriniformes; family Leuciscidae; genus Gila; species Gila orcuttii. Next base: position 23,962,661 of record JAPDVR010000002.1, on the reverse strand, counting down.
GTGTGTGTGTGTGTGTGTGTGTGTGTGAGAGAGTGAGTGAGTGAGTGAGTGAGTGAGTGAGTGTGTGAGAGAGAGAGAGAGAGAGAGAGAGAGACTAATGGTGGAATACTGAGGGTTGATGATCTGAAGCTAATGGGCAGTGCAGTGAGACAATGCTGAGGTAGTCATTAAACAGTTTTAAAATGTGCCGTTATCTGAAAACCATTAACACGATATAGATAAAAATACAATGGATTTTAGATTTTCCTTCTAAATCTAATCTGATTTGATTAGTGCGCCTCACTTACGGTCGCAATGATTTTGCCAGATATGTTCCTGGATCAACATATTTTGTTTATCCTGGACATTCCTTTCCGAAAACAGTCCTCCTAACCCTATCCATACCCCTAACATTTTGTACTTGTACTTGGTGAAATCACAGCCAGCTTCCAGGGCTGAAGATGCCAAACAAGGCCACAAGAGGGCAGTAATCATGAGATCCATCCAACTTCATGTGCAACTATTTTTCAGTAAGCCCATTTGTCAACAAGCCATTAGCGTTTTTGTGCTAATGTGCCAGAAACATAAACACATATCTTCTGAAAAACTCCGTTGTTGTTTTCACACAACGTACTGAACTGGTGAACCCCTTTTTAGTTCTCTAACTCATATCTCAAGAACACAAATCTAACATCATGTAATTACGCCTTAGCATGTGCTGATAATGAATTTAACAGTAAAATAATATATTATAGGTGTTATATTATAAAACACGTTACCCGTTGAGCTGGGATGTGCCGTTCTTTGCCTTGTCGTCCATGTTTTAATCAGAAAGTGTCTGCAGTGCTCTTATCGATATTCGCACTGAATGTCCACTGTACCGCTGCAGAACAGACAGAGCAGAAGAACTTCCCGCGAAAAACAAGAGACCAGCCCCCCTGTTCCGTGTTTAGAGGAGGAGCAAAGAGTTGACTAGCGCCATCTCTACACAATTCTGCACACTGCAGCGAGTCTTTCTCTTTCCATTCCAACCACATTTTGTTATATTAAAATACGTCGTAGCCTACTCTTGCAGTTAACTCAGCCGCTCAGCAAAAGCGTTAAATGCGCGTTCGTTCATAAGATAGGCTACATGTCATTATAATTATCCTTACTTTGTTTTTGTTAGAATAATAAAACAGAATGTAATAACAAATGTCTCTAAAATCATTGAAATTGAGTATTGTTTTAGAAGTAATTTAAGACACAGTTACTGGCATAGGCTATACCTTAATTCTTAAAATGAAATGAACGCATGGAGTCACTGAAAATAATAACGGGGTCAAAATCACCGTAAAGTGCATTTGAGACTTCATAATTTCCTAAATAAAAAGTTGAGATCTTTCATTTCCAGAAAGATATTTTAGTCCCTTTCACGACATTTAGTTAATTGGAAAAGTCTTTAATGAAATAGCAAAATATTTGTTTCCCTATAAAAAAATATGTTAGATTTGCACCTTCTTTTCTAAATAACATCTAACAACAAATATATCTGGTTAGTAAAACTTCCAAACAGTATTACTGGCCTCATTTATTTATAAAAAAAAAATTACACACAAGGTTTTGCTAACTTAAAATAATTAGCTTATTTTCATAAAAGATTAAGATGACAGGGTGGACAACAAAATTACATGGTGGACAAAGGCTTTAATGGGTGAAGAGATATCAGGAGCATCAGAGAAACAACAGGAATAACAAGAAACCCTTAAGCAAAGGCTGCTCTAAATATGAAACTTAAACCACTCGATTCATTAAAAAACGTGGATTTATTTCAGTAATGAAACCCTGTTGCTCAGAGACGCACACCATTGGATGTTGTCAAGCTTAACATGTCCACCCAGTCATAGTGAAATATTAATTAATATAAAAACTTTTCAGAAATTCAAAATATAAATTTTAAACAATACACAGTCAGCTTCAGCAACTAATGTTGGAAGGCATAGGGTGGATAATGACAGGGTGGACATTTTATTTAATGAACACATGGTTTACCTTCAGTTAGCAAAATTATTTATTGTTGATGCTGACTGTGTATTGTTAAAAATGTATACAAGTTTTTATATGAGGAATGAAAGGTAACAGTTTTGGTTCCCTTTGATTTCCATTGTATGGACAAAAATGCAATGGAAGTCAATGGGAACCGAAACTGTTTGGTTTTCAACATTCTTCAAAATAACTTATTTTGTGTTCCACAGAAAGAAGAAGATCATGCAGGTTTGTAATTAAAAACCGGTATTAATTGCAAAAACTGCCCCTCTTCTGTGGCTTATATTAATTTCATAATGATCCTTTCTCCGAGAAGTTAAGCAGCAAAAGTTAAGTGATAATGTGCAAATACTACTGGCCCATTTTGGGGTGAACCAGGGGCAAAAAACATTTATGGGGTGGCGAGAGGGAGGCAGGAATTTTTGAGGGGTGGCAACATATGGCAGACGTATATACTGAATTTAATCACAGTTATCACTGTTTGATGAGAAATGGTATGTACACACTACAAAAGGGCACAGACTGCCATTTACAAACTCATACAGACAAACTCAGTCTCATGGAATCAATGTCTTGCATTTGAGGTTTCATGTGAAACAGTTCATATTAGGAATAAGCAGGGGTTAAATTGGGATTTATTATGTGGGGGTGCTCTCCCTAGGGGATTTTTTTAAAAAATAAACCATTAAATGGCACTTTCTGGAGAGTTTTGTGCAAAGAAATGGAGAAATTGAGTATTACATGATATGTGAAAAACTGCTAGGTTAAAAGCATATACTTAGCATTGTTGTAGTATCAACAGGTATTAGGACATTTAGCATTTAAATTACTGTTAATCAGTCATCACTTGATTACACATTGTATTACCTTGTTATGATATAGTGACCCATACAATGTGCCAAACATAATGTGCCACATGAAGAGACAGTGCAGTGTATGACAGTAGCAACAGCTGAGAAGATTTGGGTCTGTGGTGACCAGGTCCACCTCACACACACTTCCTTCTCCCATTCTCTCTCTTTACAACTACAACACACACACACTCATCCTACTCTGCATCATTTCTCATCAAGATATGCATAAGTCACAAAAATAAAATCAATCTATCCTTGTGGAAAGGTTGCTTGGTAGCTAAAAGTAGGTCTAGCAAGTCTTACATTTCTGTAATTCACACAGATCAAATACAAATATGCTGACTGAATAGATTGCTAGTTTATTTTGAGTAGCCAGCTAGCAGTTCTCTTGTTTGCTGATAATCCGGTGTCTGAAGTAAAATGCTCAAAACATCTCCTGAGAAAAATCATCACATGGTAAACCAAGTCTTGGTTATTTAATTTTTATTTAATTTAATCTTATTTTCCTTAAGATTGACCTTGTCATTCAAGGCCAGGGCACTTTTTGTACATTTCTGGAACATTTGCGCGCTTCCACATCACGCGCAACTACGGATCTCCCAGGAACATTCATTATATATTGCTGCGTACATTTATCCGTGTCACCTAGATGCGCGTGCGCAAGCGGTGCGCGATCATGGTCGACTGACAACGAGATTAAGCCCCGGCCCAATTTAACCACTGGGAATAAGTGACCATACAATGTCATCTCACGTAATAGGAGATAGAAGTATGATAGAAATAAGGGGCATTATCACAGGAAAAACATTAAGGTAAGACACAGGTGATGAGTGGCAGATGTGTGAGAGTTTTCAAATCAAATTAGTCTCTTGCCGCTCTGACGTAATCTCGTGCTGCATTCACTGCAGTCGGACATTGGAGATTCGCGCTCGTAAATTGTCAAATTGGCCACAACTTTTAATTTGTTGCTGCCAACTGGGGTGGCAGCAGGGGTAGATCCGCACCTGGGGTGAACTAATATGCAAGACTAGTCTTAGCCTACATGTCACTGTTTATAACACAGAGCGTTCATCCTTTGCTGGGGCGCTTAAAAAATATTGGGGGCATAAATTAAGAGTAGCCTATAACCACTTCTCCAGGCACCACTACATCACTGATTCCAATGCGTTCAACAAATTAAAATGACAAATGCCACTCTTGTTGTTCATACGGTCTGTTTTTAAAGTAGCATTAAATTATTTCAACATGCATGCTTAACCACTGTCACAGAATGTTTCGATACTAATTTGTTTTGTTACTAATTTGTTTTGTTGTACCCATTTTTTTTAACGCGACTGCATACACGTCCTAACCAGTTGGACCAGTGCGATTTACTGGCAGTAACGTCAAGCTCCAGCAGGCGGTGTGGCATAATTTAGGAAGCGGAAGTGAAAGTGAAAGAAACCGTACTTTCAAAAGCTACGCCGACCAATGAAACGCTTCGTTGTTTCACTTCCGCGGTCTGCTTCTTGGTGACGTTTTTCGTCATTCTATCAAACACGAAAGGCTTCTGGAAGAATTCACATGTCGATTCAAGAAACACTACGTCGCTCTTCTTAAGATTAAGAATGAAAATCTAAAACAAAACTGGTGATGTTTTCTGCGCAGTTCCAGGACAGGATTTTATAACACATCTTATCGAGGAATCTTGGAGTAACGTTAGGCTATTATCGATTGCCTCTCGTCCAGGTAAGGTTAAATACGTGGCTTCAAAGCAGAACTATTAATTTATTAGTCTGTTTATAAATAGATTGATTCTACACGATTCTCTGTCTGTGCTGGGCTTAAATGAATGTATGTTTACATTAGTAAACGTCCAAATATGTACCGCACATTATGAAAGCAAATTTACGGTTTTAATTAAATATGACAGATATTTTATCGTTTATTCTTCTGTCTTTTATGAAAGGCAATAGGCCTACATATTCGGATTAATAAATTATTGGACTTCTATAGAATGTGTGTGAAAGGTAAGCCATATAAAGGTGGAGCACTTAGTGTATTACCGCAGAATGAATCGTCGTTATAAGAGCATAGATTTGATTTGATCATTCATTAGGAGGGTGTGAAGTGGCATCCTCCCTCGTTAGATTCTGAGATTTATTTAATTATTTATACAAAGTTGATTGATTACTATAATTAATTAATGATTAACAGAATTCCTTATTTGCATAGAATAAACGGATATGAAGTATTTTGTATTATTTAAGCATCTAGAACCTTTTCAGTTTGACAGAATTTTGAATTTCAAAGTGCGATGGGAATTATAACTTCACTTAATGTTTTTTCTATTTAAAATGCAAATTTCCTACTCTTAACAAAAATTGTTTTCATTTCATCAGGCTCCTAATGTTTCTTTCCACACATAATGTTTTTTTTTTCCCTTTGTAAGGCAGAATGTCCAGTATATTTAAAGGGTTAGTTCACCCCAAAATGAAAATTGTCCCATAATTTACTCACCCTCAAGCCATCCTAGTTGTATATGACTTTCTTCTTTCAGCCAAACACAATCAGAGTTATATTAAAAAAAATATCCTGGCTCTTTCAAGCTTTATAATGGGAGTGAATGGTGCCATTCTTTTTTTTTTTTTTGAAGCCCAAAAAAGTACATCCATCCATCATAAAAGTAATCCATACGGGTCCATGGGGTTAATAAAGGCCTTCTGAAGAGAAACAATGCATTTTTGTTAGAAATTTTGCTCTCTTCCGCTGGAACTACACTTACATACGGGTGTAATCGGAAGCCAGCGAATATAGTTTATAAAGTTATACATATGGATATCTTGCTCAAACCCATCGCTTAATTTCAGAAGGCCTTTATTAACCCCCTGGAGTCGAATGGATTATGAAAATGGCTTTAAAATCTCAGGTACCATTCACTCTTTTTATAAAGCTTGGAAGAGCCAGGATATTTTTTTATTTAGGCTAACTCTGATTGTGTTTGGCTGAAAGAAGTCACCTAGGATGGATTAAGGGTGATTAAATTATGGGATACTTTTCATTTTTGGGTGAACTAACTCTTTACAACTTCATTCTATTTGTTTTTCTATTCAGAGTCAAGATGCCAGTGGACAGAATGAGAATGCGCCCCTGGTTGGAGCAACAGATTTCCAGCGGGGAAATTCAAGGTCTTCTCTGGGTCGATGAGGTGAGGGTGGAAATCCAATAAAATTATATTGTGTTCAGTTTAAGAAGAGACTTAATTTAGTTTGAACATGTGACTCATGTGGCACTTTGTGCCTTTGCCAATACATTGTCAAATTCCAAATGCAGACTGTCAGTCAAAATCAAAATCCGATTTTTGTGCATATCCTATTCTAATGGAATCTGATCATATTTAGCAAGTGTGAACCGCAAAAAAAATCACATGAAATCTGATTTCTTACAAATCCGTTTCACGCTACATTCATATATGGTTTGAAATCCTATTCAAATCTCATTTCTGGAAATCCATTTCAGTCTGACCTATCTGATCGGATTTCGCATAGCTTTTCTCCCTTTATGTCACTTTCTCACCACGTAAAACGTAAAAACGTCAGACATCGTTGCAGGAACACGGTTGTGTTGTGTTGTTGTCAATGTTCAGGTCATGCAGAAAGGGTCACTTCATTCACTGTGCGGAAGAGAGACGTCTCCTGCACAGAATAAAGCCGCTCATGCGAGCCTCAGTTTTTGACATTGCTGTATTAGTAGACCAGCGCTGCAGCTACACATTGTCAAAGACAACATTGCACACCCTTTCTTGTTGTTTTTAGCATAGTCCTATCAATGACATGGAAAACGAAAGATAGCCATGGGACACACAAATCAGATCTGAACAGTTGCGATACACAGTGTGGACAGTCAGTCATTTAGATGGATACACAAATAATTGGATTTGGACTGACAGTGTGAACAGTCTAATAGTACACTATTAAAATGTTTCCATTAACAGGAAAAAAGGATATTTCAGATACCATGGATGCATGCAGCCAGACATGGATGGGATCTGGAAAAGGATGCACCTTTATTTAAGAATTGGGCCATTCACACAGGTAACTGTTGACAGCTGACTACTTTAAAGATGAAATTTGTAATTTCCACTATGCATTTGAGTTGATTCTGCATTTGCATACAGCTTTTAATGTATTTCTGCCGGGGTGATCCTTGTGCTGGATCTACTGATTTGTGACTCCATTTTGTTATATGTTATGATTCAGTTATTACCCAATTTTGTCTCATACAGGAAAGTATCGCCCAGGTATTGACAAACCAGATCCTAAGACATGGAAGGCAAATTTCCGCTGTGCTATGAATTCTCTACCAGATATTGAGGAAGTGAAAGATAAAAGTATGAAGAGAGGAAGCAATGCCTTCAGAATGTACAGGTTGCTTTCCTCATCCGAAAAAGCAGTTAAGAAAGGTAAGTTTGGTCATTAACATAAATACTTAAGGGAAATTTCACCATGTATTTTATGCTCATACACTTATCATTAGTGTAGAATTGCATACTTTTATCTTGGTAAACATATTCTTCTGATGATGTGATTGTCATCTTCTTCAGTGAAGAAAAAGATGGACCTGGAGCAAAGAGCAAAAGTAGGAACTAATAGCTGTACACTTAAACAATAGTGCACACTTCTGACTAAGTATTGCAAATGATCTCACACCTATCCTCAATTCTTTAGGGTTTTCAGAAACGGAAAGCTGGCACTCCCAGAAAAATAAAAATTCTAAAAAGACAGAGTGAAGCAGAGTTTAAGATTTCACCAGACAGCACTGTGCTATTTGCTGGTAAATAACCACTTATTTCTTCCTCATTTGTTCTACCCTCAGATATCAAACTCTGATACATTGGATAATGCACATATTTATCTACAGTGTTACCAAAACATATTTGAAACTTTAAGCCATTCTGACACTAGGGCTCAGAAATAATTTTTAATAACCTATTTTTTAAATCAACTGGTCTCAATGTGATTTCTGACCACCAAAAAAGTACTCTTTGCCTTCAACAGCAGATCCATTGTTTTATACTTGCTTATTCATCAACAGAGCTAGAGAGCTCCCCTGAGCCCATGTCATCTACGAGGGATCTGGCTGTAGCTGAACTACCCGATGTGTGTGCAGTTGTTGAGGTGGCAACAGAGAATAAAGAACCTGCGGTTTGCCCCGCTGAAGTGTCTCTGTGTCTCCAGGACTCCCATGTTTCATCCTACAGTGGTAAGGTTCTTTCTTGCCTTTATCTTTACTGTCTACTGTGTTGTATTCACCACAAGAGTCATGAATTACTTATTAGGCAACATGTTATTGTTGGCCTCAAACACAACTGCACATCATCATGGATTTTATTCTATACTATACAGAGAGTGACACAGAGAGCACATACAGCGACGAAGACTTGGTACAGGTATGTATATTTTTAAATACATCCAAGATATCCATGTCTTTCTTTCCTCAGTGGAAGAGAAATTGATTTTTTTGAGGAAAACATTTCTGGATTTTTCTTCGAATAATGGACTTCAATGGCAACCAACGTTTTGAAGTCCAAATCAATGCAGTTTCAAAGGTCTTTGAAGTGCTTCAACGGCTGTGCACGATCGCAGCTGAGGAAGGGGGTCTTCCGCCTTCCGGTACTTCCGCCGGCACCGGCGACATCGAACGTGACCTTTCAACGTGATGACGTACTTCCCGGCGTGTTGCAGATCAGCTCAATCTGAACAATTGTAGTTAAAAAGTATATATATATATTTTTTCTTTTTTAAATGACCTATCGTTTTGCTAGATAAGACCCTATTCCTCAGCTGCGATCGTGCACAGCTGTTTCAAGCACTTCAAAGACCTTTGAAACTGCATTGAGTTGGACTTCAAAACGTTGGTTGCCATTGAAGTCCATTACTCGAAGAAAAATCCAGAAATGTTTTCCTCAAAAAACTTAATTTCTCTTCCACTGAGGAAAGAAAGACATGGATATCTTGGATGGCATTGGGGTGAGTAAATTATTAGGAAATCTTAATTTTGAGGTGAACTAATCCTTTAAGCAAATACACTACCATTCAAAAGTTTGGGGTCATTACAATTTTTTTTTATTCACAAAGGATGCATTAACTTGATCAAAAGTGACAGTTAAGACATTTAATGTTACAAAACGTAGCGCTTCTGTGTTGTACATCACACGCTTCACACACATGACCAGCGTCGGCCAATAGTGAGCCTGCGTGTGATGTACAACACAGAAGCTCTGCGCTGTTACACTACGTGAAGTCACTCGAGGCCCACAGAGAAGGAAATGAATAGTTGAATAAAGTTTTTGTTTTTGCGCACAAAAAGTATTCTCATCGCTTGATAAACTTAAGATTGAGCCACTGTAGTCACTTGGACTATTTTAACGATGTCTTTAATAACTTTTCTGGGCCGGCAAGTTTCAATCCCATAGAAGCCTATGGAGGATTGATCCAGCTCTCAGATTTAATCAAAAATATCTTAGTGTTCCGAAGATGAACGAAAGTCTTACGGGGTTGGAACAACATGAGGGTGAGTAAATACTGACAGACTTTTAATTTTTGGGTTAACTATCCCTTTAAGCATTTTTATGGTTATCGGTTTCAGCCATTTTCAAAACCGATTTGCCGATAAAATAATTTAATTTTGAAATGCGCTATATTTGGCTCTGACGGAACCATAGACTGTAAAAAATATGGACAAAGCGTCTGTGACGTCACCCATAGACTTTCCGAAGAACGGTTTTGAGGCCGTTTATGGGGGGTATGGGCGGCTCCACCTTGGAAAATCTTTTCAGAAATGATACAGAGGTGGTATGATGTGTTGTGTCAGATCATGGCCGAGACATCAAATTTCAGGAATTCCACTCGGCGCAGCCCATTATCAGCTGTCAATCACGCTGTCAATCAAAGTTAACCACGTCCTTATTTATCATACATTTTATATCTAAATACGATCTAAACTAATGAGTTAGAAAAAAATTCACCCCCCGGCCCCCTCACAGTTGTCAGGCACTCGGAACCTATCGAAAAATACATTAAAAGTCCATGGGACCAACCTGTAAAAACATGAATTTATGCTGGGAAAACGGACATTTTAACATGGGGCTCTATGGACATTTGCTCCCTTTTGGGACCTGCCCCTAGCGGATTTTTGATGTATTGCAGTTTTTCGCACTTCCGGGTAGGCTTCATTTTACAGATTAGAATGTTGTCGCTTGGTCGGAACTCACCACTGAAGACTACTAGACCAATGTCCCCGCGGCCCCGCCCATCTGATTTGTTGGTAGTCACGAGTATGGCCGAGTATCAGCCGGAAGTTGAAGCCTCGCGGGAGCCGCCATTGTAGCAGAACTTCACCTGCTGTTAGCATTCCATTGACTCCCATTCATTTTGGCGTCACTTTGACAGCGAATAACTTTACATCTGAGGCGTCCAAAGACTTAATTTGTCCATTATTTATTTCTAAATAAACACGACAATGTATAAAAGGCTCCATTACTTTGTATCTTACGTTATGGCCCCGTAGAAGCCGTTTTTGTTAAAAACAGGCTAACGATTGCGTCATAACCACGCGACTTTGTCACACAATAGACACATTACCGTATAGACAGGAGGAGAAGCTCGCAGGCAATCTTTTACTGTCTATGAGGCAATCGGGGGGACATAGAGGCATAAAGTCAAGGGAGAAGCCCATAGATAGAGAGTCCATAAAAACAACGGGACAAAATATTTCAACAACGTTTTTGAGGAATTAGGTGATTCAGATTTGTCTTGGCACAGCTACTAGATGTATGACTGTCAGACTGTCGTCACGCTCAGTTTGAGCCTGCGCAGTCGCTCAGCCATCAGGCAGGAAGTGCAATAATCGGGCTTCAGTCTTCTCCGTTGAAATCAATGGGGTCGCTGTGTCCATTTCTTTTACTGTCTATGAGTCTGGCCAATCAACGCGGAAAGCTGAAGGCACTGAAAGTTTTGCACTCTCACGCCGAAAGCACTTGCTGACTGGAGCTGCGTCACTGATCACGCATCAGTTGTCTCTCAAAGTTAAGGCAGCAGCAGACTTTGCTGAAGTAGCAATAAATTGCTACACTGAAGTTGCAAAACACCTCAATATAATAGGGTCCTGTGATGTCCGCGATGCAGAAAACACGGACCGAATCCAGTCATAAAAACAGTCATTTATACAGTAAAAATGTACTGTATAAAGCGGAATGTCACGGAATTTGTCGACTTTTTGATGAATTAATAAAAAGCAGATCAGTACAAATCAAATCGAATTTCAAACCCAAAAATACTATTTAAATATGAATCCTGCGTGTCTTTAAATAAATGGCGCAGACGCGTGATTTCATTTACCACACACACACACAGGAGCACGCGTGACGATTACACTGTTTTCAGCCTCAGCCGCATCATTATATGAGGACATGGTTGCATAAACATCATCTCCAGAGCCGCTTAGTCACTTCATGAGCTTTTTAATGCTTCAACTGAGAAAAGCTATCGTTATATCATAAACGCACAGAAACTCAAAAGATCTCCACTGCAACCCGTCAAAATAAAGGTTCGGTTTTTCATAGGGCCCTAAAAATGTAATTTTTGTTAAACTGTAAGTGAATTGAATAAGTTTGATTTCAATTAATTAGAAATGCTTTTTGATTACTAAAATTTAATTTAACCATTAAAATAGAGTCTTTAAGTTTTACAAAATGTTTACAGAATGCTGCTGGCTGCTCCCTGCACTTTTTAAGTTATTGTTGTTATTAATAATAATGTTATTATTAACAGTTCTCAGATTTAAAGATATGTTTAAAATCATTTAAAGTATTTGTCAAAACTCTTTGTTTTTCTTAATTTTGACATTAACTTAATTTTTACACCAGACATAGGCTATATATCGGATCAAAATATCGGTTATCGGTCTACTTGATCTGTAATAATCTGTATCGGCATCGGCCCTGAAAATCACATTTTCGGTCAACCCCTATTATGTTTTGAAGGGATAGTTCACCCAGCAATGAAAACTTCATTATGTTGTTCCAAACTCTTTAAGACTTTCGTTCATCTTTGAAACACAAATGAAGATCTTTTTGATGAAATCTGAGAGCTTTCTGTCCCTCCATTGACAGCTATTCAACCGACACTTTGATGCTTCAAAGTATATAATCCTTATGAATTGAGCGGTTTAATCCAATTTTTCTGAAGATACTCGATTGCTTTATATGATGAACAGATTGAATTTAGGCTTTTATTCACATATAAACATTGTTTAGAGAACTTAGTGTCATGAAACCCTAAACCAAATTTTCTGAGGTATGTGTGTTGAACACCATTGAAGACAATGTTAGCATCTGTTAGATATAATAGTAGGGTGAAAATGGTTAAATTTGAGTTTTTTCCCGCTATTTTCGTCTTCCGGGTTTAAAATCTTCATTGTGATGACTCATCGGTGTCTCATAATTATTAATGAGACTGAGTTTTCATATCCTACGAGAAGACACTGCCTCGTAATTATTCATAACACCACGTGGATCTTTCCAATGACAGACATGTCAAACTGTGATATCGCGTAGTAGATGAGAGAGGCAATCATGGGACGCAACGCAAGTGTTTGTTTTCGTGGTGCAGAAGTTCAAGTGCGTTGAATATGTTTCCCCGCGATACTGCCAGGACTCTGGCTCCGGGCGGTTGGTTGGCCATCAACCACGTACACATCTAAATTATATGTGTGCAGCAAACATTTTTCTCGAGAGAGCTTCGAGAACTGGAGAATGGTGGACTTCAGCCTTGTTGACGACCAATGCAAGTTACGTCTTGCGAGTAATGCAGTACCAAGTCCCGAGGACTTTTCTATCCCTTCAGAGGTATGTGTGTGTCTAAAATGTAACCCTGATCGTTTTACTTTCCTTTTGTTAAAGTAACACCAGGTAACTTTTCAACCTTCATAATATATTTCCAAGTCTCTTGTGATGGTACATCGACTTACAATAGGTTGAATGACACGTCTGCCATAGCCTGACGGGGTCTGTAGTGTTTTTAATCGTACTTTTAAACTTCGGGTTTCGGGTAGTAACCGGCGAACAAAGAGAACTACAAAACTCGACTGCTTTACGGCATATACGTCACTTCCACCACCCCCACTTCCTTAAAATCGCAGGGCTGTCAAGTGTCACGCATTGAGCGTGACAGTCACTTCATTTCGGTTCTTTTGTCACGCTCTCCCGCCACACATTATATTTCTCACGCTGAAAAACTATTTGTAATATATTTAATATGCCGCAGCGCCCAAAACTCTGGCCGCGCCGCTCTGACTGTGGAACAGGCATGAATTCCAGCGCGTCTCCTCTGGTGTTGTTCGTCTGGTGTTGTTAGCCAATCAGAAAATAGCACTATTGTATCTGGGTAACATTTAACGCAAAAACCAATGACACCACGTAGTCTGGGGTGTTTTTTTGTCTGCCTGACTATGTTACGGAAGCTATATTTATCCTCCGTTTATCTTCATGAATCAGGTAATGATTATTTGTCTTGCCTCAAGCTATAATGCAAATCGATTTGTAAAATTTGCAGATTTATTTATGGTAGCTTGATATTATAATATTGACGATATATGGTTATTATCTACCACTCAAACATTGCATTGAAGTATCATATAGATTCAGTAAAACGGTAACCAATAGACTAGGCTACTATAATGACACTGGCTTGTAAACGTGATCATCGCGATCATTTGTCGTTAGAAAAAAAATAAAACCCATGAAATTATATTCATATGACATGCTGAAATATATGCCAGTGTACCTGGGATGAAGACATTTCACACGCGACGCAAGCAGAACACCTGCATGTGACCTCCTCCTACAGTGTTCAGGGCTATCACGGTTGTCAACAAATGCACGATGACAGAGTATACAACAGTAGTAGAGGACAATACTGTTTCGCAACTGTAGGGGGACCCCGAGAGCAAAAGTTACCTGGTGTTACTTTAAATAAGCACTCCTTATTAAAATGTTAGATATTTCGATTATACCTCAATTGTATGCTTCTAATTAAATATGTCATTGGGGTTCAGGGGGCACGTAGATCTAGGCTATGCACAGAACGTTTTTTTTTTAAGCGGAAAATTAATTATTTTCAAATATATGCATTTATAGTGTGTATATAAACCATGTTTTACCACTGATTTTTAGTGACAGGCGATATGCATGGGCCACTGGCGATGACAGTTCCCCCCCTCTCCCCTGCCGTGCCACACCACACCCACTCCCTCCCTTCTTCTCACAGCCATCCACGCCCATTTAAGTTGCATTTTTCAAAAAGATTGTGAGCTATAGACTTGAGCTGAAAGAGGGGGGGTTTCATGACCCTTTAAAGTTTAAAAAGAAACTCAACCAAACCTGCTTGACATGCAAAAACAAACCTCACTGGTTCTTGCTGAAGCTCAAATGTGCTGCGTAACGTGAGAATGAACCTCATTGGTTCACGTCAAGCCAACATGTTTGAGCTTCTGTTTACCATATCTGATGTGTAAGTTGATTAATGTTTATATGATTCAATCATATAAAGCTATCGTGTCTCTTCAGAAAATTTTGGACTAAACCGCTCAATTCATATGGATCACAATCTCTTTATGAACCTTTTGAAACGTCAAAGTGTCAGTTGTGTAGCTGTCAATGGAAGGACAGAAAGCTCTCAGATTTCATCAAAAAAAATCTTATTTTGTGTTTCGAAGAGTTTGGAACGACATGAGGGTGAGTAATTAATGAGAGAATTTTCATTTTTGGGTGAACGAACACTTAAATGGTTTAAATAAATTTGAATAATCAAAAAGAAGCAATTAAATCCAAACTTTTTTTAATTTGATCAATAGTAGGGTCCAATGAATTGTTTCATTATTATAATTCAAAATTCAAATCTTTACTCAGTGTTTTATGATTTAATACAAATGTATTATCAAAAATGGTGGTAATAAAATGAATGCTCAAAACTTTAACAATTTAATTCATCTTTTATAATGTCATCAAATGAAATTTTAACAATTTCTTTATTTTTGTCAATGACAATGTAGTGCTGCACCACAGAGATTCAGATTCTGTTTAAATTAAAACATGGCTGAAAAATGTATAATGTGTGTGATATTCCTTAAAAACAATGCAGACAACAAGCAGTCTTCATTTTAAGTAGCAATCTTTTTGCTAGGTAATATTCACAAACTAAGTCCATATCACGATTTAAGTGTACAGCCTACTTTTGATTTATTCATCAAAATCTTGTCAAATTCTGTGACATACCACGTTATAGGCCTACAGTAAATTCCAATTTTATGACTGGATTCTGCGATTCTGTCTGCTTTGTCTGCACTGCTGAAATCATAGGGCCATAAGTTTAACACACTTGGCAGGGAATGAAATGGTCTTAAAATGGTTCAACTTCAAACCGGTGAGAAAGTTACATTCCATATCTGTTGCTTACTTTGTAACCAAAGCAGCTTATCAAAACAATCTTAGTTATTGTTATTAAAGTTATTTTCATTTTTTAATAATATTTCACAGTATTACTGTTTTACTGTATTGCAGCTTTGGTAAGCATGAGACAAAAATATTTTTTCTTTTAAATCATACCCCAAACTTTTCAACTGAAGTGTATATAGAATTACAACAATAGAAACATTCATGTTGTCATTAAGCAACATCAAGTTGTTGTTTTTTTGCTAAGAGTGTTAACTTTCCCTTGCAGCTTCCTCAGGACCTGTCCATAAAAGCTAGAACATCATGTAGTTCTGTGTTAAGGATCCCACCATCAGCTAATTCCTCACCAAACACATTTTTCACATCCGCGAAAACGAATTTCAGAGTAACCAGCTGCAGAGAGGACTCGCCCCTAATTGCTTATAACACTCCTCCATGGTTTCCCTGCCCGTTTAATTTCCAAAATGTCACAGACGTGCGACCCTCAAGCCCTGCCCAAAAAACAGATCTCACCAGCAGCCCAACTTCTCAGGCCAGTGTGATGGCTAATGCTGTGGACCTCTCTGTTGCAAAAAACAAAACACTACAATGAAGACACTTGAAATGCACAACCTGCTGCTGTTCAGGTGATAAACTTACAACCCATAATCCAATATTAATCAACTGGTCTCAGGTCTTAGACTTGTGTTGATGTTCAGCTTTTAAAACCAAACCGTTTTAAGCTATCTGAATCCGTTATACTAGATCATTATATTTCTGAAACACACTACCTCATTCTCATAACTGTATTAAATATGTAACTTGTAGAACTACCTCACAGATGCATCTTGATCACAGAAGTCGGCAGTGTAAGCTAGTAATAATACAGCATTGGGAGCAGAACTAAGTGTAGAACGCTAAGTATTAATTTCAGTTTTGAGTAATATTTCATACTTGTGACAGCAGATGTAACAAAATCAAAAATGAAATAGAACAGTTACTAGAGATTTGCATTAATGTTTTTCTTCATGGTATAGCACAATATTGAGAGAGTTTTTGAAAGAAATGTTTGAATGATTTTTTTTTTATGAATTTGGCATGTTTGTCAATTATATAACAGAATTATTGAACTGCCTAGAGACCTTTTTTAGTTTTCACATGTCAGTGGAACTACAAATACTTGAATAGAGACGCTCAACTAATTAAGAGTTGTATATTAACTTGACAAACCGTTTTCCTTTGCGTTCTGACAGAATCTTGTTTCAATGTAATTGAGAATTGCTGAAGTTTCTTGTATAAGCTATTTTTATACAACAGTCAATAATGTGCATAAGAAATACAGCACTGAGATTTAAAAGCAAATATAAAAACAGGTTTTATTGTAGTGTCTAAATCATTAAAAACATTACACAATACAAAATCTTTTCAACACTCATTTGTCATTTGGCGTATGATGTACACTTAAACAGTGGTTCAACGTGTTAGTAGTGGTACTAGTTAAAAAGATAAATGTGCAGTAGAAAAGCAATCACTGTGGTTGCTGTATCTTACTTGATTTTACAATAGATGGAAGGTAAATGAAAATGCTTTACAACTCAGACTGTATGTGTGTGTAGTATGTAGTGGCCTAAATGATAAATTGCATTCTTGGTTTTCTTAGATTGAGATTTTCATTCTTCATGTCATTCATTTTTTCTATGACTCATTTTTTACTGTACAAGGCTAGTGGTGTACAATTTCATGTTATTAATGGTGCTCTATTTATAACAAAACTTTGTACATCTATAACAAGCTTATTATAAGGCTCCTTGCTGAATTCCAAGTATGTTTCACTGAACTAAGGACAACACTGCAGCACAGCGCATATAAAACGTCTCAATTGAATGCAACTTCTTAAATTCTATGAAAACCGGTGTTTTAATACAGTCTGTGCCTTCTTATGAAGTAAGATTGTATATTGTTGCGCTTGACACAGTAAATCACAGTTTTTATCTGTAGAGGTTATACTTAAGACCTGTGTACAGACTGGCTTTAAGGCTTTTACAAAAATGAAGAAATTGTTTAGAAAACCACTAGTAACTGAGGTTGTAAAAATAGGTCATCCCCTTACTTCATTTTTTTGGGGGGGGGGGGGTTGAAATGGTGGGCAATCCAGACGACCAGTCTGGATGATATGAAAAGAAACGGTTTACTTCTCAAAGTATGGCAAATAAAAGAACTTGAATCCTCTTCGTCCCCGAACCGCACAGCTTATATAGATCACATGATACACTGAAACAAAAAAGGGAAAAGTAAGAGTTGTTGTTTTTGCTCTAGCATTTTTTTCAAGCAATGTTAAAGAGAAGCTGACCAATTATGCTTTTTTCCCCATTTTCAACTTTCTTTACTGTGTAATGTTGCTGTTTGGGCATAAAAAAGGTCCACTCAAAGCATTAAGTCTACTCTAGTTATTCTTCATATCAGTAAGCTCTGATTCTGAACTCTCTGAAATGCATTGATTGTAGTTTTTCTTCCGGGAACGGAAGAAGGTCCTCTTTAATGTCAGTTTCTTCCTATATTACTGTACACATTACAACACTGTAATATATTATCTAAGGTCCAAAATCCATTATTGATATTCACAAAGGCAAAGCTGACTATATAATATGAAAGCTTGTATTGAGAATAGATTTAGATCTTACCACCAGGAATGAAGAGAAGAAATCCAGGAACAAAGAAAATTGCACTTGAAACACCTGAAAAGGCATTAATATATGGGTTACATAATTTACTGGCCAAAATTGGCATGAAACCAACAGAAGAGTTAAATGTCTGAAGGTGGTGTTGTCTTTGTTTTTAAGGCATGAAGAACACTGATTTGTTCCACTTATAATTAGCTGAACAGGTTTGTGTGCTAAAGCAACCCTGTTCATGTCTCATCGGAGTTTACAACCAATACCAACGTGACAGGTCTTACCTGCGTGAGGGTTTAACTGTATGACAATGCCTGTAAAGATCAAAGCTGATAGGTAGGAAGCAGAGGGAGGGGGACGACAGGGAGAGAGAAAAGATAATACATTTACTAAGCAGCTGACAATCACATCTGAATTCACCATCTGTGCTTAAGATCACAGTTGACAGCAAGATAAACACTAACAGCACTTTACAAGTCAAACAGAAACTGTGGTTCCCAAACACCTTCCCCTTGAGATCTGTAGTACTTATCATGATCAAAGAACATCACAAAAGGTATGAAAGTCTCACCAACTCCAGTGATTAAGAGGAGGAACGAGGCAAGAACGACTCGTCTGTTCTTCTTCACAAGCGGGTGAGACGTCCACCTGGGAACAATCCACACAGACCAAATGTTGAGGAAAGGAAAAGAATATCACAAACTATTTAAATGAACAAGACCAGAGTATTTTTTTTAAGTTAAGTCAGCTTATATAAATAGAAGTTTTACAGTAATGTGTGCATGTTACCCGCAGCAGTGAGCAGACAGCTGTGTGACTGAGCTGAGTGTGCTGAATGACCACTGAGAGCTGCAGTAGGACAGAGTAGCAGGATCACTGGAACACAGACAGACACTGGGCTTGACATCTGGCCTTTTCAAGTACTTGTACATCAAAAAAAATCAAAGCAGCATATTTTATTTTGTTTAGGTCGGTCATTTGATGGCTTGTTTGTTTGCCAGTTGGTCAATTCTGGTCCCTGATGAAAATTTGTGGGAAATTAAGCATTTACTTTAAAATTTAGCATTACCCTAGGGCTGAAAACAAGAAGTTAACATCACAGTGTATGTATAGTTGTCTTTTAAAATCTGCTATTTCGAACGCAAACTATGGAGAGTGACAATTTAGTGTTTTCAGTGGTAATAGTAATATGCAAGTTTATTGTCATATCAGCTTCCCATGCTATTTCAAGGCACATGCAGATTCCATAAATACAAACAATGCAATACAAATATAATACAATTGAACTTAGAAAAAAAATGATGAAACAATTTTGTATAAACATAAACAATAAAAAAAGATTCATCAAAGTTATTGTGTCATGACTTTTAGGAAAAATGAGGCAGACCAAAAATATATCCACCAATTCAACAAGGAATCTGTAATACAATTAGAATAATAAACTTTTTTTTTGACTATTCGTATTGATCCCTCAATTGATACCATACATATTTGTCATTGTATATTGTCATTATTGATGTATACACCCTGCTTCAACATTTTCTTACTCTGCTTGTTCAGTCTGTCCAAAATCTTTCAATTTAATATTTCAACATTATATATTGATATTACTCACTGGTAAATATAATCTCTGTAAACTGGTGTCAATTGCATCAGGAGGTTTTAATCACAGGTGAAGGTTTTAATTAACGACTTGTTAGTGATCCAAAATAGCTTGAACTAAAATAAAACCTAAATCATCAAATTCTGGATTAACTTTAAACCTTATTGGTGCAACACATCCTTCATTTTATACCATTCTGCTCAAATAATTACATTCAATTAATAGTCTTGCTTGATGAGAATGTTCAAATTAAAAATGTCAACACTGTGATGTGAACTGCCAAACCTGATTTTGAAGAAGTTGTTGAAAGAAGAGTTCACAGTGCCACCTAATGCATCTTCATTTTCCAGATTCTGTGGGAGAACAGAAAAAAAAGTCAGTCAGATTTGCCCGTAAAAGACTCTCAAAGAGAAAGTGACAGACATGTAAACACCTGACCTGATATTTCAGATTACTGTGTTCAGGAGTGCCAGCGGATCCAGAAGGATGAGATTGTGTTTTGGCAAAAGAAAGAGGTCCAAATGTCATCTCTCCGCCACCATCCTTCTCTCTGCCCTTCCATTCCCCCACATCCTCTCCAGGAACCACACCTTCCTCCTCACCCTCCAGGACGAATGCGTCATCAATTGTAAACTGTGTCCCCATAGCTACAGGCCCTCAGACATTAACTGGATGTTAACCGACAAGCACTGTAAACACCACAGTTGAGTTACTGATCATCTACAGTACACTCTGCCCTTTACATTTCTCATACTTCAGTATAGTGCATTGACTGCCCTATAATATTCCTTTACAATGCACAATAATTAATTAGCTTTCTCTCTCACTTTCTAATTTCTACACCAAACTATTACAAAAGAAGAGGAAAGGACAAACATTACCTTCTTTAAAGCAAAGTTGCTCACTGTGGCTAATGTACAGATCATTTCAAAACTGTATTAAAGTTATACAAAATTGTTTAACTTAGGGAAGCACAAGCACAGCAAGGAAGGGTCTTTCCTCTATTACGAGAAAGTATAAAACGAGCTATTCTGATTTGTTATGAAGATGAAGCTTTGTTTTTATTATGTGTGGTTATTTACCACACTTTTTTCATCCTGGTTTTATTTCAGCGCAAGACATTCACTTATTTGATTGAATCTGATCAGTCGCATTAACAGATGTTAGCTAAATCTCCGTTTGATAAGGCGTATATAGGTTTATTAGATGTGGAATAAATGCCCGAGTGTGACATAGTTAATATTTGCCCTTAGGAAGCATGTGACTGACACACTCTTCCGCTTTTTCTTAACAACAGAATCATGCTTGTATCCACCCAAAACAATCTACATGTTGCGTATTACAGAGAAGCTCGTTACATGTATCACACTTATAATTACGTGTCACAATAATTCATTTAATTTTAAAATCATTTCGTTGAAAATATCAGTTGCAGAATTTCCAATGCTACTGAGAAGGTTTTCTTGAATATTTACACAGCCAAACATCCCGTTATTAACACAATAGCGCTAAATTACAAAGGAAGAATCCTCTAAGTTAACGTTACTCACTGCCACATTACAGTTGATCCTCGTCAGTTACACATAGATCATTCTGCCATTGTCCTTAGATCACTTCCAAGGAATGCACGGTTACAAAGCCTGCTTAAATGTATTGTTTACTGGCCGGCGGAAAACTTTAACCTAAACTTTGCTAGTAACAGCTGCTTCTTTTTTGTGGGTCGACTCTAAACAGACAAATCTCTTCAGCGACACCTAGAGGACTGGAGGACTCAACAATTATAGTGGTCATTTACTGTATATATTTTTTTATAATTATTTAATCATAATTGTCTTTAGTAATCATTATAAATAATATGATATAATTTAACATTCAAATATATATAATATACGTTTAATAATGAAATATTGTAAGAAATAATTATGGTGATGCTTGAAAATTGAAGAAAGATAAACTGAATCTTGATGGGTGCGTGTTGAAAAGCATGTTATGTATTACAATCGCAATGTATTTCTGTTTATGTGTATCTTGAACTGATTAATGAACTTATCAAGTCCTTCATAGGCTTAAATCATTCATAAATAAATTCTGATGCTCGTCACCTGAATTTAATGTGACAATTTATGTAATAACAGAATTGAGTTCACAGAAAATTGTTCTGCTATTGTTTAAGGCTCAAGTATAAGGTCCAGTGTCATTCCCTTCCTTACAGTCTGTAATTGTAGGCCTATGTAAACGAGGACATGCTACTAATAAGTTTATCACCTTTTTTTCTGTTATGGTTCTCAGTTGCCCCATCCTAAAATTGACGGCTGTCCCTCATTGTTTGCTCACTCTAGTTGTGAGGACACTTGTTTATCTCTATGATAATCAAGCCAGGGTTGATGAAGTTATATTTTTCAGACACCTGTTCACAGATATCTGTAAATAGTATCTATCCTTATACAATGCCACTGAAAAGAACAATACCACAGTCTTTGAAATATTTGTTTTTCATTGGCCTATTTTCAGTTATAAATGCGAGGTTATGATAGATTATTGTTCAATTTATGTTATATATTTTATTGCCTAGACAGAATATTTATGTCCTATCTCATGTGAATCTTCATCTGGTAATTTTTAAGGTGCGAGATATACTGGTTAAGAAAGTTAGCAACTATAGCAAGTTGAATACCACAAGACAATGTCATTCAAGGAGTGATAATCTACTGTGATGTGATTGTCAGGGTTCTGTCACTTCTGTCTAGTTTATATCTTGGTTTGGTGACAGAGCTCTGACACTCACGGTTTGTCATGTGCTTGTGTTATACAGGTCCTTCTAAAAAAATTAGCAAATTGTGATAAAGTTAATTATTTTCCATAATGTAATGATAAAAAATAAACTTTCATATATTTTAGATTCATTGCACACCAACTGAAATATTTCAGGTCTTTTATTGTTTTAATACTGATGATTTTGGCATACAGCTCATGAAAACCCAAAATTCCTATCTCAAAAAATTAGCATCTCATGAAAAGGTTCTCTAAACGAGCTATTAACCTAATCATCTGAATCAACTAATTAACTCTAAACACCTGCAAAAGATTCCTGAGGCTTTTAAAAACTCCCAGCCTGTTTCATTACTCAAAACCGCAATCATGGGTAAGACTGCCGACCTGACTGCTGTCCAGAAGGCCATCATTGACACCCTCAAGCAAGAGGGTAAGACACAGAAAGAAATTTCTGAACAAATAGGCTGTTCCCAGAGTGCTGTATCAAGGCACCTCAGTGGGAAGTCTGTGGGGAGAAAAAGTGTGGCAAAAAACGCTGCACAACGAGAAGAGGTGACCGGACCCTGAGGAAGATTGTGGAGAAGGACCGATTCCAGACCTTGGGGGACCTGCGGAAGCAGTGGACTGAGTCTGGAGTAGAAACATCCAGAGCCACCGTGCACAGGCGTGTGCAGGAAATGGGCTACAGGTGCCGCATTCCCCAGGTCAAGCCACTTTTTAACCAGAAACAGCGGCAGAAGCGCCTGACCTGGGCTACAGAGAAGCAGCACTGGACTGTTGCTCAGTGGTCCAAAGTACTTTTTTCGGATGAAAGCAAATTTTGCATGTCATTCAGAAATCAAGGTGCCAGAGTCTGGAGGAAGACTGGGGAGAAGGAAATGCCAAAATGCCTGAAGTCCAGTGTCAAGTACCCACAGTCAGTGATTGTCTGGGGTGCCATGTCAGCTGCTGGTGTTGGTCCACTGTGTTTTATCAAGGGCAGGGTCAATGCAGCTAGCTATCAGGAGATTTTGGAGCACTTCATGCTTCCATCTGCTGAAAAGCTTTATGGAGATGAAGATTTCATTTTTCAGCACGACCTGGCACCTGCTCACAGTGCCAAAACCACTGGTAAATGATTTACTGACCATGGTATTACTGTGCTCAATTGGCCTGCCAACTTTCCTGACCTGAACCCCATAGAGAATCTGTGGGATATTGTGAAGAGAAAGTTGAGAGACGCAAGACCCAACACTCTGGATGAGCTTAAGGCCGCTATCGAAGCATCCTGGGCCTCCATAACACCTCAGCAGTGCCACAGGCTGATTGCCTCCATGCCACGCCGCATTGAAGCAGTCATTTCTGCAAAAGGATTCCCGACCAAGTATAGAGTGCATAACTGAACATAATTATTTGAAGGTTGACTTTTTTTGTATTAAAGACACTTCTTTTATTGGTCGGATGAAATATGCTAATTGTTTGAGATAGGAATTTTGGGTTTTCATGAGCTGTATGCCAAAATCATCCGTATTAAAACAATAAAAGACCTGAAATATTTCAGTTGGTGTGCAATGAATCTAAAATATATGAAAGTTTAATTTTTATGATTACATTATGGAAAATAATGAACTTTATCACAATATGCTAATTTTTTTAGAAGGACCTGTAGTTCCTTGTGCCATGTGCTTTCCTGTCCATTGTCTAGCCCCTACCATCTTGTTATCTGATTATTGATTAATTTGCCCCTGCCTTCCCTCATTACCCCCATTTGTTTGCTTCCCTATTTATTCTCCCTGTGTTTGCAGTCCTGTGCTGGTTTGTCATCTGTGTATCCTTGTGTTCCTGTTTTCTGCCATAGTTCTGTTGTATCTTGAGGCCTGTCCTGTTGTATCTTGAGGCCTGTCCTGTTTTCCCCCACGGGAGTTTTTGTTTGTATTTTTGTATTATTGAATAACCTTCATTCCTGCAGATGAATCCTCGCTTCACTGGTTCACCATTACGAACTAGCCAAAGTGTGGATTCAGCGGAAGGACTCCCGCCATCCACTGGTCTCCCCTGTCTCCTGCCCTCTCTACGAACGCATGCTGCAATTCAGGACCTTGAGTTTCTTCCGTCAACAGGGGACTGACGTGAGAGAGTTTGCCCTGAATTTTAGCGCTGCTGCAGAGGGACTGGGGCTTGATGATGCGGCTTTTAAGGACTTGTTTAGTTACGGCCTTGATGAGCCCATCAACTTCTGGAGAATGAGAGGCCTGGATCATTTGACGTTTGAGGAATTTGTGAATTCCCTTGATCGTCAAGCGAATCCTCCAGTTAAGGAAGTTGCAGTCTCCCCAGAGGTGGCTGTAAAAGCTGCAGTTTCCCTAGAAATGGCAGTTATTACTGCAGCTTCTCCGGAGGCGGTTATTCCCACACCGCCTCGCAAGCGTAGGAGGAAGGCTCCTGTTACTCCCCCCTAATTCGGCGTTCCCAGGCCCGGTTGTCCCAGAGCTGTCCACTCTCCCTGTCGCACCCCCAGTGGTGGCCGAAGAGGCTGCAGCACCGCCGTGCTCTCATAGACGGAGGAGGAAGGCATCCTCCGTCCCAGGAGGCCCGGCCCTAGCTCTTAGCCATGCCGGCGTCGCCCAAGCCCTTAGACCTGGTGGCACCGCCCAAGCTACTTGCTCTGCCAGCACCGCCCAAGCTACTTGCCCTGTTGGCGCCGCCCAAACTCCTTACCCTGCCGACTCTGCCCATGCTGCCTGTCAAGACTGAATTTTTCACGTCAGGTCGGCCGAGCCAGAGCTTCTTCACGTCAGACCTACTGAGCTAGAGTCCGTGCACGTCATGCCTTCCCTATTTATTCTCCCTGTGTTTGCAGTCCTGTACTGGTTCGTCATCTATGTATCATCGTGTTCCTTTTTCCTGCCATAGTTCTGTTGTATCTTGAGGCCTGTGCTGTTTTCCCCCACTGGGAGTCTTTGTTTTGTTTCACGTTTATTATTAAATAACCTTCATTCCGGCACTTGAATCCTCGCGTCATTATTTCACCATTCTGTGACAGTAATATTAGCGAAACAGATTTGGATAATGATCCAGTGTGTATTGTGTTTGCACGCTGGAGAGTCAAAGGTTTCGTTTTGCAGAGTTAAGCAATGAAGCCAATCACAGACAGTCACTGTATTTTTTGAACGCAATGGCCAATCAGAGGCGTTCAAGTTAATCAGAATCCACTCACCGCTCAAAATGCATGAGTTTTTGTGAGTTTGAGTGTGAGTACATGAGTTTTGTGTGCTCGTGAATTCTCTCATAAAACAAAGTGTAAACACGATGTAAATAAGAGATTCAGATATCGGATAATCAGAAATAAGTCATGTCAATTTTGACTGTTTTTGCTCTATTTCACAAATGAAAAGAGTTACAAACAAAGCAGAACAGTTGTTTCCCTCCAACACAATGTTTCTTTCAAGAATGAATCAGCTGGTTTGAATGAATCAGTGAATTAATTATTTTTCAGTTAACTTATGAATACTTGCCACTGTCATTACAAATATGGTCCTCACTTGAAATCAGGTATTTACCAACTATCAGTTAATGATCATACAAAGTACGAACGAAGCTCGAAGCTACTGGGCTAATCGGGTATGCTAGTAAATAACCCACTGGATTTGTATAAACGTATCATATAGCCTAAAGAAAAGTATTATTTCAAATTTCTTTATTCAAAATTTTACA
This sequence comes from Gila orcuttii, assembly GCA_026230005.1. NCBI lineage: Eukaryota > Metazoa > Chordata > Actinopteri > Cypriniformes > Leuciscidae > Gila > Gila orcuttii. Next base: position 23,936,594 of record JAPDVR010000002.1, on the reverse strand, counting down.
CATTAAAACATTACATTTCATAACATTATTCCTGCAACTGTAATTGCAGTGTAAATGCATCTAAACAATAGGCCTAATAGTATAATATTAGTCATTTCTGTCAGTAATGAACAATATTGATTTTCTAATTTAATTCCAGCATAATTATACATTTAAATAAATGAATATGAAAGTAGCCTAATAACTAACTTAATTTTTATGTATTTTTTATGAGAAGAGCGCTTTTTTCCCCACTTGACCACCTGCCCCCTAATTGTCTGTGCACAGCCCTGAAAATGTTACAATGTTTAAAATTTCACAGAAGCCAGACGCACGTGCACTCAGTCTGGCACTAAGCGCGAGCATGGCCTAGCAGTGACCCTGCATGTGAGGACCTTGATCAAGCAAGACTTCCAGGGGTCACGCAAACTGGGCAGGTGTTCAGTGCATTCCTGTCTGGAGTCTTCAGACGATTCTCCTATAAATACTGATCAGGGGTCGTGGGTGACACACACCTGACTGACTGACTGACACTGGACATGATGCAGCCTTCCTCTCTGACCGAGCGCGAGAAGAACATCCCCGCAGCTGATTTCCTCATGTGGCGGGACTATATGAATCTCCGCGGGACTCTGTCGCAGCTGCTGGAGGAGCATCGCCATGAAGGGCAAGCCGTAACTCCGCATGTGACCCCCGCGGAGCGATTCATGAGCACCGGCTCTTGCAGCAGCGCCTCCAGCACCACTGTCTCCTCCTCCAGCCGGGACCACCCTCGTGACACATGCGGCTTCTGCCGACAAAACAGAGAGAGTGAGGAGGTTTACACGACTCACAGACTGAAAGGCCGAGACGGACGGGTCCTCTGCCCGATCCTGCGGAACTATGTGTGTCCTTTCTGCGCCGCCACCGGAGACTGGGCGCACACGCGCCAATACTGTCCTTTAAGAAACGCGTCGAAGACCAGGAGAATGTAAATCAATGGACTCTCTCACACACTTTCTTAGTCATGTGAAACTTTAAGTCTGTTTTCGAAGTATGTTGTGAAAATATGTTCTGAAACGTTGTATGAATATATTAGCCTAATGGTTGAAACGTGTTTTATGGTTCCTTTCAAAATAAACATATTTTTCTAGTGTATCTTAACCACGTTTTAATTTTTATTACTTTGCATATCAATACATTCCACATTGCTATGGTTTGGATCGGATTTGATTTAATTTGATTTGACAATTTCAGGTAACAGTTTAAAGGACAAGTTCGGTATTTTACACTTAAAGCCCTGTTTTAAGATCGTTTCTGATGAAATAGAACGGTTAAGATTGAAATTTGGACAAATGCTGCTGTCCCGAGAATTGGGGTGGTGGTGCTACAGAAACCGGAAATTCTCGGGACAGCAGCATTTGTCCAAATTTCAATCTTAACCGTTCTATTTCATCAGAAACAATCTTAAAACAGGGCTTTAAGTGTAAAATACCGAACTTGTCCTTTAACATCTGGTGTGTCCTAAAGAGTGATTAAACAGGTTGCTTTACAAAAACATCAGTTATAAGAAAACCTCCTGATTTCATCTGTCAATTTCACAGCTAAGAAACACATTTACCACGTAGCCATAGCTATATTTGACTTTTAAAAACTTACTAACATATTAAAACATATTTTAAAGAAACATAATGGTTATTGATTATGATAAATTGCACACCATAGATTACACTTGTCTTAATGCTAATTAAACAATCTAGAATGTAACTCTCTTTCTTCTGATAAGTCTCCTTTTTCTCATCAGTTAGCCTACATCAACACTGGCACTGAGTGTTAGGGACTGGTTAGGTCTGAAATATTAAGGCCTATCTGTTGTTCAACATATCCGTTGTTCTGGTGGTTCAATTGCAGCTAGTATAAATCTTATACTTTATATTTTACAATATTTTATCCCGTTACACTAACCATACCCCTAAATCTACGCATCACACAAAGCTTTCTGCACTTTTACACATTTAAAAAACCATTAATTACTTTATGTTTATACCAGATTTACAGATTAGGACGTAGGTTTTTGGAGATTTTGTCAGGTTTTGGTCACTTCTGGGTACGAATTTGTCCCCAAAATATAGTTAAGTAGACACACACACACACACACACACACACACACACACACACACACACACACACACACACACACACACACACACACACACACACACACACACACACACACACACACACAATAACTGCGTACAAAGACTAAAATGATGCTTTCGGAGGGTACTTAAGTGTTTAATCATTATCAACATATATTTAATAAATAGAACTCGATGAGTAGGCCTAAGTTCCAAATGACAATTATATTTGAGTCCCACACTTTTAAGTGTTATCCTTTTTTTAATGTTTAATCTATATAAGGAAAGATACAATAAACATAGATAAAACTGACAACAACCATCGAATGCGTGTATATAGCTAAAACTAATTTGCAACTCTTGTCAATTTTCCACCATCATGTGACTTCAAACGTCTCAAATATGTCTGCATCTGACCTTTTTTTTTTCTTTTCTTTTTTTGTCGATCAGATTCTGCTCGTTGATATTTGTCATGTGTAGGCCTATGATTCAAATCAGCATATTTTGTTGTAGTTCTTAAATTAAACTGAAGTTTTGCTCCATAGTCTATGTGAATTGAACTGTTATCTACTACAGTTGTAACCAGTTGTTTTACACTGTGTAGCCACTAGATGGTGGCAAGATACAACCAACACTTGAATTTGCTGTCCTCCAGTAAAAACAGACTATTTATTGATTCAATTTTACAGGGATCCATGAAGTTTATCTATGAAGCCCTGATGTTTCAGCTATTTTTTCATTAATCATATTAAATTAGTATTCAATGATTCGTTGTGTTTAACCTGTAAAACAACAGGGAAATGGAATGTATCATAAACAAGTGATAACATGCAATAAATATAATGCTTACACTCTTAAAAGGAAAAGGTTCTATTGACCTTAAAGGTTTCTGTTAGTTGCTTCATATATAGATTTTTTAGGGATTCATCATTTCATGGATTAAGTTTTAATTCAGTAAATATGTTTTAATTAATTTTCTTCTCACACAATCGTTTTTGAACCACTTACTTTCAATTTCATTTCGCATGCCAAAAATTTCTTCTAAAACATTGTATAAAAGATTATGGAGATATTTCATGTGCGGCTGAGTTAATATTAACCAAACACAGACATTCCACAGGTTTCAAGACACAAGAAAATGTAAAACGTATAACCAAACATGTTATTTTATTGTCTGAAAAAGTAACACAATCTCCCAACTGGGTTTATCACATATACTACCACAACGATGAAACACCATTACTACACAAATAGGGACTTCTTTTCAAATATTATAGACATTACAAAAAGATCCCTCATATCTTTCAGTTTTCTTTTGAAGTTATACTAAGCATGGCAGGTTGATTTCATTTACAGTATGATACTGTACACTGTCACCATTTAGAAACAATGTTGTCTGACGTGGTTCTAAAATCCATAATGTTAAGGGAAGACATTTCATGGTCATTTTTATTTCATATGAAATATTTTACAATATAAACAAAGCATCCGTCTTGGATGGACTTAACAGCAACCAGAGGCCAGGCATTTCAGTGCAAACATGTTTTTTTACAAGGCAGTCTTGGCTGCATTACTCCCTTTTGTCTATCAACAAAAAAAAAGGGGGGGGGGGGGATTACCAGATGAAGGGGTTTGAAATTAAAACTAAATTTCACAAAATGTGACACATACCCAAAATGCATCCTCTGACAAAGTAAAGGAGGTCATGTGTTTGTATTAGTGTCCATCAGAAACCATTCAAAAGTGACTAAAGTTCTACAGAGGTGTATTTGTCACTAAACCGAAATATACTTCTGGACTTAAATCACTGTTTTAAGAAAAGTTCTGATGAAATGTTTTGAGAACGAATCTATTTATAGAGCTGACATTATGAGAAGCTTGCTCTGTCTAATGTGGCTCTCTGATGTACATCTGTGATGTCTAGCAATGATTTAAAATAACCATTTATATATGATGCTTTTGTCTTTCCACAATCTTCATCCCACCTCCAACTACAGGGTCTAAGAGGCTGTTTGGACCCTAACCACTGACCTCTCAAATATTAGGTGGGAAACTGAAAACAATACTATTGTAATCAGTATTGCCAAAAAGTAGAAGGCAGATGAACAATTTTTGATTTGGGCAAAACGTTTAGGACTGGAGGATGCCTGACATGATTCATTTTAATATATTCTATCTGTTGAGGTGCTTGTTTATAATATAGAATGTAGTCCCTTGATTTCCGTCGAGATGCATTTTTAACAAACTGAAGTTACTCACTGGGCTTGAAATCATGAAGCAGATAAACAAATATTCATGTAAAGGGGGCAGCGGAGAACTGAAAATGGCTTCTTACACAAATCGGAGGGGAAACATAAAATTGGGACTGTTTTGTAGATGTGGTTCTAGACAGATTTATACACAACTTGCAAATAAGTAAAAGACACTTCTGTCAAAAACTGATAAAAATTGAGTTGAAACTACAGCACTTAATACTGATTACTTTAGAATAAGTCCTCTTAGTTACAATGTCCGCCGCTCCTTGTCAACATTCACAGAGAAGAGGCTGATAGCGCTGTGTTCCACAGGCAAAGAATCCAAATCTGTACATGTCCCTACCTTGTTGTTACACAGGTGGTGGAGGTAGCTAGTTATGTGCATGTATGTGGGGTTTAGGGTAGTTTGCATGGCTGATTGCAGGTGTGCCTGTGTGTGTGGGTAATAGTCGAGTGAGAGGGAGCGAGCTGAAAGTGGTTAACAAGAAGTCCCACAGGAGGATATCCACCTGAACACGTATCATAAAGCAATGAAACTGTGGAGGGTATGGGAAAAGAAGCAAATAAAAGATAAAAAAGGGAGGATCACCACATAATAGCACCAATGGATGTCACATGAGCTCTGCTCTTTTTCCCAAATCTCACAGAGTCGCTACCAGAAGGGACACGAGCGTTAGTTCTGGTGCATTGAGATGGCACACCAAACAGTTAAAGCCATAGTCCATAAAGTATTTTAATGTTTAGTTCAATCTTGGAAAAGGGGCTTTTGCTCATGGATCGGGACCTTACTGTATATAACACAGGCAGGTCCAAATCTAATGTAATCTATGTTCCTCTCTGACATAGGATAGGAATGATAAACAACAGTGGAGCAAATTATTTGTACATACTTTCACTGAATCAGTTGTTCCAACCTAAAAGAAGCATTTATTGAAATCATAAAAAGGTTGAGAATATTGTGAATATACAGATTATGTGTTGGCTGTGGCATAAATTTTAACCATGTCATCTGTTGACCATATTTTGCATTTAGGTCAGGGACATGGCTTGAAAACCAGCTCAATTCCCAGGGAAAACAAAGGTGAAAATAAAACACCATAGTGGTCTGGATTCAACTCAAGAAAGAACATTTTTCAAAATAAAGGTTTTATCAGAGCAGCAAAAGGGCAGAGTCTCTGAATCCCACTGGCCCAAAGGAAGAGAGCTGTATGACCTTTCCTTGGAGTGTTTTGGATGTTTTTGGACACAACACCCGTGTTCCCGCCATTGCGATTTCCAACATCCTCCTTTCGTGAAAACAAATAGAGCCATCAAGCTACACAGAAGAAGACAAGCATGTTTCCAAACCAACAATGACATCCACAAGTCTCCTGGTTCATGAGACTTGGTATCGGATTCACACTGGCACACAGCTGTTTTTATTTCAAAAGGGAATCAACATAATAAAAATAATCTACATCTGACAAAAATGTAATTGAAATCATTTATATTTTTGTCTACCGAGAATGTGTTTTATTCCCTTAAAAAAACAAAGACTGGTGAAACGATCCACAGAAACATGATTACAGACTAACCGATGCTTTACCTCTTCTTAGGAGAGTTAACTGTTCATGACCTGAGATTAATATTAACTTTAATAAATCCATTACGTAGTGTAAAGTTGCATACAAAGTAATTGTATGCACAATAAGTTTGGGGAAAAAAAGAAGAAAAAAGTAATTTTTCTAAAAAAAAAACAAAAAACTTTAATTTCAGAACGAGAACATGTTTTCCACTAATTCAGTCTATGTACTTGTTTTAATAAGCATATGAGTATGATTCTTATTGTTTCACCAATGCAGTTAACTGTCATGAGAAATGAGTTTATTTTTAGGAATATTATACAACTTTATGAATCATGAATTAAATGTTGCTCAGATGAGAGCTTTTATGCCTCATTTTTTAAAATTGTACTGCATACCAATATTACAAATCTTTAATACCTTTGACCAGCACATCAGCATCTACTTCTTAATGCGTGCAAACTTAATCCATTGGCTGGATGATCTCTAATCTGTGACTGACAAAATATACTCTTGAAAACAAAACATTGTTAAATTACCAGTTACTTCAAGCCTATTTTGAAAACAATGGTTGATTCCGACTGCAGAATTTCCTGATTAATTGCTTGTGAAGGTAAATCCTATGATGAGAAATTTCCTTTTCCATTTTTTCCCATTTTTTGCAGTGACCTTTGATGCTGTGGGAACAGTCTCTGGAAGCCATGCCTGCAGGTTTAACAGTCCCCATGTAGTCGAGGTGCTTGATGGAGGGAGTCACCCAACCTCCTGCACTTAGGCACCCCAACATTGCAGATCACCCTGACCCTACGTCAACCCAGATGGGCCCATGTCAGACGCTGGTGATGGAGGCAAGGCAGTTGGGGGATTTCTGCAGTTTCTCAGGTTGCGTGGTAGGGGGCTCTGGGATTGCTCGGAAGCTGAATGGGGGGCCGATGCTGGTGGTACCCATGTGGCCTGGACTCAGGGCCGGATTCTGTCGCCGGTTACTCTCCACAATGCTTGAGGTGTTGGACGCCAGACTCTCCCGTGTGCTGAGAAAGTGGTAGATGTGGGGAAAAATGAACAGAAAAGAAGAAATGGAAAGAAAAAAGAGTGGGGTTTAAAGACAAGATAACTGATTATTTTGGGGCATGAAAAACAATATCACACAAGTCCTCACAAAGAGTGTAAAACCACTATGTGTTTTTACTCTGGTTTGTAGGATTGTTTAACTGTACATAAATGATCTAGATCTGGATGACAACAATAACATATTCACTAAACTAAACTAAACCAGAAGCACTGAAAGCCAACAATAAGAAAGCAGTATATAATATATACAAAATAATATATTTTTTATTAAAGATAGAAGTGGATTGAAGGAATAGTCTTAATTGACTGTTTTCCACAGAATGTTTCCACAGAAAACAGGAGAAATTTTGACATTTCTTGACAAACTTGTCCATTAAATAACAATGGGCAGGTATTGAAGCTTACACAACTTAAAAATGACACAAAGCACCATCAAACTATAAAAGAGGTCCATATGATAGTGTTGTGGGAAACAGATTGTAATTTAAATCTTTATTCACTGAAAATCTTCACGTAGCTCTCCAAGGTGAAGCAAATGTCATATTTATAACTGAAAATTTATTTTGAGTCAGATCTAATTTAGTAATACTTTCATGGTGTCTTGTGTTTTCTGATGCATGAAAGTCCAGTCCCAGCAATCAATATACCTTTTTTTGTGTGCCACTGCCACGGTAGAAAGTAAGTCATACAAGTAAGTCAATGATTTGTCAATTACATATTGTGGGAGGAAACTATCCCTTTAAATACAAAGGTTAATCTCAGATAGGATGTATTTAACATTAGTACTGCATAGAGAAAACTGCAGAGGTATTTTTGTTTTTTTTTGTATGTCCCACTCCGTATAATTGCATTACTACTTCACATCAATCACAAACTAAATTGTGTCTATGCACAAGAGCTATGTTTCCAGGAGCTGTAGAATGACATCATCACGAATGTTATGAGTCATCCAGAAAATAGTGAATGATTTGTGTGTGTGTGTGTGTGTGTGTGTGTGTGTGTGTGTGTGTGTGTGTGTGTGTGTGTGTGTGTGTGTGTGTGTGTGTGTGTGTGTGTGTGAGTGTGTGTGTGTGTGTGTGTGTGTGTGTGTGTGTGTGTGTGTGTGTGTGAGAAGGGGCTGCTAGGGGTCTTAAAATGAGAGACTTGTGTCAGTTTGTCTCCTTAGCTTTTGGGGCTATTAATTTAGAGGCAAACACAAGACATACAGACTAAGCTTATGGAGCGAACAAAGCACAGTCACATTGCAACTCTCAGATAAAGGGTCTTCAAATTTGTGTGGGAGTGCAAAAATAGCTCCATCACAATGTGACAGCCTGGGCCACAACTTTTGTATATTCAAGGCCCTTTACTTTTATCATCAATACATGGCACTGATCATATAAATGTACATTGCATTACACACATTTTCAAAACATTACAAATTGAATGCAAAGTTTAGTTTAGAGAATTTTTCTATGAGATTTTCAGTAAAGAGCTTGCTTTTCAAGAACTGGCATATCACTCAAAGAATGAGGAGAATGTCATTATTAGGTAAAAACATGTTAGACACCTAGATCAGCAAGTGCAGCTAAAAAACAAAAACTTGCACTATACTGTAAGAAAAACAATATTTTGGCAGAAAATTAGTACCTTTTCCGTTAAGTTTACAGTCATTTCTTTCAACCATAATGCACAATGCAATGTGTAATTCAAAATATAGGCAAAACGCCTGTGAAAAATCAATACAGAAATTTTCTTCATATTAACATGGTACATTGCCCTTTATTTTATGTGCCTTTCTTAAGAGTGTATTGTAAGTGGTAGAGGCAGCACATGTCCAAAACATGTAGGCTCTCTCAGTTATTCTACTCCTGCCATATTCCTCTGAATGAGTCATACAGACACAAGGGTCTATTTTTAGCAACTGAAAAAAGTCCTCACCCTCACTCATAAAGGGCTTGCTAACACATACACAGCCCTGGGAAACCCACTTAAAGGCTGTCTGTGCTGGTTTGTGGCCTTGACAAAGGAAAGGGGAGAAACCATGCTATACACCTCAGTATAAGATGGAATACGAATTATAAGAGCCCTATGGCAGCAATGTGCTTCAAATCAAACATGCATTTCATACAGTAGGTGCAGTCTAGTTAAAAACTGTAATAAAACGAAACATATATAAAAAATGTCCTATGAAAAACACCAGACATTAGACCTAAACACTATGTCATTTTGTGGGATGTCAGAAAAGTAAAAAATTAGATTCTGGCACATTAGCAATTTATATTAATTAGTCTTTAAAAAAAAACAGAAAAAACCCCCAGAAGAATGGCAATAAATTGAGGCACTAAACACTTGTTCACGATCAACAATGTACACTCAAATATGGGTTTTCAATTGTAGCATCTTCTTTCTATGGAGCGAGTACTTACCGAGGGGAGTTAAACCCACTGTCTACAGTCACACTACTGCTGTCCATGCTGTCCAGCCGTGCCGAGTGAGCAGTCTTCTGGCTGTTATTATTCTCGCTCTCCTTAGGGCTAAGTAGAGTCAAGTTGTTCTCAAATTTACGCTGTAAATCCCGGTCTTTCTCCCGTTCTAGCAACCACTGCATGGTCCCACCACCTCCACCACCATCTCCGGCCCCTGCCCGCCCCTTTGTTTCTGTCGGGGCCGCCTCTTTACGGGAGGCCTCCTCTACCTCCTCCTCATCATCATCATCTGACACGTTGTAATAGTCAAAAGCAGCTTCAGATGTGGAGGGAGCACCCTGTTCTGTGCCTGTAGGTGCCGGGGCAGAAGCAGACAAAGGGGTGGAGTTAGGTGGCTGTTGGGTCTCCAGAGTGTCAAGGACCTCGGATGATTTCATATGCGGAGTCTTACGCAAAGTACCTGACTTTGAGTAGCCACTGTCCACATAGCTCACAGTCAAAACATTGAGTGGGGGTTTGAACAAAGTGTCCTTACTGAAAATCTCTTTCCTCTTGTCCACCCCGCCACCAGTGCTACCACCACCTCCCCCGCCCCCTGGGTCAGTGTTGTGTTGGTGCTGTATCAACCGTCCATTGGGCATAGGCTCAGGTGTCTGGCTCGGTGTGGGTTTGCCAGAACCGTTGTGCCCCTTTGACGAGGAGTCCTCTTTGTACTCCAAGGGGTGAGGAGATGGGAGGTGCGGTGTCTGCCGGTCAGCTGGAGAGCCCTTGTGGATTCCGTCAGATGGAGTTAAAGTGTCATGGTCAGATTTGCCCAGAGGCAGCGGGGCAGTAAGGATTGTTTCATTCGATGTATTGCACTGAAAGTAGTCATCAGCCAAAGGCTTTGGCGACAGGGCCTTCAGGTCACTGTAGGCTGGGAGGCTGTCCCTGCTCTTGTTCCGTTCTAGAGGGCTACAGAGCCTCGATTCATCCAAACTCATTTTGCCTATATCAAGTACAGACATTTCCGAACTAAACTTGGCAGCAGAAAACATGATGCATGAATAGTGTGGGGCCTTTTGAGAGGAGGCCCTTAGCGTCCCATCGTCGGTATAGTATCGGCTTCTATCATCGGGACTGCGGTCGTAATCCTCAGCCGTGCCAAGCGTGGAGCTCCCACCTCCCAGTGGGCCCTTGGAGTTGTCCATAGAACGTGATCGCTCTTTAGCCTTATCGGGCCGCTCGTTACGTGACTTGCGGTCCTGAGTGTGGCTGTGGCTCCGGTGCACTCTAGAATGTGACGTCCCACGTGAAGGCTCAGGGAAAGGCATCTCTGTCCGCCTCTTTGCAAGCTCCCCTGAAACATCCCACTCCGGGGTGACAGGAAAGTGTGACTCAGCAATGTTGGGGTTGCTGTGGACAAGATAGGCACCACCGCTTCTGCGTTCCACCGTGTACATACCCTCTCTTGGCGAGCGTACCAGAGAATGGCTGAAAAAACGGTAGTCCCTCTCCAGGCTGACTGCTGGGAGGTCCAGATTGGAGCCCTCTGAAGGGTCTCCCCGAGAAGCTCGCGTCTTGCTGTGCGAACGCGACTTCCCGTGTGGTACACGCCGGTGACCTCGGCTGCGGCGACTGCGAGCACTGTGCTGTGCTGAGCTGGCCTTGAGGCGCTGAGCTCGTTCCTCTTCCAGTCGCTTCATGACAGCTGTGTGACGGGCCACGTTCTCCACTGTCAGGTCTGGGTTGATGCGGCGAATGATCTCCATCTCCACCTCACGGGGGATCGCTGCGGCCGACGGTGTGTCCTCATCCCTCAAGGGCCACTCCTCTGGAGGGAACTGTGCTGAAAAGGTGGCCAGCTGTTTGGTCTTGTCCTTTTTGAAGCTCAAGCGGAACAGCTTCAGCCCAAACTTCTTAGACTGTCTGTCACTGCTGCCCCCACCACTGCCCTCCTTCTTCTTGCTTAGCGTGTCTGTCTTGTAAGAGAAGGTGGCGGTCATGCTCTTGCTCTTATCGGTGGGGTCAGGTGGGTGCTGAATGGTAGATGGAGGGGGTGGGGGTTGTGTGTATGAAGGGGGATCTCCTTTGGGTTCTTTTGGGGATTTCCTTTGAATTGTGGAGGTATGAATGCTGGGCACCTCATCGCGGTAGGCATTATAGGAGTCGCAGTGGTTCTTAGGGTTAGGCCTTTCTCGTACACAGCCAGAGGTGGAGGGAGTGATGGTTCCAGATTGTGGTGATGTGCATTGTTGTTGAGGTGGTGGCTGTTGCTGTTGAAGCTGTTGCTGCTGTTGTTGAAGCTGTTGCTGCTGCTGATGTTGCTGCTGCTGCTGTCGCTCTGGGTGTCGCTCGTCCAGATGGTACCACTTGCTGTTGGTGCGGATGAGGGATGGGGTGATGAAGTAGGTCTGTGGAGTAACAATGAAGTAGCCTTCTGGTGTGGGGTAGATCTTCCTTTCCCGAACCAACATGTTCAGCGTGTGCCGCAGGATCTCTGGACTCGGAGTGGGTACACCTGAAGAAAATACAACCATATGTAAATTTCATAATAATTTTCATAGTGCAAACTAAATGTAAGTGCTGAAACAATGTTTTCTATTTGGCTAACATTTGTGATTTGATAATAATAAAATTAAATCAGTACCAATTTATTTGTCAAAGGAATAGCTCAACAGGCAAACACTTAGATGTGAAAAATAGAGAGTGGGGAAGAGTGGAGGAAAAAGTTTGAGGGGGGATTGGGGGGGGGGGGGGGTGTTGTGAGATTATTGGATTAGGGGATTCATGTTGATGTCAGCATTATCCAAAACAGTTCTGATATGCCAAAATTCGGATTAACTGTGAGTATATATAAACAACTATAGAAGGCCAATCAAAAGAAGAGCATTGGTTGCTGATTTATGTCACCACCAATCACAACAAACCAGCCATTACCTCATCTTTCATCATCATGTCTGTAAGCCCCTCAATGTAATAACAAGATAAAAACTGCCATTGTGTGACTTACCAAAGGGGTCCTCCTTCATAAGATTAACTCAAACGATGATAAAATAAAAAATATAAAATAATAATAATATTATTAGATAATAATAATAATAAAACTGTTGATAATTGTTTTGGTAGTTTCTCCCAGATTAAGATTTTACACCAGTGGTCCAAAGATCATATTTTGAGAACCACTGTTATGTACTTTGTTTTTAAATTTTTTTAAATCCTATTTATAAAAATATTTTCATATACAATTAAAATGGCTCAAAAGCACTCAAAGACAGACATCAGATTTGTGACATGACTCAGGACTGTGGATGTTTCTTTGAGTTTAGTATTCTTTGAGTCACATGTGTAAACTAAGTAAACATCGTCTGTAACTCACAGACAAGGAGCACCAACAGGGTAGACTGCACTACAGGGTACATGGTGTCCTCAAGTCAAGTCCTCACTTCACCCAAATCAGCTTTTCAACACTCTCAATCACAGAAACACACACACAGCGGATAAAGGAGCAGATAAGCTGTAACTAGTCAGGGTTAAGTGTTGCCTGCCATTACATCATACAGTGGTAGTTGCCATACCAACATGACGCAACCCAGAGCCTCTGTTCATTTTTCCCACTCCTTCTTTAAAGGAAAGCAGGCAGACTATTCAGGTGAATTTTGCACACTTTGCACATTGATTGACTGATTTCTCTGAACATCGCTGGGCAACAGAAGGTGTACAACAGGCTCATTCTACAGAGATTATTAAAAAATAATGTTTGATAAAATACAAAAACAATTGCTTTGGACATTCACCTTTTTCTGAAACTGTAAACTGTTGGAGTTTCCCATGGGAAAAATAGTGTCATCATAAATTTTATTTCCACCAGACCAGTACCATTATAATATTAAGTAAGGCAGAAAAACAAATTGTACTGTCCACTCCAAAACAGTCAAAATAATCATAACCAACAATTGACCCTTCGCTAAGCCACACCCGAAAACCGCCACTGGCCAATCATGTCTTAGCAACCGTAAATAGGCGCGGGAGGTCTGGCAAGCTTTCGAGCGAGGGAAACATGCTGAAGCGTTGTGCGTATGGATTGAGCAAATCTGATACCCGGTATCCTAAAAGTTTGGTCGGGGGAGTGGAATCTAAATCTAAAAGCCAAGGGGAGATGATGGGCGTGGATCAGCAGTGTGGGAGACCCCATTCACAACTAAATGTCGATGGGATTAACAAAAACACCTATTGCTTGGAAATAATGACGGTTCTTTGTTCATAATGCATATATTTTAACGTAAAATAAGACGATTAAAGACAAGACGGAGGCTCACTGACATACTTTAAAATAAATTTCAGCATTTTGTTAATCGACGGCCTACTACCCCTGACTGAGTAACTTTAACCCAATCTGATCGCGGCTCTCCCGGTGTTAGTGTTATTCCACAATATTTATGGATAAGCTGTTTGATTTATAATTATTAGATTATTTTCACATTTCACTTACCCTGCTGTGCACGAACATAGATGTTCCTCAATTTGTGTGTTTCCCATTTGAATGGTCAGCGGGCGGCTGCTGCTTGAGCTGAGACTATAGCCCTTTAGCTTCAATTTTTATGAAATTATTCTCTAATCGGTTGCATATTATGTCGTGGATATATCCCTCGAATGCATACTGCAGTCCCTTTTGTCTTGCTCTCTCAGATATTTCACATGTTCGCCAAAAATGACTAATTATCTCATTGGGAATGTCTGACACCGGTGCATACACACTGTAATAGACGTGCCAGGCGCGAAAGCTTGTCAGGCGTACCAACAGTAATTTGGGAGGGCGGGGGTTAGCAAAGGGTCAATTATAGTAGTTAAGAAGCACATTTTGTTCCAAAAAAGGCATTTTTATAAAATGTACATTATTATAAAATCATTTTTGATTGTGGCGGGGTATGAATATTTTCCATTTCATTCAACAAATCGAAATTATGGTCAGTCTTTCTTTACTGTAAATGCCTTACCCTAAAAATACTGATAGTGGATTTGACCAAGTGCTATAATCTCAGCATATATATAATGATGCCAAAAAAATGAGGCACAATCTTTTTTATGACAAGGATTATCCCCCCAAAATGGAAGCCTTTTTATGATGTTATATATAAATCCTAATGTGGAAATTCCTAATGTGTCTATTATAAAATACTGTGAGAGTGATTACAGCACGAGAGAGAGAGAGAGAGAGAGAGAGAGAGAGAAGAGAGAGAGAGAGAGAGAGAGAGAGAGAGAGAGAGAGAGAGAGAGAGAGTGTGTGTGTGTGTGTGTGTGTTTGTTTTTGTGATTTGTGAGTGTATAATGACATGGGTATTACACTGGTATTACAACTTGAACGTGATTTATGAGGACATTTCCTGAGTCCTCATATTTCAAATGGCTTTAAAAACATACTAAGCAGTGTTTTAAGTGTTTTATTAAAAATGTAAAAATGCAGAATGTCTCCTGTGATGGGTAGGTTTAGGGATATGGGCAGTGTAAGGGGATAGAATATACAGTTTGTCCAGTATAAAAACCATTACGCCTATGGAATGTCCTCACAAATCACAAAAACAAAGCTGTGTGTGTGTGTGTGTGTGTGTGTGTGTGTGTGTGTGTGTGTGTGTGTGTGTGTGTGTGTGTGTGTGTGTGTGTACACAATAGGGCTGGGATGATACACCTATCTCCCAATTCGATACTAGTCACCTTCATTTATACAGCGCTTTTTACAATACAGACTGTTTCAAAGCAGCTTTACAGTGATAATAGGAAATGAATGCAACAAAGATTGTTTTGGCTGTACTGCAGCTCTAGAAGAAAGTCATTGTGGAGCTTAAGTATGTTTTAAAAAACTTTGATCCATTTCCGTTGTAAAAGTCATTAGTTATTAACTTAAGAGCTGCTTACACGACACCGTTTTCAACTGAAAACAGAATGCTTTTAATGTGTTCTAGCTGTTCATTTACGTAAATGACTCTCCATCCGCCATTTATCACTTTCTCAATATGACGTCATGCAATGCTCACTGTTTTCAACACATACCGCATCTGCTGAAATAAGAGGTAACTTTCCTCTGCCTTGTCTAGACTAAAATAAAGAAATTTAAAAGGCACACTGTGTAATTTTTCGCCACAAGAGGTCGTTTATTCAAAACAAAGGCGTAGCTTGATGACGCCTTGATTTCGCGGAATCATGGGATTTGTTGTCTTCACCTTTACAGCCGGTGGAGAATACGACGGGACCCGGGCAGAAATCATATTCATGGTTGACCGGTAATGTATTTAAAGATTTATTGAAGTTACGAAAGCCATTGGAGCGGAACAAGGCCGCTGGAGCGATTGCTAATAAAAGACAAGCACGACACACTCGAGAGCAGTGGAGCTTTTATTATGCTTCAGACCGCTTCCGCTTCTTCCGGTCATGCAAATGTGGGGTAATGCAGCGCTGTTTTATCATATTAGATACATTTGAGTGTGTTGAAAGTTGTTATAATCCTACTCTGTGCGTTCGCTTGGCGGCTACTATATGACACCAATTTCACACTGCAGTGAGCTAGATGGATATTAGGCATGGTAAATATGGTACTCGAAGTAAATCAAGAAAACGATATTTTAAAAAAAAGACTAACTGTGTTGAGCTGTATAACAATGATTTGTTTTCTGTCGACGAATGTCTCCAAACAGTTGCTCACTTGTCTAATAAAACACAATATATTAAAGCGTTGGTATTTCCATGGTTTCTACAAAATAAAAACGGAAATCGAGGGTAACGCGGGTATAATGTCAATGATAGGCGACGCACAGACACAGTCCATGTCATGGTTAAAACTGCTAATTTCTCTGGATTTAAACATTCTTAGAAACATTTGGAAAAAGGTAAGTACACAAATCAACAAAATATATAACACTGTTCAAGTGGTTTTTGGATATTTTGATCCAAAATGCCTACATACTGTGCCTTTAATATGAATTAATATCGATTCCGGAATTCATTAATATATATATATATATATATATAATATATATATATATATATATTTTTTAAAATCGTAAAAAAAAACGCGATAGTTAGGTGGATCATTTTCCCCTCCCAGCCCTAGTACATAAGTGTGTTTGGAGGGCTACCCGGGAAGCAGGTGGCAAGGTGCTCCGTCAGCGCATCTTGTGTGACAGGCTTGCGGGCAGAGTTCATGGCTGAGATGGCCAGACACAGAATCTCTCCCAGTGGGATGAACTGAGACTGACTGATGGGTGACATACTGATTGGAGATACATCGCCTAGAGAGAGAGAGAGAGAGAGAGAGAGAGAGAGAGAGAGACACACACAATAAAAAAAAAATTCAGTCCGACTTTACTAGAACATGTTTGTGTTGCATTAAAAAAAGGTGACATTTAAGGACCAATCAGTTGCCCAACAAGCAATCAACAAAATAAAAAACCCCTAAGGATAATTATTCTGAAGTTCAAGATGTCTTTAATAGTATTAATGTGGGAGCTGTTAAGAGAGAGAGGAGAAAAGAGGAGTTTAAGGCCAGGGAGGGGCGTGGAGCTTTCAAGATGCTATCCGGTCACAACAGTACTGCCCTACAAAGGCTAAGAGCAGTATCAGCAAAAACGGCAAACTGAGTAAAACAGCTTTTTGTGTTTTTCTTACACCAAATATAAGCATCCAATTAAATTTAACAACAACGGGTACAATTAGATAGATCAAAGGGAGGTGAATATTAAACATTTCGTTTTTTGACAGTCAGGCAAAATTTGGTAGTTTTATAGGCTATACTGCGCTTTGCCTTTGCATTACTGCGTATACTTACATGGCCATACAATAACATATAGCAGTAAGTGTAGCAAGTGATCATAATCACTTGCTTATATCATAAATCATAAATCACCAAAACCTTTGCACACAGCTGCAGCAGCTGCTTATAGTTGTCAAAAGTACAGTATATGTTAATTATAACCAAACTATTAAAATTATGTGGCATATTATGTAAACCCCCGTTTTCTTTTGTTTTTTTTATTGACCGTTTTCTCCATCTTCATTCTTTCTGATAAGCTGTGACTTTCCATCCCCTTTGGCATTATAATCATATTTTTCAAAAAACAAACAAACAAAAAACACACATTATTAGATTCATATATTTTAATTGTATCACAAAAGTGCTGTTTTTTTATGGCAACCATTAACGTATTGCTTTTATTTCAGTTTGGGATAGGTCTTCACATGTAATTACAAACAGTTTAAGTTTAATCATTCAGGGAATCAATATATCAATAAATTAGATATGAGCTATATACATATACAGTATGCTATAAAACCTGACTCATGCCACACAAAGGCAAACTGCAGTATCACAGTGAAACCAAGGCAGACTGCAGTACGGGCAGATACTGCATTCTGCCTTGGTTTCACTCTACTTTTCTATACAATACTGCAACTAAAAATGTAAATTTATATAAGAAATTTATTAGGTAGCCATATGACATTTTAACAGATTGTAGAGCAGATCCTGCACTTTTTATTTGTGCAAAAAATATTTTTTTTGAAAAGTTGAAGATACTGCTCTTAGCCTTTGTAGGGCAGAGTAGCATGAGGGTCATCCAGGGTGTGTGATCACGTGTTGCCAAATGTGACCTTATACTGACGACTCAGCGATAAGCCCCTCTGCCTGCGTAGGCAGAAAGACTTCAGGCCATGTGTCAATATTGATCCCAAAAAAGAGAAACACAGTTTAGAGCAGTCAAACATGTAATAATACACATAATAGTGTTATATATTCACTTTTTCATGAAAACTAAAATTCCCCTGGAATGACTTTTGAGTTATAATGGAATATAATAAAGAAATAAAAATTAAATACAATATTGGAATATTTTATATAATTTATGTATTACCCACTATTGTGAGATACTGTAATAGTGAGAACTGAGTCAGCATTATCTAAACCACTGCTGGCAAGGCAAAATTAATATTATGGATCATTTATACAGTTTTTTATATTGAAATTAAGTTCAATTTGGTCAAAGGAGAGGATGAGATGATATTACAATGCATAATTCTATAGCATTGTTCATAAAACAATCATAAATTGTACACTTTAGCAATCTTTATTGCTTGGAGATGATGTCCAAACAGATTAGCAGCTAAATAAACACTGATCAAGTGTCTGTTCACGTGCTTTGAAAGAAGCCAAAAAATATCTAAAGAAAAATCATATCTTTTACACTGAGGTTAAACTGTAAGCCTGAACAACTCCTTTAACCTTTAAAGATTATGTTATTCTTCGCTTCTTAGCTCGGCATGGTAAAAGAAAGCATAAAACTGGTCTGAGCCTAGCATGAAGGGCAACAAAGGGTCTGAAGCTGCGCTGCTAACACTGCAGGATGCAGATAGGATGACATCATCCACACGGAGCTGCTTCTCGTGTGTGTGTGTGTGTGTGTGTGTGTGTGTGTGCGGCAAGCAAAGGACCATCACTCAAATCCCAGCCTGCTGTCTTACTGTTCAAGCAGAGTATGTACAGACAGCAACGTGCTGCTCGTAACCTTCAAGTCTAAATGACTTAAGATGCATTCGTGACTGTAGGGGAGGCAGGGAGCCTAGTGTTGTTTTTGAGAGGTATCAGCATGTTAGAGCTAAATTCACTTGCTCTCCATTATGAATTTGATTGTTTTTACTTTAGTAGGGGCAGGAGAGTGGGTGTGAGGATGTGTGTGTGAGAGAGAGAGCAGAATGGAGGGAGGCGCAGAGAGACCCCTCCCTCAGCTCCTGTGCTGCAGCCATCAGAAAAGGCGGTTCTGATGATGGACAATTACCCAACATGCTCCACTCCACACAAAGACAGAAGAGGTGTGACCAATCACAAGCAAGCTTCATCCACACCTTTTTTTTATACTCTCCTCCAGCACTGCTCACTGACACACACACATACACACACACACACACACACACACACACACACACACACACACACACACACACACACACACACACACACACACACACACACACACACAAGCTAGTAGGTGGCCTGCTGAATTCGTTGTTATGGCAACGCATCCCAGTTGCTCTCTCTTGTTCCTCAGATGTGTGCTACTCCAGGATCTCTCTCTCTCTCTCTCTCTCTCTGTCTTCATTCCTGCTCTTGTGCTACACACTCAATCTTGTTAGTGAAAAATAGAGGAGAGTACGTTGGCTGGAAGACTAGCAAAACCTGCTCAACCACAAAGGCCATTTAGGTAAATAACCCCAATTATATACACACACACATCAACTCTTACTCTTGGAGTAGTATATTAATATGGAGTAGAGTATATAGATTTTATAAGGAGTTCATAAACATGTTCAAGATTAAAAAAAAAAAGAATCATGGTTTCAACAAGATTATTAGTACAACTGTTTTCAACAACGATAATTATAATAAATGTTTCTTGAGCAGCAAATCATCATATTAGAATGATTTCTGAAGGATCATGTGACACTGAAGACTGGAGTAATGACGCTGAAAATTCTGCTTTGTCATCACAGAAATAAATTAGATTTTAAAATATATTAAAACAGCAAACACTTATTAGAAATTATTACTGTTTTAACTGCATTTTTGATCAAATGCAGCTCTGGTGATGAGCATCACAGACTTCTTTCAAAAAGATTTTGAACCTTATTGACCCCATTTATAAGTGTAATAGTAAAAATTTTACCATGTTAAAATCCATTCCATAGGTTTTCTCTTTGAATTGCAGAGCAGAAAATACAGAAAAGTCAGTTGATTCCATCTGTGCCTGCCTGGTCATCATCAATAGTCATGGGAAACAGACAGCTATGACATTTATATCACAAACAGGACTATGAATAGAACAAACAAACAGCCCGTCCTGCAAAGAAACTTGCGCTTTATACAAAAACAGCATTAAACTTAATGTTTTGTTTGGGCTCTGAGAGACTCCAAGATGGTTTAAAAAGCTCAAAAAACATACTTAACATCATAGTATCAGGATGCTACTTTATGATTTATGTTGATTTTACGAAAACTGATTTGCAACAATTTAAACTAGATATAGACCCCAGATATAAAACATGAATAAAGCACTATAATGAACGAAAGCATTATTATTGATGTATGTACATTATTCATATTTTTGCATAGCCCTACACCGGTGGGGTCTCTGGGACCACAAACAAATAAAACAAAGTTAACCTTTGTTTATTATTCTCTCTCTTTCTGCAAAATGGGGGAAAGGGCTTAAATATTGTCACACTAAAATACAGCATTGAGTCTTTGTGCTAGCCGGCTTGTGTGGATGCAAGCACATCTAAGGTGACGTCATCCCACTGGGCGTAAGCATTTGACAGGAAGGGGGAAGAAAGAGAGAGAGAGTGAAAATGAGGTCAAAAGATGAGAGATAATTTACCACGTTATAACTTATAATCAATGTATCACAGCTTCTAAAATTGTTTAAGAATGTAGCACTTGCTGCAAACATTTAACAATAGTCAATGAAAATAGCAAACACTTCACAGTCTGAAATGTGTTAAACAAAGTAATTTATGATAGTTAATTTAACGTGGACTGATGTGGCTGGGGAAAAGACCAGCATCAAGTGTATTTTGTACTAAAAAGGGGTGGATATATTTTTCATGCTTTGTTACTCAATGTTTCAAGGATATGCATGAGCCTTTAACTATATGCTGCCTTCTAATTCACAGGGACCCTACGCAGTGTTCACTACACAATTGTATATAATAGATCTATGTCAATTTATAGAAAATATTATGTCATATTAGTGGTGGGCGATATGACCAAAATCTTATATCACGATATGAGTAATTTTATTTTACAATAACGATATATATCACCAATATAGTTAATTTTGCTTTAAATAAAGTTATGATATAAAAAAAAATGTATACCGTTGAAATTTCATAATTCTAATCACCATTTTCAATATCATTTAAAAAACCAATACTAGCCTAAATAAACCCAAGCTTACTGAAGACAAGCAAGCAGTAATAAAGAAAGAGCAAAGAAAACAAACTACAACAGAACAAAGACACAAATGAAATAGACTTACCTGAAAAACCTCATGCACTAGAAATACTACATAAAATGTATAAAGTAATCAAATGCATAAAAAAAACAATGCATAGTCTTTACTGTGTAAATTAAATATACATTTATTCTTATTAAAGTTACAAAAGTGATTCAGTCAAGAGCAGTGAGAGATTTTCTCTCTTTTATGTTGTTTGATTAGCATTAATAACGGCAGCAGGTCAATTTGGATCCAATATACTTGTGCATTTTCTTCTCAAGGCATAAATCACCTGTTTTTAAACCGCAATGCTAAAAAATGCATGCAAATAAGCTTTCGTGACCACGCAACGTCACATGAGCATAACTGCGATAGAAACGGTAGTAGGGATGGGCATGATTAATCGACGATCGATTATTGATCATTAAGAATTTCGTCGATCACGTTAATTTGTTATCGATTATCATTAAACTAATGCTGCTGCGTTGCATAGTGTGAGTGGAAAGTGAACGTGTTCCCCGGGCTGGTCAAGTTAGCGCGGAGGTACCTGTGCATCCCGGCAACGTCAGTCCCCTCAGAGCGGGTGTTTTCAGCGGCTGGACTGAAGCCTTGTTTACACTCGACGCGTCCGCACGAGCGCGAAGGTGAGCGCGGCAAAAATTACGTCATTGCGGTATTCGGTGTTTCACAGGCGAGCGCGTCGAGTATAAACGCCTCGTCTGTTTGGGGAGGTGCGCGCGCAGTCTGCGGAGACTCGCGCTGCAGAGCCAGGCGAAAGTGTAAACGAGGCTTGACGGTCAGGTTGCGGTCGCGTCTGACCCCAGATCATGTCATCAATATGCTTATCTTTCTCAACAAAAATCAGTAGACTGGTGTAGAAGTTGTATGTGAGTTACTAGTTATTTTTTATGAGGCTTTGTTAAGTAGCCTAGCCTTAACAGTTACAGTAGGCTATCTCTCTCACCCTCTTTCTCGACTCCGTTCTTGGATAGTTTTGAGTTACATTTGGACAAAACCTGTCAGATCTAAGTATTATTATGTTTTTGGTTAAGTTATTGTTTAAATGATTTGTTTTATTATTTATTATTTTGGAACAAACGATGGTCTCTGTTTAAGAACGCCAACTCGCAGCTGCAGGTTCCGTTGCTTTCGAGCACCGCAGCGCATATATCTTCAAGTTTAGCCTAGCCGAACGTCCAGTTTTACTGCCACAAGTGGATCATCTTGTAATAAAGATCTAATCGAGGAAAAACACGCTGTATTTTTGTATTTTCATTTTATTTTTAATTTATAAAAAGTTAAATCAATAATGAATTTGAATATTAAAATATTAATGATTAATCGATAGTCGATCGTTAATTCTCCCGACGATCGACTAAGAAATTTTAATCGAATGCCCATCCCTAAACGGTAGTAGTCCAAAATATCTACTGGTTGACAAATTTCAGTATACCAGTATATCGCCCACTGTAAAACCTCTACATTTAATAAGAGACTGTTGTGAAACTAAACCTGAGGTGAATCGAGCTGACTAAAAGTGCTAGACCCGCAACTCATTTTAGCGCATGATCTGGGTAAACTTCCCTCTCCACTTCCTGTGAAATGATTTACGTAGGTTAATGTATTCCCAATGCCATTTGCAGTGCTCTTCACTTTGAAAATGTACTCTTCCAACAATCTGGAACCACACTTAAAATGTCTTAATATCCTGTGAAGTCCACTTTGCAGTGCACTGTTGGGCGATTGATATCAATACAGATCTGGAATACTATTAAACAATATAAACAATAAGAAGAATTCTTTTGTCAACCATTCTGTTCCTCGCTACGGGCCGGCCTTTTAAATAGTAAAAGAAAACCAGGAAAATAAAATAAAATAAAAACTGTGATATTAATTATGATGAAAGGCCAGCTGTGCTTTACAACAAATGGGGAAAAAGAAACTTATATTTATATTCTGTGAGAGACGTCGCCAACATAACCTTATAATACTCAGGTAGAAGTTTGACTGAGGCAACACTAGGTGGAGGCAGGAATCCAAAATGTCAAAAACCAATGGAGGGGAAAAAAGAGAGCAGCAAAATGTTTTCTAACATAAATGTATTTTTTAATCTCATAACTAACACTATTCTAAGGCAGTCACTCTGTCTTGAATATTCAACACGTTTTGAATATCAAACAAATGTTATCCAAATCTATCTGCAGCCTGATCTTCCTGAATTACGTTATTATTAGAATCAATGTTGGATAATAAAGCTAATTTTCTAGCCTAATTCATACTTGAAAACGCTCAGTCAATTCAGGGGTGCTACCACACCACTGAAAGAAGATGGAGGCTTGGTCACCTGACTTATCTCCTTGGTGATCTATGATGTAAACCTATCACATTGAGTGGGAGCGAGTGAATGAGGCTCAGTGGGGCACAGATTTGTTACCTATTTGAAAAACATGCTTGCAGTCTTGTAAATTTTAAGGTTTGATTATTTTATGATCATTTTGAGAATGTTTGATTCATGAATGGCAAAAATGCTCATTTAAAAGTAAGGTTCCTCTTTTTTCTAAATAGTTTAATAGTGTAGAAACTTGTTATGAAACCTCAAGGTTCCATAGAAGACAAGATGTGTCCATGCAAGAGTGGAAAAGTGAGTCTACAAACATGATAAAACTTTCAACGACTGACAATGACTGATGATTTTCGAACTGAAAATATGATTTCTGTTTATCTAAACAATGCAATAATACATCACAATTCCAAGATTATAAGATTGTCGCTCAACAACCCAGGTACATCTTGTACTTTGTTAGCACTACATCTTAAAAAAAGTACAAAGAAACAGAGAAAGAAAGAGAGAGAGGGCCTACCTAAATCCTCACAGCTGCCCACTGAACGAGAGGTGACCTCATTTTTTGTGGGAGACGACACAAAAGATCTGTCTCCATGACAACAAACCAGAAAAAAAAAGTGTTTGCTTGTACACACCAAATGTGGCCAGCACTACCCTTGGAGCCCTATTGTATAGGCCATGCTTTCCACTTGTGCTGTGGCGCTGTTCACTCTGGGCCTGCAATAGTTGAGGCATAGATCAAGAGCCAAGTGCAAATCAAAATCTTTCAGCAAATGGATGAAACCACACATTTTTTTCTCAATCCCTTTAGGTGAAAGTGTGTTTTCTAGGTATAAACTTTCCATTAACATTCTACATTAACATTCTAAACTTTCCATTAAGATTCTACATTCCACATTAACATTCTAAACTTTCCATTAACATTCTACATTACAAAAGGCTTTACATACTACAAATCTAAAAATACGCCACATTTCTATACATCAATCAGTAAAGTATGACAGTCACCCTCTCCCACACATTCACCATGCCCACGAATTACATCACATCCCATATGGCCGCCCAGCAGCTTCAAACTAGTTCAACTCCACCCATAAGACACACATCCACACACACTCCCTCTCTTACTGATAGGTAGGTAATGGATTAGGGTCACCAGACTGACTGTCAGGACTAAAACAGGTTGTTGGACAGACTTAAGCCTTGTTTATGTGTAGCCATGTCAGAATGCACCACAAACAAATGCATTTAAATTTAGCAAAGCATGTCTCAGTGATGCCGAAAACATCTTGGTTACATCCACAGTATATAAATAGATTTATAAACCATCACTTTAAATTCATATTTAGGACATGTGAGTGGATTGGGCCATGTGACACATCTGGCAGTCAAAAGCAAAGCAGGACACTTGTCACAGGTTGCTAGAACAATGTCATTTTTTAGTAGGCAAATTTGATCAACCTCGTTTTTAAAATGATCAGTTTAGCCATTTTTAGACCGAACTGAATCTGAATTTTAGACCCAGCTTAATAGGGTCCTAGGCCAAGTTAAGTTTCAAATAGATGGGAATATTTTGGTCACAATTAGTAACTGAATCAGTTTTGTGAACCTCCTGACTAAACTGTACACAATATCTTTTGAAATTTATGGTACAAAAAGGCAGATTTGGTTGCCAAGAATTTACCATTAAATATATGGTGACAATGTTGGGATGGATATTGGTGTCTGTATATTTTGTGATATAATGTTAATATACCTATACTTGAACTACCAAAATAGACAAAACATTTTTTTTTCTGTAAAAATTAAATTTCTACAGTGTACTAAGCAGAATGTCAGACCCACTCTCTGTGTAAAATCATGCTACATTTGAAAGAAATTCAGTATGTAGCATACTGTATATGAAAAGTATGTTTTTGTTCTGTAAACATAGATTTTCAACATGCAACAGTACAATCAATGTCAATAAAATTCATTTTCAGCTTTAAAGAAAATGCTGCATGGCATTCACTAATAGTAACTCACAGTATGTTCATGTTGTTAGTACAGTAGCAATATTTCAAACACAACAAAAGAGTTCCCCGGAGCTACTCTTCTACATTCTAATTCTCATTTACACTTTCTAAACCACCGGCGGTGGGTCTTGGCATTACATGTGTACTAGGCTGAATACTTTTTATTCATCATTACACCAATGGATAAAGTATGATGAAGCAAAGCAGAGATATTGTGAGCGCTAGGCCAGCAGGGTTAATGTGCTGCTGCAGCTAGCCTAGCCTAGCACTGCCTCAGATGAGAGTATACACACTGTAGGCCACTACACTCCACTGCATTGACTTTCATTCTGCAAATCGTCGTAATGCGTCAAGCAACGTATGAAATTTATATATGAAGCATTTTATCTTTAGAACATTGGATTTAAATATCAACTTCAATAAAACATGCTAGTGAGTATGGATGTGAAATCTTGGACCAAAATATCAAAGTTTTTTTATTTATTTATTTGTGTATTAGCAGCCAAGGTCACCACGAGAGCTAAAATCAATGGCAGTCTATGTTATGCTATTGACTGGTCTGGCTAGCTTGTGCCAAAACAGAGTTCCGCCCCCTGAACAACCCACATTTACACTCAGATTATCTGATATTGAGAAAGAACTACACATGTAGTAGACCATGTAAACATCATTTTGGATATCTGTTAATGTTTACATTTAAATTTACTGTTTTTAAAGCCGAATTCTATTGAGAAAAAATTACATTTATTATTTATTAAGCTTTTTCGAATATTACCTTTCATGCAGTGTGTAATATAGCTGTTTATGAATGTAAAAGGTCAGCAAAGTTTTAAAGATAAAAGAAATCGTCTCCTAAAAGAAAGAATCGATTCTGAACTGCTGAGTCGTCAGCAATTCCAGTCTCACTTCCTGTTACACCTACGTAAAAGTGTAATAAATTTACATAATGCCAGCCTATGGTCTTCATTGGCTGCGCGCGAACAATGTCTACTTTGACCCGCCCTCAAAAACTATAGTTGTAGCTGAGACCTGGAAGAGTTCGGTTCGTGTTTGGATTGCGTCGAGAAGATGCTATTTTCTGTGCTGCGAATCCACTGTGCATGCACTTTAAAAGGATGAGGACTCACGTTGGAATTGATATGGGAAAAAAACAATGCAATTGTTACTGTTCGTATCATTGCATATACAAATGCTATAGAAGCCTCTGTTTGAAAAAATTTTCAACTTAACCAGAATCGTGCAATTCTTCTCCAGAGATCACGATTCTCCCATGATTCTGAACAGACAACTAAACAAAATAACACGTAATTTATTAGAGGTTCTGACAAAATGTTATTTGCTGCAGTCTATTAAAAACGTTTAATTAATCTGAATCAATTATTTTTTAAAAACGGTTTGAAAGAATGATTCAATGACTCGCTTATAAATATTTCACTTTTTTCATTCCTGGATGAATCAGCATTTTTGAACCAACCTCTTAAATTAATGATTCAAAGACAAATAAATTTTTTAACAGTCACTTGTCACCATCTACTGGTGTAATGATATAATTGATACAATCGTTATTTGAAGAGTCACGTTAATTTCAAAAGGGGATTTGCTCTATTTCGATCGTTTCGGTAGACATCAGTGTTTATATCCAAACTATATATAAACCAGTTCTTCTGTTTTATAATGAATGATTGTAACACAGAAATAATGAAAGTGTTAACTTGAAAAGACTGTTTGTGAAGCCGTTTCATACCAATACATACAGACTCACAAAAAGCAGATTCCAAGGTTCCGGTGTGAATTTAAAAGACAGGCGAATCGTTGTCATTTAGAAATGAGATCGCATAGGTGTTTGAATCAAGATTGCGATTATTTAACGATTAATCATGCAGCTCTACTCCGGAGCTAAAATTCCAACAAGCGTTGTAAGCAGTAGACTAATCACAACAGACTGGGCAGTCTGACCAATCAGAGCAGTAGGCTCGTGAAAAAAGGAGTTGTTTCAAAAGACTGAATCTTCAAACGAACCGTTTTCAGACTCTGAGAGAAATTAGGTGAAGTGCAATGTATATTATGAGAAAATTGCAGTTTTTTTTTTTTACCTTTGATAGTTGTATAGGAGACCTCAAAATAAGCAACCTAATAGCATAATAAGGGAACTTTAATAAAAATACTTAAAAGTCACTCACCTTCACTTTCATGACAAAATAAAAGCATACATCAAACATTATTCATTTTAGAAACATTGCAAAAAAGTCTCTATAGAAAATCCCCCATCATACAGCCACATAAAAAAGGGCATATAAAAACCTCTGATCCTGATATTCTGAGATATCTGTCTCAGAGGCAGATGCTGTGGCACTGAATTCCGAATTTAGCCAGGGCGAGAGTAGCCCTTGCCAAAAGCAGGCCATCCTCTGAAGAGAGTCTGGGGATGGAGTAGCAGAAATCATAAAGTATCTGATAGTTAAAAGACCAAATGCCCTCCAAGAAATATTTGAGTCAGGAAACATATGTAAACTTCACTCTTCCGAAACATAACTACACATGAGTGAGCAGTCATGGACAACATACATTTATGGTGTGCAACTGCAAAATTCAAAGACTTCAAAGTCATATGAGGATAGAAGGATTCAACATAACATGTTGGTGCTTAACATTAGCAGTGTCAAGCAACTCTGTAATGTTTGCTAAATTTAATTTATATTGCAGAGACACATTTATGTACATGTGCATTCATACCCAATTGGATAGCAATCAGATTGATCACAAAACACAAAGTGACTAAGTATACATTAAATACGTTGTACAGTTAATAAATAACTCAAGCAATTCAATGTCTTTCACAATAATCCTGAATAAAATACTTTTCTAGAAACTGCTCTAAAAAAGCGATAAAGAGAAAAAAAAGAAACAAAAAGAACAGTAAATGAACAGGTGGTTTTAACAGAAAAAAAGAGGAGCTTTTGCTGGAATAAAACATGGCTGCATAAAGTTATGCACAGCAATTAAGTAATAATTAATTTGACTTATCTAAACCAAACAGTATAGAAGAACAAGAGGCGAAACTCAATAGAACGTTCCATTGCAACAAAAGCGCCCACCAGCAGCGCTACGCTTCCGCCATTTTGGGGTGAAAGCGCCTCGGCAGTCCACTAGTTGATGTGTCGTTCGCGAACGAGCCGCTCTAAAAGCCGATTCTTTGAAAAGAGCCGGTCTTCCCATCACTATCCACTAGCTTTTTGCTGTCGCTATGGCAATATCAGCTGCTTTGTATTTTTTTTTTTTTTTTTTAAGTACATTAAAGATCAAATCCAAACTGAATGATGACAACACAGAATACAATCACTAGACTAGTGATCATCAAATCTCTTTTAACAGTTTATTTCACAGAATTAGACAAGTTTTCTACTTTTTCCCCACAAAACCTTTAGTATTAGCATTACAAACACAAACACAACATATAACAGTAAGTAAAGGACATGCTATATCAGATAATTGGAATGTTGGACAATAAATATATATAACAGCAATAGAATAGCTTTACAGTCAACTGTTTTTTTTTTCAGTACTATCTTATATTACTGACCGTTAAAGCAAGACTATGTAAACAAAAAAACACAGCCACTATCCATCATGTTCTATAAGATCATCATGTTTGTAGCATGATCCAGGGGATTAAAACGTACAAAATATATTTCAGGCCTAGTGGAGTTGGTAACTAATAATAGTAGTAAATGTGTAAAGTTGCATAAAATGGAAATACTCAATAAAGCAAGGAAAAACTACCTCAAAAAACTGTTATCTGTGCTGTTGTCCAGTGACTCCAGTTGGAATTTTCACCCCAAAATGGCGGCCGCGCTACCGAAGCGCCACCTAGTGGCTGTTACCAAAAAAGCATCAGAGTTTCGCCTCTTGTTCCTCTACGTATACTCTTTGTCTAACTGGGTCTACTGTAGTGGAAGACCACAAGTGAAAATACTTCTATTTCCATTTTATTTTCTCCTAATTTAAGGTTGTCTTGAAACGGAAATTGTTATCATCTTCCCCATTATGACGTATATCCAAAATGGGATATTTATTTTGTCCATCGGGAATTGAGTGGATCATTGGAGCGAGGTCATTTGCTATTGCTGCGATGTCCCTTGTGTCAGGGAACACTTCAGGGAAGAGAAGAGATGACAAAAGGGTACGTTTTTTGATGAAAGATTGCGATGGCACATTAATTAAAAAAAATGATGTACACAGATAAATAATTTATAATAAACACTGCAATATTACATTAAAAAAATATTGTCAATTTTGATTAACAGCTTTGTAAATTAAAAATATAGTAAAACATAATAATTTGTATGAAAAGTATATATATATATATATATATATATATATATATATATATATATATACACACTTTTCATACAAATTAATAATATATATATATATATATATATATATATATATATATATATATATATATATATATATATACATATATACATATATGCTGTATAGAAATGTCACAATGTTTTATTATTTTGGTATGAAAAATATTGATCATCCATGTTATCCCCAGCACAATCTGAGAATGTTCTAAAAAATCTTTTGGGCTTCAATGGAAGCAAAATATTTAATGTACGGAAATATGACCTTCTGTACAAACGAGTTAACATGGTCAGTCACAAATTTGCATTTGATTAGTAATAAAGAAAAATTGCTAAATACAGTATGCAAAATATAGTAAGTTAAATATAGTATATATAGTATGGACCTCATTGTATAGAGTAGTTTGATGAAACTGGACAAACCTAAGAGTGCTCAACCACAGTTTTCATTTTCTCATTCTCTTTTCTGAAGACCAAAAAGTTGGCTTACGACCCAGTGAATCTATCTACAGCAATGGGAACACTCTGTTACACAAACTTTGAGCTTCATCCTATGATAGAAGAATCTTTTAATTTCTTAAGTCAAATTTGTCCCTGATTCTCAACAATGTATAGTGGTCCAGTGTAACTGAAAAGTGAGGGAGTGGATATAGACGAGTACTCAGGGTGGTCCCTTCAGACTAGGCCTAGACTCTCTGCTGACCCACTTTCATCTTAAGACAAGAACAGTCTCACTCAGTAGCCAACACTACTACAAGCATAATAAGGAGGTGATGAAGATACAGTCATACTATATGTACAGCCCTCCATGTTACTGTAAGGATTTATTTAGTAACCTTCAGGCCTGAAACAAAATGGAGACCGGCGTTCTTTATGGAAAGGTCAAATATCGTTATATAGGACAGACTAGAAACTAACACTTCTTCAAATGGGGGTCAATGCAGAATCTTCACTGCATGCAGTATGTTAGCTTGCAGTCCTATTTCCATGGCCCAATCGCTCACCATCCCTCCCTCTCTCATGCTCTCATTCTCTTCTCAATCATCCCATGCAAATCCAGCATTCAGTCCCACTAGTAATGTCAGCATCTGGGATGTCCAGAACTGGGGTGGATATTTTTAGCCTGGTGTGATAGTATGTGTAGAAGAGAGAGAGAAAAAAAATGGAACGACAGTGCAAATCTGTGATGTGAGGAAATAATGAGATGGTCTATATTAAAATAGTTGTGTGTGTGTGTGTGTGTGTGTGTGTGTGTGTGTGTGTGTGTGTGTGTGTGTGTGTGTGTGTGTGTGTGTGTGTGTGTGTGCGTGTGTGCGTGTGTGTCTGTGTGTGTCGGAACAGGGAAACCAAGAGGCACTATATGAGGACATGCACGGCACGCACATCTTTCACACATGCATGTGTGTGTCATTATTAATGCAAAAGGTCCCAAAGGCTTAACTGAGTTCCTCATAGTGACTGGATGATTTCTACAAATCTATCAGCTGACTGGAGGCGGAGACCAACGGTTTATTCAAGCAGAGCCTCTTCTATCTCTCTCTCACATTACTACAGAGGCCAGGCTATTACTGCACCAGCATGGCCTCGTTCCTCTCCCACGCCTAAATCAGGGACTCTGTCACAGCTGGGTCGGTGCGTACGTGCGAGCATGTGTAGTTACTTTGAGCCACTAAGTACAGTTCAGTGAAAAACAGGCAAGCAAGATGAAACCATTAGTCAACATCAAATCAGAACTGACACTATTTACTTTCTTAATGCACATATTCTTATTGATTTAAAGGCGCAAGTTATGCAAAACAGAAAAAAATGGATGGCTTTGTAATATTTTATCTAGCGCTGGACCAACGCATTGACGTTATCGATTACATCGATATATAAATTAGTCGATTTGCGTGGAATGCGTTGATTTGTTGCGCTGTTTATGTTCCCCAATGATGGCGGCTCCTGGGAATGCTGAAAATCAGCCGTTATTAAAAAAATATTGAGTCCAATCTAAAGTGTGGAAATTTTTTAAACATATATTTTGTGCTTAATACGGCTGCGCTTATAAAGCATTCTGTTTTATACAAGCTGCGGTGTGTGCAAGGCTGCGAGACACGCAGCTAAATCTCTCAGCAACCGGTTACAATTTAACATTTAGCACTTAACGTTGTTGTTGGTTATTTCAAATATCTAATGGATGAACCCGCGCCTCGATTGGACTAATTTATTTAACTATGCGCTGTCAATCGTGGAAAAACTTCACGGTTTTATGGACACCCCATGTTTTATACTGTCGCTATGGTAGTTAGTTAGTCAGTAGTTATAATGTAGTTGTGACTTCAGCTGTTTGATCTTTAATTTCCTAAATAAACAAAACAGTTCAAGATTCACACTTGTAAGCAATCACTGCTGTAAATCCCAAAAAGTGACAGTGAATGCAGCCATAGTAAACACCTTTCCTAGGCCTACACTACAGAAATCTTATCTTTTGGGATAAATAATATCATTAGGTAAAAGATCATCCATAGATTAGTTATGGTTATTATTTATTGGTAAATTAACTAAAGGATTATTCAACAATTAGTTCCAGAACTAATTTTATCAAAACTCTATATAACTCTAAATAGACTTTCCTTTTCCGCTTATCAGGCAGCCTTTTGGATAATGTTAACCGATTATGTTTCATTGTTTTAGCAAACTCATATTCATTGCAATTCATTTTGGTATGAAACGCTCACTTTTCACCATCCAATCAATTCCTAATGCATAAAACTCAAACTTTTTTCATGGAATAAAATACAATATTTTACAGAAGTAAAAGTGGGTTGCGAATTGAAATTCACACTAATATTAAAAACAAATTTTCACACTGGGAAAATTAAAAATTTTTTGTAGGAACCCGTTTTATAAGATTTTGGTTTTGCTTGTAATGTAGGACACAGCAAAAGTTTCCACAGACACATAGAGAACAATGAGATTCAAAAGTTTGGGGTAAATCAAAAGTGACAAAAGTGATTCCAGGAAGAAAATGTATCGTGGTTTCCACAAAAAAATACTCAATTAAAAATGCTAAAAAACCAAAACTTACTTATTTTTATAGTACTTATACTACAAATTGAAGGCATATATTTATAATACTTATAAATCAATGCCATGCATTAGAAATTATATACTTATGTATAGCATAATTTTATTAGTATTCATCTAATGTTAAAATAATTACAAGCAGGTAAGTAGGCTCCCCTCAAACTCCCTTAACAGAACTTCATACCCGTTCAGTATTGAGGAAAGCCACTACAATCACACAGGATCCCACCCACCCCTAAACCATTCTTTTCAGTTAATGCCATCAGGTCGACGCTACAGAGTCCCACTTGCAAGGAAAATTCTTTCATTCCCATGGCTATTACTGAATAACCATATATAGAATACATCACATTTTTTTTGTATTTTGCACACGTCTGTACAGCTAATGTGGCTAATTGTCTTGAGTGTATCCATGTTGTATGTGTTTTTTTATGTCATCTGAGCCTGTGTTGTCAAAGGCAAATTTCTGTCACTTGTAATAGACAATAAAGTTTTTCTTATCTTATCTTATCTTATCTTAAATGTAGGGCTATAATAAGAGCACAGCTCATTGTATGCAGCTGGTCTCATTGTAAAATGGGTGGTAAGCACAGTAAGCTAACTTTAATTGTAGTAAGACCCATGAGGTTAGTCAAGGATTTATATTAGTCTGTACGTATACAATGATTACCCTGCTCTGACAAGTAATAGTAGCACAGTTTTAAAGATAATCTTGACACCTACTGTAAGTTGGGCACAGTGTAAAGCTGGTTAGTAAAATGACGCCCTCCTGAAAAGAACACAAGGCAGCAAAGGTGTTTTTGCTGCACTGATCCATGAATGCTGCAGTTATCTGTATTTTTATTGCAAAATCTGTTTTTCACACAAATTATTATTACTGGAGCAGATTATCGATTAATAAAGACTTATTTTTGCATGGCTCCTTGTACAATACTATGTCCTGGCCTAAAAACACTTTTATAGAGCCAGAAGTTTGCATCACATAACCAGCTCCATATGTATGGCATTTCTAAAGTAGTAAACTTGTTGAGTAGCTCGCCTGGTACAACACTGTACTTGCATTGCGGAGTACAAGTCCTTTGAAACACGATTTACGATAAAAGAACATGGCATGCTTTTGTATAATAGAGCATTAACCATTTAGCACCACTCACTACACATTTAACTCTTTACCCAACAGTGTTTTTTTTTTTAAGTTGCCAGCCACCGCCAGTGTTTTTGATCATTTTCACAATAATGTCATGGCCCTCAGAATATTTTGTGATAAGAATATCTGAACATCCAATAAATCAAACGAATCAGACTCTGCTTTAAAAAAAAAAACGTTTTAGTATAGCTTAATGCATTCCTTTTTTTAACAACACTTGCATGTGGGTAAGGTTCATAAAAAAGGCAATATTTTGAACAAAAAGCTGAGAAAATCGCATTTTTGTCAAAGACTACAACGTACATAAGCAAAGCTTTTATCGCTTGTTTCTGCTCCTTTTTTTGCCCGTGTTTTGATTCGGAGTTTCCCTAATCTTTCAGAAGTTGCGTAATAGCACCCTCTACCATATAATAGTGAGAAACAAAGCAGGAAAATTCTGTCAATGGCGGAGAAAGAGAGAGAGTAAATTTCCGAACTAACCTGATATTTACAATCACCAACATAATTAAACATTTCCAGATTCATGGTCATCTGTTTTAGATCAAACTGAACATTCTTTTAGCACCACTCACTGGACATTCCTTTCAAACATTTAAAAGAGTGTTGCAAATTGTGCAAGCAACATATCATTTTGCAAAAATGTTGCCTCAGGCACGTTTTTGCATTGAGCCTGGGTTGTAAATTTCTGTCTGTTTTTGACGCAAAACTATCATACGTCACTTGACAGCCATAGTAATGGAAAAGTGCAGCTCAAACATTCTCTTAAACATCTCCTTTTGTGTTCTGTTGTGGAAAAAAAACAGGTTTGGAATACCATGTAAATTATGATAATTTTTATTTTTAGGTGAACTTTCCCTTTAAAGAAAAAAGGGACAGATGGCAAAATCACTTAACTGTAAAGGAATTGCCACGTTAAAAAAGTGAGACCTGGAAAAAAAACATGATAATCTAGGTGTAGACACTTGTATCTGCCTCAGAGTACAGACAATTTAAACCACATCTGGTGAACACTAGTCTGCTTTGTGGCACTTTCCATGGGGTACAAAATAGGGTCCGATGAAGGTAAGAATACTTTTTCAGCAAATGGTACATAAAATGATGATTGTCAGTCTCAGAAGGTCAACTTACAATTTATATGAATGGTGTATTTTACATGGGATTTCAAATTTTTCAACCCAGTTACCAAAGATTAGGACAAAAGCAGTATAAAACAAATATAGCTGAATGGGTAATAATGGTGCATATTTTGCCAATATTAATCTACCACTCAGTAAAGTGGTTTAGGATGACTTCATTTCCCAATACCTAAAGAAACATTATTTGTTTGATCGTTATTCTCACAATAGTTTTAGTAACAGGGTTGTATGCTTACATTTTATGGCTGCTGTGACTACATTTTGTGGTAATTTACTTGTCTTCATGTCATGCTGTAGAAAATGGTGAATAAAATTAGTTGAATTTAAAAAGATTAAACTGAACTTCAATTCAACCGATTATGTAAAATTATGACAGTTGTATGCTTTTAATTGTTGGATACAGTTAAGAAGGTCAAGACCTTACATTACATAATATTCTTTCAAAATATATAATAATTTTTTCAACCAAACATGGAATATGTGCCTAAAATGATTTACAAAACATAATGGGACACCAAAATGTATCCTATTTGTGAGTGTTGCCCAGTGCGCTTAAAGCTAAGAAAACTTAAGATTTCTTCCTTTTCACAGCCTCTTTGCTAACTCACACCTTATAAACATAACACACACATGGCTAGAAAAACATACAAGCATATATAAATTGCTTTTGACATATCTGTATTAGCAACAACGTCAGTGGAAACTTTCTTTACCTCAACTATAGATCAATTAGTTTCTACTTGAGATGTGTCATCTTCCCATTTCACAATTGTGCTCCTCTACAGGCCTGACTAGCTCTCCAGCTCAATATTACGGACAATAACAGAAGACTCAACCAAAATGGAGAAAAGCAACCATGAATCCTGGGGCCATATCAAAATCTCTCTTTTTTACACTCGTACAACAGGAAAACCAGCTGCCAAAATTTTTATTCATGATGCTACAAACTTAATGCTGTAAAACCCTTGCTGGGACCAAAATGGAGGATGCATGCTTGATTCATCCTTTTCTTTCCTCATGTTGTTGTGATTGCTTCACCTCTATAGACTGCTTGAAAAGCTCCTGTCAATCAGCACACCAAACACAGAAACCTTACATCCCCAGTTAATCAAGACACATTGATGATGGAGAACGGCAGGTTACTAATATGCTAGGCTAACAAACATTTATGGCAGGGTTCCTCAAATCCAGCCCTGGAGTGCCACTGCCCTGCTGAGTTTATATCCAATCCTACTCAAAGACACCTGAGCAAGCTAGTCAAGGTCTTCGGAGTTACTAGAAAATTACAGGTAGGTAAGTTTGATCAGGGTTTGAGCTAAACTCTGCAGTGCAGTGGCCCTTCAGCACCGGATTTGAGAAACCCTGATTTACAACCTCTGGTCCAAGGTGAATCAGAGGTCCTGGGGGACCCACCTGGTGTCATGTAGCCCCTCGGAGAAGGAGAGATGTGGGTCGAAGGAGGGGGCGGTGGAAAGTGCTTATGGTGGTTGTAGTCCTTCTCACTGCGAGTGCGGATGCGCTCTAAGGCCCGCTCCGATAGATCAGAGCTGGGCCATGCCCGCCTGAAGTTGGTGCTGCGGGTCTTCTTCATGCCGGCAGGTTACCCGTGGCGGGGAGAAGGGGGAGGGGGAAGAGGGTAAGGGGAGGGAGGGGGTGGGGAGTAACCTGAGGTTCAGTCCCTCCCCCACATTGGCAGGGGACACCCCAGTCCAGGTATCAGGCCAGAGTCATGGTAAGGGCGCTCTCGCACATGCACCCGTGCATACGCATATACACACATACGCGCACGTACGCACGCGAACAGGGGGTGACACGTGGCGGCGCAGGCGGGCTTGCTCAGTGGTTGGAGGTGGGCGTGGGAGCGCTGGGATGGGCTGTCCTCTGAGGCATCACCCTTGGCTGGAACAAATCCCGCCGACCCCCTGCCAAACATCCGGATTCGTGTGCCACGAAGGGCACATTACATCGCCAGGCACTGCGGGGATGGGAGAAGTGGGGGACGGCAGGGTGGGACAAGAAGGAAAACGTGAAGCAGCGCAAAGACAATTCCGGACAATGCGTGTGTACCAAACACACATATGAGTTTAAGCAAGGTGCATCACGATGAAAGGATGGAGTGATGAAGGATGATAGAGGAGGGAGTGAAGATAGGGTATAGTGAAGGGAGGGAGGGAGAGAGAGAGAGAGAGAGAGAGAGAGAGAGAGAGAGAGAGAGGGGCCTGCCTGTCCAACAATAGCCCAATTCAGCACGACGGCGGCAGCCCCTCGGACAAGTCTGCTGAAAAACAAAAGGCCTGCCTGGAAAAGAGAAAACGCAAAGGGGGAGGGAAAAAAAGAAGAAAGGCGAGAACGGCCTCTGAGGTGACCTCGAAGCTTTGGTGATCTCAGTCCGCAGACAAGCCCTTGTCAGCCTCCCTCGTCTCCAGCTCTGCCACTAGCCTCCGTCGAAAACGACGACACGCGCGAGGGGAAGGCAAAAAAAACCACAACGAGGGGGAAGGTGGAAAAAATGGAAACTGCAGATGCAGAAGAATGGTCCTCCTCTTTTGTTCCGTAATTCCACAGTGAAGGAGGATGGCGGCTGCGAGGCTACATGCTCATTCACGCGACTACATCTTGTCTCCGAGGCTCCCTCCTCTTTCAATGCTGCTGCCGTCGCTGCTGCTGCTAACACTGCTGCTGCCAGCACCTTATGAAAGGGGTGTGTGTGTGAGTGAGGGGGGAGGCAGGAGAGCAGCAGAGCAAGCGATCGAGTGTGTGAGCGTATGGCAGAGGCTCTACGTGAGCGTGCGTGTTTCGAGTGCGATTGAGAGCGAGTTAGCGTGGATGGAAAAGAAACATGGGGAGAAAAGGACATAATAGCAGAGTTCATAAAGGAAATTAAAGACTGAATGGAAAACACATGCAGATCATAGCAGGTGTCCTAGAATAACATGTAATATAAAAATGTTTAAAACAAGTGCGTATCTTCTCCATCTTCCCCACGACCTGCTTTAGTTCTATGCTAATTGTACAAGAGTATTTGTTCTGTTCAAAAATCGTTACAAAACAGAGAAATGTGTAAAACTGAATAAACAAAGAATTGTGAAACTCATCCACTAACTCCATCAGGACACAATTTTATTTATTTAGACATTGTAATGACATTAAAGGGATACTGGACCCAAAAATGAAAACTCCCTCGTCATTTACTTACCCTCATGCCGTATGACTTTATTTCTTCTATGGATCACAATCTCTCTTTTTGAGTCTATTTATTGCAAATGGATGGGTCCCTCAAAGCTGACGCTTCAAACCAATCAAAATTAACACAATGGTAATCCATACGACTACGGTTGATGAGTCAATGTGTTCCTGAAGCAAAACGACAGGTGTGGGAGAAAAATACTGATATTTTAAACGTTAATAACTGATAAACAATCGCTTCCTGGCAACTGTCATACATGTGAGCACTTGACGTTTACAGTGTAAAAAGTTACAAATATCAGTATTAGTCTTACACAAACCAACAACTGGGGTCATATAGATTTCTGCCATGTTCATTTTGCATTGTTTTTGAAGAGTCAACCCATTCACTTGCATATGGACACAGAGATGGAATATTTTTCTAAAAAATCTCTGTTTGGGTTCCACAGAAGAATGAAAGTCATATTCATCTGGGACAGCATGGGGGTAAATAAATGATGAGAGATTTTTAATTTGGCGTTGGAGTATCCCTTTAAATGCAGAATAGCTGGAGAGAGCTGAATGACCAAATGCCTTTGAAGAACATAATTTGTGAATCATTATGCACTCAAATGTATCATACTTAATATAAAAATATGCTTAAAAATCATGAAATATCACATAAGATGAAGACTCCATATGTCTCAGTAGTATAATAATAAAAGGTAACACTTTATTTTACACAGTATCCTTGTTACACGTTACATGGACTCACTCTAGTAATTAGATTGAGATTATTAAATTATTTACTTAGTAAATTATGCATAATAACCAACAACTAGCCTCAAACCAAACCCTATAGTAAGTATAGCAATTAATATTACTCAATACTTATGTGTAATTATACTGACAAGGGTACCTTGAAAGAAAATGTAATCCCAAACAAATTTTGCATGTAGTGGGTCATCTCGTAGAGATCACATGACCAGAAAACAACTCCCTTTATTTTGGTAACCCTCTATTATAAAGTCACTTTCGCTCTTTCAATACATTAATCATGACTGACACTGCATATTGCATTTCTACAATGGCATAACCACTAACAAAACATACCTATTAAGATGCACTTAAGTAACTTGGTATTTTTGACAAGCCTAGTTGATATCCCAATAACAATTGAACTTGAATGCAGGAGAATCATGATAGCAGCAGAGGATGCATGTATGGGAGATGTAGTTTTGTGTTGATTTAAATCAAGAGGAGGAGGAGGAGGTTAGAGGCCAACTAAGCATGACAAAACACCAATGCCTTCCCTTCAAGCTGCTCCCACCCCCTCTGCAATTAAAATAAGAGAGAATGTGACCACAGCACAAAACTTTGTGCAAGAAGGTGTTACGGAGGCTAAAGGCTAACAACAAGCAAGAGGGGGTGTGACACAACATGCTGTGAACATGACCTCTGTGAATCAGCATTAAAAGTTGGAGGGAATTATTTTACAGTAATTTACAG
Source organism: Gila orcuttii (assembly GCA_026230005.1). NCBI lineage: Eukaryota > Metazoa > Chordata > Actinopteri > Cypriniformes > Leuciscidae > Gila > Gila orcuttii. The sequence goes on along the minus strand of JAPDVR010000002.1, from coordinate 23,896,430 downwards.
CAAAAAGTTAATCTTCTTCTTTTTAATCAAATGTAACACAAGCTCCGAACCTGTGCCTCCCCAGTTTCAGAATATTAACTCTACAGATGGTTTTGTTCTAGTCATGTATTTATACCTACCTACCCAGATTTAAATATCACAAACACAACATATGTGCTTTCTTGTAGTAATAATGGTAGCACTTTATTTTACATTCCCCATGTACATACTATGTACATATTATAGTAATTATAATAACTGTGTAATAACTAGCTAACCCTGAACCTACCCCAAAACCTATCCTTAACCCATGTAGATACCTTATATTCAGAGGCGGACAGAGTACACAGCTTCGTTACTTGAGTAAAAGTACAGATACCCCTTGCTAAATTTTACTCAAGTACAAGTAAAAGTACTACAGTCAGATGTCTACTTAAGTAAAAGTACTGAAGTACTTGTTTTTAAAAGTACTTGAGTATCAAGAGTACAAGAGTAAATTTTCTAAATATTGCATTACTACTGCCACAGTGTCAAGTCAAGTCATCTTCATTTATATAGCGCTTTTAACAATGTAGATTGTTTCAAAGTGGCTTTTCAGAGATAAACATATAATTTAAGGTAACAGAGATTGGTTTGGTTTTATAGCGGTTCTTGAATAATGTTATTTTCCAGCTAAAGTTAGTTTTGATTGATTCACTTCCGTCGAAATGATCATTTGTTATTAAATTAGGGGCCGCTAAGATGACGCCGTTCTCTCTAAACAGACTTTAAACGCGAACCTGTGATAAACGCTGATGGCGTTCACATGCGCATTAAGAATTGATTCTATAGTTATGTGTGTTCGAATATATGTGTGCAGGTTTGTAATTCCCTACAAACCATGCCTAAACAAACTACTTGTCTTTGCCTATAAATTTGATACAGAATTTTATTTTATCACTTCGGGGTAGGTACGCGAACCGTGCTTACATTTATATACAGAAACGTCCTACATGGAGTTATGAAAAATGTTAATGTTAATAACTTTGATCATCTAAAAGGAATCGAAAGTTAATTCAAGTCATTTTCATCTTTTTACCATGTTGCTTTATTTAACATTTCTCACTTGCCCACAAGGCAATGCACAATGGCAACGCTCTGACAAACCTCTGCTAGAGTTTTAATGGATTTTTTGCACCCACATTTGAACCCACATAAATCTGACCATGGAGTTTACTTTGGCGTCAGTTCAGAGCTGAAGGTGAAGGTGATTTGCTGATAGGCTGTCCCAATCAGTGGCGCCTGCACAATCCAATCACGTTCGAGAGGGAAACAACAAATTGAGGGTTTCCGAGATTTTTTTTTTCCTTTTTTTTTTTTTAGAAGTAACGGGTACTCACGGTTATGGATAGAAATGTAGTGGAGTAAAGAGTACAATATTTGCCTCTCAAATGTACTTGAGTAAAGTCATGAGTAATCCCCAAAAATGATACTCGAGTAAAGTACAGATCCCTCAAAATTGTACTCAAGTACTGTACTCAAGTAAATGTACTCCGTTACTGTCCGGCTCTGCTTATATTACCCAGTTCTTTCTTAGGTAAGTACACTGTAAGTACATGTAAGTGCATGTATTGTAAAATAAAGGGAAACTGTAACAATGTATCTAGCAAGAACATAACTGCAGAATATCACAATAAAATCCACAACAGCTGATACATTTAAGATGATACAACGGAGAGAGTCGTTTTGAAATTTCTGAACTTGTTCAGAAATTAATTACTTCAAATACACACCTACAAACAATATATAGGCTACATACACATATTAAAGTATGGATAATGTCTAATGTTTCTAATCACTGATATTTAGTTTTGATCATTTTACAATGAGTATAATCCTAACACACCATCTAGCGGTACAATAGTGCTACTATGAATCTCAGTTCAATATATGAAACAAGTCAAAACAGGAAAATTGTTCATCTTCTAGCATATAAACACATGACAAGTATTACTAGTCAAACTGACTTTGTATTTTTGTACACTACTGTTCACAAATTTATGGACAGTAAGATTTTTATTTATGTTTTGAAAGATTTCTCTAATTTTCACTAAATTATGCATTTATTTGAAAGTTTTTTTTTTAAAATTAAAATCCGTATTGTAAAATATCATTAAAATTTAAATTTTCTATTTTAATATATTTTAAAATGTAATTTATTCCTGTGATGGAAAGGTGAAATTTCAGCATCATTACTCCAGTCTTCAGTGTCACATCCTTCAGAAATCATTCTAATATGCTGATTTGCTTCTCAAGAAACATTTATCATTATTACCAATGTTAAAAATGTTGTCTTAAGTGTCTTAAATGTCACTATAGATTCATTTAATGTATCATTGCTGAACAAAATTAAAAATAAAATAAAATTGTACTAACGCCAAATGTAAAAGTTTTATTAAATAATAAAGTACTAGCAGCATTAATATTAATATTATTTAGTGTTAGTGTGAGTATGTGTGGGTAATGCAATTCAATAGCCCAATGTCAACAAAACAAGTAAAATAGTAAATCTACTAAATAGTAAATACTCCTCTTCCCTTATAGACTGAGGCCCTTCAGCAGGTTCAGCTCAGGTACATTTTAGGATGAAGGCCTTGAACCTCTTCCTCACACGTCCTATGCCTGTCTCCCTGCTCATCAGCTGAAATCACTAACTATCCTGCTTGGCTGCGCTGCGGACTGGAGGACGGGGGATTGGATTAGAGAGACAGTGTGAAGAAAAAAAAAAGTGAAGGCGAAGCTGCTCTGGTTCATTCATACAAAAGGGAAAGGGGGGAAAAACACCAGCCATCTTATTTCTGAGCCGCAACAGCAGCCGTAACCATGGCGACGTTCCTTGATGAGCTCATAGGCTCTGCAGTAGGACATCTCTGAAAGGTGAATGGTGGAGAGTAGACACCGCTGAAAATATGGAGAGGGGCTGAGGAGGATTTGATTGCTTTTTAGGAGCCATTTTTAAATCAATAAAAAAAGTAACCTATTACCTATACCAACAAACTGATCTCTCTCTCTCTCTCTCTCTCTCCCTCTCCCCCTCGCTCTCCCTCCCTCTCTCTCTCATTTATATAGCTCTGGATAAAAAATTAAGAGACCACCGCAAAATTAGCAGTTTCTCTGGATTTATCATTTACATGTATCTGTTTGAGTAAAGTTAACATTTTATATTTATTCTACAAACTACTGACAACATTTCTTCCAAATTTAAAATAAAAATATTGTCATTTAGAGTATTTATTTGCAGACAATGACAACTGGTCAAAATAACTAAGAAAAAGAGATGCCATGTTTTGAATAATACAAAGAAAACAAGTTTATATAAATTTTTAACAATATAATACTAATGTTTTAACTTAGGAAGAGTTCAGGAATCAGTATGGGAACAATGTCAGACCAGAAAGAAGCATGTTTTCTTCCAGGAAAACCTTGTACTTTGCTTGAGTCACATGTCCTTCACAAAGACAGATCTGCCTGATTCTGATCTTCTCTGATGACTTCAATTTTCAGCTGGTCCTCTAATGGTTAGACAGAGACCTAAAGAGAGCCTACAACCTACAGTCTTTTGCACCCGCAGTATAATTTGGTGGAGGATTGGTAATGATCTGGTGGTTATTTAGTAAGGCTAAGATCGGGCAGATCTGTCTTTGCGAAGGATGTATAACACAAGCCGCATACAAGATTATCCTGACAATGTTCCCCAACATGATCCCGCAGGACAATGCTCCAATCCACACAGCCAAGGCCAATCAATGTGTGTATGGAAGACCACCAGAACAAGACCCTGTCATGGCCATCACAATCTCCAGACCTTAACCCCACGAAAACATCTGGAATGTAAGCAAGAGGGTCACCAGCTATAAGCTGCTTGAATTTTTTCACCAGGAGTAACATAAAGTCGCCCAACGCATGAAAGTTGTGATTGAAAGTCAGGGTTATTCCACCAAATACTGATTTCTGAACTCTTCCTAAGTTAAACATTAGTATTGTGTTGTTTAAAAATGAATATAAACTTGTATTCTTTGCATTATTCGAGGTCTGAAAACATGGCATCTTTTTTCGTTATTTTAACTAGTTGTCCTTTTCTGCAAATAAATGCTCTGTATGACAATATTTTTATTTGAATTTTGGAAAAAAATGTTGTCAGTAGTTTGAAACTGCTAATTTTGCAGTGTTCTCTTAATTTTTTCCAGACACACACACACACACACACACACACACACACACACACACACACACACACACACACACACACACACATACACACAAAATAAATCATAACATATAAAATAGCTCAAATATAATTAAAATCACCTAGTTATTAGTTATTGTGTTGTCTCATTATTCCTCGGTTTTCAACAGTTTAATTGTTCAGTCTCAACTTGATCTATCATGTGTCTGAACTATAGATTTTATTTTATATGTTTAATTGATATAATATCTTTGTGAAGCTATATTAACGTGTTAAAATGGTTACAATATAATCATTAATAATGAACTAAAATGTTATTTTTACCATTTTATTTTTTCAATTAAAATTCTACCTACTATATTTAAATATATATATCACTCACAAGACAAACCTCCATGATTTATATTAAAACACTTCTAGAGGGCTGGATGCAGATGGAAATTATACTCCATGCCTCTAGATGGCAGCAATGCATCAATCCATATCATGAGCTTATTTCTGTCACCCAAGCAGGTGGAGCATACAGCTTGATCAATATAAATAAGCCTTGTATAAACAACAGAGTAAGACACCACACAAATTCACAGTCAGATTACTTTTTCATGTCACTTTTGACAAATCACAACAGTCATAATATTATACTATGAAGTAGTATGAGAACAAGTTACATTGTGATGTAATTGTCATGTAAATTAATTAAATGAATATTTAATAAATTACAATAAAACTGAAATTATGCTGCATGTTTTACTTAATTACAAATCAATAAATCAAAATAGGATTGAGCTTGATATAAAAAAGTTGAATAAAGAAATAAATGAAAGAATGGCCTAAATGTAATATTCTAAAACTCCACAAACAATAACACATTTCTTTCTGTCATGAGTGTCACTAATAGTGCACACAAACAGTTCCACAAAACCATTCTAATCCAAGTTGAAATTCTTTTAACGGAGTGTGACCTCGACAGTTGAGTTTTACAAAGGCCTGCCCTGAACAAACACTGCACAAATGCTCCATTTAAATAGGGAATGAGACGGCAAGACTTGATTACAACTCTATAAATAGTGAAGAAAAAAAGGAATTTAAAAACTTTAAATGGGGGGGGGGGTGCACTGGCATGATATCAAACTTTTTTTAAGCTCCAAAACATTCAACAGGGTGTAAAAAGGAAGCTTACTAAAGGAAAATTTAAGGTTCTTCATTAAATTATTTGTTTCTTGAATAAACCTATTGAGCCCTAATAAGAGAAGACACTAAGTGGCAGGGGCAGCTGCCACTCGACCTGTCACTCAACCCGTCACCGCTAGGGCCAGCTGCCACTCGACCCGTCACCGATATATGCGCCTGCCACTCGACCCATCACTGGTATACGCGCCTGCCTCGGATATATGCGCCTGCCACTCGACCCGTCACAGATACAGGTCCTTCTCAAAAAATTTGCATATTGTGATAAAGTTCATTATTTTCCATAATGTAATGATAAAAATCAAACTTTCATATATTTTAGATTCATTGCACACCAACTGAAATATTTCAGGTCTTTTATTGTTTTAATACTGAAGATTTTGGCATACAGCTCATGAAATACAACCCAAAATTCAAAAAATTAGCATATCATGAAAAGGTTCTCTAAACGAGCTATTAACCTAATCATCTGAATCAACTAATTAACTCTAAACACCTGCAAAAGATTCCTGAGGCTTTTAAAAACTCCCAGCCTGTTTCATTACTCAAAACCGCAATCATGGGTAAGACTGCCGACCGGACTGCTGTCCAGAAGGCCATCATTGACACCCTCAAGCAAGAGGGTAAGACACAGAAAGAAATTGCGGCATGGCATGGAGGCAATCAGCCTGTGGCACTGCTGAGGTGTTATGGAGGCCCAGGACGCTTTGATAGCGGCCTTAAGCTCATCCAGAGTGTTGGGTCTTGCGTCTCTCAACTTTCTCTTCACAATATCCCAAAGATTCTCTATGAGGTTCAGGTCAGGAGAGTTGGCAGGCCAATTGAGCACAGTAATACCATGGTCAGTAAACCATTTACCAGTGGTTTTGGCACTGTGACCAGGTGCCAGGTCGTGCTGAAAAATGAAATCTTCATCTCCATAAAGCTTTTCAGCAAATGGAAGCATGAAGTGCTCCAAAATCTCCTGATAGCTAGCTGCATTGACCCTGCCCTTGATAAAACACAGTGGACCAACACCAGCAGCTGACATGGCACCCCAGACCATCACTGACTGTGGGTACTCCAGTGCTGCTTATCTGTAGCCCAGGTCAGGTGCTTCTGCCGCTGTTTCTGGTTCAAAAGTGTCTTGACCTGGGGAATGCGGCACCTGTAGCCCATTTCCTGCACACGCCTGTGCACGGTGGCTCTGGATGTTTCTACTCCAGACTCAGTCCACTGCTTCCGCAGGTCCCCCAAGGTCTGGAATCGGTCCTTCTCCACAATCTTCCTCAGGGTCCAGTCACCTCTTCTCGTTGTGCAGCGTTTTTTGCCACACTTTTTCCTTCCCACAGACTTCCCACTGAGGTGCCTTGATACAGCACTCTGGGAACAGCCTATTTGTTCATAAATTTCTTTCTGTGTCTTACCCTCTTGCTTGAGGGTGTCAATGATGGCCTTCTGGACAGCAGTCAGGTCGGCAGTCTTACCCATGATTGCGGTTTTGAGTAATGAAACAGGCTGGGAGTTTTTAAAAGCCTCAGGAATCTTTTGCAGGTGTTTAGAGTTAATTAGTTGATTCAGATGATTAGGTTAATAGCTTGTTTAGAGAACCTTTTCATGATATGCTAATTTTTTGAGATAGGAATTTTGGGTTTTCATGAGCTGTATGCCAAAATCATCAGTATTAAAACAATAAAAGACCTGAAATATTTCAGTTGGTGTGCAATGAATCTAAAATATATGAAAGTTTGTTTTTTATCATTACATTATGGAAAATAATGAACTTTATCACAATATGCAATTTTTTTTAGAAGGACCTGTATATATGCGTCTGCCACTCGACCCATCACCGATATATGCGCCTGCCACTCGACCTGTCACCATTATACGCGCCTGCCTGGGGACCCGCCACGGATATATGCGCCTGCCTCTGGACCTTACACAATATAGTAGATGTTTTTTAAACGTAATGCAGCGCGTATCCCCTGTAGCTTGCGGGCAAGAACGCAAAATTGGTTAGTATTAACTAAACGCTTTTCACCTGCCTTACAGCAGACAGTAAAATACTGCCCTTGTTTGCATCTTATCTTAAATTTTATTCGCTCTTTTTGTTCATAATGGAGCGAGCATGTCGGCTCCACCTAAGTGTTGTGCCAGCCACAACTTAGCTTCGCGCCTGCCTCAAGATCTCTCACTAGCTACGTTTACAGGGCCGGTGATTGCTGTATAAACGAACTAGGCGATTGCCTAGGGCGACAAATGTGTTGGGGGCGCGATCATCCTAGGGCGCCCCCTCAGCCACACGTTTAATTACTTGTCAACCTGATTATTAGATTGAATTGATGATTATTGTCGATCATTTCCTAATGGGGGATATGGGGGGGGTTGCGTTACGTTACGTTAGGCAAGGCTGCTGGCGCGTTGATCGAAAATGAAGCGGTCTAAACCCTCTGGTGCACAGGGATGAAAACGGAGAAAGGAAGAAGATTTTCCAGTATAGAGGTAAGTCTTCTCATCTCAGCCATTAAGGTGTCAAACGAAATAAATGTACTTACTATTGTGCATCACCTTATTGGACGTTTCATTGCTGTCACTAAGCTATCACTAGCTAGCTAGTTACTTTGCTAGTTTGCTACGTATTACTATCAAACGTAACTTCACTGATAACCTACATGGATATAAATGTCAAAAGACCAGTATCTGGATAACATATGCATGCTAGTTATGAAAAGTACAGTTGCTCTCTACATTTATTATAAATGCAAGTTCTGTTTAGTGAGTTCACAACTAGCAGGTGCATACATACACACACAGTAACCATTATGTTGATAGTGGTGGTGTTCACCCTTCTGTACAGTTCTCCTCCAGGAATATACTAAAATATATATGTGTTGTTTGTTTGTTTTTTGTTTTTTTTTTAAATTGGCCATGGCCAGATGCACTCAGGCAATATTTGCAGAGGTCTCAAGTAAAATACCATTTGATGATACCATCAACGAACCACCCTTCCAGAGTCTTGTCCCGTCGAGACCACCCTTCTAAAACTTCACATCAGTCCTGCCAAGCCTGAGCTTCACGTCAGTTCTGCCGAGCCAGAGACTGTTCACGTAATGCCTGCCGATCCAGAGACTGTTCACGTCCAGCCTGCTGAGCCAGAGACTGTTCACACCAGGTCAGCCGTGCCGGTGTATTCGGACAAGATGGCCGCTCCGCCTGAATGCCAGACCTCGGCAAAGATGACCGCCGCCTCAGTCCTCAGCCACAATGGCCGCTGCCGCTTCGCTGCCTGAGCCCTCTGCCAGGATGACCGCCGCCAAGTCAGAGCCTGTTCCTGTCCCAAGACATGTTCCTGTTCCCAAGCCTGAGTCTGTTTCCGAGCCTGAGTCTGTAATGGTTCCTGAGCCTGTTCCTGAACTCCCACCCAGCCTCCCTCTCCCACCTCCTCCCATCATCCCTTCCTCAACCACGCTGTCGCCACCTCCTGCCAGCCCCACAGCTCACCCACATGGCACCTTCAGTGAGGTGAGCTTGCGGGTCTACCAGTGTTCAGCTCCAGCATGGTCGGTGGATCCCTGCTCTCCGCCTCCGGCCTCCGCGACCAGGACTCCACTTCGGCCCGTCGGTCCATCAGCTCAACCTTGGCTCCTACCTCCCTCATCTCCACCGTGGCCCATCAGTCCACCAGCTTCGCCGGGCTCCCTCGTCCCTCCAGCTCCGCCTTGGTCGTTCGTCGGCCTGCCCTCGCCTCTGGACTACCATGCTCTGGCTTCGCCTTGTCCCTTCGTCCCTCTAGCTCCGTTGGGCTCCTCACTCTCTCCAGCTCCACCTTGGTCCTCTGTTGCTCCGGCTCCACCGCAGCCTTCTTGATCCCCGCCTGGGCCGTCGGCTGTCGGCTTCGCCATGTCCTTAGGGATCCTCTGCATCGCCCTGGCTCGTCGGCTCTCCGGCTCCATCCGGGTCTCCACTTCCACATGCTCCGCCTCCATCAGTAGGCCCCCTGGAGTCGTCAGGCCTTTCTCCACCATGGCTCCTCCTCCTCCTGAACTCCCTCCCTCCGCAGTTTGTCTGTCTATGGCACAAGGTCGCGCCTTCCGGGAGGGGGAGGTACTGTCACGTGTCAGTGTTTGTTTGGACTTTCAGTTTGTATTTTGATTGGTTCCTGTTCTCCTTTGTTCTTTTCCTGCCATTCCTTCTTATCCATGGTTACTGTCATTATCAGTTCAGTTGTGTCACCTGTTTAGTCATCCTCGTCATCTGTATCACCTGTTTTCTATTAATCAGTGTCATCTGTGTTTGTATTTAAGTTCCATCTGTTCAGTCAGTGTTTGTCCGATCTCCGTCTTATTTAGTGTGTGTGTTGCTACCTGTTCTGCCGTCCTGTGTTTCATTACAAATAAATCTTCGTATTGGAAATATATCCTCGTCTCTGTCTGCCTTCCTGCAACCCACCGTGACAGGTGTGGGGTTGTTTTTCAGGGGTTGGGCTAGGCCCCTTATTTCCAATGAAAGGAACTACCAAGACATTTTGAACAATTTCATGCTCCCACCTTTGTGTGAACAGTTTGGGGAGGGCCCCTTCCTGTTCCAACATGACTGCGCAACAGTGCACAAAGCAAGGTCCATAAAGACATGGATGAGCGAGTTTGGTGTGAAGGAACTTGACTGGGCTGCATAGAGTCCTGACCTCAACCCAATAGAACACCTTTGGGATGAATAAGAGCGGAGACTGCAAGCCAGGCCTTCTCATCCAACATCAGTGCCTGACCTCACAAATGCACTTCTAGAAGAATGGTCAAAAATTCCCATAAACACACTCCTAAACCTTGTGGAAAGCCTTCACAGAAGAGTTGAAGCTGTTATAGCTTCAAACTGCAAACCTGCCAAGTATGAACACACCATAGACATAAAGGTTAAACCAAAGCCTGGATGAGTAAGAGCTAGAAATTTATACCAACAGTCTAATGTAAAATAACAGAAACTCTTCTTAAGTATTACAAATATTTAACATTCAGATATTCAAAGTAGTCACATTTTCATACAATTTGAATGATCTCAAATGTGTTGGTGTGACAATTTATAAAAGAAAATTTACATGATCAGAGTTGTTTTAAAGTTACTCAGCAGAACATTGTGGAGGAATATAGAGCCTCAGCTGACAAGCCCATTGACCCAGGTCACAAATCCTGACGAATATAAGAGCTTGAAGGGCCCTAATTAATTTTAGAGGTGGGAAATCAAAGATTTAATTGACCACTATCACCTGTTTAATTGACCACTATCACCCGACATCACCAATGGTAAACAGCTTCTTATTTCAATGTTTGACACAACACTTGGTTAATGTCAGTTTAAGATGATTGAGGCCCAGATCTGTTAGCAAAAAGTGTGTTTAATAAAAAAATACAATGAACACACAATTTTTCTGATCAGTTTGACATTTTCATCCACAGTAGATACTCCATCTGTCAAACTATTTGCTTGCATCCAAATGTCATCCACTGTGATTTAGGACATGGTTTTTCGTATACGTACATTGAGTACATGAACGTTACAGATGAACCATCAATAAACAAACCATTAAGAAACTACAACCAGTCCAGTACTTATCATCTGAAGATCTTTTTATGAGTCAATGAAGTATATCTGTGTACATGACAAAGAAATCAAATTCATGCTGGTTTTACATGGTTTTAAAAAAACTTAAAGAAAAGTTACAATTTAAAGGTTTTCAATTGAATAAAATGCCATGTGGCAACCATCAAGCAAAAAGTAATACACATTTTCCTAAAACTCTAAATACATGTGAGTGCACATATCTTAATTGTTTTCAAAAAGGTTTTAAATAATAATAAAAGATTATGCCATACTTAAGGTTATCTCATACTTATGAGTTTCTTTCTTTTAATGAGGCTTTTATCTTCATTATGATTTCAGGAATTTGTATCACCTTGACATAAATTAATAGAAATGACAAAGAGTGTCACGTCAATGTCAGTGACAATTATATAGATAACATATCCAATCTCTTCAGATTGTTCACACCAGATTGTTCTTAGATATGCACTAACAGTGTGATCAAGTCTGCTAAATATGTGTCAAAAATTATTCATATTGCTTTTGAAGCAATAGTATGACACAAAAATATATATTTTTGTATACCACTCCATTAAAGCCTTAAGACTTAGCATTAATCAGAGGAACACACTGAAAGAAGTGTTGCTGACTATTGTCTTTATCACAAGTAATTTCCCCCTTTCAAAGCACTCTATAAATGTCAGAATAACATTTCAAGTGGCAACTTGCCAGGTTGTAGAATCTCCACAGGCTGTCCTTCCTAGTACAGGTTTGACTGAAAGGCATGGCTGTAAAATGGCTTTTTACACATGAACACAAATTTATTTAAGAACGCAAGAAGAAAGCATTAAAAAGGAGAAGGTTTAAAGCATGAATGGGATAAAAATAATACTATCAAAGCACTAGCATATTTATTGTGTTGGCTGGAACTTTAGAGAATGACTGCACCCCTAAAGCAAGACAGAGCAAACAACTGTGAAATGAACTGAGATGAATTTGTGTGAAACTTCTCAAAGTTCTCAGGGTCGCTTGGGAGTGACTCTACACACACAGAAGATTGATAAGAGTGTGCAAGAATGGTATTAGTGAGACGACACTCAGCAAAGTTCTACCAAGGTGACACATGAGGGAAGCGGGAGCGGGAGAAGGTGAAGAGTGCAGGTTAGGCTCCAGGCTAAAGGAGAGATCACAGAGATCACTCTCAGATCTCCTTACAGGCCAAAGATCAAAGCCACAGCTGGGCTTTCAACCGGAAAACTCATCAAAAGTCTATTTGCCCAAAGTGCAAGCTCAGATATGTACTGACATGCTAAAATACATAGTAAATTAATGAAAACAAAACTTCAAATTATAAAACTTAACATTGTTTGGCTGTTTTAGGACCACTAATCTTTATTTGCCGAATTTATGCTGCTAAGTGTCATCAATATCAAACTGTCAATCCAACAGTTGGATGAAATGTTCTGACGAATAATGCTATCAAACTAAATTTGCATTTTTATAAGGGTAGGTTTAGGGCAGAGGTAGGTATGGACGTTAATAAAGCCTCAAAGCACAGGCATATGATGTTGGTAGCACAATCTGATAGTTAGCATTTTTTGCTATCGAATTGTGCTACCTACTCTTTTAATGGGAGGAGTGAAAGAAGTAAACATGAAAGAAGTAATAGGCTAATTCACTTAATTTCACTGTAATTGTAATTTAAAGTGTGACCCTGTGTAATTTAACTATATTATAACCTAAACCCTAAATTATAAATTTGAATATTAAAGTAAAAATGGAAGTCAACCACAGAAAATTCACGTCACATGTAGCCTATATATGGATATTTACGGTATAATGGGATTATTTGTAAAAATAAATAAATAAATAAAAACCATTAGCAAAACTGTTCAGCGTTAATGATATATTAACATAAATTACTAATAATATTTTTAATACTACCTTTTTATTCATCTCTCTGACTAATGGTTTTTCAGTTTTTGCTATCCTTAAAATCATTAAAAATTGCAGCTAAGGTCGGAGCCATAGCCATGTGGGCAAGTGCTCTGACATATGGTGCGGTTGCACTTCGGGCAACCCGAATACAAGTCCTAAGCTTGAAGTCCTTTTAAACAATTATAATGACAACGTGTTCGTTCATTGTCCAGAGAAGTACTGCATGGCCCCCCGACTGAGCCTGGTTTCTCCCAAGGTTTTTTCTCCATTCTGTCACCTGATGGAGATTGGGTTGCTTACCACTGTCACCACTGGCTTGCTCAGTTGGGGAGACGTAATATTCAACAATATTATTGATTTGACTGCACTGACACTATTGGATGAGAACTGAACTGAGCTGGATTATGACATCCCTATTTTTCTGCAGAACTGCTTTATATGAAATTAACTAATTTTATAATTGATAACAGAAATGAATCAACACTGAACTGACTTCAGCTGAACAATGACACTATTTTCTTTTAGAACTGCTGTATAGAGTAGACTAAATTAACTCTGCTAGCATCATTGAATCATTTTCCTGTTATCACTGTAAAACTGCTTTGAAACAATCTGTATTGTATAAAGCGCTACTAACTTTTTGTATTTGTATTAAATAACTTTTGCACAAAGCTGGAGCCACCTCACTAGTTGTCAATGTAAGTCCAAGACGACTGTCATATCACAATGCACAAAAAAAATTACATTACTGAGTGCACCTAATGTTTTTTATGCACCTAATTTAAAAACTAGTGTAGAAGTAAACTGAGCAGTTTAACATGCATGGAAATTTGCGCATCTGTACTTGCGCCAGGTTTGGTGTTGAAGATAGAAGTGGTAGATTTACAATGAGGTGTTAAAAGTGAACCTACACAGGCATTACAGTCCCAAACACCACATCAGCCAAATATGCAGTAAAACACCACAGAGAGCACAACTGAACATGACTTACTGCTGGCCTCTCCCACACAGACATGCACAAAATGATTTACTCTCTTTGGATGATCAGGTGTTATCAACACACCTGATGACACATCTAATAAACCTTTACCCCTCGGGAGCTGGGGAACAACAAGCAAGTGGAGGCACACAGAAGGTCAATCACACAATTTAATTATTTTTTATTCTGGTATATTGTTTTCCCTGGTATCTTTTTTATTACATTAACATTATTATATTTCAGTTTATTTTATCAAACAAGGATGTTTTATTTGCTGCTGTGCCTTTAAACGTCCTCTTGACATGAGCTACAGTGCTTATTTGAGACATAACTCATTATATTTGATCCGATTCTGTGAAATGCACCAAACAAATAGATAAGATTGGAGTTAAAATGATCACTGGCATTGTAAAATAAACTTCTCCTCTTTCTAATGTTGGGATCCTTCTGTAGGATGTGCAGAGCAGCAGGTGCTACACAGCCATGAACATTTAACTGCTTATTACTCCTATTGTTAGTTCGTCTGCTGTTTATCCTGCTTCCACTACAGCTTGGACTCACTGTTTAGGCAGGCATTTGTAGGAAACAAAACTTTTTTGTACATTTGGGTGGATGCTGAAACATACAATATGGACACAATAGACATACTAACAACATCTAAGATGTAAGCAGTATTAGTATTTAGATAGATGTAAAATATTTACAAATCCTTTTATATTATAAAAATATATTTATATAGTTACATAAATATATTGTATTTTTAGATTCCTTAATCCTATCCTGTAAACCTAAACATAACCAATTTTCAGCAACATCATAATCAAGGCCTTTTGCAGCGCAAGCGCTGATCTGAACGGTGTCTAGCATGCCGTCTTTCTGTGCAAAAGCTGGTGTAAGCATGGCAGGACAGAGTCTGTCAGCGCAGACCGCCAAGCTGCCCGGTCTTCCGCAAGGTGATTGTTTATTGTTTATTATTTAGATCCCCATTAGCTACTCCATTAAGCAGCAGCTATTCTGGGGTCTTAACAATTTTTAACAAAATCTTAACATCAAGGCTGTACAACAATGAAGACAAATACAGAAGTGCACACAACATCATAAGTCATCTAATTCACCCACACACAACACAGCACAACACATATACACTAAACATAACATAATATTACAATATAAGCTCCTCTATATACTAAATATTACCACTGTCCGGGCAAAATATGAAAAACACAGTTCAATAATAGCTCATTATACAGTCATTATTAATTACAAAATTAAAGTTACTCCAAAGTAAATAAATACAGTCTCAATCTTTTAGAAAAACTAACATTGTGACTCTCTGAGACCAAAAATAACTGGAGCGAGTTCCATGCCACCATTGCTCTGTAACACGATGTTCTTTGAAGCTGATTTGTTCGACAGACAGGTAACAAGAAACACCCTTCACTTAATTGACGAGTGGAATAGGTATGAACGTCACTGAAGAAAGTCAATCTTCTATAAATAATTTCAGGTGCTTTTGTAATAATTATATTTTTTAAGATTTTGATAAGAGAATAATTAATTCTGCTTCTTACATGAAGCCATGCTAACTGATTGTGCATATCCCTGATACTTGTTCTAAAAGAACAGTTTAGAACAAGCCGAGATGCTTTATTTTGTGCAATCTGTAATCTATTATTCTCTGTTGTTGAGGCCCAAATGATGGAACAATAGTCCAGATGACATAAAACTATTGATTCCACCAGAGTTTTCCGAATACGAAACGGTATGCAATTTCTGCAATGACGAACTACAGCCATACTCCTGCCCATTTTATTCAATATTAATTTTATCTGAGCGTTCCAGGTCAACCTGCTGTCTACAATCACACCGAGCAATTTGGCCTCCACCACTTGTTCAATTCTCAAACCAAACCACCAACTGACAAATTCAAAGCGGGGGAATCTTTTAAAAGATAATTAGATCCCAACATCATACATTTACTCTTCCCAACATTAATCTTTAACTTATTTACTCTGTTCCAATTTTCAATTAATTGTAATTCATTATTTAATACAGTATTAAGTATGGTAGAGTCATAATCAGACACAAAAATAGTCAAGTCATCTGCATATAGGGCAATAGTGGCACACCTCAAAATAAAAGACAGATCATTAATAAAAATAGAAAATAACAGTGGTCCAAGGCAACTCCCTTGAGGCACTCCACAACACAAAACCTTTGTATCAGAATAACTACCATTAAACAGTACATTAAACGTCCTATTAGTGAGATAACTATGGATCCATTGGATTGCACACTTTTCAAATCCATAACAACTTAATTTTTCCAATAATAGATCATAATCAATTAAATCAAATGCTGCACTAAGATCTAGCATTACAGTACCAACTAATTTTCTATTGTCAATTTCTTGCAACCAATCATCCGTCATCTGAACCAAGGCTGTCGTTGTAGAGTGCCCTTTCTTATAAGCATGTTGATAAAGTGAATTCAATCCATTTTTAGAGAAATATAAATTAATTTGATAATAAACTATTTTCTCCGTAATCTTACTCAAAATTGGTAGAATACTTATAGGTCTGCTATTTTTCCCAGAAAAATGTTCCTTTTTATTTTTTGGAAGAGGCACAATTTTAGCTTTTTTCCAATCAGCAGGAAAAACACATTTTTTTTTAATTTAAATTAATAATATAACATATAGGCTTAGTAATCACATCAGCAACCATCTTTAATAGCTTGACATCCAGTTCATCAACACCAGGAGGTTTATATTTCATTAACTTTAATATGTTTTCTACTGTAATAAGACTTACTCTGTCAAATTTAAATGTACATGATTTATAGAGCATAATTGTATCTTTAATTGTCTTAAAAGATAAATCAGAGTATTCCTGTGAGATCATATCTTTTTGTAAATTCTGAACTTTCTTTGTGAAGTAATCTCCTAAATAATTAGCTATATCAGTAGGTTTAGTCAAAAAAGTGTCACCTACATCTAAAAATGTTGGTACAGATTTATCTCTCCGCCCTGTTAATTGATTTAATGTATTCCATAATTTATTCCTGTCTAATTTTACTTCCTCAAATTTATATTCATAATAGATCCTCTTTTTTGTTCTGTTTAATTTTGTAACAAAATTTCTTAATTGCTTGTACCTTTCCCATATTCCACTATCCCCAGATAAACTTGCCTCTAACTTTAATTTATCTCTTTTCCTCATATATTCTTTAAGTTCAGCATCTAACCATGGAGAAGCTACATTTCTTACTGTCATTCGTCTTAATGGAGCATGTTTGTCAACAATTGGCATTAATAAATCTGTAAAAACCTTCAAAGCTAGATCCGGATCTACTACCTCTAATACTTGTGACCAATCCGTATTTCTAATATCAGCACAATAACTGGCCTCATTGAAATATTTAAACATCCGTTTGATTATTATTTTCTGTCCTGGTTTGAGAATTTTGGTTTTTCTGTTAATTACGATTAAATTATGATCACTAAAGCCAACACAAATTGAGATTGCTTTCGAGCACAAATCAGTTGGATTAGTAAATAGTAAATCTAAGCATGTTTCCGTTTTTTTCCCGTCAACATTATAAAAAATTATTGTTGGCTTTGTGACCACTTGCGACAAATTGCATGTATCGGATATAAACTGTAACTTATTTTTCAATGAGCAAATATTCGAACTCCAATCAATATTTAGATCACCTAAAAAATAAATCTCCATATGTAAATCACAAACTAAATCCAACATATAACAGATACGATCTAAACAGACTATTGGTACATTGGGTGGCCTATAGCAGCAACCAACTAAAATAGGCTTTAAGTGTGGTAACTGAACTTCCAACCACAGTGCTTCAACCCCAATACAACCAAGGTCCAGTCTAGTCTTTACTGGTATATGATCCTGAACATAAAAAGCCACTCCTCCTCCATATATATTTCTGTCATATCTATTTAATAGGTATCCATTTACATACAAAAGGGAGTCCTCTATAGTTGCATCTAGATGCGTCTCAGATATTGCCAAAATATGCAAATTATTATTTTCCAAAATTCCAGTAATATCCTGCATCTTATTTCGCAAACTACAAATATTCAAATGAGCTATTTTTAACCCTTTATTTGAGAGTATTTTATCCATCACCATTTTTTATTTTACCCAAACAGTAACTTCTAATTAGACATAGTAAAGAGCTATCAAATAAACAAATTAGACAAAAAAGACACACAACACACAAAGACACACACACCCACACATTAATACAAATGCACCCCCACATTGCCAACATTTGTTAACAGCAACTAATAAGATGTACACCAACTCAGACAAGCCTACTATTATACACATTACTTCTATGGTCATGAAATCATATCATAAGTCATAAATCAAGCCATCCACTTAGTCTTACTATAACCATTTAAACTGATATAATTTAAACCGAAGTACTGAGAACATAAACATTATAATTAGAACTTCAAAAAGCAGGCATAAATATGTCTAAAGATTAGGTTAAAGTCTGTACCAGCGCTTGACCATCAGTGTTCATTCGTTCTTCCTTTGCATCTCAGGTTCGACCACAGTCTTGTAAAATGTCTCTGCAGCTAGGTGATCAGTGAACTTAATAGTTTCTTCATTAAAAGTCAAAATCAAAATAGCTGGATGAATGATCCCGTGTTTCACTCCTGCGCTCCACAACTTGTTCCTAACCTCACGGAAACGTGCCCTGGCCTTCGCCGTCTCCGCAGTGAAGTCAGGAAAAATGCGCAGCTTCATCCCACGAATCTCAAACAGCTTTTCTTTCTTTGCTAAACGTAGAATCTCTCGTATCCAACCTATGCATCCTTACAATCATTACGCGCTGACCAGATTTAGCTGCTGAACCGACGCGATGGGCATTTTCCATTTCAGGTGCGCGATGGAGTTTATCCTTAAACAGATCATTAAGCAAAGCGGACACAAAACTCGTTGGATTCCCCTTCTCAATATCTCGAACCAAGCCGAGAATACGGATATATTTCCGACTATGATTCTCCAAACGATCAGCTTTCTCTTTCAAGTCCGTGTTCTCTTTACGCAAGCTCTCGTTTGCACACTCCAGCACCGTGACCCTGATCTCCATATGGTCAAGCGTTTCCTCAATAGCAGCAACTTTATTGGAACAATCAAACATGTCTTTTTTAACGACATCAAGTTGCGGTTGAAGTTTATCAACAGCCGCATTGATTTCTTCCCTTATTATATTTCGAATGAGCTCAGACAGCTCCTGCATGTTGATATCCTTTCCTGCTGCCATATCAATCTCCGGCACCTGTTCAACGTGGCCAAGTCCACTTAGCTTTGTTTGCGACCTCGTTTTCTTCTTAGACATATCCCAGCTCTCTCATCCAATCACGTCGACCTTTATACTTGACTGACCATCGTTATTAATCAAAAAAAACTTTTAATTACCAGTATTTTCACATATTTGTCTGAGATTGGCGTTCTCCCGATCTGCTCAGCCTTGACGCATACGCACACTTGTTTTTTCCAATCAGCAATGATGCCATTGGTCAGGGTTGATGTTAAAGACATGCATGTCCCGCTTGACGACATCCTTAAAGCGGAGCTTGGGTCGGCCACGAGGGCAGTGTCCCACAGCTAACTCCCCATGGAAGATGGACTTTGGGAGACGTTCATCTGGCATACGACGTACATGGCCGATCCATCTGAGATGCCTCCTCAGCAACATGGTGTACATGTCACTGTTGTTAGTGAGCTTCAGCACGGTGGTGTTCGGGACCCGATCCTGCCATGACAGGCCAAGGATCTGTCGTAGGCAATGGAAGTGAAAAGCATTAAGCTTGTGCTCCTGCCGCCGGTATGTAGGCCACGTTTCGCTTCCATATAGCAGAACGGAGAGCACACAGGACTCATATACGCGCACCTTTATTTTGAGAGAAAGGTGGCTGTTGTTCCAGACGCGAGACTGAAGCCGCCCAAAGGTTGTTGAGGCACGACCGATCCTGGTATTCAGTTCAGCATCAAGGGTGTTGTTTGCTGTCAAGGTTGAGCCGAGGTAGATGAATTTCTCAACACTGTGCCATTGATGGTGACGTGAGGGGAAGCAGGAACGTTCTGAGCCATCACCACTGTCTTCTTGAGGCTTATGGTAAGTCCGAACTCTGTGCAGGCAGCGGCAAAAGAATTGCACATCTCCTGAATTTCTTGTTCAGTGTGAGCCATGAAGGCAGCGTCATCTGCGTAAAGCAACTCGTGCACAAGGACGCACTTCACTCTGTTTCTGGCCCTCAGACGAGCCAAGCTGAAGAAGTTGCCATCATACCTAGTGTGCAGCAGAACTCCAACCGGATCAGGAAACGCCCCTTTTAAACAGTATAAAGAAATGCAACAGACAAACAAAATCAAAATAATTTATTCCAAAAATGGGAAAAAACTGTTTTCGATATCACTAATGTAAACCTTTGTCATAATAACCCTTCTTGAGGTGGCAAATTTAGAATTTTTAATAGGTGTGGGATTTGAAAGTTTTTAGTAATTACTGAAGTAATGAAGATTGCGAATTAGCCTTGGCTATAAACACTATGATACCGACATGGGATTACTTCGAGAAGATAATCTATGTTCACTGTATTTGTCCCTACCAAAATAAACTATAAATAAAAATGTAAAAAATGAAGATCATTGAATAAAGACTTAAAATGGATCTGCTCCTCACACAACATAATCAGATTCTAAAGATTTGTAATTACATTGGTCATAAATGCAATATAATCAACCGATTAATTCCATTAATTAAATATATAAAGATTAAATGAGGATCCGTAAACATTTCTACATCTGTAAGGTTGTTTTTAAGTAAATGATTTACGTTTAGATGCTGTCAGCACATCAATATTGCACTTTTAGTTTAAGTATATGTGATCAAAGCACATTTCATTGCAATTGGAATTGGCTTCCTTAACTCAAAAGATAAAGTAAAATGGATTCCTCGGGATTTATGGAACACGTACAACAAGAATGAAACCATAACACTCTTGGACTAACTGTCAACAACAAAAAAAACTTTAGTCTGAAAATTTGACGACTGAGCCAGGCTCTCCACACATCTCTACATGATGCCGATTTGCTGATCCATTGGCTATTTCCCTTCATTCTCTTCAGCACTCCTCCCTTTCCTCCTATTGAAGACAAGGCTTAAAGGGCTTGCCACAGAGTTCCCTTTCCTGTCCCCCAGCCTTCCTTCCCATCTGCACCAAAAGCAGACCTGCCACCACAATCCATGTGTATACACGTCCTTCAGGGACATTGTACTATCACGGTCCCTGTATGTTTCCGCCCTGTGATCTATGGACAGTTGACCATATTCCATTACTGTCAGATGCTAAAAACTGAACATGTTTAAAGAGGGATTCTCACTTTTCAACAAATGATTGCTGTTCTGCAGACGCCTCAAGAGTGTGGTTACCAAAAGACTCTAAGTGGTTAGTGTTTTGTGAAATCTAAAACCTCACGGTCTCTGGGCGACCTCCAAGTAATACAAAGACATCAGAGGTAGCCATCCTAATTTACCCAGAGTATATAAATCTTCAACCCAATTCATCCTGACATCCAGAAGAAAATATGGAGCTTTGAGTTACACACATCTCGAATTTCTAATAATTTAGAAGAAATAATTGCAGGCTATGTTTTTCACACTTTGTAGAAACTGTTCTTATTTTGTTTATGTTGGAAAAATGCACAGCTAAATTTTCAAAAGTTGTAGAAATGGATTTGTCTGTTTATCACTATTTTTAAGATGCAGAACAAATCCATTAAAAAAGCACTTTTATCGCTTAGCTGCTATTAAACTTTTCCTTTACTATTTCGCTTATATCTTTTTCTTATGCAGATAAATATGTTCCATCTTTGAATGTAAAAACACACAGGCTACTTACTTCAAAAGCTTTGAGATAAGCTTGAGTCAAACTTCATGTCTGCAATTATGTTTTACCAGACAGTGTTTAAAGATCTGAAAAAAAGTTTCCTCACATACGTTGAGTTTATGTCAGATGTATAACTGAGCACAAACATCCTCCCCACCACTCACACAAACAGTTATGAACTCTACTTGACACTACTTGTTTGCCATGCTTGTGATAATCACACACCTTAGGGGACCTGTGCCATGTCAAGTCATTTTTAGCACTAATGGAAACTTTTATAACTGTCTAGATGGCAGTGTTTGCTGGCAGGGGTGCTGTCTGGGTTATAGATCTAAGGAAATACATTTTTAACTTTTGAGTCTTCACTTTTGTTGGGTCTGTTTCATTGCATGGGAGGAAGAAAAACAACTCAAGAATAAAATATCTATAAACCTGTCAACAATTAGTTTATTGATGAGCAGAATATTCATGTTAAATGCCAGCAAGGAAGAATTTATTATTTATGTTACAGTATATAGGGGTTGTAAAAGGGGTTGGTTCACGTATAAAGCTGTGTAAAGAAAACATGCTTAATCTAAGAACTTGATAATATGATAATAACTACATAATCTTATAATATAGGTACATAAGACCTCATGTTTGTGTGTATTTTTGCACGCCTAGGAAACCTGACCAAAAAAAATGTAATCATTAACTATAGAAAGTTAATTAAAGAATGTTAAATGGTTAAGACCTGTCTATTTGGCTGTCAATCGTGGATTAATATGACGGATGATAATCAACAATTATCCTTTCGCATGACAATAACTGCTTGCAATATTTACTACACCAGTTGTTAAAAAAGATGCTATCTTCACAAAATCAAAAAAAAAAGAAAAAAAAAGAAAAAGTTTTTTTGTTGCGATGCCATAGCTCTATTTTTTGGTTAATCAAAGAACCTTCAAGTGAAGAGTTCTTAAAGGAACCATCAATGCCAATAGAGACCTTTTCTTTTAAAAAGAGTAACAACAGCATGTGTCATTTTTTTCAGGATTTTTAAAAATCTAGTAAATAAATGGATTTAAGGGCTTTTCAGGTAATAAAATCAGACCACAAACTGAAAAATAACCCGAGTGAATGCTTCTTTTAAACTAAATACACAGTCCAAACCATTGTAAACATTCAAAATGATGAATCAATCATTCTATCAGTTGGAATGTAGATTAGCCCATTCAAGTCAAAAAGTCTAAACTCAAATCTGCAAATACTAGACATATCACCACATTCCAAAACAAATTATTCAGTATCAGGCAGTGGAATGAGAAGAATTCCCCTCTGAGCCGATGGTTTGTTTTATGTTTGCATTATGTGTGACTGGAGGCCCAATCCCGCATAGTATCACCCTTGAAAATATATTCAGCCTTGGAGACGTACAAAGAGTCCAGAAAACTTCAGGTGCAATATAAGTACGTTAATGGCATGTCGTAATTACCATAACGATTCTGAACTGTAAGAAGCCTTCAAGTGCTTGTAGGATGTGTAATTACAACGTGTGAACTCGTAATTTTCTGGAGCTACGACTACAGATTTAAGGTGTGTTCAACTTGAAGCAGCGCTGTGCAGACCGATCGGTGTAAGACAGGATTCCTCAAAACCGGTCCAAAAAAGGGCAACTGCCCTACAGAGTTTAGTTCCATCATAATAAAACCTAAATTACAACTGAGTACGGCCCTGTTTACACCCAGTATCAAGATGCATTTTAGTTGATCGGATCCCACGTGGACGACGCCAAATACAGGTTTAAATGGGGTCTAAAACTTTTTTAGCTTGTCCACTTTCGACCACTTTCAGAGGTAGTCGAAAACGCATTCGACCGGATTGCTGATATGGTCGAACAGCTGCAAAAGACTGCCTACTCTCCGTTTACTGACATAATGTGTAAACATTAAGGGAAGCTGCTAGCCACAAGGGATTTAAACTTTGTGCTTGGTACGTTTTTCGTCTCAAGACAACAATGTTCTCTCACTTTTCCTGATTTCTAACACAAACTCAGTCACGGGCATTCGACGTCGTCTTGCAGCTATCAGAGCAGAAATGAAAGCTGATGCTCTCTGTGTGTTTTCCCGTCGTCTCTGTGCGCGTTCATATGCAAATTGCGCGAGCATATTTTGTCCATTAGATCGAAAGATCTGAAAAAACACATACATTTACCTGCTTACAGACCCTCCCCTCTAAGAAATCAGGACAGAATTGGTTGAAAGTGGACAAAAGAGACAGATTAAAACACCAGGTGTAAACGGGTATGTGTCTCCCTCGACCAAAACACATCTTAATACCAGGTGTAAACAGGGCTTGAATCAATTTGTTTTGCTAAGAAATTTTGGACAAATTTGGGAGAATAGGAACATTCCACAGAGATAAAGCATAACTTTTTGTACTTCCATCTCTGAATGATGGACAATCCAGTGGAAAGTTTTAACTTTAAACCTTTTTCTCCTTCAAGTAGACGTAAAGATTTATGGGAGTGTTAAAGCAAAGAATGGGTGAACCCTTCGGAACAAGTTATTTGAAAGTAATAGCAACAAGTGTCCTTGTTCATGTTGTTAATGCAACAAGAAAATTCTCATCAAATGTGTTTTAGCATGGGAAAGCATTATTAGATTTAATGTAATGTTTAGGTCATTGACATCATTCAAAGCAGCTTTAAAGACTTTATAAAGCCTAGTTTTACAATAAATCTCACTGTAAATTCCAGTTGTCAATTTTATTTGTCCAAGATTGCCAGATTTTAAAAAAGGAGAGTTTTTTTTCTGACATGACAAAGATTAAAGGATATGTAAATCTATGTACGCAACTGGTTCTAGCAAACTGGCAGCTGTCAACTAACTGGCAACTTTTCCAACACAAAATACAGCTACATATTTCAGGCATTACCAGGTTTCTGCATAATGTATAATTCCTTACTCTATGTGTCATTGAATAATATAATGTTAATATGTCAGCCTATTTAAGCTATTTAAAGTTAATCAACGTGGCCTCATTTATACTCAATTGTATAACTTAAACACAGAGCACAGCATAACACAGAGACAAAATACAGAAGGTCCCTACAATAATACTATATGAACATAACAAAATGCAACACAAAACACACTAATGTACATTATTTTAATAAAAAAAAATTTAATTTGATGGTTCACTTAAGGATTTCTGGGAAAGTACTCATTACTTTTTACTTATTATATATCTCAAAATAAAAGTATAAAAAATATAACTATAAAATAAGCCTTATTAACTTTTCTTCATAAATGATATGGTATTTCATACTTTTTTAACTTCTAAAACACTTTTTACAGTAAAATGCATTGTCTTTTAAATAATACCATTTGATCATAAGGTAACTTTTACCTTATCATTTTTACATTCTTCTTAAAGTTGCATGTTTACAATGTAGATAATTTAAGCAGATAAATAAACCTCACATGACAGTTAACTTGTGCATGGTGGGGAGTCTCAATACACACTGCAATTTGAATTTGCAAGTGCACCTTAATGGCATGTTCAATATGGAGATGAATAGGCTATAGGATACTTCTCAAACCTTTGCAACTACACATCACTGTGTTGAAATACTTTACTGCAAAACAGTGGTACTAGGTTCGCCCACATAATTTCTCAAAAAAAAAAAAAAAAAACTTATCTGCTTCCTTCCCTGGCTGTGTAGCAAGGGTCCCCGTGTGATTCCATTTGGTCAAGCTTACCTATGCACTTGATCTCAAAGCCCCGCGGTGGTTTGAGGGCCCTCCGTGTCCATCCTTCCCTCAGGACCTCCAAATGATCCTCCTTGCCTTGAATGAGAAGAACATGTTCATCTATCCAGCCCAAGAAGAAGGTATCGGATATGGCTTCTGTGACTTTCTTATTCCAGAAGTGCTGCATGTTCTCCGCTTTGAAGTCGGCGAATATCTCATAGCCGGTGTGATGGTGTTGAAGCTTCTCCGTGACCGCGGCGGCTGCTTCATCTTCCGTGCTGACCCGTGACAGCACTATGGCCAAGGAATGGGGCGCTATCTGCAGGAACTTCTCCATTCTCCGGCGCGTATCACACACAGGCCACGGCGTGGTTTGCGACCCTATCCGATGCTGTCCGGCACTCACACGGGGTTTTATTGCGCACCTTATTGAATTTCCAAAACCAACACATTGCACCGTATTTCAGTTTATTTCCAGGAGCCGAAGCGCTGCGCGTGACGGCGGAGGGTCCACCAGCATGATACGCGCGAGAGACGCAAATGTCATTTATTCATCAAACAAACGCTTGCAACGCCGCGTTCCCATAGCCCGATGCCAGCAGTCCGTTGGGCAATATTAAACCAGGCACTGCTCTGATGGGCAAAGCAGCTGAGCTGAATGATCAATGGGACTGTCTGTACTAATAGATCTCAACCTGCCTCTTTCCACACCTCCCCCGCGACATTCTGCGCATTCGGCCGAAAGCAAGCGAGACCGATTCGTCCACCATCGAGGCCTCTTGAGCGGCGGGTTGATCGATCACTGCATTCATCGGTGATGTTTGCTGGCCATAGAGAGCAGGAGATGACTTCATTCCTTCTTATTCATGTCTTCATTTGGTGCACTCTGAGGTTGCCTCCCAGTCGGTCTATAGGCTACACTATTTGGGGCGTTCATATAGACCGTAGGCTTTCTGGTGTCACGCTCGCAGCCGTTAACTCGTCTCGGAGGCGTCGGGCTCTTTTCCCTGATGCCGTGCGCTTGGTGTCTGTCCGGTGCGGCGGATTAGATTAGACGTGTCGACAGAGAGCGCGCGGATCACCAGATGTTTTCCTGACTCCACCTACAGGCGGCCTTCAAAACATCGCGAGTGTAGTGCACGAGCCTCGCAACAGGTGAACATGGGAAAAGCAGAACGAGAGCTGGCGGTCACAGATTAGCTCAATGAACTTTTAACACTTTACAAGAAAGAAAAATGATGGGGTGGACTTGAAAGAGTCCATGAGAGGATAGGCTATGTTTGTGTTCTTTGTTTGTGTGTGTGTGCGCGCGCGCGTGTAGGCCTATATGCGTTTTCTTCATATCCGGCCCCTTGTTTTCGGTGCCTATATCTAGTTCTGAATTCAGGCTAAGGCATAATTTTACATTTCAGCTGATTATAATTATGGGCTGATTAAAAAGAGCAAATGCATTTTATTATCTTACACAATGCTCTGGGTCCAAAGCAAAAATATTAAAATAGGCTATCCCAATTTAAATCGCTTTGATTTAGGCCTATTGGACTATGATGGGTTTTTGATTAAACACAAATAAATGTTTTTGTTTTTTTTAAGTTTCGTTGCCTAAAAAGGCACTGAAGTGTAGAAATGCCCCAATCACAACTACGTGGTGATACTATTTCTTTTTCAGATATTAGCACATTATAACACCCAGTCATATAACAGTCATCTTTCTAATGAATTCCTTTTTATAGTTGGAATGTATAATTAAATTCTTAACTTTATCGATAGGCCTAATTGAAAAACTAAAAAACTCTGGAAGTTTTGTACTTCTTCAACATCATCATTAGTTCTTAATTTTTGTTTAGTTTGTCTTATTTACGACATTTTGTACTTTAGAATATTTTTATTCATGTATTTAAAAAAACATTTTTTATTGATTTATTTAATTTTTTCTTTTCTTTTTTGGTTGGCGGTATGAGTTTGTGGACTGTTATCTGAAAAGAATTTGGCCTTGTTTGCATTTGTGTGAGCTTCTTTTCTCCAAGGCCTTGATCAATTATCTTGAACACAGAGAACAAGGGCACCCAGGCATTTGGTGTCAGCTTTCGGTTCCCAAGTTCCCAGGGTGTTTCCTCTTGTTTATTAGTATCACTAGAAAGAACAAGACTGAATCGTTTAAAATCCTGACCCAGGGTTGCAATTGTTTCGATAAAAAGGCATTTCTTTACACACTCCCACAGGCCCAGGTAACTTCAGTATTGAAACTGTGTTGCATTTTACGGTATTTAGTAATCAGGATTACTTATTAACGGACAGCTGAATTCATAGATTTTGAAAAGCTAACTTAATCATGGGTTATAAAGTAACCATGATTACTGTGTAACCCAGAATAAATATACATTCACAACTAATGATCACCATTTGTAAAGCTTGAATGGGCTGCAGGTAACCAAACAGCACAATGCTTTGTTGAACTAAATATGCAGGTTGCACTTTAAAACCGCATTTTAAGAGTCTTCTAACAAAATGTGATCTCTTTTTTCAGATCTTACTTTAAAATGAGCTGTTATTTCAAAACACTTTTGTTGTTTTGAACTTCAAAAAAAGGGTTCTGAAACAAAACCAGCTGAGAACCAATGATGCGTTTATAGTGACATCTGTTGGCCGGACTTTTATTTATACTCCACAAAAAACTGAATTGCATGATTTGATGTAGTCTACGATTTGCATGTATTTCTTCTGGGGGCAGTTTCATACAATGCTTCTATTAAAATTATGAATGGTCTTTATGTCTGTCTGCTGCACATATATCTTTTTTAGTCAATTTTATCACAATTGTTCAGACTAAATCCCAATCATTTAAATAGATATTTCTAATAACACCTCATCATAAACCTCCAAAAAACAAACAAATATTAACTTACCTCATCAGCACAGCAATAACTTGTTGCAAGGACCTTTCCTTAATATTTTCTTTACCAACAGCTCCTTTTTTAATTATTTAATTGGACTTTCACATCTAAATTAGAAGATAAAGAACAAGAAATGAGAACTAAATTCTACCATTAGCATAATGTTATTGTCTCTTATATAGTGTTGGGTAAGTAACTAAAAAAAATAATTAATTACTTGCTAATTACATCTTCAACATAGATTACTGTACTAATTACCATCTAAAAAAGTATTGCATTACGTATTTCTAATTCCCATATCAACCACCAGTTGAACCATATGGATAGACATGAAACTGGTCTTTTAATTCTTTTAAATAACCAATATAAAATTGCACAAAATATTAAAAGTTTTTAAAGGGAGGTTACATTAAAAACATACATTTTGACATCAGATGTTAAATCTTGATGTTGAATCCACGGTTTTTTATATAATTGTTCTATAGTCTATACAGTATTTAATGAAATAACACCAGAAGCAACTATAATTAAATTACAGAAAACATTAAGAGTAACCCCTTACTTTACTTTTTCAAGGGAAAAGTAATTAAATTATAGTAATAATTACTTAGTAATGAGTTACACCCAACACTGCTCTTATATACAAATCAAAAAATTTGACACACCTACTCACTCTTTATTCATACGATTTTCCACATTTTAGAAGAATAGTAAAAACAAAACAATGAAATAACACAAGTAAAATGTTAAATTTCTCTTCAAATGAATCACTCTGTCTGGATTCCAGCTGCTGTGATGCTTTCATAGTTAAGAAGCTCCTGTACACTTCTCATTCACTATTTAGTCCAATTTTTTTTATTAGTTAAAATTTTGGTTTTCGTGAAGAAATGTATACATAGGAATGATTTATATTTTATGAAAAAGCCTTTATATCAAAAGATTTTTAAAAGGACAAACAAATTCAAGAGTGCCCAAGCTTCTGCCTGGTAGTGTAGATTTTCTCTAATCGAGCAACTTCTTGATATGCAGACCATATTGTCTATATATCTGAAATTATTGATATTATCCATGTGACAAAACCAAGCAGATTAGAGACATAACAAGCACTGATTTATTTAAATAGAGGAAACTTAAAAAAGAGAGAATTTAACAAAAACATCACTCCAAAAACAGTAACAAAGAAAATGAATTTGTTCTCTCACTGGAAGACATTTCAGAGGCGTGTTTTCATATATATTTTCTAAAATGTGGAACAAAAGAAGAAGAAATGCATAAAGAAAGGTGTTGATAATGTTCATCAAACCCTGTGCATTGATCACACTCCTCTTTTTTAACAACAAGTGTTACCCTGGACCGGGTGACCTCCAACATATATAAAGTCTTGAGGCTTTCTGAAATCAACAATTAAGAGGAAAAAAGGCTTAGAGAGGAACTCTTCATTGTCTTAGGGACATTAGTGGCAGTATCTTAAACATCTGTGTTTCCAGGGTTAATAACATATGTTGGTCATTTTCCAACCTAATGCAAAAGCAACAACAGCACCTGTTTGGAAACTTTTCAGCTAAGTGCACGAGGAGAACCTTTTAACATAAATTAAACACAAAAATCGCCAATCCCCCACACAGGCATATTTTCACTTAGACAATCTTCTGTAAGGCACTACCTGGACCTCCTATCCTTCTTGGCCCTATCTGCACTTTTTTCCATAGTCTTTTCACTGTCACCCCTGCATTTGGGGCAATACCATTTACCCTTGGGCTTGTAGGTGAGTCCAACACAGGAAAAATGGAACCACTCAATAGGACATTGCTCATTGTCGCAACCAATCATCTCCCCATAGGACACCTGTTCACAGAGGCAGTAGGTGGGCTCGTTGGGATCGATGGTGAACTCCACCGGCGATGCCTCTCGCTCTTGCTTGGCCTTGGAGCGCTTCTTCTTCTTGGCCGACTTGGACTTTTTCTCACGGGGCTGCTGCGGAGGCTCTTCTCCCAGGTCCTCCATGGCACCATTGGCACAAGTGTCACGGCTCTCGCTGTTGCGCTGACGTCTGGGTCGTCGCGTCGAAGAGCGCTCAGGCAGAACATTCGCGGAGGTGCTTGCAGGGTCATGCCTCACCTTCTCCACTGGTCGCTCTGTGTCTGCCGGCTCCAAGAAGCAGGGTGAGTGGGCCTCGATCTGACGCGAGCGGTTTTCCACCACCTCCATCATCTGCGTGACCACATGGATTTTCTCATCTCCCAGCTCCTGACTGCTGATGAGCGCCCGCTGCAACTGAATCTGCAGCCGCTTGCGCTGCCCACTGTCACTCTCCTTTTTGTACTTATCATAGATCTCATCCACCTCCTTGAGGACCTCTGAGTGGCACAGGAAAAAAAAAAAAGAGAAAGATTAAGTGAGGTGGCTTGTGCACACTGCATGCATTTTACAAAGCCATTCTTTATCATACTACTGTGGAAGCCCATTTCAATCACAAAAGAAGAAAAAAAAACATGCTTTGGTAAATCTTAATTATGACATAAAACAGTTTTGCAACTAGTGGGTCTTCTGAGTGGGTCACGGAGCGTGCAGTCAAAGAAACAACAAACGTAATTCAATGTTTTTCTGAAGCAAGACTTTTATTTTGAAAGACGTGCATGAAAGCTATTGATACTTCTGTCAGACGCAGTTTAAGTAAAGAGTGCCTGAGAAAAACGCATTGTCCTGATTCAGTATCCACGGTCAGATGAGATGCTGTCAGGCTATATGTCAGTGTCATTATTCTAACGTTATTTTCAAAATAAAAAGTCTCTCACCTCAGAAATGTGAACTTTCTTGTATATCATTTTATTATAAATAAAGCTCAGTAGAAATTACGTGCATGCAACGTCATTGTTATGTCAATTAGTAAGTCATGAAATTACCAAAAAGTATCAATAAATTACATAACTGGTACTTTGTGTGTTAGGGAAGGATTTGCATGTAGGTATGATGTTCATTCTATTCATTTCCATATGTTTCACGAACAGGTCACTTTATTGAATTAACAAAAACTATTTTGGGACTGCCATTTAATATCCTTACCTTATACTATATATTCATCAGTTTCAGTCATATTCATACAATTATGTGTATGTTAAATAAAATGGGACGATACTTTAATTACCATGGGCAAATGTGGGTACCTTGGCCAAACCAGTTGAGAACCACTGCCATAAAAAGTCATAATTATGACAAAAAGTCGATATTAAGGCATATTAAGTCGATTATGACATACTAAGTAATAATTATAAGATTAAAAATCCAAAATATGACAAAAAAGATAATTATGAGAAATTGACAAACTAACAATTAGAATCTAAATGATGACCAAGACAGTTTGTCATTACTTAGACTTTTATGACTTCCTACGTCATAGTATGTCCGAATTTAGACTTTTTATGTCATAATTATGAATTACAAAAGCATGTTTATTTTTCTAATGTTGCGGAAATGGGCTTCCACATAATACAGTCGATTGTTTGGTATTCGCGATGCATGCATGCCAGGGTTGTGGAACAAAAACATACAACCAGTCTACCTGCCCAAGCACACAGTACGTGCACCTCGGTTTTTATCAAAATATGAGGAACTACACGGTGCTTTGCAACGTGAATGAATCGTTTACCGCTGCATATAAATAATTTTGCCCGGTAACCTTCATTTGCAAACTGTAAAGTAAAAGCTTGAAGGCTTTACAAGGCGTCGGCATCGAGCTGTAGATGTTTCGGCAACATGCGAACAAAACACACGCCGCTGAAAGCACCATTACGTCGATACTATGGCAACTAAAGCGATGCGTTAAGAAGGAGCACTGCCAAACAACAGTACAGAGTATGCACTAGTCAAAATGGCTGATCACTGGTGGTAGGATAGTGTTGCTGGAACAAACATAGTTGAATGTGCTAAAGACAAAATACAACTAAAACACAACGGGCGTGGACAGCATCGGAAGCACCGATAAAATGTTTAATAAAATGTATTTTATGTTACTGTGAAGAAATTAAACGAAGCCGGTCTACACAGGGTGAAGTGCACACGATGTAACGTTAAAATGTGCATTAATATACATCATACCGCATTGGCACCTTTCACAAATGTTTCGCTTACCTTGATACTTGGTGTCGATCTCTCGTAACAATGAAACATTCCTCTGTATATCCAAAGGCAGCGATTCGACACATTCCAAATAATCCTCCACGTAGTTGACAAGCTGCGATTTTTCCACGTTTGGATAATGCCCTAACATGATGATAGTAATGCATCAAGCAGCTATGCGCCTTTTCGAGAAGAACCGCGTCTTAAAAATAGGTGCTTTTCACACATAGGTTCCTTTAAAAATGTATTAGTTGGCAACCTCGTAGAGAGCTACTCTTTCCGGACAAATACAGTCCAGTCTTCTCTGGCTACGAGAACTCCTTCAAACAAAACTATCAGATGTGCGCATGCGCAGGATCAACCCATAAAATGCCGCGGTTTACATTTTCAGACGGTTTAGCCAATGAGAGGTGGTGTTACTGTGATATGGGCGGATCCGGGATCAGCTGGGCGCGTCCAGACCAGAGTTCTAATGTAACACTGAAGGTTCGATTTCATTATGAGCGAGATGAATCCATACGAGCACAGCGTTATGCTACGGTTAGCAAATATATTGTTTATAATGAAATGATGTAATGACAAAAGAACATCAGCTGTATTAGAGTCATAAATGAATTGGGGCTAGGGGCGAAAATGCTATTGATAGTGACAAAAATTCAAATTGTGGAGACTACGATTTAAGATATTTTGGTATCCCCTGAGTTCTGAAAAAACTGACACAGAACAACATTATAAAAACACAATAGGCTATGACCACAGACATAGCCTATAAATACATATAAAATGTATTTATAATATGTAAACTAAAGAGTTGTAAATTAATAGTAGACGCCGCAGTACAATAAGAAAAGGAAAAAAATGAAAACCAGAAGGACAGTCAATAAGGCAATTTAAACAGCTAAAATGTCCCTGTAATGAATTCCTCTTTTAAACTTGTATCATTGGTTTATATTTCCTAACATTTTATCGTTGGCCTAGTTATACAATAGTATAATTTGATAAATTACACATTTTCAAATAAAATATGAGTTGATGATGATGTAATTTGGTTACCCAATTATAATTTATTTAAAATAATTTATTTAAAATTCAAATATTCAGAATAAATTAAATTAATTAAATTAAATTAACATAGGTTATTAATTACACAAAGGATTTTAATATGGTAAGAATAAAATGCTCTCATAAAAATTCCCTTGAAAATTAGCTCGAGCGGGAAAACAGTCATCTTATAGAAGTGAAATAACTGACTGGAATAGATTTTCATATATATATATATATGAAAACAATCAGTTTTCATGTCAATATTAATTGTCAATTACCCTAATTTCAAGAATTTGAGCTTCAAGATTGATCGTGTAAAACATTGCGCAAGCTGAGAATGAGCCCCGTTCTGTAGATGTACGTGTGTACTACACTTGTGTAACTATTTCATTGACAAACGGGGATTGCAAGCTCCATGCTCCGTCACTAAGGACATCTTAGCTTTGATAGGCTGCGCAAACCGCCGCTCTGCGCTGTATGCAGGACATCTCTGCCCAGTGTCCGGGGACTTTCCCCTAAGCAATGATGGCGAAACCAGGTTCCCAGCAAGTAGCTTAGAATACAAGTTTTCAGGCATGCGCAATAACATTTTATATGGCCCAGGAGATATATAGAGTGGATTTCAGCGATGCGTTTGCATGACGGTGACACGGTGGCTTTATTACATTTATTTATTTACATTCATTTCAATATATTGTTTTACAGAATAATGTGATACACCACTACAAAGACAAACGATATATTGCGAAGCACGTATATTACGATACATTGAATTACCTGGTCCTTAAGTGAGGACTGAGACGTCATGTTAATGAACCACATACGTCACGTCAAAACGTCATGCGAGCGTCTCTCAATGGCTCTGAGTCTGGGTGAACCTAAACAAGTTTATTTATTTATTTATTTATTTATTTATTTATTTATGTATTTATTTATTACTGAACGATAATATCTTAAATACTCAAAATATATAATACTTTCATTAAAAAATAATAAAGTTTTTTTTTTAGTTAATCAAATACACGTTTTCCACAGCCTATAACAATATTTTTTAAGCTACCCTTTCACTACTAAAATATTGATGGAGGACAAACAAGAGGGAAAAAAATATCTTATATTATTTGTGATCTGCATAGGCCTATGTTTCATACGAGTTCTTTGCGCAATGTGGGCAGACGTGAAATTTGATCCGTAGAAGAGGGTTAAAAGGGTTAGCCTATAATTTACTAAATTTAAGATGTTTACGCCCCTGAGTTATGTAAGTGTAAAACAACAACCTTACATTATTTCACGCGAAGGAACACCGATCGTGTAACACGTTTGTTATTTTAAAGTTATTTTTTAAAACGTGACGTCACACGAGAGGTAAGTAACTGTAGTAGTAGAATAGTGACTGTACATCAGCATAACATGTAAGTTAACATAACGATATAGATTTTGTTTTTGGTGATTAGCAACGACGAGGCGTATGGTATTGTTTAGGATATTTGAACATTTTAATTAATTAAGACCATTAAGGCGAAAACAGTTTTTTTTCATGCATCAGTCAATTTTGAGATGTTGGGCTATTTGGCTAAGTGTTGTTTCAAACTAGTGGAAAGAAAACATCCAAACACGTTTAAGTGTTACCTTTATTGCACTTTATCTATTTGCGTATGTAGATTTCAATTACACGGATTAAAGGATTTTCTCAAAATTATTTTTTTTTCTCAGAACTCTCCACTTTAGCATAACTTACGTATACCAGACTTTACAGTTTTATTCCAATCTATATTCTGAAGTTTTATACAGAGGGGTTTGCTCATATAGCTATATAATATGCCTGATTTTATACTTTTTTTCTGTTGAGTTGACAGTATTTTCAAATTTATGGAGTGATAAAAACAGAAATCTAAAATCCCCTAATATGTCAACAAAATTAAACAAAAATGTTAAACCTGGCTTAAAATAATATATAGCCTATATATATGGTAGCATATATATATATATATATATATATATATATATATATATATATATATATATATATATATATATATATATATATATATATATATACGAAATTGTGTGTGTATTTAATTGGATAATGGCTCGTTGGCTCATTGTATAATTTGACTTGGCTTTTTGATTTTCTAATTAAGGTGTTTTGCCTCGCCGCAGTGAAAAGAAGAAATGACAAGCTTCTACATTTTACCACTTCTAGCATTCTTGCTCAGTTGTCATGTGCACGTTTGTGGGTCACGCTCAGGTTTGGCATATGTTTCAAATCCAGTTCCCTCAGCAGTGTACAGTGATTCCCATCGGGCCGTATGTAGAATGCGCCCTAACACTAGACTAGCACCTGGCATGCCTCGTGTGTATGGTCACATTCTTTTCCTACAGTCTAGCCCAAAGGACAAGCTGAGCGTGATTTTCAGGCTGTATGGTCTCCCTGTCTCCAGTCAGCAGCCCAGAGCGTTGCACATTCACGAGTACGGAGACTTAAGCAAGGGCTGTGGATCTACAGGTGGGCATTACAATCCCCTCAGCGTGAACCATCCACAACATCCAGGGGACTTTGGGAACTTTGTGCCTGTTAATGGGAAGATTCGTCTCTCCCAGGACTCCAATGCAACACTCTTTGGGACTCTCTCAATACTTGGTCGGTCTGTTGTCATTCATGAGGGGCAGGATGATTTGGGCAGAGGTGGCAATGTGGCAAGCTTGCTGAATGGCAATGCTGGAGGGCGACTGGCATGCTGTGTTATTGGACTGGGCAACCCTCAAATTTAATAGAAAATAATTAATTTTTGAAGTATTTATCAATATAATATCTGATACACTTTGAAAATGGAATTGTATAATTGCATTAATTGGTCAAAATGTCTGCTTGCTATTATATCTTTAACACTAAATAACCATTAAACAGAATTCTTTAAACTTGATCTATTGGCCATCAACATTTCTTTTTGACCAACAACATTTATGAATATGATGTTTACCTAAACTAATAAATAAATTACGAACAGAACAGATGTTATTTTCTAAAGGTTTGTCCTGAATATAACTTACGTCTTTAAAACCTAAAAACACATTTATCTAACAAAACAAAAAAAAATCAGCTCCAGAACAATTTAGTGCAAACAGTCAAAGAAAAGATGAGAAATACTCTTAGCATTCAAATGACAAAACACACATCAAATGAATATCTTGTTTTTTTATAACCTGCTTTTTAAGCATGAAGTGTTAACGTTAGCTGTTTAATGTGAACCCTGTCGTTTCGCTGCTAAACAGCAGCGCCATCTAGTCTCAACAGAGTGACACTATTCTTCTACATCTTCAAGAAGAATGGAGGAACTTGCTATTAAGCTCATAGCGGATGGCGTTCAGAAAAAAGTAATCTCTCCCGGAAAAGGAGAGCTTTCAACGTTTCCTAATGGAACAAAGGTAATGTAACGTTCAGATGACATTTTACAGTAATGAAATGTCGAGACGGAGAGCGAATGTATTATTTTTAACGTGTCGAGCTCTACGGATAGCGAGCTAGCTAGATTCACCCGTTTTGACGTGTACTATGGGCTTGAATTCGCCCGAAAATAGACCAGTCTTGAAGTGGGTTATGTTACGTATATATCGCATTAGTACTGTGATAATTTTTACTGTTTTATGACCTTTTTTACAAGGAAAGAAGGCCCAATGTATTCAGATTTAGCCTTTAGCTAAACATCGGAATGGGTACCTGATGCTACAGACCATCAAGGATGACTCACAGACAATATGCATGTCTTTCTGTTTGCATTTTTGGCACTGAGAGAGGAAAAAATGTTCCTCCCTTCTGAATGACATCTGAAAGCTAACGTTATACGTAACGTTACCCTTAACAGCAGCGTTTTAACTGCAATATATTATGTAACGTTAGCCACTGGCTACATTATATGAAGTATCAATAATACTTAACCTGTAAAGCCTGACATATGAATTAATAGTCAGAAAAATGAAATGGAATCAAATGTTTGAAAATGGAAAGAAAGATAGAAAAAAGGTTTGCATATGTGGGCAATAGTAAGTGGAAAAT
Organism: Gila orcuttii; assembly: GCA_026230005.1. Lineage (NCBI taxonomy): Eukaryota > Metazoa > Chordata > Actinopteri > Cypriniformes > Leuciscidae > Gila > Gila orcuttii. The sequence continues at coordinate 23,858,793 of JAPDVR010000002.1, read as the reverse complement.
AAAATGTAAACACCAGAGATGTCTGTTTTTGCACTGAGAGCTTTTTGGGCTTAAAATGTAGAAATATTTAATCAAACAAATATTTTTGTCTCTCGAAAGGTCAAGTTTCATTACCGCACTAGTCTTTGTGATGGCACTGTGTTGGATGACTCCAGGACAATGGGAGCTCAGAGTAAACCTATGGAGCTCATACTGGGGAAGAAGTTCAAGCTTCCTGTGTGGGAGCAAGTGGTTACCACAATGAGAGAGGGTGAAATTGCTGATTTCACCTGTGATGTAAAGGTTAGTGACTTGTTAATTATTTTCTGCCTCATAGTAATATGTAAATATCTACGAATAACTGTGTTCTTTAGAACCTTTATTTTTTGATTCTTCGGCTCAGTACTGAGTTGTTTTTGCTTCCACTGTAATAGCACACAGCTCTCTACCCCATGGTTTCTCTGTCCCTACGCAACATCAGCCAAGGAAAAGACCCACTGGAAGGACAGAGACACTGTTGTGGAGTAGCTCAGGTTCACTCGCATCATTCCATAGGTCACCACGATCTAGATAAGTTGCAGGCCCATCCTCAGCCTCTAGTTTTTACTCTGGAAATGCTACAGGTGAGAAACAGTAGCATGGTACCCTTTTTAGAGGTGTTAACTGAATAAAACTGCGTAATTTAACAACAAAAATACTTTAATTACAAAGCGGCTTTTTCATGTTTCTCTGTGTAATCATCTTCCCAAGGTCTTGCCCCCCGGCTCCTTTCAGTTGGAAATATGGGCAATGACAGATGAGGAGAAACTGGAGGCCATACCGCAGATCCACGAAGAGGGAAATGCGCTATTCAAGAGTGGAGATATTGCAGCAGCTGCTGAGAAGTACTACAATGCTATAGCCTGTCTGAAGAGCTTACAAATGAAGGTTAGTCTTAAAAGTTGCTAAGCATTAAAGTGTCATGAAACCCCTGTTTTATTACTGGTCGTTCACACCACAGATTTGAAAAAGATTAAGGAAATGGGTGTGCAGAGCTGTGGAAAAGTGGGAGTGTAGAGGGTGGGAAGAAGGGAGAAAACAACCAATAAAACACAGACCTACAACACACTCATTAAACAGACAAATGAATATTAAAATATGAGCGAATAAAGAAAAGCACAACAGAGTTGGGGACGTCTTTATCTATTTCTCTGACAACAAACTCACAAAAGTCTTATCATGAACAATATCATTATTATCATTCCTAACAACTATCATGAACAAATCAAATATGTTTTGATAAATTATTCTTAGCAATATCATCAAATCAGCATTATAACTTTGCAGAGCGATTGGTCTATATGAAAAATGAGGTAGAACATTAAAAAATGTCATTACGTATACGAGCACTACAATATTTAAAAAAATGACACGCATCAGTTTAATACATAAAGAATAAAGGTATAGTTAATTTTTTGTCCATTCCTCTTTGACTTTTCGGCTTTAAGTTTCTTCAGTGTATAAGAATTAGTTCATGATCAGAAGTCACTGTATCAGTGTCCTTATTTGCATATACTGTATATATATATATATATATATATATATATACAGTAGTCAACATTTTAAGTGGATCAAAACCTTTTATTAAAGTTATACATGAATTTTGAACAATACCCATTCTTGTCTTAGGACAACTTTGATTAACTTTTTTGATCCACTTCAAATGTTGACTACTGTATTAGAAGAGACATTTATGAAATATGTGCATAGCAACTTGAAACACACTTGCTCTGAGTCTGGTCCGGATATGAACTGTGATCCGCGTTGCGAGTGTTGTTACATATCGTTACAGTCATATTTTTTCATGTGTTGGAATTCAAACTCCAGCTCTGACCGCATTGTGGGAAAAATGCAAACAACACTTTTGTGTTGCTGTACAGAGAAAACAAGCCCTTGTGTCCAAACTTGAACAGGCTAGATGAATGAACAGCTCTGAAACTATTTTGTAACATTTGAATTTACCCCTGTAATGCGATCTCATGCATAATACAGCGCAGTGATTGGATTAAGAGTTCATACTCATGAATAAATGCAGAGAAAAACTCTGAAAGTGATGACGTAGATGCGTACTCTACAGCCAATCCCCACTCCCAATTAATGCATATATATACCTCACTTATGACGTTGGTTCAACTTTGCTTTTTAAACCAGAAGAAAAAAACGGCTCCAAAAAATAATAACTTTTTCCTTAATAATAATTTAAGCATGTGTGCTATTGTTGTTTTCAGTGAAGTGCAACTGTACATATTTTAACATCTCAAAAAATGTTGTAGGGTTTCATGACCCTTTAAAACTTACACATTACCCTTGTTGAAGAACAAATGTATCCTTGAAGCATTGCATGCAAGATATCAGGGGTGGTTTTTGCACAGAATGAAGCCGTTTGAAACCAACACTTCGGCTGCACATTTAATGGTATTTGATCACAAATTTATCCTTATTTATCCTAAAACCTTTTTGTCATTTGACATTTCTGTTATCTCGCATTTGGTGTTGGTTGCTAGATTTCAAGAGATTTAAGTCCCTCGATTAGAGCTTTTCTCTTAAATTGATACATTTTCCTCTAAGTATTTTTCTTAATTGAACATGCTTTCTCTGCACTGCAAAAAAGCACTGATGATCTGAAAACACCTTCATGAGCATCACTTGTAACTAAATCTGCAAGAAAACCTTCTCAGTGACGAACCAAACATGAATCTCACAAGTTGTTTGCGATTGTGATTGCTAAATATATGCACTCGCACAACCTCTGTGCTACAATACAAAGTCTTTGTTTGTTGTTGTTTGGAATATCATTTGGAATTATTTCACTGTTTTAGCTTTTGAGAGAAGCTATTTTATAATGAAGAAAGTGTTCATGTATATGATAAATATAATAAAAGGGGTAAGATATACCCTGTCTAGTTGACAACAGTGTATTATATTCATTATTTACTCATTATTTATTCACGTCATGTCGTTCCAAACCCGTAAGACTTTTGTTCATTTTCTAAACACAAATGAAGATCTTTTTGATTAAATCTGAGAGCTTTCTGTCCCTCCGTTGACAGCTACACAACTACTTTGATGCTTTAAAAAGTTCATAAAGAGATGGTAAAACTAATCCATATGAATTGAGCAGTTTAGTCCAAATTTTCGCTTTATATGATGAACTGATTTTAGGCTTCTATTCACATATTCATCAACTCTCACATCAGTTGTGGTAAAGGGAAGTTCAAGCATGTTCGTTTGACATGCAAGAACCAGTGAGGTTTGTTCTTGCACGTCAAGCAGGTTCGGTTGAGCTTCGTTTTAAGTTCTCTGATCAATGTTTATATGTGAATAAAAGCTTAAATTAAAACTGTTTATCATATAAAGCAAATGAGTTTAAGAAAATTTGGATTAATATGGATTAGTTTTACTATCTCTTTATGAACTTTTTCAAATGAACACTTATTTGTGCAAAAGTGGTAGTTGCGTATCTGTCTATGGAGTGACAGAATGCTCTGATCTCATCTAAAAGATCTTCATTTGTGTTCTAAAGATGAACAAAAGTCTTACGAGTTTGAAAAGGCATGAGGCGGATGGTAATTAATTACATATTTTTCATTTTTGGGTGAATCATCCCTTTAAGATTAAACTTTTTACTTAAAACATATATTCTCTGTTCAAAGGAGCGTCCGGGCGATGAGCAATGGATCAAACTAGATCTCATGATCACCCCTCTCCTCCTCAACTACTGCCAGTGCAAGCTTCTGCTGGGCCAATACTATGAGGTGTTGGACCACTGCTCTTCTATCATCAACAAGTACGAGGGTAAATATCAAAACAAGTACAATCACATGTACTTTGTATTCACAGCTAGGCATCTCAAAGAAGCACTTTCCCCCCCCACTTTTAGAGTAGTGTAATTTCTTGGTCCTAAATCTTTGAGGGAATTAAAAGCTGCAGTAATATTATGTTCTTTACAAACAAGCGACATTTAACTTGAGTACCATGAGAACTGTTTTATTGCATTTCAGATGCCCATACTCAGTCTTGTCTTTCTCACAGATAATGTGAAGGCATATTTTAAACGAGGGAAAGCTCATGCAGCGGTATGGAATGAAGCAGAGGCAAGAGCTGACTTTGCCAAAGTGATTACATTGGAACCATCACTTGAAACTTCAGTTGCAAAGGAGTTGAGAGCAATGGAGGAACGCATTCGGGAAAAACAGAAAGAGGAGAAGGGACTCTACAAAAACCTGTTCAACTACAGCGACAAAGCCACTGCTGCAGCTACCACGGTTAGTTTCATCTCAAATGCGACCTATGAAGAATCTAAATTAGGGTGTATAATATTGTTAAACAGCAAAAAAAAAAAAAAAAAAGCTGCTCCATTAAGTAACCTGTGCTATTTTCCTCTTTTCAGGGCTGAAACAAAGATGAATGTCCAATTTTCCATTTATAAGGAGATATGCACTCTAATAAATGTATCCTTCACAAGTTTATTTAACCCATCATCCCCTAAGCATCACCCCCTTATTGTTCATCATGTTTTATTGGTAAATTGACATACAAATGAAGAGTGCATCCAGTGCATAGCTTTGAATGGCCTGGCCATCCATTTATCCCTGAGAGTTACCCATCATTTGTTGAAGAACAACCCCTGTGAACCAGGAATGGGTAAATACCAGCCTTGTATATTCACTTTTTGGATATTGCTGATGGAAACTTCACAACCCAATGCATTATGGTCAGTGCTCTTTAACAAGGGCAGTCTGAAAGAAACAAAGCTGAAAGACAATCTGATGATGATAAAATGGGATTGCTATGCCTATATATCTCCCCCCCCATTTTTGCGTTATTCTTTTGTATTTATCATGTTTATTAATTGTATTGCTATTACCCTTATTGTCTTTGTATGTATACTACATTTTAATCTTAAAAGATAAAGGAAATAAATATGAAATGTCAGGCATTAGAAGGCCTGTGAAAAATGTAAGTGAAAGACACCTTGTTAACACTTTTATAGCACATGTAAAATAATATACCCCCCCCCCCCCATCAGTGAAACAGAACACATATACTTGTTCACATTTTTGTGTAGTTAATTGTCACAGTTAAACCCATATATGTCACTACAAATAAAAAGATATTTTCAAAGTGCTTTTTAAATACATGTTGCTGCAACTAGTCTGCATTTATGTTGTGACCGAAGCCAAATAAAATTCTTCACCCAATTTTTTAAACAAGCACTTGCACGCAGTGGAATTAAAAATCTGGCAAATTGATTGATTTTTATTTTTTTTTATTTAAATACAGAATTGCAAAAATTGGGCGTAAAAAAATTCTATGCCAATCGCAGTGACACTACATGAGGTGTACATCTGGGAGATAGCTATGCGTGATGGACAAATGTCGATAAGAAAGATAGAAAGAGATGTTGTTGTAAATAGCTTGGCAAAGAGAAGGGGCATGTCTGTAAGAAACAGAACAATGAGGAGACAAGTACCGGAGGGTGTGTGTGTGTGTGTGTGTGTGTTATGTACGAGCACTTCGCTCTGTCTCCGCTAGACACTCCCTGACAAGAGCACGTGCGTGGATGATACCTAAAGAAAGACAGAAACACATATCAGCCATTTCAAAGGTAAATGTTTTGAAGCATGACAGACCATTTGCTAATGAACCAAGCAGCAGATTGTATGCATAGTAATTTTTTTATCCTTGAAAGAATTTTTATTTTATTAAACAAATTACTACATGTCAGACACTAGATGGCAAATTTTATATGTAATGCAACTTCAATAATTAATCTGAACAAAAGACACGTTGCAAGTCTCATCCCATGTGAAGAACTGAAAAACCGAGTGAACTCTATCACGACTGCCCTTAGGCTTACATTCCTCCGGGGGCTAAACGTCACTGACTGTTACAAATGTGCTGCATGCACTTTATTCAGAAGGGTGTGGTGTACCTCTCTTCAGTCTCTCCATGGCACTTTTGCTGCCAGCGTAGGTAGGACGAATTTCACGGCTCATCTCCTCAATAACAGAGAGCAGCTCACTATACGTAGATCCCTGGGACACTTTAACTGGCTACAGAAAAACAATTATTTAATATGATTGGTAACAGTCCTATTACTGTCGTATTATTTTAATTGAATTTATTGATCAAATTCAAGTATTTAAAATGAAAGATAAAGCATACATTTAATAAGATTAGGGGGGAAATGCCCTCAGGGTAAATATCACAAATATGCATATTTAAATGTCAAAGCTGATAGAACACAGAATATTGCTTCAAAATTAATTATAATTACAACACAAAAAACATTTTTTCCAGACAAGCAACGTTTTTACTTGGACACGTTAATGACCGATTTACAAGCACATGACAAGGCTTAATTTCGAGCCTGCAAGATAGTTGTGCAGAAATCTGAGCGATACCCTCTTTACTAAAAGGTACATATACACAAAGTTTGGAATTAAGACTTTTTAATGTTTTTGAAAGCATCATCTTATGCTCACTGTTTATTTTTTTATTATAAATACTAAAAGTTTTTGCTATTTAATATTTTTGTGGAAACCATGTTACAAATTTTTTTTTTTTTTTAAATGAAACCTGTTCCTTAAACTTTCTATCACAGAATCCTAAACTTTTTTATAGCCACGTTTACACAAAAATAAAAAGAAGCAGCAAGCTGTTTACCGTTAATAATAATAATCATTATTAATACATAATTGAGCAACAATAATTATTTATACTGATCTGGTGCTCAATTCTTATCATGTGATTACGTGATACTGAAGACTGGCTTAATGGCTGTTGAAAATTCAGGAATAAAGTACATTTAAATATATTAAAATCTATTACAATAGAAATTATCTTTTAAATTGTAATAATATTTCACAATATTGTTTATACTGCATTTTCCCTCAAAAAATGCAGTTTTGGTGACCTATTTTAATAACACAAAAAAAAAACTTAATTATCCCAACTTTTTACCGGTAGTGTTCATGTATATAAGAGTGTGTGTGTATATATATATATATATATATTCCAATTACAACAGACAAGATCCACTGGAAATAATTTCAAGATTGCAAAAAAAAATTAAAAATCCCACTGTTATCATAAACTTAACTTACTTGTACAAAGCCCATTGATGGTGGACCAAAGTCACTAAATGCTGGTCTAAAGTTAGAAGAGGAGGCCAGAGATGGAGATGAGCCACATGATCCTAAAACCAGAGAGATATAGGAAGACCAATCATAAACCATGAAAATGTCAAAAGGCCAATTTCAACCAATGACATCTCGCCACCCAGTGTGAGTATGGAAGGAAGTGAGGAAAGATACAGCCAAGATCGGATGCACTGATATGGTGGCAAGGCACACTCACATAAAGACAACACTTAGACTTTAAGCATAAACGCGGTAAGGTGCGGTTAGCAGCACACTATTCCACATTTATGTAATGAGCAAGACAGATGGCTATGGCTCCTTTAACTCCTCCCCCTTTATCCGTGCCTCTGACTCTGACCTCTTTTACAGTAGGTTCACTGACCCCTTTCCCCGGGATTAAAAACGGTGCATTTGAAAACGTGATAGACACAAATTACCCCAGATGCGAGTAAAATGTATGTAAAAAAAAAATCATGAATGAAGAGAGAGCACAATGAAACTCACCTGGTGGAGTGTGGTTGGAGCCGGTGGGTGCGGGGGCGATCGGCTTGTAACTCATATTTACACCGCCGTCGACTGTAGCCTCGCTTTATGAAAAGTTTATTCTTATCTTCTGAATGTAATCTCGATGGGTTTTGGTATCTGAAGCAGGGACGATGCTGACCTAATGTAAACACAAAGAGCAGATACACAGATAAGTATAAGAGGTGGGAGACATGGTAAAGGCTAGCGGACAGAAAAGACGGTCCCCTCTTAACTTAACCGGCTTCAAGCCCTGACTCTATTTAAATCGCCTGCCATTGATAGACTTTCCCACTATTTACTGCTAGGGTAGAACAACGACCACTTTCAAATAAGTGCGAACATTTCTGTGTAATAAAGAGTGGAGGATGTCTGTAGTGGTGAAAGGTAAATTTAACTAACTTATACCCACCTCTTCCGCGAAATCGCTCGACAGCGACACGCGCTAAGTATCCAACAAGCCGACAAATGAAACAAACAACAACCGTAAACACTTCGCGATATGTTGGACAGTTAAAGACGGTTTCTGGTCGCCGGTTTACACTTGTTAGAGGAGGTAAGTGGTAAATATAACGCCCGGGAATAGTTTCGCTACGCGGAGGTGTCGGTTCTTCTCCTCTCTTCCTGCGCGTGCTAGCCTGCTATGTTATTTTCCCATGATACTCGGCAAAAAGAGTGACTGCGTCATCAGGCACGCGCCTTTGCCCTCTCTTTCTTCCACAATGAAGATTCAATTCTGGAATTTTCTTGTTGAGGTGTTTGGAGAGAGTGTGCTACAGTAAGCCGGGGAAGCGTTTGAAAAATGCCTACCCCTTTGTATTATAATATATATTTTTTGTTATTTTAGAATAAAATATAGCCTAATAGAATGGCATAGTGTTGAGGCTGCTACCTGCCTAATACTAACTCCACCCACACACCTAATCCTAAACCTAAACCCTGGCAGGGGGTCAGAATTATGGCACAACATCTCTATATGCAAGTACTGCATGCATGTACAATAGGCTACACTGCATTAAACAACGTAATGTCCCATGTACATTTAAAAAGTTAGTGGAAATATTAGAATACGGTTATTTTAAGGAGATATGTCGAGTACTTTTACAGTTGTTTAAAATAAACTGTTCTTTATTGATGGATATTTTAGCTGTTAATGATCTCTTCTTCTCTTTTGTCTGAGGGGAGTTGCTGTTATGTGCCGAGTTAGATGGATCCATGGTCATCTTTTTTTGTGTATTGGTGTGTTAGATTATGTGCTGCAGGAGAGATCTGTACCCATGATCTTTAAAGCTTTAGTGACAATGTGTCAAAGTCTTTTCTTTGCCGTACTAAATAGACAATGCCTGAATGATGTTTTAAAACGGACTTAGTTGTCTCACTACGAATTTTTTTTGATGAGGTGGTCTGTATTGACTTGTCTGCACATAGCCTACCTAATTTGCAGTCTGTTATGGTGACTGATTTGATTGACATTGATGCATTGGGAGTTTGGTCTGCAGGTAAAGCAGTTGAGAACCACTAATAGGCTACCTTAGTAAGTGCCAGATTGCAGAAGTCTCTGTCATCTATTTAAGCACCTCCCCTTGCCACATATAGATAGAAAGCACTTACATGCTGAAATCAGATCTGCTTCTAAATGATTAATGGTGCATTCTGTAGAGTCCATTATTTGCTGTAATATTGAAGTTTATTACTGCTTGCCAGAGAAATTGTTGTAACTTATGTTATGCATCATCTAGTTTAATCTGTAGGGAAATAGAGGACACAAATTCAGCTTGAGCTTATCTTAATGTAAAGTAATGACCAATGTCTGTGAAGTTTGTTTATAACACAAGACACAGAAGCATTCATTCGAAGAATTGCTGTGTCATTACCACATATTCCACTTTACCCACATGTTTTCATTGCTGAGATCATCTGGGCATTTTCAAACTTGCTCTATGCAGATAAAGCACAATTTTGCTGATATGACATTTAACTTATAGGCCTATATAAGTTAGCCTGTAGCAAGGCAAACAGGAAGAGGTGTGATAAAAAAAAAATGGCAATAATTAGCACAGTTTAAAATCATCTTAAGTCAAGGACAAACACAAACAAACAGTAGTGGTATGATCTAATGGTTACAGGCTACTTTTAGTTGTTTTATTGAATTTGTGAGGCCTCCTCCAATGGGACAGTCTAAAGCACAACTGCATCAGAGCTGCTGATTCTGGAGTCAGTCCTTCGTGCTGCAGTTCACTGTGCGGGACAGGGGAGCGTTTGGATTTCGTCTCCGCACACAGCCATGGATCTTACAAACGATACATTTTCTTCCATCCGGAAGTGTCTTTTGGTAACACTACTATTAATTTGTTCATTTCAACTGGTTCGATCAAAGCGAATAATCAAATGTCCTTCAGGGTGCACTTGCACGACAGATTCAGTCATTTGTGTCGGTTCTTCTCTCATCCCCCGGACTATACCGAGTGACATCAACTCTCTGTAAGTGCAATATTATGTTCTCGTAACAATTTTTTCAGCGAAAATCCTTATAATTATACTCAATCAAACATAAAGATGGTGCGACATCCAAGCCTATAAAATATGTTTTCGAAACTGAACGCGCACGTAGTGTACAAAACAATGAAAGTGCAATATTTATTAATTTGTTATTATTATTTTTTTAGGAGTATTGTTAATTGCAGTTTCCCAGACATCAAGGAGGCTATGTTCTCGCTCATGCCCTCACTGCAGTTAATGTAAGTGACTGCTGCATCACTTTATTAAATGTACCTGTTTATCTGCATTAGAAAACACTATGTATTAAATTCAAGGCATGCGTTATGTTGGAAAATTTCGGTCATTTCTGTACTATGGGACGGGTATTAATTGTGATAGTTTATGCATCATGGTAGGCTATTTCCTGGTGTCTTTTTTCTCTCTCTTCTCAGTCTCCTAAGTTCTAATTCATTTTCTGAAATAAAGGAGGATGCATTCTCAGGGCTTCCTCATCTTGAGTATTTGTAAGTATTTGGACAGCGTTTCTGCAGTTACATTTATGATAAAAAGTGATCACTTCTTTACATTGTATATTACTGACTAAATAAGATCCACATATTTGTTGGATATCTGGATCATTATCCCTGCAGAGTGATTGATTGAAATTCTTGGCAATGTATATTTTGTCTCATTTTATTTCTCCAACCAGATTTATTGAGGGCAACAAAATTGAAGAGATTAACAAATATGCCTTCAGAGGACTTCGGGATGTTACACATCTGTGAGTATATAACATGCAGCAAGAAAAGGCTAAGACATTGCAGAATGCATATTAATTTAGATTACATAGATTTATGGTTGGCATCATATATAATATTTAATTAAGTAGGTCATATATTTTTTGTTTAATATTTTATTTTATTTTCACTACATAATGTGATACAGAAGGCACATGCATAATGCATTTTCCTAATCTAGTTGTATAATAAACCTGGCATTGTGTACTACGATTGTTGGCTCTTTGATGAATGCTTTGTTCCTCTTTTGTAAGTCACTTTGGATAAAAGTGTCTGATAAATGTAAATTATACACTGCTGACTGGTATTGTCTTGAGTATTATTAATTATAAGGTACACTGGTGCTTAAAAATCCTGATTTAGCTTACATAAGTATAAACTATAAATGAAGTTTTTTGCCTGTGTGTATTGATTCATTTCCTCTCTGTTTTTACAGATCATTAGCAAACAACAATATAAAAACATTGCCCAGAGGTATTTTTTCTGATCTGCGCTCTTTGATTGAACTGTGAGTTCTTCAGTTCTCTATTTGCAAACGGCACATGTAATCAACCACTTTTGCCAAGCAGATAACTTGCGTATTAATTATTTAATGCCTAATAAACAGAGACCTGCGAGGGAACATGTTCCAGTGCGACTGTGATTCCATGTGGCTGATGCTGTGGTTGAAGCGATCCAATGCCACAATATCAGATGTTTACTGTGCCAGTCCATCTGCCATGAAGGGTGTCCTGTTAATGGATGTCCCAGAAAAACACAGCAAGTGTGTCTCCACAGGTAACTCAATTTCTGTTGCTCAGATATCTCAATTTCTTTCTGTTGAATTTTTAATAAATGCTGTGAAAAGGAAGTTGCGATATTCTTTTCTTCCTTATTGTGAAACGAACTTTGTTTCTCGAGCAAGAAAAAATTTAGGGCGGGACCGGACTTGATTTTGTTCATCAGGAATTGATTTGATTGTTGGACTGTTGTGGTTTGCCATTGCTGTGATGTCATGTGAGTGACAGGTGTCCCTCCCTCTCGCCAGTAAACGTCATCAGAGAAGAGTAGAGTCTCTGCAAGAGGAAGGGGAATTTATTTTGATTAAAGATTTAATCTTTTAATATTTTAAAAAAATTTTTTTAAAGATGATGTGCACAGATAAATCATTCATAATAAATGCTGCAATATTACTTAAAAAACAAGAATTGTCCATTTTAATTTCATGGTGACTTTAAAGAAAATGCTATTTGTTCACATTTGTTTAATGACAACGAATGAATGTGCTGCATTATGTCTGTTTCTTTTCCCTTTTTTGTTCAGATTTTGTTCAGCATCAGATAGTGAATACTCAATCCATGTCAGCAGACATCTTCTTTCACAAAGATGATATATATGTTGCTATGGCAGTTCCAAATTCAGACAGCTGCATACTCATGGAATGGGATCACATTGAGACAAATTTCAGGCCTTTTGATGAAATCACAGGTTTGACACTGTTAACTTCATAATCATTTGTCATATGTCATAACTATGAAAGAGTATAGAGGTTTATTTAATTTTTTTAATAAATTATATTTCAGGACGGTCTGTTGTTGGGTGCAGGTCTGTTCTGATCAACGAGCAGGCACTTGTCATTGTCTCACAGCTCTTCGATGGCTCCCTTGTCTACAAATATGACCAAGCACAGAATAAGTTCACCAAGTTTCAAGCAGTTGAAATGCTTAATGTGTCCAAGCCAAATGACATTGAAGTCTTCCAGATTGGAGATGACTGGTTCTTCCTTATGGTGGACAGTTCCAAAGCTGGAATGACAACTCTGTTTAAATGGAACGAAACTGGTTTCTACCCATATCAGTTCCTTCATGAGTGGTTTCGTGATACCGATGCAGAGTTTATTGATTTAGATGGCAAATCTGTTCTCATACTAGTGAGCCGCTCCCAGGTTCCTGTTATCTACCAATGGAACAAGAGCACCCAAAAGTTTGTTCTACATGATGAGATAGCAAATATGGATGACATTGTCAGCGTGAAGGCCTTTAGGATCAAGGACGTTCTCTACCTTGCCCTCGCCTGCTACATTGGTGACTCAAAAGTCATGAAGTGGACCGGTAAACACTTTGAAGAAGTACAGGGCTTCCCTTCACGTGGTGCCACTGTATTACAGCCCATCAAGTTCAAAGACCAGCACTATTTGATTCTGAGCAGTGATTATTCTTTCTCCCAGATCTTCAGATGGGATGAGGAGAACCAGAGTTTTATCAAGTTCAGGGATGTGTATGTTCAATGGCCACGCTCATTCACAGCACTGTCAACAGACCAGCGTGACTTTGTGCTGGCCACCAGTTTCAAAGGCAAAACCAAGGTTTTTGAACATATTTCAGTGGATTATAGCAAATGATGCATGTGCTGTTATTTGTTCCTTCTGGTCAGATGCTAAAACAAAACTTTATTCCTCAATATATGCATACATTTAACCTTGATATTTATGAATGTAATGTTTTGTCAACAAAAAGGCTGAAACCCAGTGCACATCTCTATTCCCTAGTCTTGCAAAAGCTATTTATGCAACATTTTTGTATTAAAGTTTGAATAAATAATGCACTGCAGCTTAATTTATTCAGATGTTGAAAATACCTGAACGTTTGATCATATCAGGGCCCTTTTAAATAATTTCATAGTGAAATATTTGGTTTACCAAAGGTAGGGACTCAGACTTCAATCCAAAAGACTGTGGACTTAAGCTTGTCAGCTTCAAGCTAATTTAACCTAATGAGCTGATTTGAATGTATGCAAGCATGTTATTGGTGCTGACTTGTGCTATTATTCAGTAGAGACCCTCAATGTTATTGCCTTTGATGAATGAAAGCCTTAAATTTATTTATTTATTTATTTATTTATTTATTTATTTATTTTGCGGAATCTTTTTGTCAGTTTTATAACTGTAGCTGGCCGAGCAATATACTGAATGTAGATTTGAAAATATATTAATGATAATAAATAAAACAGCATCTTCTATTGATCTGTTCACTTATTCTTGTTGGTTCTCATTCACATGTATGCATTTTCAGTTTCTCACAAAGAAGCCAACTGCATAACGGTAAATGGTTTAGCAGCTTGTCATGAATGCATCACTGTTCCATACTGTCAATATAAACACAGAACATAATAAGAAATAAGCACATTAAAATGGACATTCCAATGACACTTTACTCCTTGACAGTAAGAAACTGCTTGTGTTCACAAGGATCACTTTACCAGCCAGTCAGCAGCATCGTTCTTTGTGACAGAGCCCTTATATGATAAATAAGACTGCATCAGCAAAATGTCACAGATGTAAGCACAGAAATTACATGTAATGTAAGTTAAAGGCCGATATCTACAGTATATGATATGGTCTGCTGTGCATTATGTGCACATTAGTATAATTATATATAGGCGCCGCCTATAGAGAGAGGGCTATAGTTTAACCTCAATATAAGTGTTCATCTTAAAGGGATAGTTCACCAAAAAATAAAAATACTGTCATTAATTTCTCATCTTCATGTCATTCCAGGACTTGTGTTCATCTTTGGAAAACAAATGAAGATATTTTTAATGAAATCTGGGAGCTTTCTGTCCCTCCACTGACAGCTATGCAACTACCACTTTGATGCTTCAAAAAGTTCATAAAGAGATTGTAAAACTAATCCTTATGAATCGAGCGTGTCTCTAAGAAATAAATTCTTTCTAAACCCCTCAATTCATATGGATTAGTTTTACAATATCTTTATGAACTTTTTGAAGCGTCGAAGTAGGCTAGTTGTGTAGGCTGTCAACGGAGGGACTTAAAAAAAGATCTTAATTTGTGTTCCGAAGATGAACGAAAGTCTTACGGTTTTGAACGTCGAGGGTGATTAGCCTAATTAATGATGGAATTTTCATTTTTGGGTGAACTATCCATTTAAACGGGTTTGGAACGACGAGGGTGAGTATGATAGAATTTTTATTTTTCAACTTATCCCTTTAAGAGCAGACAAATTTGGTCATCGCAAAACAATAGGCTACAACATAAAGAACAAATTAATATGGCTTAGATAATTATAATCATTTACAAGTTACAACATTATGTGAAATTCGTTATAAAAACAAGTTTACAGGAGCGGTGCTTATCAGCAAAACAAATGCATTCGCAACGATAATTTATAGTTTATTTGAGGCCATATAGGCATTATGATCACATAACTTAACGTAAAAATCTACATTTCCCATGGTATATTCTTTGGCTTTTGCAGCAGTCACTTTACCATAGACTGCACTTCATGTGAATCGCGTCCTTAAAGGGACACGCACGCTGCCATACTGTTGGCACATCTTCCCAGCCGGAAATGATGTACGTGATATTGATGAAACCTTAAACATGCAATCGTGTCATCCTCGTCGCAATAGATGCTTAGGACGTGACAGTTGTTGTTAGTGACAGATTTTTTTAGAAGAATATTCTCTAACCGAAAATGAATCCTTCCAGAAGAAGCGAAAGTGATTGGCAGGGACTGGTGAATGAGGTAGGAAACGCAGACATATTGATGCCTCACGCTCCCCTGCACTCTATGAATCATACTATCATCAGCATTGCACTGTATAGAGGATGCTTAAATTAACCATGTAATATGGTTTTCACTGAATTTACCGACTTGCCGTGTGTAACATTTAATAGCATGATTAGCTAAATACGATTTGCTGATGTACAGAGACATAAAAGCCCTTTTACTGTTACGTTACCTGTGTTTTCATATTTTCTTGTGACCGCTTGTTCCTCTTATCGAATAGTAAGTAGTATTCTCGTTACATCTTTAAATGTCTTGCATAATAATAAATCAAATACGTAAGGTCTGACACAACATGATCAGTGGAGGGATTAACTTAAATCTTTATCCTCTTTCCTCTTCTCGCAAGATCCATGGACGGCGCTGAATTCAGGGTAGACCTGGCATGCAAATGAAGCAAATATTGAAAGTAATGATTTTAAACTGCAATGTTGCACTATTAGGCCTACAGCCTGATATGAAATCTCCTTCGGCTACACAAATCATCATACACGCACAAAATTTAGGAGAGGTTGCTTTCTAATAGTGTGAACATATGATGCATAGCCAATCCATAACCAAGGATTGGTTGACCACTTCATAGTTTTTTTTAATTTTTTTATTTAAAGGTAGGACTTAATTAGTCCTTTATAACAGTGGGTCAGGGCCATTCATTTCCTTCAACAAAACTTCCAAGGGGGCCCCGTGACTTAATCATTTTAAAATTATTAAGTCACGGGGCCCCCTTGGAAGTTTTGTTGAAGGCCATTAATGACCATCGACCATTAATTCAACCAGTAACTGTTTGATACTTTAAAAAGTAACATCAGAGCATCTAACTACATTAAAATGTTATTAAGGAACAGGCAGTTCCCGAAACATCTGGAATCAAAGCTCAGGTTATTTTGTTGAAAATGCAAAGTGCAAAATCCCACTTTGATCATTGTCTTTCCTGGCAATGGTGACTAATGCATTGAATTGGAGCATTAAATACCCCATTGTTTTCTTTCTGTGCCTAGTTCCTGGTATGCAAGAGAAAACTGGAGAGTAAGAAGGAGGCACTGCTGATCCTATCAAAAGAACTGGACACCTGCCAGCAGGAAAGGGATCAGTTCAAACTGATGGCAAACCAGCTCCGTGAGCGCCACCAAGGGCTGAAGAAAAAGTACAGAGAGCTCATAGTATGTATTATATTCTATTTTATTCTATTCTATTCTAAATTGATTAAACAAACATGTAGAAGTATGAAGTAGAAGACATTCAGGAAGACATAAATTTTTTTGCAATTTATATATATTGTCATTATAATGAAGTGTATTTCTGTCATGACAACTCTGTCATGAGTGTTTGGAGGGTTTCTGAAAGCATGCTGCACTGCTATAGCAAATGCTGACCAAGTATTTAAAGGTTAAGCAGCAAGCTTATTGGCTACTGATACGGCTGGAACCAATCAGCTGTGCCTTTTAGAGAATGTTTCCATCACCCTGTTTTTATGGAAAAGCCATATTTCGAGGGGGGGGAAATCCCTTCATTCACAAAAAAAGTATTTACGCTCGCTTGAGGTGGTTTTTGACTTGTGCGAAAGAGTTAATACGAATAATGGGAGATGGAAACTCATTTGCTTAATAAATTCTGACATAGTGAACATTAAACCTGCATGACTAATTAGCTGTTTCTGCTGATGGTATTTAATTTACTGTTGGTTACTAGGTACCAATACCACCACTCTCTGCTTGAACAACTTGATTGAAACGCTTTTTTTTTTTTTTTTTTTTTTTTTTTTTGAACTTTGATAAAATTCGCTTCACGTTTGGATGGAAACCCAGCTACTGGCGTGATTGCAAGCAAATTGAGTTAAGGAAATATCAGCCTGCGCCATCTAGAGCTCATGACAGAACTTTGTATTTATATGAACTTTTTTTATTTTATTTTTTTATTAATAGGATGGTGACCCCTCTCTGCCTCCTGAAAAAAGAAAGCAAGTATGTTTGTTATTATCATCTATTTAAACATGTCTAAATACATATATCCTCTGTTAGATGCTTTTATGCTGAATTTAATTAATTAATTAATTCTGAATTGGCATTTAAGTGTCTTTACACAGACCTTTTAATGCTGCTCAGAGGTGCATAAATGCATTTATACAGCAATTCCAGCTGTATGCTTTGATGCTAGGGTAGGTCAGAGCAGATATCATTAAAGGTGCTCTAAGCGATGTTAGGTGACGTCACTTCTTGTTGACGTTCAAAGTATTGTCGAACAAAACGGAGGCTAGCTAGACCCTCCCTCCTCCTCATCCGCGCACTAACCCCCCAAATCCTTCTAGTCGGTTATTGGCTGGAACAGTTTATGTTTCGTGGTGCGGGTTAGCCCAGTTTGTTTTTGTTGCCATTTGTGGAGCCTGGGGTGTCTGCAGAGACCGTGTTTTTTTACAGTGTGTTCAGGGGACAGGCAGCTAGAGGAGAGTGAGGAGATCTTTGCTGTATATGACAAAAAATGTTTTGGCCTAAAAAACACATGACATCGCTTAGAGCACCTTTAAAGCTTGGCTTTTATGCAGCATTGCATCTTTACTCAGAATTTTGAGCAGGCACAGAGCAGCCTTAACTTATCTCTGTAAAGATGCCTTATGTATACAACTGAATTTTATGTTAACAAAACATATACTTAGTGAAGTAGTCAACCCAGCAGTATTCATGACTTTCATCTGATGTTATTCAAATAAATGGAATTTTGTTTGTATTATGTGTTGAAAAGTCAAATGTGTTGTTCGACCTGTGTTTGCCGCAGGTCAATCTGGCGCAGTTACTGAGAGACTCGAGAGAACAGAACAAACAGCTGGTTGACGAGGTGAAAGAACTGAACCAACGTTTAGCAGAAGTGCAGGGTGATAACAAGGTATGGGCTTTGCACACACAGGTCAGGTCATTTCTTTGCATGACTAAATCATATGCAGATGTTTTCAAAGTCAAATGAGTAGTCGCATGCTGGCAGGTTTCAACATTTAGATCACAGTCCATATATTGCGGTATAGCATAGATAATATGCAGTCTTTTCATCACACAGCTGCTGAGGATGACCATTGCAAAGCAGCGTCTAGGGGACGAAGAGGTGGGGGCTCGTCACTTTCCAGCCCATGAGAGAGAAGATCTTGTTCAGCAGTTAGAGAAAGCTCGAGAACAGGTGCATTGCCTTTGGCATTCTACACGTTTTGGGTTCAAATAAAACTTAAAGTCCCCGTGTAGTCAAAAACTTATCGCTTAAAACTATCTTTGATCACCAAAATGACATATTTAAATGTTTTTTTCCTTGAAAAAAATTATTCATGCCTTAAAATAGCTTGAATGTAACTCAAAAGGTACACCCTTGCCTCATTTAGTATATATGCGGTTCTATGAATATGCAAGTTAGCCCCGCCTCCACTCACTCGAACCAGCTCAGAGATCCACTCGCTGACGATCACACATTGACGTGATTGGTAACAAGGTGGTTTGTGACGTCAGAAACACCAGCGATTTCAAACCGTGATTTTGAGACTGTCTTTGGCTCACTGCAGTTTTAAAGAGAAAATACTCAGCAATGATGTTGACATGAATTTGCGCATGGTTTGTCTTAAAGCATCTTAAAAACACCACATATAAACAAGATTAAAAGCTGGATTTTCACCACAGGGGGACTTTAAATTCTCAAGAATATCCATGTCTCAGTTTTTTGTCATAGATTTGAGGTAAAAAAAACAAACAAAGATACAGTAATATAGTTCTGTGTCCTTACCCTATGATGTTGTAGAATGAAGCACTGGAACAAAGCTTAAAAGCAGCCACAGATGAACTTCACGATGTGAGAGCAGAGCGTAATGTCTACCAGGAGAAAGCTCACAGACTAAATCTGGAAATTAACCACATCTTGGGTAGCAATGAGAACCGCATCCTGGATATAGATGCTCTGTGTATGGAGAACAGGTCAGTGTTGACATGTTCAGGATATTCACACATTTAGCATTAGTAGTAAGAGATAAACACCCCACAAGAATTATCATACATGTATAGAAATGTATTATTTCATATCCAAAATAATCCATAAACGAGTGCAATTTAGTTTTCCATGACAGTCAGTTTATTTAACAGAAGTGTAGAAAACCTCAGTAACATAGTAAGGACTTAGTAATGCACAATTTGCAAACATGTAGGTTATGGGCTTGTTGCATGTGGCCGCCATGTTGGATTTCCGATCTAGCGAGTGTGTGCATAGACACTTCCAGTTTCACCTGATGCCAGTGCAGAGAGCTGGAAAAAAACAGAAAATTATCTTTTATAGTTGTTTATAGAATATGTTATACCACTTAAAATATTACTAAGTAATTTGAAACGCACGCATGTATGAGTCGTGGTAATGACTGAAATACACTTTACTGTCCACAAAGAAAAAAATTACTTGGACTCATGCTGCATACACACATGCCTACTGTAAATATACAAATATGTACATATATCATCAGTTTGCAACGCATCCACACCCATCAAGACATATTTTATTTCTTGCATCACCCTGGTTCCCTTGACAAAAACCCGATAGGATTTTTCCATTGGCTTTTAGACTATTGCAGAAAATAAACTCCTTGTCAACAAAAGTTTATGATTCTTTCATGTTTTGTTCATCATGAGAATCTTCACAAATGAACACAACTTGAATTTTGAAGCCTGAATACAATTGGCAGAAGCAAAAAGCTAAACATAGGCTATAAACAAACTACACCACGATCACTGAGCGTCTGACAATTCATCCAGTTTTTATTTAAAAAATGTTTTTTGAGTTCGAATAGTTTAAACATGAGATTGTGAAGGCGGACTAGTATCCCTGATGTTTAATGTCTCTGATTGACAGACTCTGTAGTCTTATTTAACCACTTGTACGCAACTGCCTTTTTCTATACAGTGGAAGTTTTTTTTTAAATCACAAGGGTTATTACTTATATTTTATATGGTAAAATAAAATTTGAAAATATAATAATTGTATTAACCACAGACCTTATTTCAGGCATTTAACCAAAAACCCACTTTTTAAAAAAACATTGACTTCAGGATTGGAAATGCTAACTTGTTTCCAGGTTTTGGCCGACAAAAATTTGGGTGTGTCCCAATTCTTGTAGTATGTATAGTGTGTACCTAAAATTCCCCCAAAAAGAGAAAAAGTGCACTCCAAATGCCTGGATAATGGACTTCTTTAACTAAAAAAAAAAAGAAAGAAAAGTGCATAGTATAAGTACACTACATCATATGGTAAACTACTTGCTGGTATGTCACCCCTGCTGCACTCATAATCAGAATTGTGGTAAGACTGACCTCTAGTGGTCTGGTGGGGATGTTACAGGCAGTGATGTGACCGTTGTAACATGTCCAGTTGGCTTTGTCATTGCTTAAATATAATCATTATCAATAGTGCTATTTTAGCTTATCATGTTGTGGGTAATTTGACAGTATATCATACTGAAGTCTTCAAAACATCTTTTTTTTTAGATATCTGCATGAACGGCTTATGCAGCTTCAGGAGGAAGTCAGCCTGCTCAAAGCAAATGTCATGAAGTATAAGGTATTTATTACACATACAACCAAATTTATATAAACACAAAAGATTCACTTTAATTGTGTAAATTCATTCTGTATTCTGATGTTGAGCATATCATATACTCATGTGTTTTATTACAGAGTGCTTTGGAAAGCAAGAAGAACTGCAAAGTCTATGGAAAGTCCAACAGCAGCTCTCTGACAGGTGTCCTCTCTGCTAAACAAGGTACCACACAGCACTTCTATAGAATCCAAACAGTAACAATTGGGTTCTTCACAAGTAGTATTCTTTGATTTATTTACAATTCTTTGAAGGAATGATACTTAGAAGCTAAGCTCCAGCTCATGTGTTTCCAGTACAAGAGTTGTTGTTGTCTGAGGAGAATGGCTGCAGTCTCCCAGTCACTTCACAGTCCATTAGTGACTTGAAGTCCCTAGCCACTGCTCTGCTGGAGACCATCCATGAGAAGAACATGGTCATTCAGCATCAACGGCAAACCAACAAGTATGTTATGACACCTAATTTTCTGTGCGGAAAATCACAGAAGATCTAGTTTATAATTTCGAAAATTATCTTTTTTAGTTGTTTATAGAATCTGTTATATCACTTAAAATAGGCTACTACTAAGTAATTTGAAACGCATGCTTGTATGAGTCAGGTGAATGACTGAAATACGCTTTACTATCCACAAAGAGAAAAATGACTGCATACACATATGCATACTTTAAATATACAAATATGTAAATATAACTAAAAGTCAAAGTTACTTTTAGGAATACTTATTTTATAGGAAACTGTTAAAAAGTACAATTTAACTAATAGTTTGTGTATATTTTAACAGGATCCTGGGTAACCGGGTTGCAGAACTGGAAAGGAAATTGAAAACATTAGAGGTGTCTGGGTTGTGGAGTCTGCCAGGTAAACATCATGTCTAATACTATGCAGTTTACTTTAATTATCGTTTAAGTTTAGTTTAGAACTTTACTTCTATGCAACATAATATAGTTTATCTTGCTTATTTAACATTTTTAAATAACTTTCAATTGCTCTCCCATTTCTGCTTTTCACTCTTTCTTCTCAACTCTCTGGAGGCATCACCTACAATGTGTCTCTTGGACTAGGGAGTACGTTTATTATTCAATATTTTTGCCTCTTATACCTTTCTGCACTTCAAACTAATATTAATTCTATCTACCCTTGTTGTTAACCTGAATATATAGCTATCATTTATAAAAGTTCATTAGTACATTTGTTGACGCCAACGTTGTTTACAGGAAGGAAAGCTGTTATTGTCCTGAGTGACTCTCAGCATGTCCAGTCCACCACAGAACAGTCTGCACATCTAACAGCAGAGTCAATGGGTGAGTTGTAAGTTATTATTACTAGCCTGTGCTAAAAGATTTGTTTAATTAATCTAAATAATTGAGTAGGCTAAATTAATAAGCTAAATGTTTAGTAATATTGAATAGTTTTTTTAATATTAGTGCTTTCAGTCGATTAAAAAAAGATTACCGAATTAATCAAATTTTTCCTGTAATTTATCAAGATTAATCGTACTTAACATTAAAGTTTTACACATATTTTTTTATTGTAATATCACATTTAATCTCCAAACTAATGTAGAAACAACTTAAAGACAGTAGCCTATAATCGTGCTTGAATGGTTTAAAAGCATTTGCGTGAATAAAAGCGTTATGATATAATGTAACGCTAGCCAGAAAAACAGAATGATAAATGACAGAAAAACGGATGCTGCATTAATTGCATTAAATATTTTTTACGCATACGATACATTTTTTCAGTTCAGCGCGTTAAATGAGGAATATTGTGACATGTACGCATGACCACAATCGAGTTCAGAAACAGTGTTTACTGATATAGAGAATAACTTCCTTTGACTTTGCAGACCTTTTTCATGCTCAAACAGCAACATAGTTAAAAAAAGTGTCAAAAGCATAATAGGAAAATAACATTCACAGAAACTTCAGAATCACATAAATCAATGTTTTAAACTGTACATTTTGGAATACATTCCAAAAATTACAAACCTCATGTGATTAAAACTGCTCGTATTATATTCCGAAAACATTTTCTGAAGGTAAATCACCTCTTTTCACTGGAAAAAAGGGGAAAATTACCCAATTTCTTAAGTCTATTTAAAAAATAATAACAACAACAGTGTTATTGCTATTTCTTTTTTAAAGTTAAACCTTTGATGATCAATCTCTCTCCAGTAGAAGAAGAGATTGTTACTGGAGAAGAGGTCACAGAGGACACTGGACTGGCCGTGGCAGTCGAGTTGAACCAAAAGGATGATTATTTTACCTGCCCATATTCAGTCTCACAAACTCCACAATTCAGTAAACCAGCAGAAAGTGTCCAGCCTGTGGGGAGAACACAGTGTAAAACCCTTGCTTGTTGTGACTCTGAGAAGCCTGTGTGTCCTGCTGAGAGGGAATCAGAAGAACATGAAGATATTACAAGCCGGGGATGTCAGTCTTTGAAAGGTTCAGAAGAAGAGGCTGTGAAGAATGATGATCCTGTTGTTCTTTCTGAGGAGGACTTTGATATTCAATGTGTATTAGAGGACAGTCTGCCTGTGGCATCAGAGATCTTTGGCAGTTTGGACTGTATTTCTGGACCTGAGCCTTGTACATCGGAACAGCAAACAGAGCAATCGGTCGAAAAAGAAACAGCGCATGCTTCCCTAGACACAACTTCTCCTGTTCAAACTTCATCACACCAGGAATGAATGTTGTTCTTAGAGATATTAAGAACTATGAGGGAAGCGCATAAAAACACCTCCATTCATTGAAACCCCACTTAAAACAAGTGTACACAATGAATAAGACTGGCAAAAGAGTAAAAATAACCTTTGAATGTCTAAATTAAACGTATT
Source organism: Gila orcuttii (assembly GCA_026230005.1). NCBI lineage: Eukaryota > Metazoa > Chordata > Actinopteri > Cypriniformes > Leuciscidae > Gila > Gila orcuttii. The sequence goes on along the minus strand of JAPDVR010000002.1, from coordinate 23,834,825 downwards.
TATAATTCCATCCATCCATCCATCCATCTTCTTCCGCTTATCCGGGGCCGGGTCGCGGGGGCAGCAGTCTGAGCAGAGATGCCCAGACTTCCCTCTCCCTGGACACTTCATCCAGCTCTTCCGGGGGGACACCGAGGCGTTCCCAGGCCAGCCGGGAGACATAGTCTCTCCAGCGTGTCCTAGGTCTTCCCCGGGGTCTCCTCCCAGTGGGACGTGCCCGGAACACCTCCCCGGGAAGGCGTCCAGGAGGCATCCGGAACAGATGCCCGAGCCACCTCAGCTGACCCCTCTCGATGTGGAGGAGCAGCGGCTCTACTCTGAGCTCCTCCCGAGTGACCGAGCTTCTCACCCTATCTCTAAGGGATCGGCCAGCCACCCTGCGGAGAAAGCTCATTTCGGCCGCCTGTATCCGGGATCTTGTCCTTTCGGTCATGACCCAAAGCTCATGACCATAGGTGAGAGTAGGAACGTAGATTGACCGGTAAATCGAGAGCTTTGCCTTACGGCTCAGCTCCTTCTTCACCACAACAGACCGGTACATCGACCGCATTACTGCAGAAGCTGCACCGATCCGTCTGTCAATCTCCCGTTCCATCCTTCCCTCACTCGTGAACAAAACCCCAAGATACTTAAACTCCTCCACTTGAGGAAGGATCTCTCCACCAACCTGAAGTGAGCAAGCCACCCTTTTCCGACTGAGGACCATGGCCTCGGATTTGGAGGTGCTGATTTTCATCCCAGCCGCTTCACACTCGGCTGCAAACCGTCCCAGTGCATGCTGAAGGTCCTGGTGTGAAGGGGCCAATACGACAACATCATCCGCAAAAAGCAGAGACAAAATCGCGTGGTCCCCAAACCTGACACCCTCCGGCCCCTGGCTGCGCCTAGAAATTCTGTCCATAAAAACTATGAACAGAACCGGCGACAAAGGGCAGCCCTGCCGGAGTCCAACATGCACCGGGAAGAAGTCTGACTTACTACCGGCAATGCGAACCAAGCTCCTGCTTCGGTCATACAGGGACCGGACAGCCCTTAGCAAAGGACCCCGGACCCCATACTCCCGGAGCACCCTCCACAGGCCGCCGCGAGGGACACAGTCGAATGCCTTCTCCAAATCCACAAAGCACATGTGGACTGGTTGGGCAAACTCCCATGAACCCTCCAGCACCCTGTAGAGAGTATAGAGCTGGTCCAGTGTTCCACGGCCTGGACGAAAACCGCACTGTTCCTCCTGTATCCGAGGTTCCACTATCGGCCGTATTCTCCTCTCCAGTACCCTGGCATAGACTTTCCCAGGGAGGCTGAGAAGTGTGATCCCCCTGTAGTTGGAACACACCCTCCGGTCCCCCTTCTTAAAAAGAGGGACCACCACCCCGGTCTGCCATCCCAGAGGCACTGTCCCCGACCGCCACGCGATGCTGCAGAGGCGTGTCAGCCAAGACAGCCCCACAACATCCAGAGACTTGAGGTACTCAGGGCGGATCTCATCCACCCCCGGTGCCTTGCCACCGAGGAGTTTCTTGACTACCTCGGTGACCTCAGCTAGGGTGATGGTCGAGTCCACCTCTGAGCCCTCAGCCTCTGCTTCCTCAATAGAAGACGTGACGGCGGGATTGAGGAGATCCTCGAAGTATTCCTTCCACCGTCCGACGACATCCCCAGTTGAGGTCAACAGCCGCCCACCTCCACTGTAAACAGCGTTGGTAGGGCATTGTTTCCCTCTCCTGAGGCGCTGGACAGTTTGCCAGAATCTCTTCGAGGCCAGCCGATAGTCCTTCTCCATGGCCTCACCGAACTCCTCCCAGGCCCGAGTTTTTGCCTCCACAACCACCCGGGCTGCAGTCCGCTTGGCCTGCCGGTACCCGTCAGCTGCCTCAGGAGTCCCAAAAGCCAACCAGGCCCGATAGGACTCCTTCTTCAGCTTGACGGCATCCTTTACTTCCGGTGTCCACCACCGGGTTCGGGGATTGCCGCCTCGACAGGCACCGGAGACCTTACGGCCACAGCTCCGAGCAGCCGCTTCGACAATGGAGGTGGAGAACATGGTCCACTCAGACTCAATATCTCCAACCTCCCTCGGGATCCGGTCGTGGCTCCGCCGGAGGTGGGAGTTGAAGATCTCTCTGACAGGAGACTCGGTCAAACGTTCCCAGCAAACCCTTACAGTACGCTTGGGTCTGCCGAGTCTGTCCAGCCTCCTCCCCCGCCATCGGATCCAACTCACCACCAGGTGGTGATCAGTTGACAGCTCCGCTCCTCTCTTCACCCGAGTGTCCAAGACATACGGCCGCAGGTCAGATGAAACGACCACAAAGTCGATCATCGACCTGCGACCTAGGGCGTCCTGGTGCCACGTGCACTGGTGGACACCCTTATGCTTGAACATGGTGTTCGTTATGGACAAACTGTAACTAGCACAGAAGTCCAATAACTGAACACCGCTCGCGTTCAGGTCGGGGGGGGCGTTCCTCCCAATCACGCCCCTCCAGGTGTCACTGTCGCTGCCCACGTGAGCGTTGAAGTCCCCCAGTAGAACGACGGAGTCCCCAGTCGGAGCACTTTCCAGCACTCCTCCCAGAGACCCCAAGAAGGCCGGGTACTCTGCACTGCCGTTTGGCCCGTAGGCACACACGACAGTGAGAGACCTATCCCCGACCCGTAGGCGCAGGGAAACGACCCTCTCGTTCACCGGGGTAAACTCCAACACATGGCGGCTGAGCTGGGGGGCTATAAGCAAACCCACACCAGCCCGTCGCCTCTCACCAAGGGCAACTCCAGAGTGGTGAAGAGTCCATCCTCTCTCAAGGAGTGTGGTTCCAGAGCCCAAGCCATGCGTAGAGGTGATCCCGACTATCTCTAGTCGGAACCTCTCAACCTCACGCACCATCTCAGGCTCCTTCCCCGCCAGCGAGGTGATGTTCCACGTCCCTAAGGCTAGTTTCCGTGTCCAGGGATCGGGTCGTCGAGGTCTCCGCCTTCGACTGCCACCCGATCCTCTCTGCACCGGCCCCTTACGGCTCTTCCTGCAGGTGGTGAGCCCACGGGAAGGCGGTCCCACGTCACTCCTTCGGGCTGAGCCCGGCCGGACCCCGTGGGGAGAGGCCCGGCCACCAGGCGCTCGCATACGAGCCCCAACCCCGGGCCTGGCTCCAGGGTGGGGCCCCGGCTGCGCCATACCGGGCGACGTCACGGTCCTTGGATGTTTGTCCATCATAAGGGGATTTTGAACCGCTCTTAGTCAGACCCGTCGCCTAGGACCTGTTTGCCTTGGGAGACCCTACCAGGGGCATATAGCCCCAGACAACATAGCTCCTAGGGTCATTCGGGTACTCAAACCCCTCCACCACGTTAAGGTGGCAGTTCAAGGAGGGGTTTTTCAAGGGTTCAGTTCAAGGGTTGTTTTCGTTTATAATTCCAATTACGTTCAAAGCAATATAAAAAAGTTCACCATGGGGATGGCTGGTAAAATTAGACAGCCAGCCAAACTCCCGTCATGAAAAACATAAGAGTCAGAATATAGCTTCTTAGCTCCATTTAATAGAGACTCGTGTTGAGCATGAACACATTAACAAAGGAGTGAAACTGAAAATAAGCACAAAAAATACACTAAGGTGAAATTGTCTCTCGTACAAATACCAACAAAGCTTAATTACAATGAAATATAATGTCTCAGTAAACAATCAGGTCAATAATTTAAATAAAAGATTTATACTCGTATATGGTTTTAAATCAACATGAAATCGGCACAAATCTATTATTAGAAATACTGTAAAACATAAAATGTATAAACCACTTACAGGCAGTTTTTGCTAAGGAGACATCGAAACATAACAGAGGATTATTGCAGCTGGAACAATCTTCACCATGTGCATTTGACTTCCTGATTCAGCCTGCAATACCATACTTGACCGCTAGAGGTCCTAATTACTCTAACAAGGACAATACCCAAAGGGCAGAACAAATGTGACAAGCCCTTTCTGGAGGCTTTCAATCATCTGAGATCATCAACAATCTCGAATGAAATCTTAGATCTGATACCGCTATGATGACACTACCAGCAAGTTTATTTTCTTTTTCTAGAGGTTATTGTGAAATCATTTCAAAGACACCTCTTTTATTTGAACCATTTTAAACATCTTCATAATTTATTTTAATCTTCTTGTAATTTGTCTTTACGAGTAAAACACAACATGCAATTCTTGATCCACATGCATAAGGTAAAGGTTCTTTTTACTTGATTTGTTTTCCCTTAATACACTGGATGTCATTTCAACCATAATGATTTGTTTCTTACAGAGTCAGTATTTTTAGGCTATTTAATTTCATATTTGTCTTATTTATTATAATTGATCTTAATGATTGTAATAGTGTTTGATCTGAGAAGGTTGGTGTAAAATCATTCTCTGTAGATCACCAAATATACTGTAATATAGTGTAAAAATAAAATGGGAACAATCATCAGCTTGAAAGCGTAAGTTATATTTATTTATGCAAAAAAGCACTGCATTTCAACACACTAGCGATTGCTATATAATAGGCCTGTTACTAGGCTACATCAGTTCAGTGGTTTGCGTTGACTTGACCTGTTGGGTACACCAGAAAATATTTATAATGACGGAAGGATTATCTCGTTGTTTACTCGATGTCCTCGTGTCAGTGTTTTATTGAAATAAAATCAATGTAACATGCGTGCTTACAAACATCAATGACATTTTCAGGGCACCGCCGCTATTTTGAAAACTGGTGTGAGCTGCCAGTTAATTAGTCACACATACTGACACAGGTCATTTGCAAATATAGGCTACAGGTCCCAACACTGTGTGTGTTAGAAATCAGGAACGGTGAGAGAACATTGTGCTTGGTTTGTTTTTCGTCCTCAACCCAAATTTGTGTCTTAATGCCGACAAAGTTTATATCCTGACAGGTTAGCATGCTTCCCATAATGTTTACGCATTAGATCAGTAGGCGGAATTGTGGCTATTCGACCACAGAGCATCTACAAAAGTAATCCAGTGGAATGCGTTTTCAATGCTGCATCCTCCTAGATTTTGCTCTAAGTTTATGCTACTGTCAGTCTTTTCACACTTTTTCCAAATCTAGGGCATGCCGTACAAACTTCAAATATTGCTTCCCAGATAATGTGATTTTCAGGCTGTAAAACTTTCAAGGTCTGAAAATATGAAGACATAGGATTTGAACAGAAATATTTTACAGGCCTTGGTTTTGGGACACATTCTTGATATAGACAAGGTTTGAACCAAATCTGAGACAGTGCAACAACAACCTGTAATTCCATTTCCATCATAACTATGCCAAACTGGGCGCTCACATGACGTTAAGCATTTTCTGGCGCATAATGTGACGTTTGAGAACCTAAAACCCCTTTTCTCCCAGTTGATACGGCAACACATAACCAGCGTTCCCTTTCGAGAGGTCTCTCGTATTGCGTAAGGCTAGCTTACGCTATGGGAAAACTCCTTTTCTCGAGAATATTGAAGCCAAATTTCACAGCAGACACGGATGAGCGGCTAGCACGGTCATTGGCTGTGCTGCGGTAACTGCACGAACCTATGGCGAGGCGGCTCAGACGCGGAACCAATCAGGCTGCTTCGCGCCATGGCACGTCAGAGCCCGCCAGAATGGGCGTGGCCTAAGCCTTCATATTGGCCCATTCAGCCAAAGGTAGTCAGGTTAAGTCGACTGAAGCGAACTTTCAACTTCGCTGATCTCTGGATAAGAAGTCTTCGCCGCCGTCGAAAAGCCTTCAGTGGAACAAGCCACCTGCCTTGCAGCTCTGATGACGCCGGCTTCCTGGTTTTTCAACTGGACGCCACCTTCAGCCCGCTGTTCTGCTGTGCCATCCGGCGCGCTATATCCTTTTAATGCATTAGTGTGTTCGCCGCTGCGTCACACTTTTTCTAAAAGAGCAATTTCCGAGGCATTGTTGCAAATGCCTCGTTCTAAAATGCGCCTCGTGCAGAGGCCCTCTCTTCGGTGGAGATCGTCACATCCTCTGCGCCTCCTGTCTGGGCCGGGACCATGTGGAAGCTGCACTCGCTAAGGGCACCTGCCCTGAGTGTGACGACATGGATTTCCCCACCCTGCGGCCTCGACTGGCTGTTTTCGCCGCCGACGACCCCGCGCTTCCCACTCCCTCTCTCCCTTTGATCGAGCCGTGCTAAAAGAAGCAAAGCTCACAAAGGATGCCAGAGCAGACCGACACGAGCGAACGCACGCCGGGCCAGTCCCCACATGCCTCGCTCTGTGTTGTGCGTCATGCAGAGTCCTCTCCAGCTCTCTGCATGACCCAGACGGACACTATGAGTGAGTTTCGGCCTGGAAACCAGCCACGCTGAATCTCTCATGACGGCTGTTCTTGGACATGCCTCTCTGCTATGTGCTCGCTCTAACTGTCTTACGTCATTCCCGCCCCTGTGGCTCAGTGGTGGATTCCAAGACTTCCGCGCCAGAGACCGCGTTCGAATCCCGGCTCTGACAGCAGGTGAAATGGGTACAGCACATTTTAACGTCCGATTTGCACGTCATGTATGAACTGTCTACATGACCTCGATTCACGCTGGAAATGCATTAAATGTAGGTCATGTGCCCACTAAGAAGTGCTCACTCCTACACGCAAACACTGTTCACACAGTATCAAGTTTTCCTCTAGCTCATGCCGGGAGCATAATGTAGTGCGCGTGCCCACTATGAAGTATGCACCCCTACACACAAGTACTGCTCCCACAGTCTGAAATTCTCCCCCAGCTCACGCAGGGAACGCATTAAATGTAGATCATGTGCCCACTATGAAGTACGCACTCCTACACACAAGCACTGTTCACACAGTATCAAGTTCTCCAGCTGAGAGTGTAATGAACGTAGTGCGCATGCCCACTACGAAGTGTGCACCCCTACACATAAATAAAGCCACCGTAATGTCAATTCTCCCCCCAGCTCGTGCGGGAGATGTAATAAATGTGAGTTGTGTGCCAACTGTGAAGTATGCACCCCCACATGTTGAAACTGTTCATTCAGTGGTAAAAGGTGCGCCCGCTGTAAAGCGCACACCCCTGAACATGAGCACCGCTCACATAGCAGTGCGAACACTAAACAGCTGGGTGTCCGGGTCCCTATTACACAGCGGCCCGTCCCCAGTTTTCATTCAACCCCTAGCAATGCGGGCCGAGGCCTGGCAAGCCATCCCCGGTATATAAGAATGGGTGTTGAACATAATAAAACGAGGGTACTCGCTACAGTTTGCTCGCAGACCCCCGTGCTTTTCAACCGTGGTCGAGACGACAGTGAGAAGAGACGTGGCTCATGTCCTTCGCACCGAAGTGTCGAAACTGTTAGAGAAGGGAGCTGTAGAAACAGTCCGGAACGGAACGGGGCACGATTCACATGAAAAATCGTTAATGTGAACGCTGTCATGCGGACCCAGGTGCGCACTGGGGTACCGAACCCGAGACTGCCTGGAGGAGGTGATTGAGTTTGGTTGCACTCGAACCGCGGTTCGCGTGAATGTGAATACATCACTGACTTGGGTGCGCACTTGTTCAGGAAGTAAAGTGACCTGCGCATGCTTTTTAGCTGATTATGATGTATTTAGTTAAATAAAACACATGTAAGGGATGATAGTGTTGATAATTTACCTTGGATGAGACGAGCGAGAGTGAGTCTGCAGTGTATTCGCACACACATGCGTGGACTCAGGGCAACAAATGATTGGAAATCCACTGTCTCCTGCGTTTGTAATCAGCAGAAAGCCAAATGCGACACACAGTAAACCTGTGTTGTTCACCAAATTAATAAAAAACACAATATATTGACCCGCGTTCTGTTTTCTATCATGCGTCGTGCACGTTTGCGATGACGTAAGATGCACGCAAACGCACCAGGATTCGATAGAACACTGCGGGGGGCGCCGGGAACAATCGCGCTCTGGGCCGCGGCAAACAATTTATTTCTCCATTTAATTAACTAAATATTCAGTCAGATAGGTATTTGTTGTGAAAGAAATGGTTACAATTTCTGATCCTAGCCATGTGTGTTGTCAAATTATTTGAATTAGAGACCGAAATCTCTCTGTTTGTAATTTTTCTCATTGTCATTTTCACATTTCTCATAATCACTCATCGTGGTTGTACCCAGAGGTTTTCTAATTTTTGCAGTTCAAATGGCTTATCACCTCTGTCCCAATGAGCTTCTTCCTGAAAGTGGGCATGATCTCTGCCCATCATACCTGGGTGTTCCGCATCTGAAGAAAGCAATTACGGACCGGTGCCCGCATTGTAGCTTACTGCCTATGCGGAGAGGCAGTTGTGTTTGGCGGGACAGGACCACAACTGGGAGGCTAGTCTGACTTTGTGGCAGAGAGCTCAAAAGCGCCACGCTTGCTGCTGGTGCTCCTTGGGTTAAGAAGACATCTAGTTTTAGTGGTAGTCATTTGGCTGGGCACCAAAGTTGCTTGCTATTCTTCAGACATGGTGGAGATTAAACGTCTTGCAAAACCTCCAACCAGCAGACCCAGTTCTTACTGCTGCTGCGGCTTCGACTGAGGATGCTCACTCACATCCATCTATGTCTACATGTGCTTCCGACACACATTTCCAGGATCATCTTCCAACTTAAGTTTCTGATCTGCAGGACAAGCCAGTGGGATCTACTGTGGCTGGTGGTTCTGTTGAGGGCTTACTTCATTCTTCGGGGACTGCTCCACACCTGGTGGATGACACATTGTAAGTGCTTTAGATGAAAGTGGCCTATCTTGGCCTTGATGAATGACCTGCACATCCTGTTCAGTCTAGTGTATTTTTCTGCATTCTGTATTTTTTTTACGATTCTGAGGGGCCACCACGTGCTTGTACATGTGGACAACACGTCAACCGTTTTCAATCTGAACCACTAGGGGGGCACATGGTCGGAGAGCTTGTTGCGGCTCACTCAGAATATCCTCACCTGGTCACTTTCCACATTCTGCGTCACAGAGAGCAGTTTATCTGCCAAGGGTAGTTAATCGGGCTGCAGATTCTCCGTCCAGGAATTTGACATTTGGCAGGAGTTAGGTATGGCGGGGGGTATATCTATTTGATTTGGAAAACAAAACTCACTGCCCGTTGTTCTTTGCCCAGATGGAAGCATCCAATCAATTCCTCCGATTCCTCTATTGTGGAAGTCCCTTGTTCAGGACAGACGCAGGGTACTTCTGATAGCACCACGGTGACTGTCTAAACCATATTTTCCCTTGCTCGTAACTTTGTTGATGGGCAAACTGAAGCAGCTTCCTTTTGGTATATGTGTTTCGACCTATCTGGCTGACGCTGCGACTGTCCATTAATTTAACAGTCTCTGGCGGTAATCCGGAATTCATAGAAGCACAATTACTTGCGTAACCAGCGTTTTTCTCCTCATGTAAAATAAATTTAATGACGATCATGTTACATTTTTTACAAGTTACAACTGTCAGTAATCATTTACAGATGTTTTATGGATGTTTGGAAGCATAGTAACTGTTTTAAAAAGTCTTGTGAGAAAAGAATGTAGGCTACATAAAATAAACATTTTTTAACCCTTTTCGCACGTACGTTCTAAATGTTCAAACTGGCAGCCTTGCGTGAATTTTTTTTTCTTTTTTCTGCGATTATTATTATGCAATGAATATCGTTCTAATTTCCATGGAGACGCATCAACCTTGTCACGTGACATTTCGCTGTCACAATGGCCCACACGATGGAAAACCGCCTGCAGGTTAGTAGTTTGAATGTTTCGCTTTATTTTTTATTCTAAACCTCTAAAATAATTTGTTAGCGTGTACAGACTATGGTTGATATGGTTATATTTGTGTGAGGTGTGACCATATATTATAATATAATAATTGTATGTATATGGTCACACCTCACTTACCATTATACAATATAGATATATAGGGAAATATAATTTAACGATGTTATAACGCTACAAATACCATGTAGCTTTTCTCAGCTTTGCTAGTGAGAGATATGTACAGTATAAGGAAAATTCTGTCAGTAATTACTCACCCTCATGTTGTTTCAACCCCGTAAGACTTTCGTTCATCTTCGGAACACAAATTAAGATATTTTTGTTGAAATCTGAGAGCTGGCTCACTCCTTCATAGGCTTCTAGGCAATTTCATTCTGCCGGCCCAGAAAAGTTAGTAAAAACATTGTTAAAATAGTCCGAGTACAGTGGCTCAACCTTAGGTTTATCAAGGGACGGGAATACTTTTTGTGTGCAAAAAAACAAAAATAATGACTTTATTCAACTATTAATTTTCTTCTGTGTGGGCCTCTGATGTGAGTTCATGAGAGCGCCACGACGCATGCGAGAGAACTGAGAAGTTCATCGTGAGAGTAATTACTGACAGAATTTTCATTTTTGGGTGAACTAACCCTTTAAAACAAACTATTATACATACGTTTATACTTACTAATATAATTAGAAAACAGATTACAAATATAATTACAATGAATTATAATCAAAATAGTATCATAAATAAATGAATATATTCTGACTTTTTTCAGGCTTAATAATGCTTCAGTGTGTGGTACTCCTCGCCATGAAAATAGCTTTGCATGCTGACATGGCATTAAAATAAAATAATCTGAATATGTGGTACTCCTCAAAACATGGGACAGCACACAAGGGAGTGTTGCATGGCACACACATGTGCTTGGTGAGGTGCCTCTGCTTGCTCTTGCGTGTGCTGGAGAGGCAGACTTTGCAGTGCCGTCTGGTCTTGCTGCCCTGGGAAGTGGTCTGAGGGACTTCAGATGGGAAATGCCTGGCTGTAAGGCGCAGAGGAGTGTTTAAGGCAGGACGCCCCCCTTTGGTTGGACACCGCAATGTGCTGCACTCCTCCAGCAGCCCTGTCATCAGGTTCGTCCTGAATTGCAGGGAGGTGATTTCCTTCAATAGGGAGGGAGGAGAATAGAATATTATGTGACCGTGTGGTCTGCACTTTAGAATACATTAATTGAAAATTGTAGCACTTTTTATCTTGTTTATATTTATTATTAGATGATTTGTTTCCATTTTTCACCAGTAATTTGCCGGTAGACGGTGGCTGTTGAGTAAAAGTGTCAAGTAGGTGAAAGAAGATCTTCTTGTACCACTTGGTAGACTTTCTGGTGCATTCAAGAAAACCAGTCATCATGTCAGCTTTGTCACCTGCCCCCATCATTTTGTTATACTCCAGCACACATACTGGCTTCATCCTTGGTTGCCCAGTGATGTGATCAAGCTTCCCTGTGGCTGCCATACCAGTTGGGTGGACTGGTAAGGACATGAAGGACATCCCTCTTGTCATGCCATTTAATTTCCAGCTGTGATCCATTTTCTTTGAATTCCACCTCCCCTTTTGTCATCTTTTTTTACAACATATTTTTTATTGAAAACTGAATCGAGTTACATAAAATAGGCAACTTTTACAATTTAGATCTCAAACAGATAACAGAAAACAAGAAAGGAAAAGGACATAACCAAACTAAACCACCACCCTCCCACCCTGGCTTACTTAAAATCATATACAAATATGAAATATAACATCTTACAGGTGAATGTTGGCATCACTTTCCTGTTTGCGCGCACAGTCCCACAAGCTCCAGTGCTAAGTGACAAGAGGTGCTGGAAAAGTGTGGGACTACTGTACTAGTTGTCCACATAAAGAACATGACCCTTTCTTAGGGAAGGTGCTAGAAGTGTCATCACAACAAACCCAGAAATCCCAAGTCCCATCCAACATTACGGATGTCACTGGTAGATCCGGAGTAAATTATCATGTCCTGCACATAACTAGTGAGCACATCACACAAAACAAAAAACTTGACCCCAAATCTGTGCCGTTTAGATGGAATGAACTGACGAAATGCCAGCCAGCCTTTTTACTTCATCAGAGACTCATCCACACACAGATCCCTGTATGGCACAAAAATGCAACGAAAGGAGGAGGTGAGAGCAGTGAATAGGTTTCTGATTTTTTTTTCCCAGCGGGTCGCTGCTGTCGCACTGCTTGCGACGTGAAGACAGCGGAGGAGCAGAAGGAAGCGGTCCAGTGAAAACAAAGACCTGAAAAATGGTGTCAAGCATGTGGTCTGTGCTCCAGTAATCACGAAGTGATGGTTTTTTGATAACCCCCATTAGGAGAACTGACACTAAAAATGTGTACATTTCAGGGATATTTGTTGGAACCCATTTAACAAGTTTTCAGAGGTATAGTGGTTTGTTTCCTCCATAATTTCTCCGATGACATCTGCGAGGAACAATTTAAAACAATTGACCCCACTGGGGGATTCTGGTGGATTTTGCACACCACACAGCTGGTTGTCAAAATTGCCTGGGTCAGGAGGATTAAAAAGGTTGGTTGCCTTCCATGATGATCAGTTTACTTCGTCTGCCTCATGACATGGGTAAAACATGGACTGGTGTTGTCTCTTCATCGCTGTCAAAAATCTCCTCATCAGAATTAAAAGAAAATGTCCACAATTTCCTCATTTGTCAATTGCCTTCTATTTTCTCTGAAGAAGTTAAAAACTGGTGAATTTTATTAAAGTTGTGTCTCAAATTAGAACAAAGTTGAGTGTGAGGTAACGGTGACGTCAGCTCTACATCACTTGTCAGCAGAAAAATGACTTGCAATGCATGACAGTTAAAATCTTTTTTATACCAAATATTTACAAACTTGTTAACTACATCACTATATATATATATATATATATAAGGGAACTCCTAATGTGGTTTTAATACTTGAAGAAAAATATCATGTTAGTTGATCGGTAAGTTGTCAAGGGCTATGGGGGCTGCCATTATTTGTTTACAACACTGATGGAGTCGGACTCGGAGCATGCTGGATTTACAACATGCAAGATCATGTCTCCCGAAATATATGACAGTAAGTGGGTGTCAAACTGTGAGCAAAACAGGGTAAGCTTTAGAGTTGTCTACACGATGTGCGTTTAACTCGAATAAAATAATATTAGGCTACATAATGTGTGGTCATCTTGCTGTTATAGCTATTATTGTGCAATAACAAACTGTTTAGTTCTCTTTCATCATCTCGTGTTCGAGATCCACCTATTGGAAGGGCATCCATACCTGACCTCTGGAGAAGCATCCAATTGCACCAAGTCTGGCTAGACAGACAGAAGCGCGTAGCCAATGCCAGGTGAGGCCACACCCCCTCACCTACGGGCATATAACATCTGGGCGCGCTGCTATTCCTCAGTTGACATTCGCTTCTCACGATCTCTGCATCTCACAGCTCGGTTGATTTTTACACTGCTCACCTCGTGTCTTCAGGAGGACATATCGACCAGATCAGCCTCCGCCGGACGTGACAGTTGTTTATATTTCAACTACTGCTGCTTTGCATTCGGAGCCGCCCACGCTCTCGCTATTTTCACCGTTTCTCCTCACGGCTGCCCGCCACGGATTTCTCCGTTTTCTTCGCTGGTATGTCACTGTCTAAGCCTGCAGCCTCTCAAGGGGATAGCCTATCACGGGCCTGCCCGGCCGCGTGTGGTAACCTTATCGCAGCTCCTGGCCCGAGGAAACAACTCTTCCCCATCCTCCCGGCGTGCGCTAAGCACATGAGGAATTATTGGAGCGACCCGCTCGACTTCAGACACGGTCTCACGGGACTCGAGGTTAAGGACATGGCGGCGCACGGTATGGGCGAACCTCCCGCCGTTGAGCCTTCCATCGCCAGGCACCTTAACCCCGCTCAGGGCGGGCTGCTCGCTCCCCCTAAGCCGGTCTTGCCCAACAAGATGGACCGTTTTGCTGCCTCCGTTCACCAGGACCCCCGTTCTCCCCTCCTCTTCTAGGACCCCCGTCCAAAAGACCCAGGGGGTCCCGCGGATGGGTCAGCTCGTGTGTCCGAGAAATGTGTGTTTTCCCCCCACGTTCAGGGGGCCCTTTGTGAGGGAAAGTTTAAGCTCAGTGACACCACACTGCCCACACTCTGTTCCCCTCACTCTCTCAATAAAGGCTTCGGCCCCAGTGTTTGCCCAACACAAAACACACAAAACACAAAAAAATACGAATCGAATGAATTCTTTTCGGAGAGAAAACCTCTCTCCGCAGAGAGAACTCATCTCACTGCAGAGAGAGAAAATCCCTCCGAACCCCTGCATGTTGCCTCTAGTGTGCCCACTAGATGGCGCCATTGCATCACAAGTAAACCTGTCGGTCTCACACAGCTCCGCTCTGGCCCGAGCGGGAGCACTCGCGAGTCACGAAGCGGCTTGGCGAACCGTTTCAGCTCCCGAGTGGGTGATGCGTACAGTAATGCAGGGTTACAGATTGCAATTCGCAGTAAAACCCCCGCATTTCAACGGCATTCTCTTTTCTCACACGGAAGAGAACGCCTCTCACATTCTGAAAGAGAAAATTTCATCTCTCTTAAACAAGGGAGCGATTCAGGTGGTACCCCCCAATCTGATGAACCAGAGTTTTTATTCCCGTTATTTTCTGGTCCCGAAAAAAGGCGTCTCTCTCCGCCCTATCTTGGACCTTCGAGTGTTGAACAAACATTTGAGGAAATACAATTTCAGAATGCTGACACAAGGCGCACTCGCCCGTGCCATAAAACAGAACGACTGGTTCACATCAGTCGATCTGAAAGATGCTTTCTTTCACATAAGCATCTATCCTCCGCACAGGAAGTTTCTTCGTTTCGCCTACCAGGGCATATGTTACGAATTCACAGTTCTTCCGTTTGGACTCAGTTTGAGTCCCCGGTCTTTCTGTCTGTGCGCGGAGGCGGGCTTAGCACCTCTGAGAATATCAGGTCTGAGAATCCTGACTTACATAGACGATTGGCTCATCATAGCCGAATCAAAGGAGAAGGTGTTGCAGGACACCGACCGTGTGGTGTCACGGGCATTCTGCATTCTGTTCCGGGCATTCTGAACAGAGGTGCGGATCTGCTATCAAGGGGAAACCCAATCTACGGAGATTGGCGTCTTCACCCTCAGATAGTGGAAATGCTATGGATGAGATTCGGACGGGCGAGCGTAGATCTATTCGCCTTGCGCGAAAACTACCATTGTCCTATGTTCTTCTCTCTAAGGGACATGGACGCGCCCCTCGGGGTAGACGCACTGGCCCACCCATGGCCCAGAGTGCTCCTGTATGCTTTTCCTCCCCTGTGCCTGATAATTCCCACATTGGCCAGGGTGAGAGAGCAGGGCCTGTCTCTCATTCTGATAGCACCCAGGTGGCCCAAGGCACCATGGCTGGCGGAGATAATTCCTGTTATACGCCGAGCCGTGGCGCCTTCCCGTTCGCACGGATCTATTGTCCCAAGCCAACGGGGAGATTTACCACCCTCACCCGGACAGGGTGGCTCTCTGGGCCTGGCCCGTGAGAGGACAAACCTGAACGCACTTGGGCTTTCGCCGTGTGTGGTCGCCACTATTCAGAATGCCAGGGCCGTCTCTACACGGTCCTTATATGGCTGTAAGTGGCAAGTGTTCGAAGGGTGGTGCGATGGGCGCAGTCTCACATGTTATCAGTGCTCAGTTCCTGATATTTTGTGTTTCCTTCAAGACCTCATGGAAAAAGGGAGGTCTTTTTCCACCATTAAGGTCTACTTGGCTGCGATTTCAGCCTGTCATGTGGGTTTTGAGGGCTCTACTGTCGGGCAGCACCCTCTAATCCGCAGATTTATGAAGGGTGCACGCCGCTCTTTGCCAGTCATCAGGAGAACTGTTCCGGAATGGGACCTCTCCATGGTGCTGGAAGCGCTGTCTCAACATCCTTTTGAGCCTCTGGGGAGTATTTCCCTTAAGCTGCTGTCCTTCAAGACAGCTTTGCTCTTGGCCTTGGCATCTGCTAAACGTGTCAGTGAGCTACATGCACTCTCGGTTCACCCCTCGTGCACTAAGTTCTCCCTCAGTGGAGATAAGGTTTCCCTTAAGCCTAACCCGGCCTTCATGCCGAAGTGCTTCCCTGCGTTCACTTCGGAGGTGTTGGAGCTGTCCGCTTTTCACCCTCCACCTTTTACCTCTCTGGAGGATCAGAGGCTGAATGCTTTGTGTCCAGTCCGTGCTTTACAGGCTTATATGACCAGGACCAACGCTTTCCGGAAGAGCGACCTGCTCTTTGTTTCATGGGCCCCCCCGCACAGAGGGAGTCCCATATCGAAGCAATGCCTCTCACATTGGGTTGTGGACACTATAACTATGGCTTATGAAGCAAAGGGAGTGCAGCCCCCAAGGGGCATCAGAGCTCATTCCACAAGGGGCTTAGCCGCCTCTTGGGCTTTGTTTAGGGGAGTGTCACTGCAGGACATCTGCTCCGCTGCCAGTTGGGCTTCTCCTTATACCTTTGTGCGTTACTACCGGCTGGATGTCACCAGAACCTCTGTAGCACATTCGGTTTTAGGGGTGGGGTCTTCTTAGCTCTTCCCTGTACCCTGTTGAAACCAATAAGAGTGAATGGGCCGGCTGGCCATGTTCATTCCTGCCACCAAACATTTACTTCCCGTTATGGGTATAGTTTATGTGCCTTGATGGGTTGGGGTTACTATCATGTATGTGTCTCATGCATGTTTCATGTCCTGCTTGTCCACAGCAGTTTGGTGTGGCGTCATCTTTGCAGGTTCATGATTAATGGACGTGTCAGGCACCGCCTCCCCGAGGTGACCGTCTTTCTCTGGCTTTCAGAACCTCACTGTGAGTGTATTGGGCAATCGGGGAGCTGTCCATGTCTCTCCCATAGGTGGATCTCGAACACGAGATGATGAAAGAGAACAATAGGTTACTATCGTAACCCCGGTTCTCTGAAACATCGAGTGGAGAGATCCACCAGCTTTGCCCCGCTTGCCGCACGAGAAGCGAATATACTTACTGAGGAATAGCAGCGCGCCCAGATGTTATATGCCCGTAGGTGAGGGGGTGTGGCCTCACCTGGCATTGGCTGCGCGCTTCTGTCTGTCTAGCCAGACTTGGTGCAATTGGATGCTTCTGCAAAGGTCAGGTACGGATGCACTTCCCATAGGTGGATCTCTCTACTCGATGTTTAAGAGAACCGGGGTCACGATAGTAACCTATTGTTTTTACTGGTATTTTTGTTATTGTGTAATATAATTTAAAGTGTATGAAACCTAAAATAAACATTAAAATACACTGAACTGTTGTGATAAATGACGAGCGCTGAGCGTGCCCGTCTCTGGCTCAGTGCCAGTCAAAGCGCGAAAGCGGATTTGAAATTTTGAATTTAGCACATGATTCACTGAACGTTCTAATCACACCGGTGTGATCGTATCCGTCATTAAAAAGAGACTTCAAACAAAGCCCGTCTATGGAAAGCCTGGCCACTCCCTATTAAGCCCTATTGTACCGAATTTTGGTTGTAGTTCCACCAGAGTTCCACTGGGGGGCGATCGTCCGAGTGCAAATTGAATGGGAGTCTATGGGGCTAGACGGCTAAATTTCTCTCTTTTACCCGATTGCCATTGAGAAATCTCAGATTTGAATGTAGGTTTTGCAAGTTCAACATGGGTTATAGGTCGAAAGTTGAATGAACGAGTACTTATGTCCTTTTGATTTCTTACAGGTTGAGTTGTTGTTGCCCATAACACGCTAGCATTCTGCTAATGGACGCTGATTGGTCAGTGAAGGACTGATTACGACCAGACATACTGCCTGATGGCATCGTGGCATCCGAAGCGGGACCAGAATGTTAAGGTGGACTTAACTCTTCTAGCACATTTACCTGAGTCAGCTGTGTTGTCGATGCCTCGAGAGAAAAGAAAGTGCAGATCGCGAAAGCACCAAAGTGACTGAAGGATTGCCGTAAAGCAGTTCTCTGGTCGTACGATGTGTATGACGTCATTGACATTTTAAAAGACTTTTTAAAGCAAATAAGTGACTCTAAAAAATCTAACACCCAGTAATCTGTCATTTTTTTGCATCTCCTTTCGAAAACAACATTCAAATTACTAGACAAAAAATTATATCCTGAGAAAAGTGGATTTTTAGGGGTATATCTCCATAGACCTCCATTCATTCTGCACTCGTCCTGTGAGCGCCCTCATATGGAGCCAGAGTGGAACTGCAACCAGTTCCCCATATTAGACATTCTCTGCTTCAAACCATAGACTGTAAAAAAAAATAGCTTCAAACTGAATACTATTATGACTGTTCTGCTGATGGTTTAGTGCCCTCTAGTGGATGTGTTTAAAATCATATGGTGATTCATAGAAAAACGATATTGTGATACCTAAAATTACATATATAACGTGGTGTTACATCTGGTTACTGGAGTAAAATAAATGGGAAATAGTGTTGATTAACCGGGTATACTAAATGTTTTAAATTAAATTCATTATGATCCAAATGTTATTTTTATGGTTTTACAGAACTCCTTATAACATGCTGAGATTAAAGTTTTGTCTTGAAGTTTCAAGACAGTATTGAAATGCTTCATATAAGAGAGCAGTTACTGGAGAATAAAAGCAGTCCCAGTGGCAAAACTGCCATTATTATTTAGCTGTTTGTGCGATTTTATTTATCTTTCAATGCAAAGTACATTAATAATCCATAAGAAAACACAGTTTTTCATACTGTTTTTAAATTGACCTTCTGAGCGCTGATTCAACAGTGAAAATGAAATTGGTAAGCTAATAATAAATCCACACTCTCTCTTTTTTTTTTTAAAGATCTACAAGAGACAGTAGGGACTTGATTTACAATAGAATTGAATGCAAACAAATATTTTTTGACTGATTTGAAGCTAAACAAACAACTGCGCCACTCACTATCCAATTAAACCTTTCAGAGCAGAGTGCAATGACACCATGGTCAATAAGGAAAAATTACTTGCGCTTACAAAAACAATTGAAAAATGTTAATGTAATAATGCAATAAACAACAATGGCAAATGATATTCGATTGTTTAAAATGAATGTAGCACAAATCACTACATTGAAATGTGTCTTTGGACTGAATTGAGGATATTTTTTTCAGCTCTTGTGCATTTTCTTTAAGGGCAGCATAAACAAGACCAAGTCTAAAATTACAAACAAAACATTTTTTGATTTTATTTCATAGAACTTAGAAAAACACAAAGACAAAACAAAAACAAGCTCGTCTTGCCTACAATGGATTTACATCGTGCTCTTTTTTTTCTGCAAATATTTACATTCAGTATGTACATGAAGTGGAAATGAAAAACAATTGCCACAGTAAGATTTAATAGTAATAACAATACCACTATCAACAGCAATGACAATATATATGTGAGTACATACATACATCGCAAAGTCTGAAAGGACAGAAAACAAAACAGCGAGATATAGATATAAAAAGAATAAACTGAGGTGTTACGTGTGGTTATCATGCGTTTCCAATACACAGTTTAAATTGATATGGATTTGATGGATGAATATAAAGCAAACAAGTAGACTCATCTGCTCACCCTTTTATGTCCATTTCTAGAATTACATGAGAGATAGATGTTCATTTTTTTCAATGCTGAACAAGCTAATCAATATTTGCATTGAAATATATGGAAAAAGATATCATGGAATATCCAGAACTATTTCTTCAGTTTCAACAGATTTAAATTAATGGAACATTTACCAAAAATAGCCCTCACCCTCATGTTGTTCCATACCAGTATGACTTCAGTATGACAAAAAAGAGAAATTCTAAAGAATATTCTGGTCATTTTTGTTCATGCAATTACGATTAATTATGCATAAACATCAAACTGATCTATATGGTATTTTTAAATGTAATTGCATTAATTCATTGTAATTGCATAGTAAAAAAATGTGTAAATACATTTAAAAAAAATGTCTCAGTTTGAGTTTTACTGTTGAAGGAATGCAATACTGGTTTGACAACATGAGCAAATGAGTACAGAACTATTTATCTAAAATCAAATAAGGCTTGAAATAGGAAAATAAAAACCTGGAAAAAAAGTTAAGCTCAATTATGGAATGGGATTTATGAACTGTTTATAACCGTTTCAATTAAATTAAGTTATTTGAATTTACCTTTGTAATTTTAAATGAACAAAGATGGTAGACTTGGATGATAATATGTTTATCTTCGATTTCTTGTGTATATTCCTTCATTTCATGAATAAATAAATTTAGTATCTGCATGTAGCAGAAAAGTTGTCACTGCAAATGTGAATAGAATTCATGTTTGACTCCCATAAAGGCACAGGATGCTCAGTCTGCCTCTTTCTCTGTTTTTAGTGAGATGTAGGCATGGCCAAAGGGAGAGCAAAGCCATTCAGACTTTCAGCTGGTCAAAAATGTTAATCTACTTTCAAGCCAGCAACAGAAACTGGTAATGTGTAGACAAAAAAACAAAAACAGAAAAGTACACAAGATAGGTGTGCATTTCCGTCTGCTTACCGCAGTGGTAAGCGTTTCAGACACTGGACACAAATCACGCACAACATCATATTAATTAAAGCATTTGTACTGTTTACTGTGACTGTACCATCCAAATATTTTCACTCAGCACCTCCTCACATTCCCTCCCTTATGCATTTGCTGTTATTGGATGACCCTTCCCAGCATCGTGCTGATTCACAGCCCCAGCAGACAGACAGGGCAGACTGTGCTGGCTTTTCTTGAGCAGCTGTATACGGTTGTGGCAGTAGAATTTAACAGCCCTCCAGTCCCGGTGGTTAGTGACCAGCAGGGGGCAGAGCTGCAGGCAGCGCTCACAGTCCGCTTTGGCGGGCACTCGCAGCTCCATAATGTTTTGCACCAGGTGTGACTCAACAGCTGCCCGCTCTGCTTCAGACCAAGGCCGCTTTAGCACACCACGTTTCCCTGAGACAGAGAGGACAATGTATGTTAATCATTATTCCTATGCAAACATTTCTCACACACACACACACACACTGCTGAAGGTCTCAGTGCAATATCTGTGGAGTTTTTCCCGCAAAGATAGTGTCTATTAAGTTATCTAATTTAATTGTGATTTAAATGTATTACAATTAACACCAAAGTGAAAAAATGTTTTTGTCCGCAACACTGCTTTAAACTCCCATATTTAATATAAAGGCAACGTTTCGACCCTGCTGGGTCTTCTTTAGGCAAAATATATTAAATATGGGAGTTTAAAGCAGTGTTGCGGACATTACATTTTTTTCACTTTAGGGACCGTTCGGTATTTATGGAAAGGGCCACCGGAGGAAAATAGGGGAGGGTCATGTCTTTTTATTCTTTGTTGAGGGGAGGGTCATTCAACTTTTTTTAGTCTAGGGGGAGGGTCACCCAACTTTTGTATTCATGAAAACAGCAACATTTCAAAGTGGCTTGTTTGGTGCATATTTTTTCCATGTAGCTTTATGTAGCTCTCTCGGTCTCGGTCCCCCATCGCTATCAGATGGGTCTGACCCAACAAAAATCCAGTTTGGCGCTGCCTGACAGTGTGCGCGCACTTCAGTACGCGCTCAGAAAAAGTGCATCATGTACAGAACGCCAATTAAATGTTTACCCGGCGTAGCTTTAAAGCACGAGCAAATAATGAACTTTTGTGATTGCGAATAAGTGCAGAGTGTCCCCGGAATGTAACTCTACCGCGGCATTAACATGTGATATGAATGTACGTTGAGTGTATTTATTGGGACTGAGGCACCAGAACTGCAGCTGATAGAATGTGCGCTGTACGATATACCATATTTTAGTTTCCATTCTTATTGGGTTTCCACAACAATGTTAGTGAGTAAATCTACTGAAATTGCCACCATAACAGTGGAGTGTGATGTGTTAGACGTAGAGCTACCACATTTTTAAATTAGGCTACTATTAGAATTATTTGAAGTTAACAATACGCAGACCTACACCCAAAAAACTAGTTGAGGATAAATTCTTTAAAATTGGGCAATTCCAGCGTTATGGACGTGACATTTGCAGTCAAAACTTGAAATATAAATTATCAGAAAATGTATGAAACGTCTGTTTATATATCCATACCCCCTTAATAAAGGAGTCAAGACATTAGAAAAATATCAGTCTACACATGCGTTTTATATTTAATATGAGCGAAATAAACACGTGACGTGACACAACAAATCTTTAACTTTTAGGTGGCAAAATATTTTTTAATAATTCTTTGAATTACATTGCGCAAAACAAAAGTAGGCTAATAACCGGATGAAGAAGGGTCGGCCTCCACAGAACATCAAATATTATTTTTTATTTTATTTTTCGTGTTCGCATTTATGAGGGAAAAAACAATGTTACGGACGTGACAGTTCTCCATTACGGACATGACCGCTCTTAAAGCGACTTTAAAACTTTCACAGAGACTTCAGAAAGCGCAAAGCCTTTCTTTAAAGTAAATTTCGTTTTTTATTAATTGTATCTTAATTTTAATTAATGTTTCATCAACCAATTGCCTGGATTTATTAAATAAGTAAATATAGCAGAAAATAGATCATCATGACACGGAGTCGCCGGCGCGTGAACTGAACTCTCGTCTCATAAATTAACCGAAACTCAGCGTATAATGTACTTGCCTCACAGACTTGAGAAATATAGAAAGCTTGATGTCTACTTTTAAACAGAACATTTAAAAACGAAAAACAGACTGCTCTCTGCTCATGTAATCCGTATGAAATCTGCATTTCTCTCTGGCGCGTTACTATGAAGATCGCGAGTCAGCATCGTCAACTTCATCTTTGCAGCCGACACACTGACACAGAAAAACCTTGTTTATTAATAAACAATTAAAATCTCTCCTTGCCATATTTGACATATTCATAATCATTACTTTTGCCGGTTCTTTGTGGCAGCTTTAAGATACTTTATTGGGAGCACCACCACATGAACGCGTCTCCACTGCATCAGCACCGAAAACATGATTATTATTTTTAAATCTAAAATAAAAAATCATGATACGAACCGAATTGTAGGTTTGGTCTATCGTTACAGCCTTAGTAAGATGAGAAAGCAGGAGTTTAGTCGTTTGTCATGGTTGTAAAAAAAACAATGGCTATCTGAACATCTTTGCCAAGCGCAAACCAGTAGCCTACGTAATCAATAAATTATCGGGGAGGGTCATGCCTTTTTTCACAATCATTTTGGAGGGTCATAGAAAAATGTATTACTGGCGAAGGGAGGGTCAAGTCTTTTTTGACTACAGATCTCAAAACTCCTCCGGTGGCCCCTTAAATAAATAACGAACAGTCCCTTAGTAAGTTCCTTTTGTCCTGCCAGAAGGTGGGATGGGCACACAATTACTTTTACAATAAACATCAACCATCACAATGGTCTTGCTTATATTTTACCAAAGTAGTATTGTTAATTGTATACATTTGTGATATACTGTAAACATCTACATATATGAATTACTTCTGTGAAATTGTATCGTGTCCTTAACATAAGCGGTTTTCTGACCTTTGTCTAATTGTTCTTATCTCTTACTTTAAATCTGAAATTTGGAAAGAAACAATAACCAATAATTTGTATTCTAATAATATATTTTCCTATATTGTCCTAATGACAATTTTATGATTGGGTTATGTATTACAAACACTGTACATTGTCATGATGGATTTTATACAATGTAAAAAAATATTTATCAACATAATCAGACAGTTTCTATGCTGTAATAAAGGCTATGTCAATTAGCACTGCGTTATTCATATACTTTATTGTTATTAAAATACGTCAAGATGGTTTGAAAAACATGATGGTTTGAAATTACTTTATATAGTTGATAATATACAGTATATATTTATTGGGTATACAGAGACTCGAACAAGTAAGCTCAAATGTAGCCATTTTTAAAGCATTATCTACCGATTACAAATCTTATTTATATTATATATTATCTGTATAATATATATATATATATATATACACACACACACACACACACACACACACACACATTTAAACTAAATGCTTAATAAAAATGGTTAAACTAAAATTGCTAATGTGTAATGGATTATGGTTAGGCTATAATAATTATATAAATAATAAAAAAATATTATTATTATCTAGCTATATCCAGACAATTTTGTCTTTAAAAATCACCACAGTGACCTTTAATTTGGAGCAAGAGAAACTAGGGGAGTGGCTTTAATGTCACCTTGCTCACAGCTGATTGGTCCAATTTCGGTTTGAGATCTTACACAGAACATAACCTGCTTACTATGGCGACAAACACCGCTAAAAGCTGAGACACTTTCATGGTGCCCAAAACCCAGGGTTGACGCAAACCAGACTGAAAGATACCTGGCTAGACACCTAAACTGGCTTCATGTTATAGGCCCCCAGATATGTCAATATTCTGGTTACAAGTAATCTGAATAAGACAGCTGCTATATGCTTACTTTTTTTTTTGTTGCTCTCACCTATTCTTAGTTAGTTAAGCAACACTGTACAAAGGTTGCAAAATCTGTGTTTTTTTGTTTTTTTTTTTGTTTTATGTAATTCAATAACCCTGGTTTAACTGCATTGCACATGTAAACACATGGATTGGAGTCACAATCATCAGTGTCATCCTCAGGCCCTGGAACTGAGGTGTACAAAGAAGTAGTCACACTGTATGATACAATCATACTGTCAGACTCACCAGTCTTGGGCTGTCCTGAGCCCTTTTTGCCATTCATCTTCTTAGGCCGGGGGGTTTTGCTGTTGCTTGTGGTTTTCTTCATCATAATGGTGGTTGCAGGAGATGGTGCTTCTGGATTCTCTTTACTCTGCTCAACATCTGAATCCTCTGACAGAGAGTCAGCAGAGTTTCCTGACAACACTGAAAGGAGTGTGAAAATAAGTATGACTGATGTGTCCAATACTCTTTATTTACACCTGCCATGTGCTTGACACAACAAACTCACTCACCATCTAACTCCAGACAGATGTGATGTAAACTCATTCCTCGGAACAGGACGCCATCTCTCTCTCCACATAGTACCACCCGACCAATCAGGCCCATCAGCCCTGGGTCTTGGCCGATGGTTGCACAGCTTTGCGTTACATGATACTCTTTCTGCAAAAAGCTTTCCAATCGCTGTGTGGCAGCCCCGCGGTGCCCTTCCTCCTCGCCCTCACTTAACAACAGGAGCTGTGTAAGTATCGCCACCTGTCTGCGAACGCGTGTCTGCGTCAGTGCCCGTGGGTAACGTGTACCACTGGATCGAGCCAAGCTGCGTAGTAAATCTGTCCCCCGCAGTGGAGTGGCAGGCGAATGATATGGCCGGGCAAACACGTAGGGGTTCTGTGGATCGATTCCCACACCAGCACGAGTCTGCAAAAGCACCTCCAGACAGGCTTCAGAATGTGGCGGGAGGATGAGCGGCTGCACGCGGCCACGTTTCCCTTGGACCCCAACGCGAGGGAGATGGGGGAGGACCATCCGCTCGAATGGTGAGAGTGAGGCCTCGAGTGGGGTTAGAGCTTGTGGGGCACCAGGTGCCATGGGGATGGGGCACTTGGGTATGATGCGGGCCTGGTACTCGGAGATGGTGAGTTTGGAGACTTCGCATTCACGGCGACGGTTGTAAAGGATGAGAAGGGCCAGGCTGGAGTGACAGAGGAGACGCCAGGCCTCAGCTGACTGTGGCGAGCGGGAAAGAGAGATGAAGGCAGAGTGCTGCAGCCGCCGCAGGTACAACACCAGGGAAGAGAGGGCGGAAAGAAGTGGGAGCATGTGGGGTCGACGTGAACTAAGAAAAGAGAAAAAGAACAAAAGTAAGTGCATGAATTTAGATAAATTCTAACAGTAAATAATTTGTGTCTACACTGGACACGACAGCAACTGCTGCAAATCCATTTGACTTTTGTGTCAGAAGTGCAGGCATGTGGAGTATGTCAAATAAAACAGGGCATCAGTTTACTGTCAGGGATTTGTCGTGTCGCAACGCATCCAGTGTCGACAGCATCACTGATTATAATGGGTTCTATTGTCTTTTGTCGTGTCATTTCGCATCACTTGCTTTCGGTGTATACACAGTAGAGGTCTTCTCGGGTCCTAAAATCAGTACCTGTCCCGAATCACTTCTTACCCGAACCCGACGTGCATAAATAAAAATAATAACAACCCGAGACAGACTCGATAAAATTTAGACCCGAGTCCGACCCGACGGCATTTATTTTCGAACCCAACAGAACCCGAACGTAAAGGGCATTGTCGTGTGCACAGGCTGCAGCCCCGAAGTCAGTCAGAAAATATCCCATTGTCCTGCTGACTGATTTGGCCACTGCTCCATTAATTTATTGATTTACTTATTTATTATTAATTTATTTTAATTTTTTTGTTAAATGCCCAACATAGTTTAAAAGAATTTGTCTTCTCGGGGTCCATTCGGAAAAAGCACATTTGTTTTAAATTATCAGAGACCCGAGGCCACTAATACTGAACCTGACCGGAAACTATCAGTCTTGGATCTGAACCCACTAAGGTCTCGGGTCGGACTTCAGGTTTTCGGATCCAAGTGGACCCGTGAAGACCTCTAATACATGGTGTAATATCAATTGAAAATGTCTGACCTTGATAGGTCAGTCTTATCCTCTGCGCCGCTTTCTTCTTCTCTCCCTCCATTGTCCTCTCTCGCTTCTTTCGAAGATTCTGACTCCTTCACATGCTCCACAAACACTGAAGTGGGCACCACCTCTTTTGTCTTTACAAAAATGTCTATCTCCTCATTCTCCTTTTTTATTTTTCGTCCTCCTTTTCTGGGAGGAGTAGCAGAAGTAGGTGGGCTCCTCTTTAACACAGACACTGGAACACCTCCTCCTCTGGGCGGAGTTGTCAGGACTGGGGCAAGACTTTTGCGAATAGGGCTAGAGAGGGCAGGGCTCCTTCTGACTGGAGACAAAGGAGTTGGAGACTGTGGCGTTTCCACCACAACACCTGGCACAGGAGCTACTTGGAGGCATTGGGAATGTTTGCTCGATGATGGGAGAGATGAGTGTACACAATGAGAGTTACCAGAGGCGCGTGCTTGCTCCAGGGCAGAGCGCACATCAGGCTGGTGGGCATGGTGTTTGTTCAGATGGCGTGGGAGAGATCGGAAGTGACGGCCACAGTAGACACAGCGCTGTTTCTGTGCCATGGTGCTCTGCCCACGACCCACTGATACACTGACACTATTAGAAGGAACTCCTGCAGGCGGTGGGCACTTAAACACAGGTCTGGAACGTGCAGTGGTCTGCACAGGGCAGGTTGGGATGGAAAGTGGAAATGAGGGAGGATGTCTGGGGGATCGTTGAGGTGCCTTTCTCTTGCCATGTGCAGCAGGAGAGGAGAGAGCTTTGTGCCTCTTGCGGCGTTGAGGTGTTCGCATGTGCATCCCTCCATTGGCATCATCCGAGTCGAGGTCTGAATCACTGGGCTCAGAGTGAGAGAGAGGGGAGGATGAAGGAGAGAGAGACCAGGAAGGTGTGATGTATTCCGACACAGAAAGAGAAAGTGGAATTGGGCAGGACTCTTCCTCCTGAGAGAGAAAAAAGCACATACATTTCAAAGATCTGTTAAAGAGTAAGTAATCTGAAAGGCATTGAAATTAGGTGTTTACACCCATTTTACTTCTGAAACATATATAAATGACAAACTTCTAAGTCTCATGACTGAAAGTGAAAACTGTAGGGCAGAACTTAATTTTATCTACCAGGAAATGACTGATCACCACCAGCACTCACTTTGAAGAGGCTTTTGACTAGGATGAAGTGACCCTCAGGAGCATCTAGACTTCAAATGGTCAACCTTCTTGTTGATTAATTGCTATTATTTTCTTAACCTTCATTAAATTGTCAACTGGCATGTTGTTAATTACATCAGTTTTTTTTAAAGGCAATAAGAAAATTGATGGGTCACGCTGCAGGCCCCCAATCCGCCTGGGCCCATATGCACATGCATAGCTAGCATACCCACGCCACTGACTTTACCAATTTTCAAACCACAAAGTTGGTCAAATATGTAAATCTCCAGGGCTTTCGTGAAAACTATATAGATTATACTTCAGCATTTTTGTATCCCTGCCCACAGACAGTTGGCTCGACAGAGGATTATTAACAGAACAATTCATTTAACGGTAGGTTTATCACTGAAAATTGTGTCATACTATGCCTACTCTTTAAACTGCATTTTGGTAAAAATTAAACACTATGCCATAGAGGTATGCAATATATATTGTCTACGATAATATCGTGATTGTTTTAATGATGTGCGGTCTAACATTATCGAGTATGTCCCTCACTTTACAGAAACACATCTAGAGAGCACATGCATACACTATGTGACATAGTCTAATGTGTTAGACAAGTGTGTTTGTGCATTTAGAGTGCACACTTTCACTTCATAATTTAGTTTATTAAAATGCATTTAAAATGGCCTCAATATTCAAGATAAGGTGCAAAAATACCTCTGCATGTCATTTATATTTATATAATTTAATATAGTTAATCAACCTCACATAAAGAGTTATGCAGACAATATTGCCTGATTTTGCTCTATTTCACCAACGAAAATAGTTCCAAACAAAGCCACAGGACAGTTTTGCGTCTCTGAGCAACACAAGGCGGTGAATGAATGAATTGTTTGACTGAAGGATTCAATGATTCACTCATTAAGACAGTCAAATGCTTCATTCCTGAATGAATCAGTCAGCCGTTTGAATGAATCAGTTGAATCTCAATGACTCACTTATTAACAGTGGCTTGCTGCCACCTGCTAGCGGTTTTAATCTCATATTTAAAGTCTCTTTTCATTTTTTAAATCATTTCAAAATATCAATATTCAACGTTGTATTTAAAACGTCAAAATAAAATTATGCATTTGTAACTGCAGGTTAAATGCATTAATGCTCCCTCTGATCTGCATTAAACAGTCTGTAAATATATCTAAATGCCACTTCAGATGCAGCTTCTGTTTCATCTGCATTGCAAAGATGAATTTTTAATCACTGTTTTGATTGGTAAAAGCCCAATTGTGTCTTATTATTCTAAATTAATTTATTGATTAAATGTAACATTTTGATACAAAAGATGATGCATACATTTAATTAGGTAAATATCTTTATAAAGGCAAAAATGCCCTTGAAATGTAAAAATCTATTTAAATTTATTGGAAAAGATGATTTCTGTCACTGCTGTGAACTGACCACCTCACAGAATATGAAGAATATCAAAAACTTTAGGAGTCGGCTGTCCACGGCAGTCCTAAATCTGTCAAGGTATCAACAGAATAAACACGAAGCAAAATATCGTCTAATTATCGTTATCGATAAAATCCCAGAAAATATTGAAATATAATTTTGTCAATATCGCACACCCCTACTATAGCAATAGCTTTCTTACCTGTACGTGAAAACATTTTGCTTGGGGGGGTTGGGGTTCAGTTTTTCTGAACTTTCAGTTTTTCTGTTAGTACGCAGTGGTGCTTATATTTATGGTGCATATACACTGATGGCCAAGGGTGCAATAATAATTTCAGGAGTGAGGGGGACAGGATCTTCAGCATAAGGCCTGAAAATGACTGTTGCTTGTTAACTGGGTGTGTAGTCTATGATTGTGCATTTGTAAAAACTGAACTTATTTTTACCTTTTTAATGTTGCTCTCATGGTCCAAACTGCAATCAAAGCTACTAGGAGGCACAGTGCCATGGAAACCCTGAGAGGGGGAGGAAACATTATCACAAAATATTAACAGTGTGACAATAAAGTGCCACTAACATTCTCACACATACAGTACACATGAATAAATCAAATACCATGCAAATAACCATATATCACACATACATCTAAATTATCAAATGTCAACAATTTGCATACAACTAGTATCACTAAGTGCAAAAGGAGTTTAGAGCATTAAGATGTGCTGGCCATTGTCATGGTTACACTTACCACAGCGTTTTCTCCCCACTCCGTCAAACTGTAATCCACAGTGATCTCCTCCCCCTTAGTGATGTCGCGGATCGCTATGACAATCAGTCGCACTTGATTTCCACAGTGCACTTCCCGAATGCGGCAGTTTGGTTGTGGGGGGTACGAGACAGCTCCCCTCAATCCGCTAGAGCCCTCCTCACTCACACTGCATGGGAGAAAACTACATCAGACAGCAGTACAACAAAACAAACTGATATAGATAACCACATCACAGCTGGGAAAGCTTGCAGTATCCATTCAGTATAATCTTCAGATTTTTTAAAGTAGACATTTATGTGATGAAAGTCTAGCTGACTGTTGCGGGTTGCCTTGTGCACAGCTATGGCAATGTGACACAGCGCTGACCATACAGCTATCCAACATAACAGCTTATTTTTGTATCAGTTCTTTTGTCTTTGGGTTGTTATATTTCTCACAGATATCTGCTCGTTTTAAATCAGATACAGATAAGGTAACAGTAAAGATTACATTTATATGAATGCATTAGTGAGAGAGCGATTGCGATTAACTTACCTGTACAATAACATTTTAAAACGTGCATCCTCGCGATCAATTTTGAGCATCCAGATGGTATAATCAAACATATCTTGTGGAACGCTTTAAGTTTGACGTCGACTAGTCGTTGGTCATGGCCTATAGAAGGGCGCAACAGGATAATAAATCTTTGAAGTCAAACAGTTTTATTTGTAGTTAAACTGTTTGACTTCAAAGATTTATTATCCTGTTGCGCCCTTCTATAGGCCATGACCAGCGACTAGTCGACGTCAAGCTTAAAGCGTCATGGCAGAGCATTAAAGTCTGCGCAACCCCTAGTATACATGTGTTTTTTGTTGAGTATCATTCATACATCAGACTGTTATGGCTCATATATGCAATTCATTGCAATTCAATGATAATTGAGAGATGGTCAAATAAATGTTCCTCAAAAGCTTGTTGTGTCATATTTGGCATTTATATTAACATGGAAAAATCAAAAAATAAAATAAATAAATAAAATTAACTTTTCTTTTTTTTTTTTATGAATAATCAAGTAAACCCAAGTTGCTTCAGTCCAGTAAATGTTGATCTTATATTTACTGCATAAGAATCATGAAAGATTTCACAGAAAAAAGATTTACTTGTTAAAAACGTATAAACTATCAATCATAGGGCAGAAGGCATGAAGCAGATTGTGTACAAAAGGTTTTCCAGTAAAAATTGTGTCATACATTTTTATAGGCCCAAGTAATTTGCATATTAAATATGATACAACAGGCTAATATATTTATAAATAGGCATTATACTTATTGTTTAACAGAATTTTACAAAGAATGTTTACTTTAAGTTATGAGAGAATTAATGTTTTAAAAATGTGGCTAAAAAATTGTAATGCGCATTGCCAAACAAGCATTCTTTTTTAAACTAATTTATACCCCCAAAGGGGCACCATATCCTGGGCAATACAAACATTAAAATCACACATCATCAAATATATATTTGATATACAATTTCTTTTTTTTTTGTGCTGCACTGACTAAACACAGCAATAAACAGATACAAACACACACATACCATGAGTGCACACACACACACACACACAAACTGGCCCAAAGAAAATAAACATGTTACAATAAACATACACAACCTGCATTCCAGTAATCCCCCACCTCGATATACACACAACTGCATCTCTCGACCACACAACAAACACAATTATTTGCTATCTCCTCCTAGCATGCACACAGATACACACATGCAGTCTCTCTAGTCAGACCACACACACACACACAGTCAGTAAGTAAGTCAGTCACTCACCAGAGCTGAGCAGATTGTGTTTCATAGTATGGTCCATCAGCAGCAGGGACTCCGTGTTTGTCCTCACGACCGTCACCTGAAACACACATATAATAGGGTCTCACATAGATATTTACACACTTATACTATCTCTGAAACATACACAAATATAATGTTAAGCTGTATGGTTTACTTGAATGAGTAATGGTACATTCACACTTACAGTGATTAAATCATTGGAGGTTGACTGGTCACTTTGTTGCTGTTAATTGCTGTCAGTGTGAATACCAATTGACACTAGAGCTTGGCTCCTTATTTCTCGATCCAATTTCTCTCTTTTTTATAATTTTCTGTTTTCTTACATATCAATCAAAGAAACAAAAAGGACAACAAAATAAACATTTTACCTTTTTCTGGTCCATAGCTGTTCTCTGACATGCTCTCTTCCTCATCCTCTGTGGCGAAGACTCTGTCGCACACCTTCACTGGTGTCCCTTTCCTTTTCCTTCCACAGCCACGTCTACGAAACACACACATCATCATCATCATCACATTAAACGGACAGCCTGAACAACTTAATCAGCAACAAAACATAAATCACACAGACGAATCAATAACCTGGACACATCAGTGGATCAATGGAAATCACAGCACAAATCCTATTCAGTCTTACTTCTCTAAACCAAAAATGTGGAAGGAAAACAGGTTTAATTAAGACTCATATAATGCACCTCTATTTGTAACTAAAAATAGCACCACCTATACAATTAATCTTTTATACCTGGCTTAACTAAAGGAAGCCCGTCAACTGATCTGAATCATTATGTGTCAATCACATCAGAAATATAATACAATGCTCATCTTAGCAAGCACCACTAATTAAACAACTACACATGCACTCTTCAAGAAGAATCAGTTAAGTAGAATATATACATGTACATAATAACAAAACAATGATCTAGAGAAGTTTTACTCGCAAATCAATAATCCATAAAATCTTCAACAGAGGGTAACTGACCACATAAAAGTGTGAGCTGCTGTTCATAGAACAATGTATGAAAGCCAAAGATTCGTTTTCCACAGATGCAGCTGTGAATGCTTAATTAGACAAGTGTAGAGATGTGCAGTCTCTTGGTTACAGATGTGTTCAGTGTGTGTGTCGTGACTGACGTATTCATTGAGCTGTGATAAGACTTAGTCTTGCCGACTGGATATTGATCTGGCCGACCCTCCATCTGGAGCCGAGAGCATATGTTTGCGTGTGCTTGTGTGCAGGCAGGCGGATTCATATGTTCATCCCTCGATTCACCATTTCAGGTCAACTTAATAAAGAACTGAGATAGGGATAATTACAAAGAAGATAAAAAAAAAACAAGTCTATGAAACTTAAGAGTACATGGCAGTATTAAACTGATGTGAATGATGGAAGTGGGTCAATGACAAATTAAGTTTAAAATTTTTTTAAGCTTTTCAAAATTGACGTAATGCATATTTTTTAGTCAGGAACAACGCGTTTAAACAAGTTTCAATTGTTACAAAAACAATTCAAACATTAGCAAAGTAACACTTACGAGTGTCTACAGTGCCCAACACATTATTATTTTGTGGTTGTGTTTTTTATTCATATTAACTTGCATTGGTATTTAGTATTTTTAGCATCCAATTTTGCTTTTAAAGACAAACATATTCATACTAGTATACCAGTAATGAATTCAATACAATAATTCACAATATATATATATATATATATATATATATATATATATATATATATATATATATATATATTATATACACATTTTGTTCACTTCAACCTATTATGTGTTGGTTTAAATCAACAATTTACATGGTTGTACCACCTGATAAATATCAGTTTAAAACTAATTTTACATTGAACAGACTTCTACTTGGATGCCTGTATTAGCTTTAGCCTATATGCTAGCAAGTTCATACATAGAATTTTTAAACACAATAAGAAGTTTATTATAAAATAGCATTTTCCTAATTTTTCATTGGTTATACCTGACATGGAAAGTGTGCCAACTTACTCATACTTTAAAAATAGCTATTTTTATCAGTATTTGAGAGAGATCTACAAACTTTTTCACTCTGCCACAAAAGATCAATTGGGCTCCTCTGGATGCTGCATTAACATGCTTAATCTTATTACCATTACTCTTATTACCAGTTCATAACAAAATACCTATAGGTTCACTTAAAGGTGCAGTGTGTGATTGTTAGCAGCATCTAGTGGTGAGGTTGTGAATTGCAACCAACAGAAGTTACAGTGGCCGACAGGAAAATATGATATCGTCTGAGACTGCAGAGAGTAGCCAGTTAAGCAATGAGGTTTCTTTACAAATTAGGTTTACTTATTTATTCAGTAAAATGATATGTTATTGCGAATATTATTGTTACTAGTTCATCATTGTGTCAGTGTTTTATTCGCTGACTTTAGCTAGCTTCTTTGCATGAAAAACAACATAGTGACGAAACGCGTTCGTCCGTTTATGGCTACTGTAGAAACACCGTGGCGCAAAATGTCTATTTCAATGTAAGGGGACCCGCGGTGTATGTGGATAGAAACTGCTCATTCTAAGGTAATAAGAACATAACGGTTCATAAATTAAGGTCTTTATAAACCACTGAAAATAGTTATGTATATGATATTGCATTTCTGTCAACAGATCCTCCTAAATATTACACAATGCACCTTTAAGCCACCCTGACATTTGAGAATATACAAATTTTAAAGTTCTTTAAAACTACTGATATTTTTTAAATGTGTTTATATGAAAGGTTTAAAACATGAAATGATGCCATGGTATTTTATTTTGAATTTTTTATTATTATAACACTATTTTAGTCTGTTAATTTGCGCATACGATTGTGACATTTTGGGGATTTAGGATACCAAAACATTAAAAAATATATATATAAATATACAAGTCCTTCTCAAAAAATTAGCATATTGTGATAAAGTTCATTATTTTTCATAATGTAATGATAAAAATTTTACTTTCATATATTTTAGATTCATTGCACACCAACTGAAATATTTCAGGTCTTTTATTGTTTTAATACTGATGATTTTGGCATACAGCTCATGAAAACCCAAAATTCCTATCTCAAAAAATTAGCATATCATGAAAAGGTTCACTAAACGAGCTATTAACCTAATCATCTGAATCAACTAATTAACTCTAAACACCTGCAAAAGATTCCTGAGGCTTTTAAAAACTCCCAGCCTGTTTCATTACTCAAAACCGCAATCATGGGTAAGACTGCCGACCTGACTGCTGTCCAGAAGGCCATCATTGACACCCTCAAGCAAGAGGGTAAGACACAGAAAGAAATTTCTGAACAAATAGGCTGTTCCCAGAGTGCTGTATCAAGGCACCTCAGTGGGAAGTCTGTGGGAAGGAAAAAGTGTCGCAAAAAACGCTGCACAACGAGAAGAGGTGACCGGACCCTGAGGAAGATTGTGGAGAAGGACCGATTCCAGACCTTGGGGGACCTGCGGAAGCAGTGGACTGAGTCTGGAGTAGAAACATCCAGAGCCACCGTGCACAGGCGTGTGCAGGAAATGGGCTACAGGTGCCGCATTCCCCAGGTCAAGCCACTTTTGAACCAGAAACAGCGGCAGAAGCGCCTGACCTGGGCTACAGAGAAGCAGCACTGGACTGTTGCTCAGTGGTCCAAAGTACTTTTTTCGGATGAAAGCAAATTTTGCATGTCATTCGGAAATCAAGGTGCCAGAGTCTGGAGGAAGACTGGGGAGAAGGAAATGCCAAAATGCCTGAAGTCCAGTGTCAAGTACCCACAGTCAGTGATGGTCTGGGGTGCCATGTCAGCTGCTGGTGTTGGTCCACTGTGTTTTATGAAGGGCAGGGTCAATGCAGCTAGCTATCAGGAGATTTTGGAGCACTTCATGCTTCCATCTGATTTCATTTTTCAGCACGACCTGGCACCTGCTCACAGTGCCAAAACCACTGGTAAATGGTTTACTGATCATGGTATTACTGGGCTCAATTGGCCTGCCAACTCTCCTGACCTGAACCCCATAGAGAATCTGTGGGATATTGTGAAGAGAAAGTTGAGAGACGCAAGACCTAACACTCTGGATGAGCTTAAGGCCGCTATCGAAGCATCCTGGGCCTCCATAACACCTCAGCAGTGCCACAGGCTGATTGCCTCCATGCCACGCCGCATTGAAGCAGTCATTTCTGCAAAAGGATTCCCGACCAAGTATCGAGTGCATAACTGAACATAATTATTTGAAGGTTGACTTTTTTTTTTGTATTAAAAACACTTCTTTTATTGGTCGGATGAAATATGCTAATTTTTTGAGATAGGAAATTTGGGTTTTCATGAGCTGTATGCCAAAATCATCAGTATTAAAACAATAAAAGACCTGAAATATTTCAGTTGGTGTGCAATGAATCTAAAATATATGAAAGTTAAATTTTTATCATTACATTATGGAAAATAATGAACTTTATCACAATATGCTAATTTTTTGAGAAGGACCTGTATTATTTGAATGTACTAAAAAAATTATTCAAACTACATTTATTTTATAGAATAATGTGCTAGATGTGATTAATTTACCAAATTACTTCAAAAGGAAAAAATGCACTTGGACACAAAAATATGCACATGTCATTGACCCAAGTACAGACCATCATGGGTTATAGTCCTGTTTACCTTTGTGTTGATTGTTCAGCAGACAAAACATTGAAAATGCGCTTTTCCAAAAAATTATAAAAATCAAAAATGTGGGTTGACAATTAATGTGACCTAGAATTTTGAGACAGTACAGCACTGTTGAGACTGTACTTCTACCCCTTACAGCCTTTTTTTTCATTTGTGTTAAATTAAATAAGGGGTACACAAGTTCCATTGTGACAGCTGCACTGATTTAGAAAAGAAAGGATTTAAAAATAAGAATGTGACAGTATTTCAGATTTGATTTGCATTGTTACATATATGTTAGATAGCTGTTTTAAGCAACATGACACAAAAACACACACCATGATACTTGTAAGTAAAAAAAAAACAAAAACAAAAAAAAAGCCATAGAAAGTTATAACTATGCAACCGTCTACAACAGTATTGCATCAGGCAGTGCATTGTTGTCTCCCTGACGAAAAATTAGATTAATTCATTGCTATAGGAGAGGAAACATTTTCTTAACTCGTTAAATCATCTAAATCGACAACATGTATGTTAGACCCTATACCGACTAAACTATTGAAAGAGATGCTTCCAGAAGTCATAGATCCTCTTCTTAATATCATTAATTCATCTTTGTCATTATGACAAATGGCTATGATTAAACCGCTTGTTAAAAAACGTAATTTGATCCTACAGTATTAGTCAATTACATGCCAATCTCGAATCTACCTTTTCTGTCAAAGATACTAGAAAAGGCAGTATCTTCAAAACCATGTTCCTTTTTAGAAACAAATGAAATCTGTGAGGGTTTTCAATCAAATTATTTGCTCTTATCATCCTATCGTGGTTGTATCTCTCTATTAGTGTTACTCGATCTTAGTGCTGCATTTGACACTATCGACCACAACGTTCTTTTAAATAGACTCGAAAATTATGTTGGCATTAGTGGAATTGCATTAGCATGGTTTAAATCATACTTATCTGTCCGTTATCAGTTTGTAGCAGTAAATGAAGAGATGTCTTATCGATCTAAAGTTCAGTATGGCGTACCACAAGGCTCAGTACTAGGACCGTTGCTGTTCACTCTGTACATGCTACCCTTAGGAGATATCATTAGTAAGCATGGCATTAGTTTTCACTGTTATGCTGATGATACTCAGCTCAACATTTCTTCACTCCCTGATGAAACTTAGCCTGGTAATACCAGACTCTGCTACTTCACTTTGCTTCGTAGACAGAGTCTGGAATGGCATAATAGAGAAGTGTTTTCTCTCTCGCTAGGGGGCGCTTGTCTGAAGTTTAAAATCATTGGTTACCCGTAAGCCAATCAGATAAGTTTATATATGACGTATGTTATGCGCCGACACAGCCGCATCGAACCACAGACATCATGCATTGAGCTCAAATCTATGATCGAACTTCCACTGTAAAACTGCTGTAAACACTTGATGCGAGCGAAATACCGGAGTGAACATGGCTGTAAACGACTTTTGCAGACTATGCGAAGTTAATCTACGCATCCACGGTATAATCAGGGCCTCTAAACTGATATTTGACAGTAGAGAGAAACAAAAAAATATTTGCAGCCAACTGTCAAAGTTAGGATTAGTTCTGTTAAACACAGCTCTTTGTTCATCTCGAGTCTGTCGGAAATGCTGCAACTTAATTGCAAGATTACAGCATGTCATGGCAATATTTAAGACCTGGAAAAGAAAGGAGACATTGACCTGTCAAAAGGCTCCCCAGTTTCTCGCTGGCGATCGGTAATAGTTGATAAATTAAACTTTTCCCAAAGGGAGTAGGGCCACAACATCACCTCCATTCAAAATGTTTAATACACACTCTTCTTGTTCGGGCTTCAGTTTGCTAATGCCGGGAATATTCTCCACAACAGAGCGAATTGCATCCGCGTCTCCATATCCGCGGTCGTTTTCGATTTCCCTAACCTAATCTTAAACTCGGCGCTTAGCGACTACGTCAAGGCTTTCAGCCCGCCCTCTGTTTGTTGATTGGCCCGGCTGTTTTCAGGCCGGAGGAAAACGGATAGATAGGCCGCTGTCTCAGACTGAGTACAGAAGCGAAATGAAATTGAGCGGAAGTACGAAGTCTGACGTAGTCAGGCTAGATGAAACTTACCAATTCACAAAATGAATGGAATGCATAGCTGATATAAAAAATTGGATGACTAGTAATTTCCTACTACTTAATTCTGAAAAAACAGAGATTCTAATTATTGGACAAAAAACTCTCTCACATACTAACCTAGAATACTGTCTAACACGTGATCGCTGCTCTGTCAAGTCCTCGTCATCGGTTAGGAACCTGGGTGTGCTCTTTGATACCAATCTTTCATTTGAAAGTCACGTTTCTAGTATCTGTAAAACTGCATTTTTTCATCTTAAAAATATATCTAAATGACGTCATATGCTCTCAATGAAAATTGCAGGACAATTAGTTCATGCGTTCATGACATCAAGGCTAGATTATTGTAATGCTATTATGGGTGGCTGACCTACACGCTGGTCCAAAATGCAGCAGCTAGAGTTCTTACCAGAACCAGGAAGTATGACCATATTATCGCATAAATATTGCTGATTACTTACAAAGCACTAAATGGTTTAGCTCCCCAGTACTTGAGCAAGCTCTTAACGCATTATAGTCCTTCACGTCTATTGCGATCTCAAAATTCCGGCCAGTTGATAATACCTGGAATATCAAAATCGACTGCTGGGGGTAGATCCTTTTCCTATTTAGCTCCAAAACTTTGGAATAATCTTCCTAACA
Organism: Gila orcuttii; assembly: GCA_026230005.1. Classification (NCBI taxonomy): domain Eukaryota; kingdom Metazoa; phylum Chordata; class Actinopteri; order Cypriniformes; family Leuciscidae; genus Gila; species Gila orcuttii. Next base: position 23,795,704 of record JAPDVR010000002.1, on the reverse strand, counting down.
TTGTCTGGGAAGCAGGCACACTATGTCAGTTCAAATCTAGACTAAAAACACATCTCTTTGGCCTAGCAAACACATAACACATTATAGCCTAGACTTCTATAATTCAATGATAGGCTGCATAGTTCAGATAAGCCGGGACCGGGAACACTTCCCAAAGATCCTGATGTACTTGGTACATCATAAGAAGGATGGCGTCTATGCTAATATTAGTCTCTCTGTTTATCCCAAGGTTTACAGCAGTCCGCCGGATCCAGATCTGATGAAGGACCAGCGCCTGGACACGAAGACAACGCAGTCCTGAAGTGTCAACTAGTCTTTCCCCTGTGAAGGCCCCCTTCCCTTCACCTCTGTACAGATAAAACGTTGTCAGGATAATTCCGGTTCGCGTGGCTACGCAGACGCGAAGGCCAGACAAGTAGTTTGTTGAGGGTTGATTTGTGAAGGACTACACGTCTGGGCACATAAACGCGGATACCTATCGATTGAACACGTGATTTGCATGTGCACGCCGTCTGCATTTTCGTGGGTTTACGTTCTTGAGGTTTGCGCAGAAATCGGATAATCGTTTTCACCTTCAAGGCTTCGAACTTATTTCAGGGAGTGCGTTCTCGAGACACCAGGCACTGTTTTGTGCGGATGGGCGGCCGGAGCACGTTGGGGTTTTTCTGTTAGAATGGTGTCGTGTTAGCGGCCCCTAAGTTAATAACTAATGATCTTCGCAACGGAAGTGAATCAATCAAGACTATCTTCAGCTGGACAATAACTTTGTCCTAGAGCTGTGGTAAAGCCTAAACAATCTGTTAAGGTCATTTCTTTTATCACTGCAGGGCTCCAGACTGCGACCATTTTTCCTTCAAGTGCGACCAAATACTTATTTAGGTCGCACTGGCGCGACCACAACGTTGCCGAGCAGCGAATGCAAACAAAATGAAAGCGAAACGAAAATGCGCTACTCATTTCACGGACCGTTTATTAGTTCGGACCAATAACAGAGAGCGCAGCGTCCCGAACTTGCCAGTCGCGGGCCGATCTTGATCACGCGACACTGTTACTAGGGCTACGTTCACACTGCAGGCTGAAATGACCCAATTCCGATTTTTTTGCCCCTATGCGACCTGTATCTGATCTTTTCATGACAGTCTGAACGACACAGATCCGATGTTTCAAATGTGACCCAGGCCACTTGGGTATGTGGTCCAAATCCGATATGTATCCGATCTTTTCAAATGCGACTTCAATCTGAACGGCCAGGTCACATGTATCCGACCCGCACTTCATTGATATGCGACAAACGTCATAATTCTGCGTTGAAGTGAAACAACAAGTGACGTCGTTGACCGTTGAGTACTCTTCTGCGCATGCGGGTCACTTCATTTCACGTTCACACAGGAGATCACAAAAGGTCGCATTTAATTGGAAATGTGAACGGCCTTGCAAAAAAATCAAATTTTTTCAAAAAATCGGAATTGAGCATAAGCCCCTGCAGTGTGAACGCAGCCCTAGATCCAGTGAAGAAATCCATTGACTTCGCGTCAGAATTAATAACATCATCGCTGCGAGATCCAGTGAGAAACACTCCGATTCGGCGCAGAATTTTCCGTTATAAACCATAGATCAGCGTGGAAACCAGGAGAAACGCTTATAGAAGGCTTTCAGTTCACAAATCAGCAACATTCACCATGGATTTATGCTAATGTAACGTAGTAACTAAACATTACTATGGTATTGTGACAGAAATAGTCAAACGCTTACAAGTACTACACATCTTTTCCCAGCACCCCAAAACTATAATATCATAAATGTTATTTTTAATGTGATGACCAACACATTTTTTGTTCATCCTTCAAAGATTGTCCTAAAAACTAAAAATGTTAAGATGTAGGACAACTCTTATTTAAACACTTATTTAAAATTAAAATAAATGACCATTGTAAACAGTAGTATGCTTATTGGATATTTTCACTCCCTAATATAATGGTTTTTACTCGTTTTGCTTTTTAATTTATATTAAGACATTATGAATGATAATAATTAAAGTTAATTTCATCTACACCCTAAATTAAGCTTAATGCTTTATTGTCAGCCCCAGTGCTACCAGATATGTGTTGTATAACTCAGTGTCTCGGTGCTGCTGCCTCAGATGTTAGTCGGGAGCCCTGTGAACTTAAAATAAAACTGCACATTGTAATATTTGTACGTTAAGTCTATTATTAAAGAATTTGTCAGTATTACAGTTATTTTGGGGGAAAATTGAATAATTGCATTGCAAGCTGATTTAAGGTGTGCCCCTAAATTTTCTGCTTGCGCTCCTAAAAATTTCAGTCAGGGGCTACAGCGCTCCTAGTAAAAAAAGTTAGTCTGGAGCCTTGCACTGTAATGCTGCTTTGAAACAATCCATACTGTTAAAAGCGCTTTATAAATGAAGGTGACTTGACTTGACATATAGTGCAAAACATTACTAATTAATCTACTATTTCCAATTCAATTCTAATGAAAGCCACAGCAACACTAGACTTTATGCTCCAATCACTTAAATTCATATGCAGTTTTGTCTTTGTCTTTTGTCTTCTGCTCATCAGTCTGATCCAAACTGTGAATTTGCATAACAAAAGACATCTGACCAATAGACCAGTGGTTCACCACCTTTTTAACTCCAAGGCTCCCGTTTGTCTGAGACAATACTCAAAAGCCCTCCTATATAAGCTATGTACCTCTGGTAATTCTATTGTACTAAAAAATATTTTTTAACATTTTAATTAAGATTGACAATATATCTAAATTTAAGACTTATTGGGGGGCCCCCCAGGAAGTTTGCTAAGAGCCTCTTGTGAATAATTGACTTAATAGAGCATCTAAAGGTATTGTGACATTAGTGAAATTTAGGTGAAATTTTGTGGGCAAATTGTCTATGATCAGAAATATGTATAAAGCTCACACAGAAGTGAGTCACTACTAAAGTCAAAACTCCAGAGAGCATAACTGTAAATGTGACTGCATCTTGAACGTCCTCTTGACCTCTTGGCTGAATTAAAAAAACGAACTGACATTTCAGTCAACAGGCCCAAAACTCTCACCCTAGCCATGGGCCATAGTGCCGTACTTACTGTTGAACGCTAACACACATGCTCATTCACTCACACATTCTCCTTTTAGTGTAAACCAGTGGTGTATCATCGGTGCGTTAAAGTCGACCGTGAGAACATGGACAAGTTCCACTGAGATCCATTTGAATAACATTCACTGTTTTCTGTGGACATACTCTTGTCCAGCCTGTCAGTAAATCTGATTACACACACTTGTGTAACTCATTCTCCATGTCAATACACTGCAAAACGGACATGCTTTTAAACCCTCCTCGTTCCACAAGTCAAAATCTGTTTTTCTTTCCTTCATTTGTGTATCTCCACTCTGTTTATCTCTCTTTTTTCCTCTCGTACACACACAAAATCCTATTCCACTCAAAACATCACACAAACAAGTCAAATCAGAAATGCACATGTGCAAGCAGAAAGACACACAAGTGGACAAGAACACAAACTCACACCTCTCCTCTTTATAAACCCACGAGTGCACAAGCACACACACATGCACATTGCACACACACTCCAACCTCCCCCCAGTCGGACACACATGTATGTGTTCACACACATGCAAACACACCCTACCCTTTAAAAGCCTTCGTGTATACACACACACACACACACACACACACACACACACAAATATCCTCTCTTCAGCTGAGCTCACATGCACGCACGCACACACTCACCCCTCCTCCATCTCAAGCTCACATGCACACACACGCACTCACATACACTCACTAACTCTCATACACACACACACACACACACACGCACACACACGCGCGCGCGCACACTCTCTCACTCATGATCTCTCAAATAACCACGCTGGAGTCTCATATTCTCTCTCTATCTCAGACACACACACCAACATAAAGTCTGCAGCAAACACATTCTCTCTGAAGACGCTCACTCACACACATTTTCACACACTATATTTTCCTCTGTCTTTCTCTCCCTAACACACACGTTTGAATAATGTAAACATACACATCATGCATGCTCTCAGTCTGAATACATACACACACTCACGAAATCAACACATACACGTCTTTGTTGAGAACACTTTCTGCCTTATTCAGTCTCACAAACAAATCACACACACAATCTACAGTTTTCCTTCTCAAACATATAACATTTCCACCTACACACACACACACACAAACCCACACACACACACACACACACACACACAATCTCCCTTCCTCTTTCATAAACAAAGTAGATGCATAAACACTCCCTCTCTCCTTTCCACAGTCTTCAACAAACACACACTCTGTTTTCATGTTTTATGGAGACTTATAATAGACAATGATTTTTATACAGTACAAACTGTATATTCTATCCCCTAACCCCAAACACAACCCTCACAGAACATATTCTGCATTTTTACATTTTCAGAAAAACATCACTTGTAATGATTTATAAGCCGATTTCCTCATGGGGACCAAAAAATGTCCCCACAAGCAAAGGATTTTGGATATTGCCATCTTTGTGGAGACATTTTGTCCCCATAATGTAGGGTTTACCAGGCCACACACACACACACTTCTGTCTTTCACAGAAAGACAGATGTACAAACATTCACAACACACACACACAGCCCTCTTTAGTTCTCTCACTCGCTCACACGCACCCTTCTCTCTAAAACACACACACACACACACACACACACACACACACACACACACACACACACACACACACCTCTTTAGCTCTCACACACACACACCCTTCTCTCTCCAAAACACACACACAACGGATACACACACAAACAAACACACACACACACACACACAAACCCACCTCTCTCTCTCTCTCTGCCTCTAGAGCACAAACACACTCAACCCTCCCCTCCACTGTGAGCCACTGGAAAACACACACACACACACACACTTTTCTTTTATCTCTCTCTCTCTCTCTCTCTCTCTCTCTCTCTCTCTCTCTCTCACACACACACACACATGCCTCTCTGCTTCAAGAGCACACATACACCCTTCCCCTCATCACTCAACCACTAGAACACACACACACACACACACACACACACACACACACACACACACACACACACACACACACACACACACACTTCTCTCTGTTTCCAAGACACACTCTCCCACCCCTTCTCTTTCAGTTTCAAACCTGCAAGCATGCGCACACACACACTCACGCACACACATTTCCTCACCATTTTCCCTCCTCACACACACACACACACACACACACACCCTCCCCTCTTCAGTTTCTCTCTCCTTCTCGCTCGCTCTCTCTCTCTCTCTCTCTCTCTCTCTCTCTCACACACACACACACACACACACCCTCCCCTCTTCAGTTTCTCTCTCCTTCTCGCTCGCTCTCTCTCTCTCTCTCTCTCTCTCACACACACACACACACACACACACACACACCCTCCCCTCTTCGGTTTCCCTCTCCTTCCCTCTTTCTCTCTCTCTCTCTCACACACACACACACACACACACACACCCCTCTTCTGATCCTCTCTCGTTCTCTCTCTTTTAGACACACACACACTCCCCTCTTCTGTTCCTCTCTCGGTCTCTCTTTCAGACACACACACACACACACACACACACACACACACACCCGCTTCTGTTCCTCTCTCGTTCTCTCACACACACACACACACACACTAGTCTTTGCCTTGCTCACACAGCCTCCCTTCTCACACTCTCTCTCTCTCTCTCTCTCTCACACACACACACACACACACACACACCCTCCCCTTCGCTTTTTTCGTCACAGCATACTCTATGTCTTTCTCTTAAACAGACACACACATTTTGTCTCACAAATCTGACACTCCACTTATTTTCTCACAATACCAAAGATTACTCACTCATAACATGCAAGCGCACTAAGATCGGATTAACGCTACTCTACCACACCTGACCAACTGTCTATCACTTCAGATCTCGTTAATATCTCAGTTGTGCAAAACAGCAATGAGATTAATGGAGAGTCAGACTTTGCTCAAATATCTTGCTTCTTGGATGTTTTGTCTGAGAAATAGATGTCGGGCATAAAAGTTTCTCTTGAACACACTGCAAAAACTACAGCTGATGGTCATCTTGCATGAACGTTCTGCGCGAGATAATAATAAGTGTCCACAACAGAAGATGACAGTAGTCAGTATTCCTTATTCAAAAAAGGGAATGTGAAATAGAAATGCGAATATACAAACCGTAAACAAAGCAGTACTCGCTTACAATTTGGAATATGAATCATGGTGATCAGTTTTTCTTCACTTTAATTAGGCTACATACGGCCATGTTCTTTTGAAAATATTCGCATATTGGAATGCTCACGAAAAGATGAAGATGTAGGTACATTTATAAGCATCTGCTTTGTGTGCCCTCTTGTCTTTGTCGTTTGCTTATGGCGCTTTTCCACTACACAGTACCAGCTCGACTCGACTCGCCTTTGTTTGGTTTTCCACTGTGTAAAAGTTGTACCTGTACCTGCTTTCGGGTACTTTTTTTCGTATCACCTCCGGCGAGGTTCTAAGCGGGCTGAGGCGAGCTGAGGCGATACTAAAATGTGACGTGAAACACTGCAGACTGCTGATTGGTCAGAGAGAATCGTCACTATTCACCGCGTCATCATTGCACGCGCCACACGGAGCTATTTTTTTCAGCAGTGTTTCGTTTTGCAGCCCTCAGCCTCTCCTGAAACAACGTTTGTCTTCTTGCTGTGAAAAATAGCCAGATCCCGAGGATCAAAAACAGCATACACTTGATTTTCTCCATTGTCCTGTGTGTGTGTGTGGGTAGTGGGTGTGTGTCGCGTAGTTCCTGTGGCGTCGCTATGACGACCCGGTACTATTGGGGAGGTACTACCTGTAATGGAAAACGGAGCGAAAAGCGAGCCGAGTCGAGTCGAGCTGATACTGGATTCTTCTCATGCACTGGTTAACAAACTGAACTGCCAATCAGAGTGATTTATTTTCCCGATGCCAATTCAACATGCTCAATCAGCCGGACTAAAGCCGACGGAAGTCTGACTAAAGCTGATGTGCAGAACACACCTCAAAATCAAAAACCCGACCGACGCTCACCGCCACCGACTGTCCGACGGCCGACCGTCAGCTTGGTGTGTCCCCATATTTAAAAATATTTGGGTTCCACAAAAGAAAGAAAGTCATACAGGTTTAAATCAACATAAGGATGAGTTAATGATGACAGAATCTTCATTTTGGGGTAAATTTCCCTTTAAAGGTGCAGTGTGTGATTTTTAGCGGCATCTAGTGGTGAGGTTACGAATTGCAACCAACAAAAGTTGCGGTGGCCGACAGGAAAATATGTCATCGTCTGAGACAGCAGAGAGTAGCCAGTTCAGCAATGAGGTTTCTTTACAAGGATAAATTAAGAAATTATGTTTACTTAATTATTGAGTACAACTAAATATTATTGCGAATATTATTGTAACTTGTTCATCATTGTGTCAGTGTTTTATTCACTGAACTAAGCTTGCTTCCTTGCACAAAGAGCAACATAGTAACGAAACACGTTTGTCCGTTTAGCGCCACTGTAGAAACATGTCGGCGCATTTCAATGTAAGGGAACCCGCGGTGTATGTAGATAGAAACTGCTCATTCTAAGGTAATACAGATATAACGGTTCATTAAGTAAGGTCTTTATACACCACTGAAAACTTCTTTTTCAAGGTAGTGACGAAACGCGCTCTGTAGCGCTGTTTGTTCGCTGTCGGCTACGGTAGAAACATGTCGACACAATATGTCGACCTCCATAGAAGGGGGTGCCAGCGGTTATGGAGATATAAATGTCTCATTCTAAGGTAATAAAAACATAACGGTTCATTATGCAAGGTCTTTATACACCACTGAAAACAGTTATGGATCTTATATTGCATTTCTGTCAATAGATCCTCAGAAATATTACACAATGCACCTTTAATTGGACTACAGTTTGCCTTTGCTTTGAGCACATGCTCCAAATGACAGCGGTTTAATGGAACAAATTCAGCAAATGCAAGTTTTTGCATTCCATTCCACTGCTTTTCCATTGTTTTTCTATGTAAACACGTTTTAGATGGACATGTTTGACTGTTGCGCT